>LR738714.1:140126760-140366242 GCA_902687465.1 Secale cereale | reverse complement strand
TGGCATGATAACCTTGCTAACCTCATAAATGTCATATACTTAGCTTGTTGTCCTCTAATATGCCTAAATAAGCTTAGTTAGGTCAAAAATGGCGTAATTAGCTAGGTTAGCTTAAAAATGACCAAGTTTAACTAGTGATGCTCCAATATGATCCATTTAACCTACATTAGCTCCTAAATGACATAATTTAGCCTAATTAGTCCACAGATGACATAATAAGATGAAGAAAAGAAGGAAGAGGAAGAAAAGAAGAAGAAGAGGTTCTTCTTCTTCTTCTTCTTCTTCCTTTCTTATTCTTATTATTCTTCTTCTTATTCTTCTTTTCCTCCTCTTACTTGTTTTTATTCGTAAATGGCATAATAACCTTGCTAACCTCATATATGTCATATACTTAGCTTGTTGTCCTATAAAATTCGTAAGTAAGCTTAGTTAGGTAAAGAAATGGCATAATTAGCTAGGTTAGCTTAAAAATGACCAAATTTAACTAGGTTACCTCCACTATGATCCATTTAACCTACGTTAGCTCCTAAATGACATAATTTAGCCTAATTAGTCCACAAATGACATAATAAGATGAAGAAAAGAAGGAAGAGGAAGAAAAGAAGAAGAAGAGGTTCTTCTTCTTCTTCTTCTTCTTCTTCTTCCTTTCTTCTTCTTCTTCTTATTCTTGTTCTTCTTCTTCTTCTTCTTTTCCTCCTCTTGTTTTTATTCATAAATGGCATAATAACCTTGCTAACCTCATAAATGTCATATACTTAGCTTGTTGTCCTATAAAATGCCTAAATAAGCTTAGTTAGGTCAAAAATGGCATAATTAGCTAGGTTAGCTTAAAAATGATCAAATTTAAGTAGTGATGATCCAATATGATCCATTTAACCTACGTTAGCTCCTAAATGACATAATTTAGCCTAATTAGTACACAAATGACATAATAATATGAAGAAAAGAAGGAAGAGGAAGAAAAGAAGAAGAAGAGGTTCTTCTTCTTCTTCTTCTTCTTCCTTTCTTCTTCTTCTTCTTCTTCTTCTTCTTCTTCTTCTTCTTCTTTTCCTCCTCTTACTTGTTTTTATTCGTAAATGTCATAATAACCTAGCTAACCTCTTAAATGTCATATACCTAGCCTGTTTTCCTCTATAATGCCTAAATAAGCTTAGTTAGGTCAAAAATGGCATAATTAGCTAGGTTAGCTTAAAAATGACCAAGTTTAACTAGGTTAGCTCCAATATGATCCATTTAACCTACGTTAGCTTCTAAATGTCATATTTACCTACCTTAGCTCTAAATTGACGTACACACTTACCATTTTTACCTACCATAGATCTAAATAGTCTTATTATTATTATTATTATTATTATTATTATTATTATTATTATTATTATTATTATTATTATTATTATTATTATTATTATTATTATTATTATTATTATTCTAACTTTCATCTTTCCCAATTTGCAGATTTGATTTGGACGAGGAAGCTTGCATTGATGGAAACTACTCTGTTGGTGCTTCCTTCTTGTTTATGAAAACTATATGGATATTTTGTCATTCGAAACTTCTTTTTGGATATGTATGTATATATATGGATATGTTGGATATGACTTTGTTGAACTATGTTGTTGGATATGTTGGATATGAATTTGTTGAACTATGTTGTTGGATATGTTGGATTTGATGAAATATGTTGTTGGATATGTATGTATATGTATATATGTGTGTGTGAAAATCTGTCAAATTAAATGGATTCAAATAAAAGCAGGGGATATATAGCCTCTTTGCCGTCTGCTAGCAGACGACAAAGAGCTTTGCCGACTGCTAGCAGACGGCAAAGATGCCACGTGGCAGCCACCTGTGCAAACTGGGAACACTGGGGCTGCCTATTTGGTTACTTTGCCGTCAGCTGGCAGACGGCAAAGTAACCAAATAGGACTAGCAACAGGGCCATCTATGCCGTCAGACAGCTGAAGGCAAAGATTCAAAATACTTTGCCGTCCGCTGGCAGACGGCATAGCTGGCCACGTGGCAGCCACTAGCCGCTGGTGGAGCTGAGCTGTTTTCCGTCCGCCAGCACACGGTAAAGAGTTAAAGATCTTTGCCGTCTGCTGGCGTACGACAAAGCATGCCGTTAACCCCTAACGGCGCTCACCCCGCCCCACTGCCATCCACGACCGTTGCCGTCTGCTGGTGGATGGCAAAGCCCTTTGTCGTCCATTTCTGTGAAGCATACGACAAAGAGGGCCTTTGCTGGCACTCGTTCAGCCCGACCTGTTGCCGTCTGCTGGCGGACGACAAAGGCCTTTGCCGTCAGCCAGGTATGCTTTTGCCATCCTCCATGGCGGACGGCAAAGTGCATGATTCCTATAGTGTCTCTTTATTTTTTCTAGGTCAAATAGGCTTATATACGAGATGGTGGGCATCATAATTGGGCCAGGGGCTCCACGAGCTACCAGGGTGCGCCTAGGGGGGCCACGCCGTGGTGCCTCGTGGGCACCTGGCTGGGCCTCCCTGGTATTCTTTCCACCAATATTTTATATATATTCCAAAACAATTCTTCGTGAAATTTCATCTCATTTGGATTTGTGTAGAATATGTATCTCTGGCATAGCTTTTTCAGGTCTAGTATTCCAGCTGCCGGCAATCTCCCTCTTCATGTAAATCTTGCAAATTAAGAGAGAAAAGGCATTAGAATTTCTCCACAAAGTACTATATTAATCAAAAACATCATAAATAACAGTAGGAATTCATGATGCAAAATGGACGTATCAACCAGCAAGGGATTGACAACCCCTTGTTCGCGTTGGGTGCAAGGCTTTGTTATTTTGTGTGCATGTACTGTTAACGAGGTGTTGCGTGGTTCTCCTGCTGGATTGATAACTGATAGTATCCAATGTATCTATAGTTTATGAAGTATTCGTGCCATGTTTATGACATTTTTATATGGTTTTGGTATTATTTGATTAGAACTAACCCGGACTAACGCTGTTTTTAGTAGAACTACCATGGTGTCGTTTTTTGTGCACAAATAAAAGTTCTCTAAATGGGCTGAAAATTTACGGTGATCATTTATGGACCAGAATACACCCACGGAGCACCGGAGCTGTGCCAGGAGGTGACCGAGGAAGCCACAAGCCAGGGGGTGCGCCCACCCCACCAGGGCGTGCCCCTAGGGCTTGTGGGTTCCTTGAGTGTCCGCCTGACTTGTTTCCAATGCCAAATACTCTTATATATACATAAATCTCTGAAAAGAACCCTAGATCGGAAGTTCCACCGCCGCAAGCCTCTGTGGCCACGAAAAATCAATCGCGACCTTGTTCCGGCACCCTACCGGAGGGGGAAATTATCACCGTATGGCATCTTTATCATCCCGACGGCCACCATGATGAGGAAGGAGTAGTCCACCCTCGGGGCTGAGGGTTTGTACCAGTAGTGTCATGGTTTTTTCATGGTAAATGCCTTTGTGAAAGGACTTAGGTGCGAGGTCATGACTACGGTGATTAGCTTAAAGGGGTTGAGTGGTACGACAGACACGAGTTAACCCAGGTTCGCCCCCTCACCAATGAGGTAAAAGCCTACATCCTGCTTTGAGTTGTATTGCTTGAGTATCGATTACAAGGGATCGGAATAGCTTAACCTAGCTCTCGATGAATTGTTTCTTCCCTCTAACCCACCGTATGGTCTCGCCTTTATATACGCAGGTCGAGGCCTGACGGCTTACAAGAGTCCACGTCGGGTCATATAACGTAACCGACCCCGGCTCTAAGTCGCCTTGCCTTGCTAGGCAAGTCTCCATCGGGAGCTCACACCTTCGGGTTTTGAATCACCTTCAGGTCTTGGGCCTTCAATAGGCCTGCTTGTTAAGCCGCCTTTAGTCTTCATATCTTATCTTCTTGGGCCTACTTAGGCCTTTGCTTATGAGTCGCCAATGTTGTAACCCGGTGTGATGGCCTGGCTTATTAGGGATGATAGAATACTCATATCAATAAGGAATTCCTTCTTTTTCGGGAGCCCATTCAGACAGAACTCCAAAGTTAAGCGTGCTCATCTTGGAGTAGTGTCAGGATGGGTGACCGACCGCGAAGTTGCTCCCGGGTGCGCACGAGTGAGGACAAAGTGCGCAGATAAGACTAGTATTGATATGTGGGGCCAGTCTAGATCCCGCGTGGAGTAACGACCACCAGCGGGTGTGTCTGGGCGTTACAAGTTGGTATCAGAGCCGACCCTCACGGTTACACGGATGTTTCCAGACAGATGCGCGGTCATGTTGTTCATGACGTTTGTGACCCGTCGTGGCACACAGCATGGCACATGTGTCGGAATGGATGCACAAACGTATGTGCCAAGAGGGAATGTTCCTATGGCCCGACGAGGACGTCGGTTCCTCTGAGTGGGGGTGTATGTGATAGCCTGGCTTATTAGGGATGATAGACTACTCATATCAATAAGGAATTCCTTCTTTTCCGGGAGCCCATTCGGACAGAACTCCAAAGTTAAGCATGCTCAGCTTGGAGTAGTGTCAGGATGGGTGACCGACCGGGAAGTTGCTCCCGGGAGGGTTATATCCCCAACACTAGGCCCCAGATAGATTTGAACTTGTTCATGTCAATTTTCATCCTCCAGTTAGCGAGTATTCTTGAATTCTTCTTAATATTTGACCTAGAATAAATCTTCATGACCCGCCATGACGAAAGATGACATCACGCCATTAAATTCAGATAAAATCCCATAACGTCACAATCGATCTTTGCATTAACCAATCATTCTGAAAATCGAGGCGCCTTCTTTGTTATGATAATTATGATGCCTCCTCGATTTTCAGGTCTACCATTTTACTGTTTACTTTTTCCTTATAAATAGGGACGGGGGGCTGCCCTTTTATCTTTTTACCCCTGTCTCCTCCTCTTCTCCTTCCTCCTCGTGCTGTTCATCACGACCGGAACTCCGCCGCCCTAGCCGAGCTTCACCAGCGACTCCATCCAGGCCGCTGCATCAACCTGTTGGAACCAGAGATCTACGACATTCATCCTCTCTTCACCAGCACCATTCGTTACCCTTATTTCTGAAGGAAATATGCCCTAGAGGAAATAATAAGTTGTTATTTATATTTCCATGTATATCATGATAAATGTCCTTTATTCATGCTAGAATTGTATTAACCTGAAACTTGATACATGTGTGAATACATAGACAAAACAGAGTGTCCCTAGTATGCCTCTACTAGAATAGCTCATTAATCAAAGAAGGTTATGTTTCCTAACCATAGACATGTGTTGTCGTTTGATCAACGGGATCACATCATTAGGAGAATGATTTGATGGACAAGACCCATCCGTTAGCTTAGCACTATGATCGTTTAGTTTTACTGCTATTGCTTTCTTCATGACTTATACATGTTCCTCTGACTATGAGATTATGCAACTCTCGAATACCGGAGGAACACCTTATGTGTTATCAAACGTCACAACGTAACTGGGTGATTATAAAGATGCTCTATAGGTGTCTCTGAAGGTGTTTGTGGTGTTGGCATAGATCAAGAATAGGATTTGTCACTCTGAGTGTCGGAGAGGTATCTCCGGGCCCTCTCGGTAATACACATCATAATAAGCCTTGCATGCAAATGACTAATGAGTTAGCCACGAGATGATGTATTACGAAACGAGTAAATAGACTTATCGGTGACGAGATTGAACTAGGTATGACGATACCGACGATCGAATCTTGGGCAAGTAACATACCGATGACAAAGGGAACAACGTATGTTGTTATGTGGTTTGACCAATAAAGATATTCCTAGAATATGTAGGAACAAATATGAGCATCCAGGTTCCGCTATTGGTTATTGACCGGAGATGAGTCTTGGTCATGTCTACATAGTTCTCGAACCCGTAGGGTCCGCACACTTAACGTTCGATGATGATCGATATTATGGGTTTATGTGTTTTGATGTACCGAAGGTAGTTTCGAGTCCCGGATGTGATCATGGACATGACGAGGAGTCTCGAAATGGTGGAGACATAAAGATTGATATATTGGAAGGCTATGTTTGGACACCAGAATGGTTCCGGATGAGTTCGGGCATTTTCCGGAGTACCGGGAGGTTACCGGAACCCCCCGGGGAGTCAATGGGCCTTATCGGGCCTTAGTGGAAGAGAGGAGGAGGAAGCCAAGTGGAGGGTGCGCCCCCAAGCCCAATCCGAATTGGCGTGGGGGCCGGTCCCCTCTTTCCTTCTCCCTCTCTCCCTCTTTCTTCTTCTCCTACTCCTACTAGGAAAGGGGGAAGCCTAATCCTAGTGGGAGTAGGACTCCCCCCTTAGGCGCGCCCTATGAGGACCGACCCTCTCCCCCTCCCCTCCTTTACATACGTGGCCAGGGGGCACCCATAGACACACAAGTTGATTTCTTAGCCGTGTGTGGTGCCCCCCTCCACAGTTACACACCTCGGTCATATCGTCCTAGTGCTTCGGCGAAGCCCTGTGCCGGTAACTTCATCATCAATGTCACCACACCCTCGTGCTCATGGAACTCTCCCTCGACCTCAACTGGATCAAGAGTTCATGGGACGTCATCGAGCTAAACGTGTGCTGAACGCGGAGGTGCCGTGCGTTCGGTGCTTGATCAGTTGGATCGCTAAGACATTCGACTACATCAACCGAGTTACTAAACGCTTTCGCTTTCGGTCTACGAGGGTACGTGGACACACTCTCCCGCTCATTGCTATGCTTCTCCGAGATAGATCTTGCGTGATCGTAGGATTTTTTTTGAAATACTACATTCCCCAATAGTGGCATCATGAGCCAGGTCTATGCGTAGATGATATGCACGAGTAGAACACAATGAGTTGTGGGCAATAATAGTCATACTGCTTACCAACATGTCATACTTTGATTCGGCGGTATTGTGAGATGAAGCGGCCCGGACCGACATTACACGTACGCTTATGCGAGACTGGTTTCACCGTTACGAGCACTCGTTGCTGAAAGGTGACCGACGGGTGTTTGTCTCTCTCACTTTAGTTGAATCGAGTGTGACTACGCCCGGTCCTTGTGAAGGTTAAAACAACAGACTTGACGAAAAATCGTTGTGGTTTTTGATGCGTAGGTAAGAACGGTTCTTGCAAAGCCCGTAGCAGCCACGTAAAACTTGCAACAACAAAGTAGAGGACGTCTAACTTGTTTTTGCAGGGCATGTTGTGATGTGATATGGTCAAGACATGATGAGTTATACATTATTGTATGAGATGATCATGTTTTGTAAATCATTGGCAACCGGCAGGAGCCTTATGGCTGTCTCTTTATTATATGAATTACGAAAGCCATGTAATTTCTTTACTTTATCACTATGAGTTAGCGATAATAGTAGTAGCAATAGTTGGCGAGACGACCATGATGCTACGATGAAGATCATTGTGTCAAGCCGGTGACGATGGAGATCATGATGATGCTTTGGAGATGGAGAACGAAAGCACAAGATGATGATGGCCATATCATGTCACATATTTTGATTGCATGTGATATTTATCTTATTATGCTTCTTATTTTGCTTAGTACGGCGGTAGCATTATAAGATGATCCCTTAAAATTTTCAAGGTACAAGCGTTCTGCCTGAGTATGCACCATTGCAAAAGTTCGTTGTGTCGAGACACCACGTGATGATCGGGTGTGATAAGCTCTACGTTCAAATAGAACGGGTGTAAGACAGTTTTGCACATGCAGAATACTCAGGTTAAACTTGACGAGCCTAGCATGTGCAGACATGGCCTCGGAACACTGGAGACCGAAAGGTCGAGCGTGAATCATATAGTAGATATGATCAACATAAGATGTTCACCATTGAAAACTACTCCGTCTCACATGATGATCGGACATGGTTTAGTTGTTATTGATCACGTGATCATTTAGATGACTAGAGGGATGTCTATCTAAGTGGGAGTTCTTTAGTAATATGATTAATTGAACTTAAATTTATCATGAACTTAGTCCTGATAGTTTTTGCATATCTATGTTATTGTAGATCAATGGCTCGTGCTACCATTCCCTTGAATTTTAATGCATTCCTAGAGAAAGCTAAGTTGAAAGATAATGGTAGGAACTACATGGACTGGGTCCGTAACTTAAGGATTATCCTCATTGCTGCACAGAAGAATTATGTCCTTGAAGCACCGCTAGGTGACAGGCCTACTACAAGAGCAACTCCAGACGTTATGAACGCCTGGCAAGCTCGTTCTGATGACTACTCGATAGTTCAGTGTGCCATGCTTTACGGCTTAGAATCGGGACTTCGAAGATGATTTGAACGTCATGGAGCATATGATATGTTCCAAGAGTTGAAGTTAATATTTCAAGCAAATGCCCGAATTAAGAGATATGAAGTCTCCAATAATTTCTATAGCTACAAGATGGAGGAGAACAGTTCTATCAATGAACACTTACTCAGAATGTCTGGGTACTACAATCACATCACTCAACTTGGTTGCAAAGTTGATGAAGATAGTGTTATTGATAGAGTTTTTCAATCACTGTCACCAAGCTATAAAGGCTTCATGATGAACTATAATATGCAAGGGATGCAGAAGACAATTCCCGAGCTCTTCGCTATGCTCAAAGCTGCGGAGGTAGAAATCAAAAAGGAGCATCAAGTGTTGATGGTTAACAAGACCACTAGTTTCAAGAAAAAGGGCAAGGGAAAGAAGGGAAACTTCAAGAAGAATAGCAAGACAGTTGCTACTCCCGCGAAGAAACCCTAGTCTTGAGCCAAGCCTGAAACTGAGTGCTTCTGCTTCAAAGGAACTGGACACTGGAAGCGGAACTGCCCCAAGTATTTGGCGGATAAGAAGGATGACAAAGTGAACAAATGTATATTTGATATACATGTTATCGATGTGTACCTTACTAATGCTCGTAGTAGCACCTGTGTATTTGATAATGGTTCGGTTGCTAATATTTGTAACTAGAAACAGGGGCTACGAATTAAACGAAGATTAGCAAAAGACGAGGCGAGGATGCACGTGGGAAATGGTTCCAAAGTCGATGTGATCGCCGTCGGCACGCTACCTTTACATCTACCTTCGGGATTAGTTTTAGACCTAAATAATTGTTATTTGGTGCAGCGCTGAGCATAAGCATTATATCTGGATCTTGTTTGTTGCGAGACGATTATTCATTTAAATCAGAGAATAATGGTTGTTCTATTTATATGAGTAATATCTTTTATGGTCATGCACCCTTGAAGAATGGTCTATTTTTGTTGGATCTCGATCGTAGGGATACACATATTCATAATATTGAAACCAAAAGATGCAAAGTTGATAATGATAGTACAACTTATTTGTGGCACCCATTTAGGTCATATTGGTGTAAAGCACATGAAGAAACTCAATGCTGATGGACTTTTGGAATCACTTGATTATGAATCACTTGGTGCTTGCGAACCATGCCTCATGGGCAAGATGACTAAAACTCCGTTCTCTGGAACAATGGAGCGAGCAACTGACTTATTGGAAATCATACATACTGATGTATGCGGCCCAATGAGTGTTGAGGCTCACGGCGGGTATCGTTATTTTCTGACCTTCAGAGATGATTTGAGCAGATATGGGTATATCTACGTGATGAAACACAAGTCTGAAACATTTAAAAAATTCAAAGAATTTGAGAGTGAAGTAGAGGATCATCGTAACAAGAAAATAAAGTTTCTACAATCTAATCGTGGATGCGAATATTTGAGTTATGAGTTTGGTCTTCATTTGAAACAATGTAGAATAGTTTCACAACTCACGCCACCCAGAACACCACAGCGTAATGGTGTGTCCGAACGTCGTAAACGTACTTTATTAGATATGGTGCGATCTATGATGTATCTTACCGATTTACCACTATCGTTGGGGGGTTATGATGCATTCACGTTAAATATGTCACCATCTAAATTTGTTGAGACGACGCCTTATAAACTGTGGTGTGGCAAGAAACCCAAGCTGTCATTTCTTAAAGTTTGGGGCTGTGATGCTTATGTGAAAAAGCTTCAACCTGATAAGCTCGAACCCAAGTCGGAGAAATGTGTCTTCATAGGATACCCAAAGGAAACTGTTGGGTACACCTTCTATCACATATCCGAAGGCAAGATATTCATTGCTAAGAGTGGATCCTTTCTAGAGAAGGAGTTTATCTCGAAAGAAGTGAGTGGGAGGAAAGTAGAACTTGATGAGGTAATTGTACCTTCTCCCAAATTGGAAAGTAGTTCATCACATGAACTAGTTCCAGTGATTCCTACACCTATCAGTGAGGAAGCTAATGATGATGAACATGAAACTTCAGATCAAGTTACTATTGAACCTCGTAGGTCAACCAGAGTACGTTCCGCACCAGAGTGGTACGATAACCCGGTTCTGGAAGTCATGTTACTAGACCATGATGAACCTACGAACTATGAGGAAGTGATGATGAGCCCAGATTCCGCAAAATGTCTTGAGGCCATGAAATCTAATATGGGATCCATGTATGAGAACAAAGTGTGGACTTTAGTTGACTTGCCCGATGATCGGCAAGCCACTGAAAATAAATGGATCTTTAAGAGGAAGACTGACGCCGATGGTAACGTTACTGTCTACGAAGCTCGACTTGCTGCGAAAGGTTTTCTACAAGTTCAAGGAGTTGACTACGATGAGACTTTCTCACCTGTAGCGATGCTTAAGTCTATCCGAATCATGTTGGCAATTGCCGCATTTTATGATTATTAAATCTGGCAAATGGATGTCAAAACTGCATTCCTTAATGGATATCTCAAAGAAGAGTTGTATATGATGCAACCATAAGGTTTTGTCGATCCTAAAGGTGCTAACAAAGTGTGCAAGCTCCAGCGATCCATCTATGGACTGGTGCAAGCATCTCGGAGTTGGAATATACGCTTTGATGAGGTGATCAAAGCATATGGTTTTATACAGACTTTTGGAGAAGCCTGTAGTTACAAGAAAGTGAGTGGGAGCTCTGTAGCATTTCTGATATTATATGTGGATGACATATTGTTGATTGGAAATGATATAGAATTTCTAGATGGCATAAAATGATACTTGAATAAGAATTTTTCAATGAAAGACCTCGGTGAAGCTGCTAATATATTGGGCATCAAGATCTATAGAGATAGATCAAGATGCTTAATTGGACTTTCACAAAGCACATACCTTGATAAAGTTTTGAAGAAATTCAAAATGGATCAGTCAAAGAAAGGGTTCTTGCCTGTGTTATAAGGTGTGAAGTTGAGTAAGACTCAATGCCCGACCACTGCAGAAGATAGAGAGAAAATGAAAGTTATTCCCTATGCGTCGGCCATAGGATCTATCATGTATGCAATTTTGTGTACCAGACCGGATGTGTGCCTTGCTATAAGTTTAGCAGGGAGGTACCAAAGTAATCCAGGAGTGGATCACTGGACAATGGTCAAGAACATCCTGAAGTACCTGAAGACGAAGGATATGTTTCTCATTCATGGAGGTGACAAAGAGTTCGTCGTAAATGGTTACGTCGGTTCAAGCTTTGACACTGTTCCGGATGACTCTAAGTCACATACCGTAAATGTACTTTTTTTAGCGGTGGAGCTGTCAGTTGGTGCAGTTCCAAGCAGAGCGTCGTGGCGGAATCTATGTGTGAAGCGGAGTACATAGCTGCTTCGGAAGCAGCAAATGAAGGACTTCATATCCAATCTAGGTGTAATACCTAGTGCATCGGGTCCAATGAAAATCTTTTGTAAAATACTGGAGGAATAGCCTTGGCGAAGGAATCCAGGTTTCACAAGAGAACCAAGCACATCAAGAAACACTTCAATTCCATCCGTGATCAATTCAAGGAGGGAGACATAGAAATTTGCAAGATACATACGGATCTGAATGTTGGAGACCCATTGACTAAGCCTCTTCCACGAGCAAAACACGATCAGCGTCAAGACTCCATGGGTGTTAGAATCATTACTATGTATTCTAGATTATTGACTCTAGTGCAAGTGGGAGACTGAAGGAAGTATACCCTAGAGGCAATAATATAGTTGTTATTTATATTTCTTTGTATATCATGATAAATGTCTTTTATTCATGCTAGAATTGTATTAACCAGAAAATTGATACATGTGTGAATACATAGACAAAACAGAGTGTCCCTAGTATGCCTCTACTAGACTAGCTCGTTAATCAAAGATGGTTATGTTTCCCAACCATAGACATGTGTTGTCATTTAACCAACGGGATCACATCATTAGGAGAATGATGTGATGGACAAGACCCATCCATTAGCTTAGCACTATGATCGTTTAGTTTTACTGCTATTTCTTTCTTCATGACTTATACATGTTCCTCTGACTATGAGATTATGCAACTCCCGAATACCGGAGGAACACCTTTTGTGCAATCAAACGTCACAACATAACTGGGTGATTATAAAGATGCTCTACAGGTGTCTCCGAAGGTGTTTGTGGTGTTGGCATAGATCGAGAATTGGATTTGTCACTCCGAGTGTCGGAGAGGTATCTCTGGGCCCTCTCGGTAATACACATCATATTGCCTTGTAAGCAAACGACTAATGAGTTAGTCACAAGATGACGTATTATGGAACGAGTAAAGAGACTTGCCAGTGACGAGATTGAACTAGGTATGATGATAGCGACGATCGAATCTCGGGCAAGTAACATACCGATGACAAAGGGAACAACGTATGTTGTTATGCGGTTTGACCGATAAAGATCTTCGTAGAATATGTAGGAACCAATATGATCACCCAGGTTCCGCTATTGGTTATTGACCGGAGACGAGTCTCGGTCATGTCTACATAGTTCTCAAACCCGTAGGGTCCGCACGCTTAACATTCGATGACGATCGGTATTACGAGTTTATGTGTTTTGATGTACCGAAGGTAGTTCGGAGTTCTGGATATGATCACAGACATGACGGGGAGTCTCAAAATGGTCGAGACATAAAGATCGATATATTGGAAGGCTATGTTTGGACACCAGAATGGTTCCGGATGAGTTCAGGCATTTTTCGGAGTACCAGGAGGGTAACGGAACCCCCTGGGGAGTCAATGGGCCTTATTGGGCCTTAGTGTAAGAGAGGAAGAGGCATCCAAGTGGAGGGGGCGCCTCCCCAAGCCCAATCCGAATTTAGGTGGGGGGGCCCCTTTCCTTCTCCCTCTCTCCCTCTTCCTTCTTCTCCTACTCCTACTAGGAAAGGGGGAAACCTACTCCTAGTGGGAGTAGGACTCGCCCCTTGGGTTCGCCCTATGAGGGTCGGCCCTCCCCTCCTCCCCTCCTTTATATACGTGGCCAGGGGGCACCCCATAGACACACAAGTCGATTTCTTAGCCGTGTGCAGTGCCCCCCTCCACAGTTACACAACTCGGTCATATCGTCGTAGTGCTTAGGCGAAGCCCTCCGCCAGTAACTTCATCATCACCGTCACCACGCCATCGTGCTGACGGAAATCTCCCTCGACCTCAACTAGATCAAGAGTTCGTGGGACGTCATCGAGCTGAACGTGTGCTGAACGTAGATGTGTCGTGCGTTCGGTGCTTGATCGGATGGATCGCAAAGATGTTCGACTACATTAACCGCGTTACTAAACGCTTCCGCTTTCGGTCTACGAGGGTACGTGGACACACTCTCCCGCTCGTTTCTATGATTCTCCTAGATAGATCTTGCGTGATCGTAGGATTTTTTTTTGAAATACTATGTTCCCCAACAATTTCCCCTTTCTCAAATTCACATTAGGGTACTTGGGTTCATGGTGTTCATCATTGTTCATCCAAGTTCATCCAGTATGTGCCTAAAACTCATGCTTCGATCCACAAAATGAGATTGGAGCAATGTGATAGCAGTTTTGACCTTCATCTAGTATCTAGGACATGTCTTTTCCTTTCAGAATCAATAGACACCTTGCTAGTATTTCCATCGCTGCACTCTAGGTTTAGCAATTATTCATATTTTCTAGGCTGTTGTAGATCCTTAAATATAGCTGCACTCGGTAAAACTTGTTTGCCCCACACTTAGCAAAATTCGACAACTTTGGGCTTGTAGATGATTGACACACCCCACACTGTTCGGGCGGCTTAATATTAACTCTGTAACCCGCCAATAAGCCCAGAAGCTGTTTATCTTTTTTAACCCGCCGACATGCTACCGGCACATAGCTCCCGAACTTAAGCCACCATATTCTTATAATTAACTTGATAGTCACTTCAATCGATGGCTAGGGTGTCTCATAATCTCTTAATAGTTCACTGTAACCCATAGTCTTTTAATCATAATACACTGGTACGCGTTGATGCTATACAAATGGGTTTTAAACCCTTTCCGCGATGGCATTTGCAACCATCGCCAAGTAGTGTGCGTGATAGGGGGGCTCCTTCCCACACAACCCAGAAACAGTCGGGGATAGGGAGCCAAGATGCATATACAATACTCCTACTTGTTTGTGCTCGCATTGGCATCACAGTCGGTATTCTGTGGTGCTACGTTTACGATGCGCGACCCCTCACAAACGGTTCACTATTATAGAACGTGTATGATAAGTATACAATCACACACATTCACTTGTCCCAAACCGTATGCGATAACTAATTAAGAATATTAGCTAATCATCGTACGAGTGTCGGATAGGATTATGAAACGTCGGACCATCCTAACATCGTCGTACACGACAACTATTGCACATGCTATTCTGTGGTGCAACGTTTACGATGCATCCTTCATTAGAAAAAGTTCATGGTTGCGAATCGTGTACGATATGGCAACTATCACAAAGTTTAGTTTGCCCGCATCGTTTATGATATTGTCTGACATCGCACACGCATTGCAAATGGCAGTTGTGTGCATGCTTGCACACATTTCCTCTCTGTGGACCGTCTCGGATTATGGTGTATATCGCAAACGTTTGTGTTTTACCAACCGTGTGTGCCGTAACGCCTTGGAGAGCATAATTTCATCGTAATTTAATTGCTGCTATTTCAAATTGTACCAGATTTGAATTTGAATGTATGCTACAGCTTTATTCATATCCACCAGGTTCAAACAACCAATGCATTATTCGATTCATAGGTACATATCAACAATTAGATAAGAATGAAATAAAAAATGATGAACCACAGTTGTATACTTGTACGATTAAAGACGGTAAATAAAGATGCGAAGTACATTCTGGTTGCTGAACAAGGTGAAGCGGAATGACCATATTGTGCCCTCCTCCATGCAGAAGGCACGCACGACTCTAGTCCAACCCCTTGTGACGGTCGATCGCCCATCCTTCACGGTCTTTATGGAAACATCTAGATAATCATCGTGTTCTGGTAGAAATACTTTAACCTTTGCATGCCCACCAATCATGTAGTTTGAGAGGTGATCTTGAGTGAACAGCTTTGCGAACCACAACAAAGGAAAACGATTCAGACATTGTCATCTAACACAACTCATTATGGTCAGTAAAAACAAGGCTGGAGAGTTCTTACTTACCATCCCGCAGTTCGCTGTTGTATTGGATAAAGTGTAAACAAATAGTTTAATTGCCATCTTTTGACCCATTTTACTAACAATCTTTCTCAACTTCCTCACTTGATGTTGGTTCATCGATATCTCATTTCCCCATACGCAGAAAGGGTCGAAGCGCGGATCTTTACCAATGACATATGTACCTAAAATCACCAAGTTAATATTAGAAGCTAAACCGCAATTGCACAATGATGTAGTACAACACTCTTTTATAATATCTTATAACATCCAATATACTCAAATATTAGATGAATTAGCTTCTTATATTATAGGCAGCAAGGAGTTTATTGCATTCTTACAAATTATCGGCTGATTAACTGCTTTTGTATCCATGGGTTAGAGTTAGTTTGAGCTAGTTCAGGCTCAAATGGCCCTAAAGTATATCTAATCATGAGGGCTAGTTTGAGCTAGTTGCATCTATAACCCACCCCAAAAAACTATCCAACCTAAGAGGTGCTAATTGGAGCTATTTCTCCTAGTGGATTTATTGTCAATCTCTGCTCTTGTACGTATATCTAGACATCATTAGAACATTAATGTAACACTCTTCCTTGTTGCTATGTAGCCTAACATCACGTTATGAATAACTGGAATAAACAAGGGATACTACGAACAACCAAAGATAGCATTTGAAACTGGACATATGCTAACTACAAACAACCGAACAATCAAAAGACTTTAAAGGATGCATATGCTAGCTATAACGGGCTTAACAACAAGCAAATATATGCATTACTATCGATATGTTTAAAACTGGAGTGATGAAGTGTAC
Organism: Secale cereale; assembly: GCA_902687465.1. Taxonomy (NCBI): domain Eukaryota; kingdom Viridiplantae; phylum Streptophyta; class Magnoliopsida; order Poales; family Poaceae; genus Secale; species Secale cereale. The sequence continues at coordinate 140,349,960 of LR738714.1, read as the reverse complement.
TGCACAGTAAATAATTGCACATATAGAGCATCACATTGTGAACAACTGAAATAAACAAGGCATACTGCAAACAACCAGATATAGCAATTAAAACTGGACATATTCTCACTACACTACAAAAGGGAGTCAACAAAACAAATCATGGGTTTCCCCCTGTGAAGAGGCATGACAAAACAAATCATGGATTTCCTCACTTGTCACATATGGGCTCGTTCCCGTGGGAAGAGCACGGACCCTGGATGCGCTCCATGTTGTCGTAGATGGGATCCTTCCCCTTGGAAGAGCATGGCTGTAGGGTGCCATCCCTGATGTCGCAACCGGGCTCTTTCCCCTTGGAAGAGCAGGTGGGCTCTTTCCCCTTGGAAGAGCCGGAGAGGGTGCCCTCCTCGTGGTCACCATCGATGAGGTCTAACTTGGAAGCCGTAGATGCCAAGCCAGCATCGCAGAACGTGTCCTTCAGAAATGAAAAAAGGGGCTCGATGGCGATGAAGGATGGAAAATTCTTGACAACGAGCCAGAGGAGATCAGCGGCGGGGCCATGGATGAGATTAATGGCGGTAGAACCCGAGGGGTTGGGGGTGGGCTACTTAACCTGTGACATAGCCCGCCTCAGACCGTCGCTGTCGACGACCTCGATGTCATAGCCGGCGTCCGTGATATACCCGCATACTCTAGCCCGCTGATTGAGTGTCTACGACCAGTAATGGTTGTCAGCTTCCTCGGCGACGTTGGGTGAAGAGACCACGATACACCTCTTTTGGGCCAGTCGCTCCTCGAGCTCCACGGGAAGCGTAGTCGGGCTTAGGCTGCGACGCTGTGGGGGATAGGGATGGGGATGGGGATGTGTGGGAAAGGGGGCATTTGGCAGGCATCATCTAAGAATCAGGGCGGCCTGGGTATGGAGATCAGTGGGTAAGCTGGACGGGCAAACCGGCATATGTTGACAATGGAGGCCTTGTGGCGGTGGCGGCTGCGGGTACCTTGCTAGGGTTTCGAGCGAGGGAGGGTGTGTGTGTGTGTGTGCGTGCACGCCCAAGGAGGTTTTGGTGTGTGTGTGCGTGTGTGTGTGGAGGGGGGCGGCGGGGGGTGTGTTTGAGGAAATGACGCGGGTACTGAAAATTTACTACGTGGGAGTCAAACACGGGAGTGAAATGTTGGGGCTACTGAAAATTTTGATGATGGTGCATCGCACATGGTCCGGAGATAACAACCGTGTGTTATGAAACAGAAAAACCCTCGAGGCGGGCAGATATTTTCAAGGGGTGCAGGCGGGATTGGGAACAAGAAACATCACACACGGTCGAAACACAATAACCGTGTGTTATCAAATAGAAAAAATCTGCAGGCGGGTATATATTTTTGAGAGGGGAAGCCTCGTGGAGCCCAATGCACACGGTTAGTTTGAGTGAACCGTGTCTGTTGCGTCGTCCAACTTGTCTAATTCTCATAAATTTGGTGAAAAATGATGTGGGAGAGGATCAGAACACGAACACACTTGCATGTGGACCAAAATTATGTATGAAAAGGGTGGTTTGATTTCCAAATACCAAATGCAACTTTGATGTGGCACCTATCTCGCAAAGCGCACAGTATTGCTTGCCCCCACCCCCCCCCTCGTGTCGGCACGAGGGGAATCCTAAGCTACGAATGCATGCCGCCTCCCCCCAACCGAGTTTCACCTAGCAAAGTGCGAAGTAGCTAGCAACCCCCTCCCTCGTGTCGGCATGAAGGGAATCCTAAGCTATGAATGCATGCCCCCCCAACCGAGGTTCACCTAGCAAAGTGTGAAGTAGCTAGCAGCCCCCCTCGTGTCGGCACGAAGGGAATCCTAAGCTATGAATGCATGCCCCCAACTGAGGTTCACCTAGCAAAGTGGAAAGTAGCAGCCCCCCACAAACTTTTAGTCTGCGGGCCAGAAAGGCATCTCACCAAGATGGATCATAAAATGGACCAAGAATAATCCACCTTGGTCATACAACCTCTCTCTTGTTGTTGGTCAAAGTGATGGCCGTCCATGTGACCCCAGAGATGGGCTAGCTCGCCAATAATCACGCAAGTAGCTAGTCCCCGAAGACAACCACCGCATGCGTGTGGCCCAAACATATGTATGGAGAGGTGTGTTTTTGAGTACTCAATGGAACAACTTTGATGGGGCACCGTGATTTCGAACTAGAAATCCCCACACCGAGTGAGGGTTAGGTTGATGATGCATATGTATGTTACACCACACTTCAAGCCGACAACGGGGATTCATGCATGCATGCGTTCATAGTATATGCGCTCAAACTTAATTAGGTATGAATATCACCATGACCTATACTACGATAACATGAACCAAATGAATAATCTGCCATGGTAACCTATCTTGTTGTCGGTCAAGGTGATCATGGATGTCCACGCGCGCCCATGAAAATATAGGCTTGTCGCCGATAATCACGCGAGGGAGTGTACCATTCGAAGGCAACCACTACATGCATATGTATGGAGATGACGCGTGCATGCATGTTTGAATATCATTTCACAACATTGATGTGGCGCGTGTGTCGAAAATCGTACACTCCCCACACAGAGTGAGATCGGTTCATGACCTGTTGTTGTACTAGCCACTTCGACTCGATGGGAGGGATTCATGCGTACACATGCATGTGTGTGTGCTCAAACTGTATCATGCATGTCATCCGAGAGAATGACCTATGTATATATATCGTATTACAAGCAAAAAATCCCCTCCTAAGTCAAATTAACCTCTCTCGTTATCTGGCAAAAAGTAGTGATGGACCAAGCTGGCCCACAAATGGAAAGCATCGATATCGCTGATAACCGCTTAAGTGGGTGCGAGAGGACAACCGCCATCGCTTTGAATGTGGGCCAAACATATATATGTTGAATACCCAAAATGCACAACTTTGATGTGCCACATGCCTCAAAACCGTAAACCATGCACCCACACAGACGGAGGTTCATGAAGCATACTACATATGATGGTCCCCTTCCCTCTCTCCGACGCATACTATATGCTCCTACCGTAATATGTACAACCCAAAAAGAATCCTCTTCGATGGTGAAATTAATTAATCTCTCCCGATGTAGGTTAAAGTGATGCATGCATGCATCGACGATGGCCTCGTGGACCCACAGATGGAAGCGTCACACATGAGTGTCCTAGCTAGGATAACCACCGCCTGCATGCATGTGACCCAAAGAGGTGTTGTGCGATGTTCTAATAGCCAATTTCATAATTTTGATGTGGCATGTGCCTCGGAAACCAAAAAGTCCCGACACCGAGTGAGGTGTGCTTGTTCACGAACGTGTATGTATAGTATATATGCTAGACCCCTCCGACCTCTTCGTCGCATACTATATACCACCATAACACACACAAAAAAGATTCTACCTTGCTGATCAAATTAACCTCACTGCCGGCTGTTCGTCAAAGTGATGGACGACGACCTCACAGGCCCACAGAAAGCGTCACACGCGAGTATCGAGTGTCGTGTAGGACAACCATAGACTGCATGTCGCAAAAACATGTATGTATGAAAGGGTTGTGTAATGTTTTAAATAAAGAATTCACGACTCTGATGTGGTACCGGCCTGCCTAACAAAACAGCCAACCCACACAGTGGCTGACAACTCGCAGTGTACTGCAAGCCACCTGCCACCCCCAGACGCACCCATCCACACACACACCGCGAATCCACCACAACTATGATGCATGTTACATTAATTATCCCGTGGTGAACATATGTTACCAAAGGAGGGACATTTTAATTTCAAGAAAAATATAGATCATTAAGACGTTTTAGTACATTAATTGATTGATTTTCCACGAGTATAATGTGCAAAAATGAAACACATGTGTCTCACTGGGTGCATGTTTACTCCATGTGCAATAAACTTCAAACATTGAGAATCTTGATGTTTAAATTCTAGTACATCCAAAACTTATTTGAAGTTCATGAAACTTACCATATGGACACCAATACAAAGTGGCATTGTACTTTTTTTGTCAAATTTGAGACCAGTTTTGATGTAATATTTATCAAATTACAAACGGAAGATTATTAATAAGTGGGAACCAATATCCCAAATGAATTATTTATTCGAACCGTGAGCGTTAGACCAACAATGGATATGTGCCATGCTTCGGTTAAGCAATAAAGCGGCAACATTAATCATCCAAATAGAAAAACAATATACGTGCCACAACGCAACCCATGTGCCGTGCGAGTAGGCGTGAGTTGACGAGACGCATACGAGCAGTCAGCCGCGCAGGCAGACTGGGAGGCGTGCGTGCAGGTGTGTGAATTGACGGAGGCGTGCTCGCTGCGCAGTGTCAATCGGGAGGAGTGCGAGTAGTTGTGTGAAACAAAGGTAGGCATGTCTGTAGTCCGGTGCACAGACTCACCGGGAGGCGAGCCATCAGTTTGACCGCCGCCTGTCTCTCTCCCACTACTCCATATTAATGGTGCCCCGAGCGGCCGGACCCCCATCCTCGCCACACACACAATCCTCTCTCTCCGCGTGCATCCTCGACACCGGTCTCAGTCCTCAAAGGCGTCAGTGTATGAGGATGCCGCCGAAGCGCCCCATTAGAGGGAGTGGTGATGCCGGGGCTGCTAAAGAACTAGAGCACGACATGGAGATGGAGACAGAGGCTGCCGTCACCGCCGGCGAGTTATCACCGCACCCTGACGTCGTTGACGGCGTCGAGCTTCCATAGCCGGAGGCGGAGTTCCACACTGACTCTGGTGACGACTCGGGTGACGACCCCGACGACGACTTCGATGACCACTCCGGCGACAACTCTGACGATGAGGGACAACTAGTTAGTCATCTATACCCATTTATGTGTCAAATAGATCCTAGGGTTTCTCTGGTTACTCTTTCCTCCCACTTTTTCGAATAGAAATCATGTGGTTATGTTCTCCCAATCCATGAAATCTGAGTAATTTTCGTTAGATCCGTGTAGTGTATTAATTGTTTGAATGGTACAAGTGATAAGTGATTAGTTGTTTTATCTGTGGAAATGATTTCTGCTAGTAATCCGACTAGGGTTAGTGTTCGTGCTAATAATTCCTAGCCAAGACTTGACAATTGATTTTGAATGACCTATATATGTTTGTGCCATTATATTCTTCAAGATTGGTCTGTACATAGACAAATTTGCTTAAAAACCGAACCATAATATCTGGATATGCATAAAAAATAGCCATAAATTCCTAATCCTACTTCACGGCATGTAAACATTGATTTGTTGCCAAATTAGTTTTACTATTTGTATAGGTGATGTCTGGTGATGTGGGTAGAGAGGATGAAGATGTCCAGAGGAGGTACAAGAGGCAAATCCTGAGGGAGCTTTATGCGGGAATGCATAACAGGCGTATTAGGATCTGGGACGGCGGCTATCGATGCCCATTTTGCTACCACAAGCTTCATGCCGCGTATCAAAGTGTTCTGGCGCATGCAAGGGGACGGGCAGTTGGCTCCTTCAAGCAGAAGTATTCTCAGATGGTGGAGCACGGCGCGTACGCCGAGTACCTGGAGAAGCTTCAGGATCGTGCCGACATGTGAGATGAGATGTGGGATCGAACTATGTAAGCTTGAGCAATGCTTAATGATAGTTGAACTATGTACTTATGGTTGAACTTTGCTTGTGTACGTGTACGCTTATTATCTATGTCTGAGTATGTTTAATCTATGTTTACTTATGTCTAACTGTGGGATATGGATGCAATCAGTTCGGTTGATGGAATCTACCTCCGTCCTCGTTTATTGGTCCCCTTTCTAATTTGTGTTAAATGTTGACCAAAGATTTAACTGAGAAAATATTAGTGCAGGTTAGCAAAAATTATATCGTTGGATGCGTATTTGAACATAGTGTTCAATGATGTAATTTTTGGTGACATGCATAAACATTTCTTAGTTAAATATTTGGTTGAAATTTGGTACAAATTACTAAGGGGACCAATAAACCAGGACGGAGGTAGTACATCAATCACACACGGTTCCCAAAATTGGAACCGTGTGAAAAGACTTTCATTTTGCCTGTTACGTCAATCACACACGGTTCCCAAAATTGGAACCGTGTGCAATGACTTTCATTTTTCCTGTTGCGTCAATCACACACGGTTGGCTCTAGCAAATTGTTCCCTCCGAAATTCTTTGTGGGACAGAAAACCCTCACCACCCAATTCAAAAAAGAAAAAAGAAAACCCTCGCCATCCCCATGTCACAAAAACCCTCAGGCTCTAGCAAACCGTTCCCTCCGACATTCTTTGTGGGACAGAAAATCCTCACCACCAATTCAAAAAAGAAAAAAGAAAACCCTCGCCATCCCACCGTCACAAAAACCCTCACCCCGCCCGCCACCCCCTTCGGTCCCCATTCACACATGCACAAGCTCCTCCGCGTCTATGCGTGGCACCACCTATCACGGCGATAACCACTTAGCTCGACGCCTGCCACTGCCGCCAGGCTGGCGGCAAACCCCACTGCATTTTGCCACTTCCGCTTGCCGACGCCTATCACCATCGACTTTCTCGACGGTGCTCGTGGTCGACCCAGCTCCGCTCGGTTGGGGAATCTGCCGTACTAAGGTTTCTTTCTCATGGACAACAAGGTAACTAATTTAATGAGATATTATCTCATCTCTTATCCCAGTTCATCTGCCTTCTTTTATCACCCGGCTGAAATCGCCGTGAATTCATTTTTATTCAAGCTGATTTGTGGGTTTTCTTTCATTCATAGAGTGTAAAGTGCACCGACGCATCAGGACTTTGCGGCCTCTGCCAGACATTCCATCTCACCATACCAGATGACTTGAGGATGCGCGCGGTATGTTCAATCTCACCCTAAATCGGTTCGCATGGCCTACTTTTGTGAACATATTCTAAATATTGCTACATTTGGATAAAAGGTGCCACATGCACCATATACGTCAAAGGGGATTTCCATGACATCATGTTTACCCTATCGGTTATTTCCTGAACATCTTTCTATATTAGGCAAATTAATGATGTATTGTTCTTTTGATTACTCTCATATTTCCATGACATCATGTTTACCCTATCTGTTTAATTATAGATTTTTTGACTATTTACTGTGGGGCAACAACCCCACAGTCCTTTATTCATCTCTCACAGTTCAAAAATGAAGTTACAAATATTTACAAAGCAACAAAAAAAACCTAAGAACTAACTAGAGACTCACCCATCTACAAATAGGCAGACAAGCCTAAGGAAGGCGCTGAATCCAGCCAAGAAGTTTTGGCTTGATGTCATCCTTAACCCTATGCACTAACATGGATATATCATGAATAAACAAGCATCTCCAAGAGCTAAAAGAGGGCCTAGCCTGCCTGAAAGTCTTCCCATTGCGTGTGATCCAAATGCACGAAGCAGCAGTGTGGAAGACCTCAAAAAAGAAATGGTTCCCAAAGCTAGTCTTGGCATGGAGCAAACAGTCACCGATCTCCCCCTGGTGAGACCAATCGATTTGCAGATAGTTCCAAACTTTGATGCTAAAATTACATGTGAAGAACAAGTGGATCCTATCCTCATAAGACCTGGCCGGGCACATGACACAGAGATTGTCCTCCTCATTGCTCCTCCAGTGGCGCCGAACCAGTAAATCCTTTGTGTTTAATCGATCAAAGAGCAGAAGCCAAGCAAAACATTTGATCTTCATTGTGCATTTACTCTTCCATAACCATTTGCATGGAGGAATTACTGGCAGGTGTGAATGCATGAGTGTGTAATAGCTCTTTGCAGTGTACACCCGCTTGTCCATCCAAGACCAAACATCATTTCCCATAGGATCGCGTTGCAGATCATTAATCCACCTATGCAGGCAGTCTAGTTGGACATTAGCAATTTGGGATGGGCAAGTTAAATAATGAATATACCTCAGAAGTTGAGAGGAATTCTGCCACAGAGATCTTGTAATCAAGAGCATAAGAGAATAACTAAGTTAATCAATCACTAAGTGGACATGCAGAATCGCCCACAAAACAACCATCAGACCAGAACATCACCGAATCAAAAGAGTTAACAAAAACAGTGGCTACTGCTCTATAATTATCAGCAAATCTGAACACATCTTTCCACCAGAAAGAACCACACAAGACTGTAGCTTGTGGCACAACACCATGGTAATAAGAATCCCAAATCAAAGACACCCAAGGAATATCCTCTTTGTTAAAGAATTTATGGAGGTGCTTGATCAAAAGAGCCTGATTCTGAAGGTGGAAGTTAATCACTCCCAGACCACCATTTTGCTTAGGTCTACGTACCATGTCCCATGCAGCAAGGGATTGCCTTGGAGTGTCCGAATTTCCTCTCCAAAGGCATTGCCTCTCAATCCTTTCAAGCTGCTTGATAATACCCATAGGAATATCCAAAGAGCATAAAAAATAAATGGGCATGGAAGATAGTATAGAATTTAGAAGCTGGAGTCTTGAGCCTTGGTTTAGTAGAGCAAAACTAGCAGTCAAACGTCTTTCCAATTGATCAACCAGAGGCATAAGGTCTTGAATTCTAGGTTTAGTTGTCCCCATTTGCAAGCCCAGGTATGTGAAAGGGAGAGTAACAATGGAGCAACCAAAAACTGGCTACCTCATCATCACTAACATTGAGAGGGACCATAATGGACTTATGGAAATTAACCTTCAACCAGTTGAGGCATGGAAGACCAGCAACATATCCTTAATAGCAAGTAGTTGAGACTCATCAGCAGGAAGCAACAAAATTGTATCATCAGCATATTGGAAAAAAAATATATGAAAATTGGGATCACTAGATGGTATAGGAAGAGAAATGGACCCATCCTGCAACATTTTATTAACCATAGATTGTAGCAAGTCAGCTGCAAGAACAAAAAGTAAAGGAGAAAAGGGATCTCCCTACCTCACTCCTCTCTTGCATTGAAATTGTTTCCCAGGCACCCCATTAAGTAAGACAGAGGATGATCCAGAAGACAAAATCTCCATAACCCACCCAATCCAGTGATCATTAAAACCCTTGGCTTTGAGAATCTGCATGATGGCCCCATGCTCAACAGTATCAAATGCTTTGGCAAAATCAAGCTTCAAGATGAGGATAGGCCGTCGAGACTGCTTGCACTGATGAATGTACTCAAAAGCCCAGGCTAAATAGTCATGAATAGACCTAGACCGCAGAAACCCATACTAATTTTTATGAATGCACTTGAGGATCACCTTTTGCAGTCTATTAGCCAATAATTTTGTGAGGAACTATAAACATGTATTAGTCAAAGAGATTGGCCTAAAATCCGTGGGACTTTCTGGGTTTAATATTTTAGGAATGAGGGTGATAAAGGATGCATTAATTCATTGCAAACTAAGATCACCATGAGCAAACTCCTCAATCAACTGCAAGAAATCCTTCTCAATGATACTCTAGCATGTTTTCACAAAAACCCATTAAAACCATCCAGCCCAGAAGCCCGGTCAGAAGGCAGATCCTTTAGGACAACAGCAATTTCATCTTGGATGAAGGGTTGTGTCAAATCATCCAGACCATCCACTTTATCAATCAAATCTTCAAGATTAAAGCCCATTTGCACTCCCTGGGCGTTACCCATTCTGCTTTTGAAAGATGCCCAAAGCATTCCCGCCATTTGGTCATGGTTAGTGACCACAACCCCATCGTCCGATCTAAGGCTAGCTATAGAATTCTTCCTCAACCGCTCTGTTGCCATAGCATGGAAGAATTTTGAGTTTTCCTCGCCAACCGTAATGTACCTGACTGTGCACCTCTGCTTCCAGTAGATCTGTTGCAACCTTAGGAGATCTTCATAGTGCAGTCTCACAATCTTTCTAAAATTGAACTCAGGTGTAGAGAGAGGGCGTAGTTCCTCAAGAGAATCAAACCCAAGAATCACCACAGAACACTTCTGAATGAGTTTCTTGATAGAAGACAAGTTGACATGCCATCTCTTCAAATCACACCTCAAACGTTTAAAATTCTTGAAAATAATGGCAGTAGCAGAAGCCCCCATCATACCAAGCAAAGCAGACCAAGATTTAGCAACACAGTCCATTAAGCCCAGCATATGAACCCAATAGTTCTCAAACCTGAAGATTTTGGACTTAGGAATGGTTGTATCAATAGAAACCACGCAAGGCACATGATCCGAGGAAGTGTGGGCAAGCGGAAGAACCACCGTATTGGGATACATGGTAATCCAAGTGCTAGATGTAAAAAACCAATCCAGCTGCTCGAGCAACGGTTGTTCCTGCATGTTAGACCAAGTGAAGGCACGACCCTTAAGAGGCAACTCCAGCAATCCAAGGTGGCCAATTATCTCATTGAAGAAAAAGATGTCATTTATATCCCCACCAGGCCAGTTTATGTTATCTAGCGATCCGATAAAATTAAAATCTCCCACAAGTAAACACTTGTCATCCACGGGGATCTGAAGGTGATATAGCCAATGTACAAAATCATCTCTTAACTGTCCTTGGCAGGGGCCATAAACCGTGACAAGGGTCCAAAATTCAGAGTTGTGTAGTGAAGTAAAACGAATGATGAGCCTGTAAGATTTAGCCTCAATCAATTACCCAGAGAAAAATGAAGAATTCCACACCACCAAAATGCCCCCGAACGGACCAACCGACGGAGAGAAAGCATAATTATCAAAGCGTCAAGGACAAAACTGGCGGATCGCGCGAGTATCAAACCCATCACATTTGGTTTCCTGCAGGCAAGCTATAGCGCAGCTGCTTTCCTCAATTTTAGCTCGCACATCTCTTTGACGGTTTTCAGAATTTAAGCCGCAAACATTCCAGCACAAGACATGCCAATTACGATAGATTGTACTATTCATAGAGACAATAGAAGTAGTAGCAAAAGAACTTCGCTGCGTAACAGAGAAGCACCACAGCACCGCACAAAGTTTGACAGCAGGGCGATAAGTTCAGACACAGACCAGACCCATAAAGTTCAAAGAAGACTAAGAACAAAGGAACTAAAAGAAAAATAAACTTCATGGCTTGTGAGGACGCCAAGAGCCGTAGCAGTTGATGGCGATAACTTTTCATTGGAACTAGTCTTCTGCTCGTCATCAGAGGAAGAAGCCATAAGCTTCTCCACGGTCAGCTTCTCTGGAGGAATTCCCAGTGAGGCTCCAAGGTCTTGCATCATGCAGATCGGCGTGGGAGGAGGTATATCACCAGCAGGATCAGAGCGCAGCGCAGCCGAGGGTGAGTCATGAGCTGGATCGCCCAGCTTGGCAAACTTAGATTGTGGCCTGCGCAGGGAAGAATGCTTGAGAGAAATAGCAGAGGTGGGTTTAAAATCACCTTTTTTAGCACAACTTTGTGTCATCCTTCGTGTGGAGAAATCATCGTTAAGCTGAACCACGGTGACATGCTTCTTACCATGTCCATGTTTCCCAAGCCTGGACGGCCATGCAGAGGAAAACTCCATGGTCTCGCAAGAAGAACCAAGATGAATGTTTAAAGCAGAGTCTTCAGAAGAGGTCTGGGCTTGGTTATTGGAAGGAGCAGAAGACCATGCCTCCTCATTGTGTGGCAAAACCTCTGACTCAAAAACATCAGATCCCCCGCAAAATCCATCATCCAACGAGGAAACCAACCGAGGGAGACAAAGTCCAACAGAAGCAGCAAAAAACCTCTCAGTTTTAGCAGACCAGAGCCTAGTTGGAAGGATACCTGGGGGGAGGGCAGCAATCTTCAGACTTGTCGGTAGGATTCGGACTGACAATTCAGGTATCAGATCTCTGAAAGTTCTTTCCCAAAGCATAACCGGAGGCAGAACAGGGCCATAGAAAACTCTGACAATGCCCAACTGTATAGGCTCTAGCTGAATCAGAGGAGGGTGGTATGGGACAATCGCCAAGTTTTGTTCGTCCACCTCTGCATTATTGTCATCAGAAGAATCTGAAGGCTCCATAGAAGGGTTCATTACCATGGACTATTGATCTTGAGCAGGCTGAACCACAGGTTCCTCAACATTCGCATTGTTTGCAGCTGCATCGTCGCATGACCCGAACCATTGTCACCCTAGTTGTCAGGTGGCTGCTGGAAGTTGCCCCAATTTTTAGCAACCTCGTTAGCCTATTGATGATTCCTTGGTGGGACAGCATTCCATCCAAGTGCCGGGTACCGTGACATTGCCCAAAAGGGTTGGGGCTTCACCTGGTCTGGCATGGGGTGCGGGTTGCCATCTAACGACATTGGATCTTCGTCAGCCCCCAACAAAGCATTGGCAAAGTGACCACCAGTGAGGACTTAAACTGCAGTTGTCCAAGAAACAATGGTACCACCCCAATTTGCAAACTCACAAAAAACCACACTCCAAGGAACCAGAATATCTTCCGGGAAAGAAGCATATACTAAAGATCGAACCATGCCACGATCAGAGTGTTCCCAATAGTGAAACTGACCGAAGGTGCCAATGACCTCTAACAGGTACCTGGTATTGTGATAATCCAAAGGAACCCCAATGAACATGAGCCATCCGGTTATATGGCCATGAAGAGCCCTAAAACCTTTGCCTTGATTGTGTGGAATAAATCTAACAAAGAACTCTTCCCCATCATCATCTAAGCCCAAAACAAACGGTGGGTGCTGAGTGAAGGAAGATCTGACAACAGGGTTCTCCATCTCAAACATCCCAACCCCCTGAAACCAATTTTGAGCAGATCGGACAAGAACCTGATGGTTATCGGTGATGAAGTGCAGCACTTGCTCCCGCCCTGCAACTACCAAGTGCTGCGGAGGCAGAGGCAATGGCTCGACGATGGCCATCATGAATTCCTCATGCATCCGAGCTGGAGCTTGGGACGGCGAGTAGTACATCCTCGGAAGGCGATCCTCTCCACCATCGATGATGTCATGTCCCCCGGGTAGGAAACAACGAGGATCGATGGCATAGACTGCCATGGGGTCGGTGATTGGGGGCGATGGTGAAGGAGCAAGCTCAGGCGGCGGAGGAGATTGGGGTTTCCTTGGTGTAGTTGGACTAGCAGAGGAAGAAGGCAGCGAACCCGAAGAGGCGGGCAGGGACTCTGAGGTGGCGCGAAGCTCAAAACCTGGTGATGGGACTTTAGGCACCCAAACGTCCAACGAATCATTATTACCAGGGTAGTTTTTCTTTTTATGGCCAGAATGAAAACATAGCCTGCACCGAATCCTGTTTGTGCATGTATCAGCCTGATGTTTCATACCAAGGCACAGTCCCAATATTTAACTGCCATCTCCTCAATCATCTCATCAAAACTTTGAACTTGTTCTACAATTTTACTTGGAGAAGGGATCGGTGAGGAAATAACCGGCAAAACGTCATCGGGGATATCAATTGGGGCTTCTTGAGAACCCGGAGAGCCCACGAAGGCCAAAGAAGGGCGGCCCAAGTCACACAGCGTGTGCTGAGGTGTTATTGGGCTATCCAAAATAATCATGGGCTTGGGTGTATCCGAATCAAAACAAATCCCAGAGAATCTGCGCTTGCCGCCCAAGAATGGTGAACTTTCTGGTGACGTGTGCAACGAACCGAACTACATCAATGGCAAGGAGATTGGAGAAACCAGAACATCGACCGGTGGGGTCGCAAGAGAGTTTTCCGGTGAGATCACTAGGGAAGTCACTGGAGAGGGCAACAACGTTGAGGCTGGGGAGGAAGAACCAGCCATAGCCTCAGCAGGATCGACATGATAGCCGACCTCTCGTACTGTTAACACTTCCTCTGCGGAGGGACCATAACTATAACCTTTGCGAGCAGGATAGTTGAGGAAAGTAGCAAAACGTAGCTTCTTCCTAGAGGCAGGCTTAGAGCCATTGGACCTTAAAGAAGATCTGGAAGGAGCATGAGTCAAAGCTTCCAGACCCAAACGTGCTCTACGCTTGGATGGACTAACCAAGATCCATTCCTGGTGACACTCAGATTGCCATAACCGAAACTCTTTCTCCCAGTCCGGGCCCCCATGACCCCAAAGATGAAAGAAGTATTTGAATTGGGAGCAAAAAAAGCTACGTTGATGAAGAATAAAAAACCCCACTTGCTTGCAAGAAACGTTGAATGAAAACACCCGGTCACTAAGAAACGATACCTTGAGTTGTGAACAATAACATCCAATCGCAGATACCAATGCAAGGCGAGCGTTCTCCTCAGATAACTGGAAAGAATGACATGCAAACGAGACCACCATTGTGAAGTGACCAGATCCATCCGAGGGGTGCACCGATCTATGAAGGGTGCGCTTGATCTCCTGTGTGAGGCCCATCCCAGGGAGATGGACACGTGAACAACCATGAAGGAGACCACCAGCTAAGGTGGCAGGGGACGCCAGAGAGGATGGCGCGATCCGAAAGTCAATCTCATGGCTAGATATGGAGATCGCCGACGGTAGAGGGCGCTAGGGTTAGGGTGGTGGTGGGTGGGAGGTGGGAGCCATTTAGGCCTTCAACATTTTTGTCCTTCGATTTCGACTGTTGTACAGTTCTTTCAATTTGGGCCCATATTTGCATGTTACCATATTTTCTTTAACAATCCTACCATTTTCTGCAGTGCGTCCCTTGCTATGCAACATAATCTATAGTGCACAATCTTTCCCTTTACATAAATCAAGACTACATGGATGTCATACTGCACACAAACCATGGATTTACAATCGTTGCTACTGTAAGACTTGATGAACGTGGTGACTCCTATTTTGGCACTGGCTTTTGGAAAGAAATTTCTAAGTTTTATGAACTGAAAGCTGGCACTAGAATTGCACTGCACATAAAAGGGCCTGGTCATGAGATTTCTGCTAATTTCCCCAACAATATCAGCCATCCAGACTTTCGTCGAAGTAAGTTTTCTTTTCAACTATCTGCATGTTGACTTACCCAGCAATATCAAATGAATTGTGTAGTATTTAAGCAACCAATTGTTATTCCCTTTTCTTAATATATTCCTACCTAATAACTTCTAGTTACCAATACACTTATCTATTGCCCTGCTTTAACTAAATATTCCCTGTACTCCCGTTTCTATCAGAAAGCGCCACTGACAAGGAGACTCCAGAGGTGGAGAACGGGGCTGCCAACAACCGGAGGCTGGGCGAGCTAGAACCACAAGCGACTCCAGCAGGCCTAGACTTCATCAGTAGCCTCCCCGATGATATGTTGACAGTCATCATTTTCCACCTCCCAATCAAATATGGGGCGTGGACAACCGTCCTTTCCCGACGGTGGCGCCCCCTATCGAACTCCAACCCTCTCGACCTCATCGAAACCCACGAGCTATGCCATGGCTATCGCAAAAGCTTGGATGCGTTCTCCAAGATCCTCGGCAGTCACCTTGGCCCAACTAGAGGCCTTAGAATGGGCAAGTTCTGTTCCAACGGCAAGGACCGAGCCAAGCTTGATTGTCGGCGTTCTAGGAATGGGGGTACCCAGACTTGCCTGCATTCGGCCCAGGGCGTGGCTCATCAGGCGGCCTGGTACGGCCCAACCTCTTCAGTAGCCACTCAAGACCCTCGCGAGGGGCCGAGCCTCACGAGGCGGATGACATAAGACATCCCCTGGGGCTGCCTCACTAGGCTGGCTCATGAGGATCGGAGATATCAAGGCAAGGGGTACCTCGCGAGGTCCTCGTGACTTGAGCAGTGACGACCAAGGCCAGGCGGGCACGTGCGGGCGCAGAGTGCTAGTTTCCTCTTTGGTGCTAAAGGAGCAGGTGCAGGCGAGTAGTCCCAAGGCATCAGGCAAAAGTTTCCATATCAGTGCAACGAGACTAAGACCAGCAGGACGGCAGAGCGGAGGTCATCGCAGAGCCCACGGTGGCGTCACCACGAGAGCCTTTGGCAGGCGAAGACCACCTTTTGTTAGGATAGCTTGTACTAGTTGCCCCCTTCAAATTTGGCCGTTGTGGGATCCCTTCCCGCTCAATATTTGGGAAGAGGACCCGGGCCACTATAAATAGGACTAGCCACCACCATTGATCAGATCATCTGGCGTTGATCAGATAGAAGCCCACACACCCACATGCTCACCCGAACACAAGAACACCTCTCCTTAGGAGGCTGTTCACCCCATGTACTAGTCATCCTCAGCCTACAAGGCAATCCACCACACCACACTGGATTAGGGTATTACACCAGAATAGTGGCCCGAACCAGTATAAACATTGTGTCCCTTGTTCTTCGGATCTGACGAGCTAGGCCTAGGGATCGGTGAGTAGACGAGCTGGGACGGAAGGAGAGATCTTCGTGCGCACTCCAGAGTTCGAACCACAAGGGTTTTGCCAGAACCCAAGATGCGACATTTAGCGCGCCAGGTAGGGGTGTGCCGAAATTTCCCTTCCATCAATCTCTGCTCCATAATCCCACCGGTTCGATGGCCGACGCTCGCAGAGCCCATGCTGAGTGGCAGGCCGCCCTTGCTGCCCACGTCGCTCAGACTGCTCCTGCTGGCGGACCACCCCGCAGTTCTCCATCGCCTACCACCAACGCCGCCACCGGCCGGCGCGGCATGAACATCAAGATTCATCCCTGCACCCCTTCGTGCGGCGAAACGGACGCACCGCGACCCCGTCACTAACCCCAGCAGTCTCTCATCCCATGCTCGTCGCAGACCCATGGACGCGCAGGCTGCGTTGCTCATGGCACACGAGCTCCTACGCTACCGCCCCGTCGACGACTTCTACGAAGAATGGATCGACCGCATCGCCGAGCTGGTCAGCGCCGCTGGGGGCTCTCGAGCGCCGTCCATCTCGCTACCTCATCCGCCTCCCCATGCGGACGACGTGGCCCATGAAGCTCCACTGCTACCACCGCGTCAAGGCGTCGTCCAAGACCCAAGGCACGTGGCGCCGCGGCGTGATCGCCTACATGCGGCGCCAGTGCACGAAGAAGGAAGCTACCAAGATATCCAGCGGCCCCGCGGGGGACCGCCAGCACTCCCTCCACCACCGTGTCGAGACCGCGCGCCCCCCGCCGCGGTGGCACGCGAGGACAAAGATCAAGTTCCGCGTCCCCGACAAGCTCCGGTGTCGACAGCAGGCTGCAAGGCACTCGCCCCGGAGCTGCGCAACGTCAACTGGCCTAGGAAGTTCAAGCCCGACCTGCCTCCACACTACGACGGCATCCCTGACCCTGCGGAGTTCTTGCAGCTCTACGAGCTGAGCATCAAAGCGTCCGGCGGCAACGAGAAGATCATGGCGAACGTGTTCCTCATGGTGAACTAGTTCCCCATGGCCCTCAAAGATGGCGCGCGCTCGTGCCTCCTGAACCTACCTGCAGGATCGATCTCCACCTGGAGCGAGATGCGTGAGAGGTTCATCGCCAACTTCCAGGGCACCCGAGACCGCCCCCCGGTCGTGGGTGACCTGCGTCGTATCAAGCAACAACCAGGAGAAACCCTACAGAAGTTCGTCCAATGCTTCAATGGCGTCCGCGTCAAGATCCCCAAGGTCATGGACGAGGCCATCATTTCGGCGTTCTTATATGGTGTCTGCGACGTCAAGATGAAGGAGGAGCTCGCCATCCACGAGGATCTGTGCACGTCCCTGGAGCTGTTCAACCTTGCGACCAAGTGCGTCGAAGCTGAGGAGGGGCGCCTCTCCCTCGTCGATATCCCCGTTATTGAACCTGAAGATAAGAAGGCCAAGAGCAAGGACATAAAGCGCAATGGAGCGGCAGTGCTCGCGGCTGAACCGGAGATGAAGCACGGCCGCGACTACCCAGAATCATCCAAGAACAATTGGACGTTTTGTGCCTTCCACAACGTGCACATCCACAACACCCACGACTATCAAGAGCTCAGGCCCTCCACGAAGGACGCGTCATCCAACGCCCTGAGCGCAGCAACCGTGGCTACGGCCGTGGGGGAAGCCGGACCGGGGGACGCTGGGACGACCGTGGCCCCTGCCAGGAGTGGCGTGATCAACCTCGGGAGGACCGTTGGTTCGATCAGCCCCGTGAGGGCGCCTGGAGGGACCAGCCTCGCGAGGACCGCCCTCAGGGCAAGGCTGGCCTTCCACCTCTGCTGCCACCAAGGAGAAACGACGACCAGGATGAGGGGGCTGGGGGCTTCCAGGAGCCACGTGCCATCGCCTGCATCTTGGGCGGCGCATAGGCCCCAGCTTCTCAGCACCTCTTCAAGCAGTTCGCCCGGGAAGTAAACGCGGCTCTCCCCAAGCTCGGGGCTACTCACCCACTCAGGTGGTCCAGGTACCCCATCACCTTCAGTTCAGCAGACCATCTCAAGTGCGCGGCTACGGCCAGCGCCCTCCCGATGCTTTGTTCGCCTGTCATCAGCAACATCCAAGTTACCAAGACCCTCATCGATGGTGGCGCAGGGCTCAATGTCCTATCCGTCGAGACATTCGACAGCCTCCAAGTACCCTACAACCAATTGCTGCCTACCAAGCCCTTCTCCGGAGTGACTGACGGCTCCACCACCCCGTAGGGCAGGCCCGCCTGCCTGCCACCTTTGGCAAGCGCGACAACTGCCACACTGAGCTCATCGACTTCGATGTCGCCCACATCCATCTCCCTTACAATGCCATCCTTGGGTACCTAGCCCTGGCCAACTTCATGGCAGTGACTCACCACGGCTATAGCATCCTCAAGAAGCCGGGAAGCGGCAACGTCATCACTGTCGCCTGTGAATAGAAGGACGCAGTGTGCCCCGAGGATCCAGACAATGACATCATCATCTACCCTCCGGAGGTCGTTCCCAAGAAGAAGAAGCATCTGCTCGCCCTGGAGCCTCATGGGGATGCAGCACCTGGTGGAAGCACCTCGGGACCTACACCTAGGGAGGGGCCACCTCCCTCCCTCGCATAGGAAGGCGTGCCCGGTGCCCCTCAGGCTGGGCTCGGGGGCTCTCCTCTAGAGGGCCTTTGACTTAGCCAATGTCATGAGGGAGGCGCTCGGGCACCATGTGGAGGAGTGCTTCGCCGCACACTTCCCTCCGGAGGCCTCAAGGCGTGAGGCACCAAGCGCTCAGGAGTTCATCAGCCAGACCATCAAAGACCTACAGGTGCCAAGGGGCATGCGGGGCGAGCGCCGCCCAGCGCCTCGGAGTGCAGCTCTCGCCCTAGGCTCAGGCGATGGGCTACGTGTCTGCGTCAGCATCCCCGCACTCAATAGGATCACATCTCATGAGCTCTACTGGCCTTCCCAGGTGGGCCGGTGCGAGGGTCCCCCTCATAGCTACGTTCACATGCCTTTCGGCCTGTCGAACCAAGCGACCTTGCACCAGCGCCATATGCGGGAGGTCCTAGCGACTCGTGAGACCAGGCATCAGGAGGTCCAGGCGGAGTTGGACTCGGTTCTCCGTGAGATCTGGGCAACCCCGGAGCCTCACGGGTGCCCGAGCCAGGCGGCGCATGAGGAGCAGCATATACATCAAGCGTCTTCAGCTACACCAACCCTACTTTAGCAACTGTGCCAGGTGACATTTTCCTGTTTTTGTTCAGCTGGGAGCGCCCCTCGGGTTGCATCAGTCCCAGGTCGCATGGGCCTGTCCCTGCGGCGTTTATCCTTTTGCATCTTCTGCTCACCTTGTTGGGGGCGCCCCTCGGGCTGCATCATCCCCAGGCCGCACAGGTCCATCCTTGTGGCATGTATCTCCCTGCATCTTACTTGAGCTAGTGTTACCATTTCTGTCAGCTGCATTAGAATCACTCATCTATCTGACCATCACTCTGATGCCATGAACATCGTGCGCCCTCACAAGCTTGCTTGCACCCGCCTTATGATCAAGGGCATGCACGGCGTCTGTGCTCGGGTCCGTCCCTGCAGCATCGCTAAATCCAAGCGGCTGAGCTTTGGCTCACGGGTCAGCCGCGTGTACGTCACCTCCCGTGGCCCTTGGTGCCTAACCCACGCTTGAGCCGGGTGCTAGCAGGTGAGCTGGGGCGCACGATACTATGTCCCGTCGCTGCGGGAGCCGCGCATAGTTGTCTTTTCTTAGGGCATCCACATGAGAAGACTAGGCACGGCGTCTGTGCTCGGGTCCGTCCCTGGAGCGTCAATAAATCCAACGACTGAGCACTTTCTGGCAGGCCGGCCCAATTCACGTCACCTCCTAGGGTCATTGGTGCCCGGCCTTCTCATATGGCAGCCTTGAGGGATTCACCCGGTGCAGGTTGCCTAACCATCTTGCAGGATCACCTCAAGCTTTCTCACTCAAGACCAGACGCAACCCGCCTTAAGGTAGGGCCTCGTGAGTCCCGCGCTGGCTCATGGGTGCCCAGATACACCTCTTCTAGCCCTATCGTGTACGCCGCACGTTAGGGTGGGGCTGTACATGCCCCGGGGGCTCTCCGCAGTAGGGAGTCCCCTCCCACATTCCAGTGGAAGCACCATGCTCCGCACTGGCAGTCGACACGGTCGAGGAGCGGCTATGACCGTGCAAGAATGATAGCGCCATGCTCCGCACTGGTGATAAACAACTGCGGGTGGCCTCACGGCCGCATTAACCTCAGGGAGCCCCTCGGCTCGATGACCAGCCCCACCGCGCTACGCTCCCCACGGGAGGGTAGCGCGAGGGGGCTGGGCACGGGGGCTGCGCTCAGGTCACGCCTGGCGTACGCCCCACCAGGTCCCCCGGGCCTGGTCGACACTCAACCCTCCCGAGCGCAAGCTCGATGAGGACATGTATGAGGCCGTTCGTTTGTCAAGGGGGACCCTTGGGCATCGCGACCCAATGGCCTAACTGGCCTCGTAGCCCCTCACTCCCTGGTCATGTCCTGGTGGTCCAGTCAAGCCAGCGTCAGCTGAGGTACGCGCGGGGCCGGGCCCTGTCGACGCAGAACGCTAAGGCCGGCTCACGCACTACTTCTCTCAGGGCTGTTCATACATCAAGGGGGGCCCTTGGGCATCGCGACCCAAGGGCCTAACTGGTCCCGTAGCCCCTCACTCCCTGGTCTTGTCCTGTAGATCCGGCCAAGCCAGCGGCGGCTGAGCTACGCGCGGGGTCGGGCCCTGCCGACGCAGAACACAAAAGCCCTTCCTAGCACTTCCTACCTAGAGACCATTTGCACGTCAAGGGGGACTCCTGAGAATCGTGAGTCAGGAGGCTAACTGACCACGTAGCCCCTCACTCCCTGGTCTTGTCCGGGTGATTCGGACAAGCCAGCGGTGGCTGAGGTATGCGCGGGGCCGAGCTCTGCCGACGTAGAACGACAAATAGGAAGGGAACCGTGAATATCTAGAAATTATTACAAGCCAAATTGTCCTTCAAGCATCAAACAGAAGTTTTAACGCCTCCACGAGGCCTGTAACATGTCGTAGGAAAACGAAGATAGGGGGAGCACCGTCAATCACCAGTAGGCCCTTCCTTCAGCCTTGGGCGCCTCTGCCAGGAAGCACTTCCTCGCCAATGGTGTCACCACACCCTGTGGAGTCGGTCTTGGCCACAGGATCGGTGGCGCCGTCGGCTGGGGGAGAAGGGTCGATGACAAGGAACTTCTTCAGCAAGGCCTCCACATGGTCCTTCACGGCTTCAGCGGCGGCCTCGCAACGCTCCTCCACGGGCTCGAGCAGTGCCCCAAGATCGGCATTGGGATCGTGAAGGTGCAGGTGGCTAAGAATGCGTGGCAAGGCGGAAGAAGAAAGCACGCGAGCTTCCTCCTCCGCCAGGGGGCCAATTTCGCGGACGACACCCTCAAGCACCAAGACAAGATAAGGAAGCAGCCGGGCGGGGCCTTCATCGTCCGTCGCCAGTGGTTTCTCCAAGCCCTTCTCGTAGAGCGCCCTCAGCGCCTGGCGGGACCTCTCCTCCTGGGACTTGAAGGTCACGCGGTCCTCAGCCAGAACCTTTGCCTTGGTTGCCACCTGGGTCTCCTTTGCTTCTGTCGCCTGCTTCAGTTCCTCCAGGCGACTGTGCTCCGCAGACAGCTCCTTTGACAACTGCTCCAACTCGGCGTCGCGAATGGCTACGACATCTTCTCGGGCCTTCATCCTCTCCCCGTCCGCCTTGCACTTGCTACGCAAGTCCTGCAGCTCGGTCACTACCGACTGGCAGTGCTCCTGGATAGTCCGCGCATCCTTCAGCGCCGCCTCGCGAGCGGCTGTGGCCTGGTCGGCGGCCTGCTTGTCCTCTTCGGAGGCCGCCATGACTCGGCTCAGCACATCCTGGACAGACACATTGGAGTTCAGCCACCCGGAAACCAGCTCCAAACGCCCAGCCACCAAACGACGATCGGCGCCTTGAAGGTTATCCTGGAGCTGCGTCAGTGCAGAAAAGGCCTCCTTCAAGGCGCCGGGCGAAGCCGGAGGGCCACGAGCTAACGACACGATCGCAGTAGGGGACTGTGGCGTGGCCAAGACCTCATGAGCCCTGGCGGCGCCAATAGAGGAGCCGAAGACGGGAGCCTCCGAAGCCCGCTCGACCAAGGACGTGACCCCCACCCGAGGTTGGTCCACTGGGCCTTGTGGTGGCGACCGTGCGGCGGAAGCAGGAGCTCCTCCACCACCCGTTTGCGTCGGAGGGGACGAAGCCAAGCCAGGCCGTTGGGCCTCTGATGCGGCTACCTCCCCCTTCTTATTCTTTGTCGACGGCGCTGGCCTAGAACTACAGCGCAAGATGTCATGAATCAACAACAGAATCAAGAACGAAGACAAAACCAGGCCAAGGTACTCACTGGTCCACGACGGCGAAACCTCGGAGCCTCTTCAAAACCATGGAGCCCAAGGGCCCCACCGCTTGCGCCGCAGGAACGCGAGCCCCCAAGACAGACAAAGCCGTATCAACCGGCACATCAACATCGTCTGGCAGTGCCGAGTCCGTGGCGCCACCTCGGGAGATTAGCGCCGACCTACTCTTCGTCGGGACCCCAGTCGGGGGCTTCTTCGAGGGGGGTGAGCTGGGACCTCATGACAACCCTAGCTGGGGGTGCCACCTCCTTCACCGGGTGGTCATCAGCGTCGTCGTCATCAGGCAAGGCGCGGAGGAGGTCAGCCTTGCGTGTAGGGGAGAACTCCCTGGTCCCCTCTGCGGTTGCCTCTGAGTCATCTTCCCCGCTGGAGTCGCCCGAAGACAGCTCCACCAGTTCTGCTGCCACTTGATCTTCAGGGGGCGCTGGAGGCACGAGCCCGCGCCCGTCGAAGGTGGGCATGGGAGCCACTACCGTCGCCCCGTCCAGGCGGCGGTACAAGGCGACATGGGTAGCAAGCGGATATCCCAGATCATCCCGAACCAGGAGACGGAGAGCTGCCCCAAGCTGCTCGGCGGACAGTGCGTCACGGCACGGTCGGGGGTTGTCCGCCTCGTCCCCAAGTGTCCACAAGGGGCGCGAGCGTACCTGAAGTGGAGCCACGCGGCGTGCCAAGAATTCCTTGACGATCATGGCCCCCATCAGCTTCGCCGCCTCGGGAGCATCAGGATTCAGGTCCGCAGTCATGTTCTCCAACACCTTCCCTGCCTGAGGGTTAGTGAGCTTCGTGCTGAGCCACCTATCGCTCGACTCGAGCATCTCTATCGGCAGCACCAGCCGAGGATGGGAGCACTTGGCGTCCATGAGGACCCACTTGTTCTTGAAGTTCTTGGCCTTCTTCCCGGGCTCCGAGATCGCGTTGGCCACGTTCGCCACGATGAAATTGGCAATCCCAGAACAAAGTGTGCCCTTGTTCCAGAGGTAGAAGAAGTGGTGAAGCGGTGCCACGGACGGTATCACCCCAACAAATGCCTCGCAGTAGAAGGCAAAGATTGACAGGAGGAGGACATAATTGGGATGAAGATGAAGGGTGTGAAGCTTATAGTGGCTGAGGACTGAGAAAAAGAAATCGAAGAAAGGAGGGACAAGCCCCGCAACATCACTGCTCATAAAGAAGGGATAGAAGGTACTCTTGGAGTCCTCGGGCTCGGCGGAGGTGGCTCGGACCACGGTCTTCCCCTTCTCGTTGGTGTCCTCCGCCGTCATCAGGAGCATAGCGGCATGGTTCATCTCCGAGACGATGGGTGCCCACAAGGCCGGCTCGTACCAGGCGGGCGGAGCAGCGGCCTTCAACTTGTTGGACGCCATCAGTTGCGAGCTTGGAAGGGAGACGGCGGAGATCTGGAGCCTTGCAGAGGAGAGAAGCAAGAAAGGGGATCTGGAGCAAGGCAAAGTCTAGCAAGAAGGCACAGCAGCACGCACTTGCCTTTTGTTAGACGTGCGGTTGCATAGGCGGCGTGGGGAGCGCAGACGCCCATATCCAATCAATCACCATGCGTCAATCAAGGCCGCAGGCTTTTGGGGCATGCGGTGCTCCGCACTTGACCCTTAGCTTCGCCGTGAAGCCAAGCCTGAGTGCACCTTGGGCCCGACGCCTACTGTCAGTGTTCTGGGAACGGGGGTACCCAGACTTGCCTGCCTGCGGCCCATGGCGTGGCTCATCAGGCGGCCTGGTATGGCCCAACTTCTTCAGCAACCACTCAAGACCCTCGCGAGGGGCCGAGCCTCGCGAGGCGGACGACGCAAGACGTCCTTTGGGGCAGCCTCACTAGGCTGGCTCATGAGGATCAGAGATATGAAGGTAACGGGTACCTCGCGAGGTCCTCGTGGCATGAGCAGTGATGACCAAGGCCAGGCGGGCGCCAGCGGGCGCAGAGTGCCAGTTTCCTCTTTGGTGCTAAAGGAGCAGGTGCAGGCGAGGACTCCTTAGGCGTCAGGCAAATGTTTCCATATAGGTGCAACGAGACTAAGACCAATAGGACGGCAGAGCGGAGGTCACGGCGGAGCCCACAGCAGCGTCATCACCAGAGCCTTTGGCAGGCGAAGACCACCTTTTGTCAGGATAGCTTGTACTAGATGCCCCCCTTCAAATTTGGCCGTTGTGGGATCCCTTCCCGCTCAATATCTGGGAATAGGACCCGAGCCACTATAAATAGGACTAGCCACCACCATTGATCAGATCATCTGGAGTTGATCAGATAGAAGCCCACACACCCACAAGCTCACTCGAGCACAAGAACACCTCTCCTCAGGAGGCTGTTCACCCCATGTACTAGTCTTCCTCAGCCTACAAGGCAATCCACCACACCACACTGGATTAGGGTATTACACCACAACGGTGGCCCGAACCAGTATAAACCTTGTGTCCCTTGTTCTTCGGATCTGACGAGCTTGGCCTAGGGATCGACGAGTAGACGAGCTAGGGCGGAAGGAGAGATCTTCGTGCGCACCCCAAAGTTCGAACCACGAGGGTTTTGCCGAAACCCAAGATCCGACATTGATGACTGGTTCCGATCCCCTGCCCTAGATCAGCTCAAGGAGCTCACTTGTGATGATGGGCACATGCGCTCGTTGCCAACGTCCGTGCTCCGCCTCGCGCCCACGCCGCGCGTCGCCAAGTTCAGGAACTGCCACCCCCCTTAATTACACGCTCGCTCTTATTCTACCATGACTGAACCACCTCGAGCTCGTCGTTTTCTACCTCTCAAACGGTGACATGGAGTGCCTGCTCCGTGGCTTTACTACACTAGAGTACCTTCATCTTTGGGCGATCAATGGGTTGAGTAGCTTCAACATCACCTCCATGACTCTTCGGACAATTTATGTGTGTTGCTGGTGTGGCAGGAAGACATCACAAGATGTGTACCACTGTATGGTCACTGAGGACACACCTGCACTTGAGAGATTACTTGTAGTTGATCAAGAAGGTCCAACAAGAATCAATGTCATTTCTGCCCCAAAATTGACAGTGGTGGGCTACTCGTCTGATAAGTACTCCGACCTTGTTATTGGATTCACACCCGTTCAGGTACAACAGCCACCTTCTACCTCTCCTTCTACAAATTAACATTATTCTAATTTTGAAGATGGTTGTTCGTCTGTCATTCAGAAAATGATTCTGACAAGCTTGACCCCGAAACTGCGCACAGTGAAGGTCTTGGCACTAGAATCTATCGGCCCCAACCTAGAGCAAGTTGTTAGTTTCCTGAGATGCTTTTCGTGCGTGGAGAAGCTATATATCGAGGTGATGTTGCTTTCCTGTTATATGTTAACCACAATGGATTCCAATTTGTGACACCTTTTTCCAAGTTTACAATGACAATGTACTACGATTTCTGAAGGATTATTTTGGAGGATTTCAGTACATACATGTCCCCCCCCCCAATTTGGTTGCTGTGTCCATATGGTTACAATCCATATGCATTTCTCCTTTGGATTCATCTGTACTAGTTTTATTAGGGAACTTTTCATCCACTCAAACTACTTGTCAAGATCGAAGATGGCATATTAATGCCCATGTTAATCATGTCAGATCGAAGATGTCATGTTAGTGCATTTTACAAATCCCGGAAACCAAATAGGCATGTAGTAGTGTTCAAAATTGCATGTACGCACTAACACGTTTTCTTATTTTGCAGATAAGATTAGGAGCAGTGGTGGATAATGTGATACAATATAACAATCATGTCGAATGCCTAGATCTGCATCTCTCAGAAATTACTTTGAAATCCTACCGAGGGATCTTACCGGAGATTATATTCGCAAGGTTCTTTGTTGTCATAGCAAGGGTGCTGAAGGTAATGAGGTTTGCCCTACATTTATTTTGCAAAAATGAATGGTTTGTTGATCAGCGCCGGCGCTTGCGGCAAAATGGAATAGGCTCCAAAAATGTTGAATTTCATTTTGGAACTTCGGATGATAGAGTAATCGGAAGTCATCGTGTCAAGCCCATGCATGACTTCCCAATGGCTGACCCCTTTGCAAAAATTGTGAGGTTTCGAAACCAGACTTAGAAGTGGTAATATTAGTTTGAACCTCTCTAATATCCATGTTCAGCGGATCAGCGCGAGTGTTTGCAGCTGATGAGCTGAATTTCATTTCTAATATCACTTTGACCCTTGTAATCTTCCAATTTGAGCCATATAACTCTGGAATTTGAACCTTGTAATATTTCGAGATTTTGTGGTACAATCGTTGAAATGGCATCGTATGAGACTCGTATATTGGTACCACTATTTTGACCTTAATATGCAATGGTCTTAGATTTTATTAACCATTCTCAAATCTGTTTACCTTGTCGATCTCACAACACATGATCTATATAGCTAACTCGACTGCGGTCTTCGACATTATTGCACACAGTTGGTTTCTTCCACCGTGTGCCCTGTAGAGCGCATAATTAATTATCGCACTCGAGTGTCCATCATCACCCTTCCGTGTAACTTTGACCTCATCACCCACGGGTAAACTTATGAACGAAGTCATTCCACACACTTCGTTCTTACAAAGCTTTTTGCCAATATACGCCCACGATTTGTCCCTCTCACTACAAAAAAATGACACATCCGTGGCATTTTGGGCCGAACGATTTTTTTTCTGTCATACTTATGACACTTCTATGACGATAATTGTGATAAAACCCGGTATCATCATAGATGTGGTGGGGTCCTACTTCTATGATAAAAAACATGACAGAAAATGGATTTTTCGTCCTGGGCGGGCCGGAGACGCGGCTGCATGACATTCTTTGGGCCGCCCATGACAGAGAAAACCGTGGTAGAAGCGAGGGCGAGGAAAATATCGGGGTGTTCCTGGTTACGGTGGGTGGTCGGGGCCGAGCAATGCGCGTTTCTCTCATACACGCACGTGCGTGGGTGCAAGGCGTTGGGCTCTAACTGAACCCGAGCGAGGCGTTGGGGTCTAACTGAACCCGAGCGATTGCACTGTAGGCTACGCGTTACTGAACCCGAGCGATCGATCGATGGTTGTTAACTGAACCGATCGAGCGATTCCTTCGCTACTGCTGCTAACTGAAGCCGATCGATGCTGCCTCTGGATGAACAGCGAGCGTTGCTGGGGGGGTTTGGATGAACAGTTCCCGGTGGGGGTGGATGAACAGGACCCCGTGGTGTTGCCTTTGGATGAACATGACCCTAATCGATCGAGCCGGTTGGTGCTGGATGAACAGGGCCCCGTGGAGGGATGGATGAACAGTAAACGATGGAGGGCTGGATGAACAGTAGCCTGTGGAGGGGTGGTTGAACAGGAGCCCGTTGAGGGGGCTGGTTGAACAGTAGCCGGTGGAGTAGCGCGGTGGAGGCTGGATGAACAGGAGCCCGTGGATAAACAGTTACAGATGGAGGCTAGAGGAGGTCGACGGTGGATGAACAGTAGCCCGTGGAGGCTGGAGGGGTCAACGAGGGAGATGAACAGTATCCCGTGGAGTCCCGTTTTGCGGTACGCCACACCCCTCCCGATGAACAAGACCCCCGTTTCGACCGTAGCGCTCCAACACAAGTCCGTTTCCTCCGTTTTGCGGTACGCCACACCCCTCCCGATGAACAGGACCCCTGTTTCGATCGTAGGAGGTCCGTTTCCTCCATTTTGTGGTATGCTAAACCCCTCCCGATGAACAGGATCCCGTTTTGACTGTGGCCGGTCGAACACAAGGCCGTTTCCTCCGTTCTGTGGTACACCAGGCCTCGTTTCCATCAGCTGTTTCGTCCAAGCCGGTTGGCTCCCACGCATTCTGTTGCCTCTCGATGAACGCGACGCATTCCGTTGCCTCCCCATGAACACGATGATGACGTAGTTTCTCCGTTCCGACCCAGCCTTGTACACGAGCCCTGACCGTACGTATGCGCAAGTAGGCGTTTGAGACCCTGCCCGTATGTACGTGTGTGGCTGTATTTCTTTCTTGCACACTGGCCGTTATACGTACGTGTACATGCTACGTGCGCGCCTCTACTACGACACGTGTGCGCCTCTACATCGACCAGTATGTATATACATGTTCGCGACCCGGAATGACAACACTACGTACGCTTCGACCAGGTGGGTCCCGACTGTCAGGCACTTCCTTGCCTGCGAAGATGTAGCTGGTGGGTCCCAGCAGTCAGGGGGCGAATCGTTTTATTTTGCTCGAACGCACTTCCTTGCGTGCGAAGATGTAGCTGGTGGGTCTCAGCAGTCAGGGGAAACGTTTTTTCACGAAATACGGTGGCTCGTCCGGTGGATCCCCGCTGTCAGGTGGAGGAATTATTATTTTGCATGTAACAAGGAGGCACTTCCTTGCTGCGGCCATGGACCCAGCTGTCAGCCTCTCCACGTACAGTCCATGTCGGATGCAAGCCGTTCCTTGACCACGTTGACCACGCCACGCCGAGAGCACCAGGGCGGTAGATGACGGCAAGGCCTAGGAAGGGGACGACACGGAGCCAGGGAAGACACGGCAGTGGAAGCCTGCACGGAGAGGAGTACGAGGTTTCACTGGTTCGGCTGTGGTGTGAGGCTGCCGTCGCCGCAGAATAACAGGGGGTGTGGGTGAGTGGAGGGATGGCCTGGCCAGCGGTGGGAGTAGTAGGGTGCGGTGAGGCCTCCGCAGCAGCACAGCTGGCCACGGGAAGCAGGAGCACGAGGCACGACCGGCGCTGGTTTGCTAGCTGGTTTGGGCGGCTAGAGCAAGAAGACCTGAGGTTGAAGAAGCACTACGGCCATTGGATGGACATCATACGATCACTGGAGCTAGAATCATGCATATTGACTTAGTTGACAAAGCCCTCCGTCCCCGTCTACTTAGTAGGCCCACAAGTCAGCCTGCCACTATACTGGGTCCTAGCTAACAAGGGGAGTATTCATTTTTTTGTGCGTAATAAGGAGGCACTTCCTTGCGTGCGAAGATATAGCTGGTGGGTCTGAGCTGTCGGCGGCGATAACGTTTTTTCACAAAATACGGAAGCCCTTTCGGTGGGTCCCCGATGTCAGGTGGAGGAATCATTATTTTGCGCGTAATAAGGAGGCATTTCCTTGCGTGTTGCCGTGGACCCAGCTGTCAACCTCTCCACACACAGTCCACTTCAGATCCATGTCGGTCGTTGACCACGTTGACCAGGACGCGTCGAGAGCACCAGGGCGGTGGACGATGGGGAGGCCTAGGAAGGGAACGACACGGAGGCAGGGAAGACTCGGCAGTTGTTTCCCACGCGAAGAGGAGTACGACTGTATGAGGGTTTACTGGTTCGTATGCCGTCGCCGGAGAATAATAGCAGGTGTGGGTGAGTAGAGGGATGGCTAGGCCAGCGATGGGAGTACGGTGGGGCGGTGAGGCCGGCGCGGCAGCATAGCCGGCCGCGGGGAGGAGAGAGCAGGCAGTCCCGCCGGTGCTTCTTTGAGCGGCTGGAGCAGGAAGAGCAGAGATTTAAGAAGCACGACGGCTGTTGGATGGACATCCAACAGTCACTGCTTGTGCGTCAACCTATTTTTTACGAAAGCCTCAAATCTATGGAAAAACTCATACATCCCATCTGCATTATTTCTAATAATTTATAGCCCATTTGCTAATTCTTAAGGGTTTTTTGGAGCCCATATTCTTTTTGTTAGCATTACAGCCCATATTGTGGCCACAGCTAAAAATTATACGAAATTTTGCATATTTCGGTGCGGTCCGAACTGTTTTTAGTCCCGAAATTTTGAGTCACATTCAAACTGATTTTAAAAATAAATGTATATCAATATAAAATCCAACAAATTGTCCACGCATAAAAATCAATGCAATTTAAAATCTCGAAATGAAAAAAATAAATTTGAAACTAATTGTTGGTTTGATGTGTTTTAAAAATGTACAACCCATTTCTCATTACTGATAGGCCATTTTCTCGACCAGCCGAATGAAGCTCTACTCATCTTGAAAGATTTGTAGCCCAACAGGCGTGACAAAGCGACTTACTTGGCAAATCACAAAAAAACTAGGCCGTGGCCGTGGACCCAACTGCGTCTGTGGACCCAACTGTCAGCCTCTCCACGTACAGTACTCTTTCGATGGAAGTCGGTCGTTGACCACATTGACCACGCCGCGCTGAGAGCACCAAGGCGGTGGACGACGATGAGGCCTAGGAAGGGGACGACGCAGAGCCGGGGAAGACGTGGCAGTGGATGCCCACGCGGAGAGGAGTACGAGGGTTCACTGGTTCGACTGTGGTGTGAGGCTACCGTCGCCGCAGAATAACATGGGGTGTGGGTGAGTGGAGGGATGGCCTGGCCAATGGTGGGAGTAGTATGGGGGCAGTGAGGCCTCCACGGTAGCACAGCCAGCCACGGGAGGCAGGAGTAGGCAGCACGACCGGCGCTGCTTTGGGCGGCTGGAGCAAGAAGACCAGAGGTTGAAGAAGCACTATGGCCGTTGGATGGACATCGTACGGTCACTGTAGCTAGAATTGTTCATATTGACTAACTTTACAAAGCCCTCTGTCCCTGTCAACTTAGTAGGCCCACAAGTGAGCCACCCACTATGGTGGGTCCCAACTAGCAGGGGGTATTCATTTTCTTGTGCGTCATAAGGAGACACTTCCTAGCGTGCGAAGATATAGCTGGTGGGTCCGACCTGTCAGCGGGGGGGGGGGGGCGTTTTTTCACGAAATACAGAAGTCCTTCCCGTGGGTCCTAGCTGTCAGGTGGAGGAATCATTATTTTGCGTGTAATAAGGAGGCATTTCCTTGTGTGGGCCGTGGACCCAGCTGTCAGCCTCTCCACGTATAGTCAGGTAAGATCCTGGAAACCTGTGGGTTAGGGCCCACTCAAAAGAAACACCGATGGAAATGATTTCTTGGAAGAGAAATTGCATCAGTTGAATTAAATGGCTTGAATGAGATAACAACCTCAAAATAGCTTGAATGAATTCAGAATGAAAACACGAGTCTTCTGGGATATCTTGCACACTCGGGATATGATTAGAGAGGGTTGAATAAATAGGAGAGCCTTGGATAAGAACTTTCAACATGGGAAAACATGTGAAACAAGAGGAAGAGATATGATCAACACCGAAGCTTGGATTTAGTCCACCGGAGAAGAAAAAGAGAACGAAGAATGATGAACTTGAAGCTTCCTGAGCATCTTCACGAGAAATCACCGGATGAAACAATAAAGAAAAATTGACGAAGAGACTTCACACGAATAAAATGGATACTTGACTTGAGATTTCTAGCTCCGTGAATAAAAAAGGTGGGAGGGTGGGGGGGGGGGAAACAACTTGGGATGAATGAACCAGACATCGTTGAGAAAAAACAAGAATTGGTCTTGCACATATTGAAAGGATTGGGTTAACTTGAAGAGAAGCACGCCGGCTGAAAAGAAT
Organism: Secale cereale; assembly: GCA_902687465.1. NCBI lineage: Eukaryota > Viridiplantae > Streptophyta > Magnoliopsida > Poales > Poaceae > Secale > Secale cereale. The sequence goes on along the minus strand of LR738714.1, from coordinate 140,317,914 downwards.
TTAACATAATAATATCGATGATCAAGAAGGATTAGCACTCCCGTAGAAATATGAGAACACCGCTTAGGAAAGGTATGGAATCAACACTTCACATTGAAGCAACTCGAATACCACAACTCAAAACAAAATGAAGGATTGGCTTGTAGAATAAGCCAGAACAAACATATGATAGAGATTCCATCCAAAGTTTTCATGATGAGCCCCCCCCCCCGGCACGATGTTACAAATGACATTGCATCCCCGAATCAGCATAGCCAAGGATTCATTAAGACGCAACGTGACCAGTGTAAAATCAATACCTCACGGGACGTTAAACTCCAACCTCGTATTATGTATTCATTGGAAGAATACCTAGCGCTACTTGAATTCCCACCTACTAATTCCAGAAACTTTCTGGTTATGTAGTCTGGTGTTGGGGATACAGGGGAAGAACAATATCTCACACAACTAACAAGCCCTACATCCAGTTGTATACATCCGTCAACACATAACCAGGCACCTTCGGAAATCGTGTACCTCAGACCTTCGAAAAGCATCCACTATACTAGTTGTGGCAATACTCCCGAACTATCCCCCCAATACTGGGTGACGTCGGGGTTATCTCACCACCAACACTCATAGAAGAGTTTTCGATGTCATCCACCTATGTTAATCCGGAACTGTAACGATACACAATGTCACGACAAGACCTCAGAGCTCAACTCCCCGGGTCCAATCCAAACATACGGGAGGCACCAAGACAGAATTCTCGTCACAAAGATATCGAAACGATCCCAACAATACCTGCGTGATCCTAAAAAAATAGTGAAAAAAGGATAGGGAAGTCAAAACTTCTACGTCAGGAGTCCTCACCAGAGCGACGAAGGGGATAAGGAGTAAAAGAATTCCTACTCTCCGATATATATAATCCTAAGACTCAAAACAGTTTTTGTTTCTAGACTCAACATCTGCAGCGGTTCGATCAAGAGGGGCTCCTAGGTCGGGGAAGGCTCTGATACCAACTTGTAACGCCCAGGATGCGGCTATAGCTCCTATGTGTCGAGGCACGACTTAGAGTCATAACCGCATTCTGGAATAGTCTCAAGCATGGTATCTTTACACAACCCATGTAATGAACAGGATGAAAGATATTTTAATAGCTGGCTTACACTCGCCATGTCACACAATTAATACAATAAACATACATTCATCCAGAGAACACAGAGTCCGACTATGGATGAAATCAAACAAAGAGAAAGATACCACACAGGCTAATCCCGATCGGGCCTAGTAGGAACCACTACTGATCGTCGGGGTACGTCACATACGTACGCCCACGCTCTTCATCGAACTCCCATTGGATCTCCTGGCCATCGCCTGCATCGAACTCAGGTGTACCTACAGCTGTGTTTGTAGTAAATCGTGAGTCGAGAGGACTCAGCAATCCCATTCCTGGGTATCAAAACTATCAAAACCTTTGGGTGAGGAGAAGGTATAAACCTTTGGGTAGAACTAAGCATCAATGAAGTGGCTAGCTTACGATCTTACAGAGTGAGAAGAGAAGTCAAAGTCAATAATCATGAACTAGTCATGATCACTAGATCATCATGTATACCTACGAGTCATTCATAACCCAGACGTGTGCTCTTCCTGAACCCCCTTGAAAAGAGACCATCACAACTACTCACACGGTAGTCTATTATGTTTGAGTTTTTGTGTCAAGTTATGTATAACCAGATATTAACAAACTCCAATCCGCCACATAACCGCGTGCACGACTTTTGAAAGATCATAACCCTGCAGGAGTGTCCTAACTTAGTGTTGGGGAATGTCGTATTACAAAAAAAATCCTACAATCACGCAAGATCTATCTAGGAGAAGCATAGAAACAAGCGGGGAGAGTGTGTCCATGTACCCTAGTAGAAAGAAAACAGAAGCGTTTAGTAACGTGATTGATGTAGTCGAACGTCTTCGCGATCCAACCGATCAAGTACCGAACGCTCGGCACCTTAGCGATCTGCACACGTTCAGCTCGGTGACGTCCCTCAAACTCTAGATCCAGTTGAGGCCGAGGGAGAGTTTCGTCAGCACGACAGCGTGGTGACGGTGATGATGAAGTTATTTACGCAGGGCTTCGCCTAAGCACTACGACAATATGACCGAGGTGTGTAACTATGGAGGGGGGCACCGCACACGGCTAAAACAATTGTCAATTTGTGTGTCTTTGGGTGCCCCCCTGCCCCCGTATATAAAGGAGCAAGGGAATAGGTCGGCCGACCCCTATAGGGCGCGCCCCATGTAGGATTCCTACTAGGAATAGGAATCCTATTCCTAGTAGGTTTCCAACAAGAGAAGAGAGGGGGAAGGAAGGAGAGGGAGAGAGGGAGAGGGAAAGAGAGGGGGCGCCGCCCCCTCCTAGTCCAATTCAAACTCCTCATGTGGGGGTGACCAGCCCTAGAGGCCCCTCCTCTATCTCTCACAAGGCCCATGTTGGCCCATTAGTTCCCCCGGGGGTTCCAATAACCCCCCGGCACTCCAATATTTATCCGGTGACCCCCGGAACTCATCCGGCGTCCGAATAACATTGTCCAATATACCATTCTTTATGTCTCGACCATTCCGAGACTCCTCGTCATGTCTGTGATCTCATACGGGATTCCGAACAACCTTCGGTACATCAAAACACATAAACTCATATTACCGATCGTCATCGAACGTTAAGCGTGCGGACCCTACGGGTTCGAGAACTATGTGGACATGACCGAGACACATCTCCGGTCAATAACCAATAGCAGAACCTGGATGCTCATATTGGGTCCTACATATTCTTCGAAGATCTTTATCGGTCAAACCGCATAACAACATACGTTGTTTCGTTTGTCATCTCTATGTTACTTGTCCGAGATTCAATCATTGGTATCATCATACCTAGTTCAATCTCGTTACCGACAAATCTCTTTACTTGTTCTGTAATACATCATAGTCTTTTGCTTGCAAGGCTTATTATGATGAGTATTACTGAGAGGGCCCAGAGATACCTCTCCGACACTCGGAGTGACAAATCCTAATCTTGATCTATGCCAACACCACAAACACTTTCAGAAACACCTATAGAGCATCTTTATAATCACCCAGTTACGTTGTGACATTTGATAGCACACAAGGTGTTCCTCCGGTATTCAGGAGTTGCGTAATCTCATAGTCAGAGAAACATGTATAAGTCATGAAGAAAGCAATAGCAATAAAACTAAACGATCATAGTGCTAAGCTAACGGATGGGTCTTGTCCATCACATCATTCTCCGAATGATGTCATCACGTTGATCAAATGACAACACATGTCTATGGTTAGGAAACATAACCATCTTTGATTAACGAGCTAGTCTAGTAGAGGCATACTAGGGACACTCTGTTTTGTCTATGTATTCACACATGTATCAAGTTTCCGGTTAATACAATTCTAGCATGAATAGAAGAAATTTACCATGATATATAAGGAAATATAAATAGCAACTCTATTATTGCCTCTAGGGCATATTTCCTTCAGTCTCCCACTTGCACTAGCGTCAATAATCTAGATTACATAGTAATGATTCTAACACCCATGGAGTCTTGGTGCTGATCATGTTTTGCTCGTGGAAGAGGCTTAGTCAACGGGTCTGCAACATTCAGATCCGTATGTATCTTGCAAATTTCTATGTCTCCCTCCTTGACTTGATCGCGGATGGAGTTGAAGCATCTCTTGATGTGCTTGGTTCTCTTGTGAAACCTGGATTCCTTCGCCAAGGCTATTGCTCCAGTGTTGTCACAAAAGATTTTCATTGGACCTGATGCACTAGGTATTACACCTAGATCGGATATTAACTCCTTCATCTAGGCTCCTTCATTTGCTACTTCTGAAGCAGCTATGTACTCCGCTTCACACGTAGATCCCGCCACGACGCTCTGCTTGGAACTGCACCAACTGACAGCTCCACCGTTCAACAAAAATACGTATCCAGTTTGTGACTTTGAGTCATCCGGATAAGTGTCAAAGCTTGAATCAACGTAACCGTTTACGACGAGCTCTTTCTCACCTCCATAAACGAGAAACATATCCTTCGTCCATTTCAGGTACTTCAGGATGTTCTTGACCGCTGTCCAGTGATCCACTCCTGGATTACTTTGGTACCTCCCTGCTAGACTTATAGCAGGGCACACATCACGTCTGGTACATAGCATTGCATACATGATAGAACCTATGACTGAAGCATAGGGAATGACTTTCATTTTCTCTCTATCTTCTGCAGTGGTCGAGCATTGAGTCTTACTCAACTTCACACCTTGTAACACCCGCAAGAACCCTTTCTTTGACTGATCCATTTTGAACTTCTTCAAAATTTTATCAAGGTATGTGATTTGTGAAAGTCCAATTAAGAGTTTTGATCTATCTCTATAGATCTTGATGCCCAATATATAAGCAGCTTCACCGAGGTCTTTCATAGAAAAATTCTTATTCAAGTATCCTTTTATGCTATCCAAAAATTATATATCATTTCCAATCAATAATATGGCATCTACATATAATGTCAGAAATGCTACATAACTCCCACTCACTTTCTTGTAAATACAGGCTTCTCCAAAAGTCTGTATAAAACCATATGCTTTGATCACTTCATCAAAGCGTATATTCCAACTCCGACATGCTTGCACTAGTCCATAGATGGATCGCTGGAGCATGCACACTTTTATTGCCCGACAAAACCTTCTGTTTGCATCATATACAACTCTTCTTTGAGATATCCATTAAGGAATGCAGTTTTGACATCCATTTTCCAGATTTCATAATCATAAAATGCGGCAATTGCTAACATGATTCGGACAGACTTAGGCATCGCTACGGGTAAAAATTCACATCGTAGTCAACTCCTTGAACTTCTCGAAAACCTTTCGCAACAAGTCGAGCTTTGTAGACAGTAACATTACCATCGGCGTCAGTCTTCCTCTTAAAAATCCATTTATTTTCGGTGGCTTGCCGATTATCGGGAAAGTCAACCAAACTCGACACTTTGTTCTCATACATGGATCCCATCTCAGATTTCATGGCCTCAAACTATATTGCGGAATCTGGGCTCATCATCGCTTCCTCATAGTCTGTAGGTTCATCATGGTCTAGTAACATGACTTCCAGAACAGGGTTACCATACCACTCGGTGCGGAACGTACTCTGGTTGACCTATGAGGTTCAGTAGTAACTTAATCTAAAGTTTCGTGATCATCATCAATAGCTTACTCACTAATTTGTGTATGAATCACTGGAACTAGTTTATGTGATGAACTACTTTCCAATCCGGGAGAAGGTACATGTCACAACCCCAGCATTAGTTTTGCATTTCATTGCATCATCATCTTGTAATCATGCTTAAATTCCAAAGAAATTGGAAATGGGGATGATCAAACCCTAGCACTTCAAAATTCGAATAGGTCCAGTTAGAAAAATGCATTCAATGTTTCCAAAGTGTTCTTATTAATTGTTTGATATTTTTGGCAAGGCTTTTGCACCAAACCAAAAATAATGAACATTTTTAGGAATATTTTGGGCAGTGAATTTAAATCATTATTGCACTTGAATTTGGAGTTATATTCATAATATATAGAATATATTTCCAAATAACTTTGAATTAATTTATGTGCTCCTGGAAAAGTCCATGGAGAAACATAAAAATACTTAGAGGATGTTTTGGCACTTGTTTGATTTTGTTTGAATTCAAATAGTGGCAAAAGAAATAAAACAAAACAAAAAAACAGAAAAACAGAAGAAAAAGTAAAAGGACAGAAGCCCACCCGAACTTACCTGGTGGCCCACCACCACTGCCAGTCAACTCCCTCCTCTCACGAGGAGGACGAGAGACGCGTGCCCGGCGCCTGCGGCCACACGCCGGCCACCTCCACCTTGCTTGCCTGTCTCCTCGCCGCCCTGAAGTGCCTAGAGGACGCCACGCACCCCCTCGACCCCCTCACTCTCTCCCTCATCCTCATCCTCTCCCCCAGACCTCTCTCTCTCTCACCCACCCGAACGGGTTCGTCGCTGCCGCTTGCCGCCACCGAGGCCACCGCCGTCCCGACGACACCCCAAGTTGTCCCCGAGCTCCGTCGTCTCGCTCTCCCTCTCCTCGTCAACGCACGCAACACCAGGAGTAGCAGAGCGCCGCCCCAGTCGTCTCCATTGTCGCCTCTGCTTCGTCCTCGCCGGCATCGATTTGCCGGCAAAAGCACTTCTAAAAGTGCAATCATGCCCTTAATCTTATTGTGATGTTGATGACAACATGCATATAGGGGACTAATCATGTTTATCAAGTATATCTCAGGATTATGTCTCAAGGGTATGTGTGGATCATGTATACAGACAAATCTATATCACTCAAGAGCGGATATACAAGACAATAGCTTTGGCTCGATTTTCAGTTTGTTCTTGAGTGTAGGGATCCCGCACTATTAAGAGGGGACCATTTGATTTCGTGAAAGACTTGCTCAAAACTCACAAAGTACCCTCTCAAAACATCTGTACTTGATCCCTAATGATTCTACTATTATGTGCACCAAGATCTGTGTGAAATTGAGCTTTTTTGTTCTATGTTATCTCCGAACGTCCAGCACTCTACGCACGTCCAGACCTTCACAGTCTACGGGACGTCCGGCAGTCTCCGGATGTCCAGTGTATCATCATAGAAGCAAAATAGCGGTTTTTCGTTCCCCACTGGACGACCGGTCACCGGATGACTGACACATTCCGGACATCCGGCCCCTCTTTGCCTAACGGACATCCGGCACACTCCGGATGTCCGGTGCACCTTCATAGAAAGAAAATAGCGGATTTCCGAACACCTCCAGACGTCCGGTGACCGGACGACCGGCACATCCCGGACGTCCGGTGGATGTGTATTTAGTACACTACATGAGCTTGTCTGGTGAATCCCCAGGCTCTGGACGACCGGCGTTTCCAGCGGACGTCCGGTCCTACCTATGCCACCGGACATCCGGTGTTGTCCGGACGTCCGACCTTGACAGTGCTTTTTGTGGCTCAACGGTTTGTTTTGTGCTACGACTATATATGGTCTTCTTCTTCCACAGGATGAGGTTGACCATTCACTTTGAGCTTACCCAAGAACACATTTCACTCTCTCTCACTCTCATTCGCCAAATCTTATATCCCCAAAGGATTTGAAAGCATTTGAGAGAAGTTGTCCACCTAGGTGATAGATCCACTCCTTCCCCTTCTTTGCACCAAAGGAATTTGTGATTTGAGCAAGTCTTGAGCTTTTCCCCATCTTTCTTGTTACTCTTGGAGGTTGGAAACTCCTAGGCGGTAGGAGTCTTTCGGAGAGGAATCAACCGTTGTGATTACCCCCCGGAAAGTTTGTGAGGGTTTGGAGGCCACCTAAAGGTCTACCACTAGTGCTTGGGAATCGCCTTCGTGGTGATATCTCAAAGAGAGAATAGGGTGAGCCTTCGTGGCGTTGGTGTGCCTTCGTGGTAACACCCACCTCTCTAAACGGTGACGTAGCTTCCCTCCAAGGAAGTGAACATCGACATACATCCTCGTCTCTCGAAGTTTCGGTTATTCTTAACCCTAACTTTCTACTTGTGGTTACTTGTCTCTAAGTTCTTGCTTGTATCTTATTGTGCTAGCGTACTTACATACTTGTGTTGCTAGCTTACCTTGTTTAGTATCTTACTTGCAATTGTTAGGCTCACTTTCATATTCCGCATTATTGCCTAAAATTGCTAAGTAACAATTAAAAATAGTGATGGTACCTATTCACCCCCCTCTAGGTCGATCTCGATCCTTTCAATTGGTATCAGAGCCTCGTGCTCTATTCTTGTGGCTTAACCGCCCTGGAGCGAGATGAACCCCGATGGGACTCCCTTTGTTGTAGATCCAAAAGACAAGGTCTCGACTTCTTCGGAAGTCAAGGTCTTCACCTCCGAGGATCTAGAACGGGCCCTTGCTAAGAAAAAGGAGGAGCATGATGCTTCTCTTGAGGCCTTGGTCGAAATGAGGTTAGCCACACTAACCACGAATTCCACACGACTCCCAAATTCGAGTGGTGTGGCTCCGAGGCAAACTGCGCCTATTCCTTCTGTTGACCAACAACCTCCTTACAGTGGTCACTCTAGTTGTTGGGGAACGTAGTATTTTAAAATTTTCCTACGATCACGCAAGATCTATCTACCAGATGTATAGCAACGAGAGGGAAGAGTGTGTCTACGTACCCTCGTAGACCGGGAGCGGAAGCGTCAAGTGACGCGGTTGATGTTGTCGAACTTCTTCGCGATCCAACCGATCAAGCACCGAACGTACGACACCTCCGCGTTCAGCACACGTTCAGCTTGATGACGTCCCACGAGCTCTTGATCCAGTTGAGCTTCACGCGAGAGTTTCGTCAGCACGACGGCGTGGTGACGGATATGATGTATTCACCGGCGCAGGGCTTCGCCTAAGCTCCGTGACTGTATGACCGAGGTGTGTTTCTGTGGAGGGGGGCACCGCACACGGCTAAAACAATTCAACTTGTTTGTCTTTGGGTGCCCCCTGCCCCCGTATATAAAGGAGCAAGGGAGGGAGGCCGGCCAGCCCTTCCTGGTGCGGCTAGGGAGTGGACTCCTACTAGGAATAGGATTGCAATCCTATTCCTAGTAGGATTCACCAAAAGAAGGAAGAGGGAAAGGAATAGGAGAGGTGGCGCCCCCCCAATCCTAGTCCAACTAGGAACCCTAGGTGGGGGCGCCGGCCAGCCCTATGGGCTGCCTCTCTCTTTCCCTTTAGGCCCACTATGGACCATCCCCTCTCGTAGGGGGTTCCGGTAACCCCCTCCGGCATTCCCGATAAATCTGAAACTTTTCCGGAACACTTCCGGTGTCCGAATATAGTCGTCCAATATATCAATCTTTATGTCTCAGACATTCCGAGACTCCTCGTCATGTCCGTGATCTCATCCGGGACTCCGAACTACCTTCGGTACATCAATACTCATAAACTCATAATACCGATCGTCATCAAACGTTAAGCGTGCGGACCCTACGGGTTCGAGAACTATGTAGACATGACCGAGACTCATCTCCGGTCAATAACCAATAGCGGAACCTGGATGTTCATATTGGCTCCTACATATTCTACGAAGATCTTTTATCGGTCAGAACCGCATAACAACATACGTTGTTCCTTTTGTCAAACGGTATGTTACTTGCCCGAGATTCGATCGTCGGTATCTCTATACCTAGTTCAATCTCGTTACCAGCAAGTCTCTTTACTCGTTCCGTAACACATCATCTCGTGACTAACTCATTAGTCTTTTTCTTGCAAGGCTTATTGTGATGTGTGTTACCGAGAGGGCCCAGAGATACCTCTCCGACACTCGGAGTGACAAATCCTAATCTTGATCTATGCCAACACCACGAATACTTTCGGAGACACCTGTAGAGCATCTTTATGATCACCCAGTTATGTTGTGACGTTTGATAGCACACAAGGTGTTCCTACGGTATTCGGGAGTTGCATAATCTCATAGTCATAGGAACATGTATAAGTCATGAAGAAAGCAATAGTAGTTAAACTAAACGATCATAGTGCTATGCTAACGGATGGGTCTTGTCCATCACATCATTCTCCTAATGATGTGATCCCGTTGATCAAATGACAACTCATGTCTATGGCTAGGAAACATAACCATCTTTGATCAATGAGCTAGTCTAGTAGAGGCATACTAGGGACATACTGTTTTGTCTATGTATTCACACATGTACTAAGTTTCCGGTTAATACAATTCTAGCATGAATAAAAGACATTTATCATGATATAAGGAAATACAAATAACATCTTTATTATTGCCTCTAGGGCATATTTCCTTCAGTCTCCCACTTGAACTAGAGTCAATAATCTAGATTACAAAGTGATGATCCTCACACCCATGGAGTCCTGGTGCTGATCATGTTTTGCCCGTGGAAGAGGCTTAGTCAACGGGTCTGCAACATTCAGATCCGTATGTATTTTGCAAATCTCTATATCTCCCTCCTTGACTAGATCGCGGATGGAATTGAAGCGTCTTTTGATGTGCTTTGTTCTCTTGTGAAACCTGGATTCCTTCGCCAAGGCTATGGCTCCAGTGTTGTCACAAAAGATTTTCATTGGACCCGATGCACTAGGTATTACACCTAGGTCGGATATGAACTCCTTCATCCAGACTCCTTCATTTGCTGCTTCCGAAGCAGCTATGTATTCCGCTTCACACGTAGATCCCGCCACGACGCTCTGCTTGGAACTGCACCAACTGACAGCTCCACCGTTCAATAAAAATACATATCCGGTTTGTGACTTTGAGTCATCCGGATCAGTGTCAAAGCTAGAATCGACGTAACCGTTTACGACGAGCTCTTTGTCACCTCCATATACGAGAAACATATCCTTTGTTCTTTTCAGATACTTTAGGATGTTTTTTACCGCTGTCCAGTGATCCACTCCTGGATTACTTAGGTACCTCCCTGCTAGACTTATAGCAAGGCACACATCAGTTCTGGTACACAGCATTGCATACATGATAGATCCTATGGCTGAGGCATAGGGAATGACTTTCATTTTCTCTCTATCTTCTGCAGTGGTCGGGCATTGAGTCTTACTCAACTTCATACCTTGTAAAACAGGCAAGAACCCTTTCTTTGACTGATCCATTTTGAACTTCTTCAAAATCTTATCAAGGTATGTGCTTTGTGAAAGTCCAATTAAGCGTCTTGATCTATCTCTATAGATCTTGATACCTAATATATAAGCAGCTTCACCGAGGTCTTTCATTGAAAAACTCTTATTCAAGTATCCTTTTATGCTATCCAGAAATTCTATATCATTTCCAATCAACAATATGTCATCTACATATAATATTAGAAATGCTACAGAGCTCCCACTCACTTTCTTGTAAATACAGGCTTCTCCAAAAGTCTATATAAAACCATATGCTTTGATCACCTCATCAAAGCGTATATTCCAACTCCGAGATGCTTGTACCAGTCCATAGATGGATCGCTGGAGTTTGCATACTTTGTTAGCACCTTTTGGATCGACAAAACCTTCTGGTTGCATCATATACAACTCTTCTTTGAGATATCCATTTAGGAATGCAGTTTTGACATCCATTTGCCAGATTTCATAATCATAAAATGCGGCAATTGCTAACATGATTCGGACAGACTTAAGCATCGCTAGAGGTGAGAAAGTCTCATCGTAGTCAACTCCTTGAACTTGTCGAAAACTTTTCGCAACAAGTCGAGCTTTGTAAACAGTAATATTACCGTCTGCGTCGGTCTTCCTCTTGAAGATCCATTTATTTTCGATGGCTTGCCGATCATCGGGCAAGTCAACCAAAGTCCACACTTTGTTCTCATACATGGATCCCATCTCAGATTTCATGGCTTCAAGCCATTTTGCGGAATCTGGGCTCATCATCGCTTCCTCATAGTTCGTAGGTTCATCATGGTCTAGTAACATGATTTCTAGAACTGGGTTGCCGTACCACTCTGGTGCGGAACGTACTCTGGTTGATCTACGACGTTCGGCAGAAACTTGATCCGAAGTTTCATGATCATTATCATTAACTTCCTCACTAATTGGTGTAGGAATCACTGGAACAATTTCCTGCGATGTACTACTTTCCAATCCGGGAGAAGGTACAATTACCTCATCAAGTTCTACTTTCCTCCCACTCACTTCTTTCGAGAGAAACTCTTTTTCTAGAAAGGATCCGTTCTTAGCAACGAATATTTTGCCTTCGGATCTGTGATAGAAGGTGTACCCAACAGTCTCTTTTGGGTATCCTATGAAGACACATTTTTCCGACTTGGGTTCGAGCTTATCAGGTTGAAGTGTTTTCACATAAGCATCGCAGCCCCAAACTTTAAGAAACGACAACTTTGGTTTCTTGCCAAACGACTTGGGTTCGAGCTTATCAACGGATTTAGATGGTGCCCTATTTAACGTGAATGCAGCTGTCTCTAAAGCATAACCCCAAAACGATAGTGGTAAATCGGTAAGAGACATCATAGATCGCACCATATATAATAAAGTACGGTTACGACGTTCGGACACACCATTACGCTGTGGTGTTCCAGGTGGCATGAGTTGTGAAACTATTCCACATTGCTTCAAATGAAGACCAAACTCGTAACTCAAATATTCTCCTCCACGATCAGATCGTAGAAACTTTATTTTCTTGTTACGATGATTCTCTACTTCACTTATTAAATTCTTTGAACTTTTCAAATGTTTCAGACTTGTGCTTCATTAAGTAGATTGTCAGGACCCCGATCCTAAGTCACACAGGTCTAGCCTGTAACACACCATATCACTTTGCGGCCTCACGCACGGTATTCCACGGGTGCCACCTTACCTGGCCCGGGACCGTTTGCGCATTTTGGCACACGTATATGATAGTGTCGCTAGCATCCATATGACAGAGAACCCGGGCCGACATGACCAGTTATAAACCAAAAGTGGCACTAAATTACAGAGACAGGCATACATGACCCAGCAACGAACGTGTCAGTCATCAACGTATGAACCCAAGTCGTAGCAAGCTACAAGGACTTAAAGGAACAACGCGTGACATTTCCCCTAAGGGACAGACACAGGAACGAAGAAGGACACATGCCGGCCAGCCTAAGTGTTCCGGAGCAGTAGCAAGCTACCAAGGCTCAGTGGAAGCACTAGGAGACATTTCCCTGTAAGATAGGCTACCAAGGGTAAACAACTAGGTGTCGGATCCCACACATAGCAATACACATTACACGTACGCATAAGATGCAAGTATGTGCTGTACAACATGGCATCACAACATAACTCAACAACTCATATAGATAAGGCCCAGAAGAGCCATCATAGCATTTATTACATACAGAGGTCACATAAACCAACATACAGAGCATACAGGCAACGGAAGCATTACATGTCTGAGTACAGACATCTACAAATGAAAAAGGCTGAGAAGCCTGACTATCTACCAGATCCTACAAGGGTACAAGACCGTAGCTGAGGTAACAAGCTAAACGTCGAAGTCCACGCGGAACCACTAGCGAGACTGGAGTCTCTCTGCAAAACATAAATTAAGCAAACGTGAGTACAAAGGTACTCAGCAAGACTTACATCAGATCTATCTACATATGCATCGGTATCAACAAAGGGGTGGTGGTGTTCGACTGCAGCAAGCCAGCTTTGACTCGGTGGCTATCCTGAACTACGACTACAAGTAACTCTTTTGAGGTGGCGCACACGAGTCCACATATTCACCAATCAATACACCACTATGGATCCGCTCCCGTCTCCCTACGAGAAAGCCATCCATAGCACTCACGCTTATCTTGCGCGTTTTAGAGTATCCACTTTCACTTGTCTATGAACTGTAATAGGCAACCCAGAAGTCCATTACCGCGGACACGGCTATTCGAATAGATTATAGTTAACCCTGCAGGGGTGTACTTCTTCACACACGCTCTCACCACTTACCGCCGTTTACACGACATGTACTCGACAACCTTCAAGCGGAGGCCCAGCGAGGGTGTCGGCCACGACCTGACTAACCACACAAGTCTCTCGTCCAGGTTTATCGCCTATTTGGGTTCCATCCGTGGGGAGATCCGGCCGGGGTGTCGCTCACGGCCCCAAACGATGTGTACAGGGTTCCCGCATCACCAAACGGGCAATCGGTACACCGTGCCACGTACCTGCCGCGTCACAGCCCACCCCGAGGGTCAGCGCTGCGCACGACCTCCAGTAAACTACAAACACCAGAAACTAGTTGCAACTCCTGGACAGAGATCATGTTGATTAATAAGTCGAGAGGGTCAATTAAGGATCCCAATGTGTGGTAGTAGCTGTTTCATGGACCAACCAACACAGAACTCAGTTCCTGAGGATGGCTGCAATGAGACAACCCACCATGTACTCCTACATGGCCTCTCATCGCTACCTTTACCAAATCGTGTTCACACACTTAGCTCACACACATTAGGACATGTTCATCACCATTCCAATTCATCCCCGATGAATCAGGCCTGACACAACTCTAAGCAATAGCAGGCATAACCAGAAAGCATGAATGAGTAGGCACAACATGGCTCAAACAACTCCTACTCATACTAGTGGGTTTCAACTATTTACTGTGGCAATGACGGGTCATGCAGTGGAAAGGGGTTCAACTACCGCAGCAGGTAACAGTTGAAGCGTTGTTGTCCTAATGCAGTAAAAGAGAGCAAGAGCGAGAGAGTGGGATTGTATCGGAATGCTCAATGGGGTTTTGCTTGCCTGGCACTTCTGAAGGTAACATTGGGTCTTCATCGGTGTCATCGAACTCAGCGTCGGAACGTCGTCTACTGAGAGGGGACAAAACCGACAAACAGAGAAAGAACACAATCAATGCAATGCAACAATATGATGCATGATCATGACATGGCAATATGTTGTTCATTGAGCTAATGCAACTAGCAACACAATTAAATGAAGCTGGTTTGAACCAAAGGTTCAAATTCAAACTTCATATGTGATTATTTAAATGCCATTTAATTGATTTGACCTGATCAGCAGGTTTAACTTGTTCAAACATGCATGAAAATGCCATAAACAGATTCCTTGAATTTTTCTGATCAATTTTCATATATAAATTATTTTCATCTGAGTTATGGATTAATTTCTATGATTTTTAGAAGTTTTGGCTATTTTCTGAAATAAATAAATCATTTCTGATTTATTTAAAATCCCAGAAAATAGTTACTGCGTCAGCACTAGGTCATGCTCACATCAGCAAGTCAACAGGGACTGGTCCAGTCAAACCTGACCAGTGGGGCCCACTGGTCAGTGTCTAAGGGCTGGTTTGTGTGCATGACAGGTGGGACCAGTCAGTGTTGACTTGACCAAAGTCAAACTGCCATGTGGGGTCCACCGGATTAGTACTAAGCTAAACAGGAAAATTAGACTATCCTAATTAGGCGCGAGGGCCCACATGTCAGTGTTAGTAGGGTTAATTAAGCTTAACAAAACTTAATTTAAATTAACAGGGCCCAGGGCCCACTTGTCAGCGACTCGGGGGAGGTCAACCTCGCCGGTCAAAACGGTCATCCCGCCGGCGTTTAGCCGCCGGCGAGGCTGGACGCGGCGGAGGGCGTCGGAAATCCTCCTCCGGCGACCAAATGGCCGGCGGAGGGCATCTACGTGGAGCTGGGACTCGCCCGCATCCATCCCCGCAAGTGGGAGGAGCTGGGGTGGCCGGAATCATCGACGGCGACCTCAACGGCGGCGGCCGGAATCGGGCCTCGGTGTTCTGGGTGATACGGGGCACGGGGAGGTGAGCTAAAGGGCTCTACGGGTTCCTAGGAGCGTGCTGAGCACGACGGAAGGCTCGGTCGCGAGCGGCAGCAGCTGTGGCCGCGGTTGCGCCATGGCCGGCGGGTGGAAGCTCACGGCTCCGGTGGTTAGCACGGCAGAGGAAGAAATCGGTGGCGGGGCTAGGGGAGAAATAACCGGGGGCTCACCGCGGTGTCGTAGGGGTGCTCTGCGGCCCGGGGGAGGCATCGAAGAAGGTGGGCAAACGCCGGCGATCTCGGGCGGCCGAGGTTGAAGACGATGCCCAAGAAGACGAAGCGGGGCTCCCCGAGGCGCGTGACTTGGTGTAGCGGTCGTGGCCATAGCGGCGGTGCCTCTGGACACAACGGAGAGGCGGGGCGGTGGCTCTGGCCGCAGTGACAGCGGGCGCGGCGGCGACGGCGTTCGGTCGCTGCGAGGGGAGAGAGCCAGAGGAGGGGAGAGACACGGGAAGAGAGTGAGGGGGGTCCGGGGGGGTGCGTGGAGACGCCAGAGACGTCCAGGGCGAGGCGGCAAGCAGGAGGTGGCCGTCGGTGGCCGTGCGCGTGCTGGCGCGCCGCGGGCACACGCCCTCGTGCCTTCTGGCACGAGGTAGACGACAGAGGAGGCCACGTGGGCTGGGCCGAGCTGCTGGGCCACCAGGCTACAGGTAGGTGGGCCTCAGGTAAGCTTCCCTCTCTCTCTTTCAAATTTTCTGTTTTCTATTTTCTATTTCTATTGTAACTTTGTGGCTTTTCTAAAAATGCTTAGGCACTTTCAAAAATCACCAAACTGCTCATGCCCACAGTTTAGCATAAAACCAACATGGAACATTTCAGTTTGGGATTGTTTGAGCATTTAAAATAATATATAAAATTTAAATGCCCAAATGCAAATTAGATATGATTTAATCCAAAAATCCAGAATGGTCCTAGAAATGTGTGCAGCATTTTTGGCAGAGGTTTTTAATCAATCCAAAAATGATGAACTTTTCCAGAGGGCATTTTGGGTTCATTGAAAAAGATTTTAAATTTAACCCTAGTTAAATTCATTTAGTGCTAGGGTTTGAGCATCCCCATTTCAGGTTTCTGAGAATTGAAACATGATGCACACAAGACTAACTGGACCAGAGCAGACCAGAACTGGGGATGTGACAACTCACCCCCACTAAACAAGAATCTCGTCCCGAGATTCAGGACGTGAGATAAGAAATCAAAGGGGACACTAACTAACACAAACTTCATGATCCAGTGTCCTCCATATAGTTGTTGATTGCTTGCCTCATGTTGATCCTGGCTTCCTCGCTTTCGAGAGCTTTGTCCAAACGGTGACGACGATAGAAACTCTACAAAATTGATCTTCTGAAAGATCGAGCAACTCAAGATCAACTCATGGAGTGAGACGTTGAGACATCTCTTAAGCTGAGACACGGAACACACATCCAAAGGGACGGAGTGAAACAAACGATGAAGATTCACCTAGTGGCAATAATTCCACACCTAAGAAGATGGTGATTGATACCACCAGACGGGGCACCTTAGAGAGGTGACTCATAGAGTTATTCCCTTAAGTGGCAAAAAGAATTACTTTTGATATAGAGAACATTGAAATTCCCTATACCAGCCTAAGGCAAACATAATCGATCATTTGACGGAGTTCAAAGGAATGACATTCTCGTCCAGAATGGATGATGTGGACTATCTTGTTAAAGACAATACAAGGGATGATTTGGTTATCATCGGAGATGGATGGGACCCATGGCAATTCCACTCCTGAGGATATTCCTGAACAGCAGTGATTGAGAATGGTAACCCATAGAGAATTGGCACATTGGCGGTGCAGGCTGGGAACAAAATGCAAATGCTGGGAATGATCCTTGTAACTAGGAAGAATCCCAACAGTAGAGAGTAAATCTACTCTTGAGGGTGTATAAAATAATCAAGATAACTGGAAGCAATCCCGGTTGGTGTCGAGGATAACACCTAGTGCTTGTGCGTGCTCTCAAGAACTTGAGCATTCCCATATTCACCAAGGTTTCACCAATATCCGTGTCAAGGATTCTGGAAACACCACATACTACCATGATGAATAATGATGGATGATGTAGATGCAAAGGAAGATAACACCTTCTCGGATTTCACCTTGGCGAGGCCAAGGGGACGAAATCTGGATGATCAACCGAGAGACATTTAGCACTCCGCTTCTAATGTTCTCCTTGATGTGTTAGCGCAACCCATTTATTAAAATGGTTTGGTACCTAGTACGTCAAATAAAAGGTCGGACTTCAGGGGCACAAAAATCCATAAGAAACAACTAGGGAGTAATTCCTACGAAGTCCTTATGGGGAGGTGGCCAACTTCTTCAATCAAGATACTACAACAATGGGTCTTCCGGCTGGGTGGGTTGGCCACGACATCCACTTTACCGGTCATCGAGAGACCAATATTATAGTTCTTGGGAAAAGCTCCAACCATCATATCTGCCTGAGATCCAGTTCTGATTGGTGTCAGGATATTCCAGACTCATCGAGTCTAGAAGAAATGAATGTTTGCAACACAATTCGACGAGACGGCGTTGCGAGATTCTCGGGGAGTGAACTACGACAGCAAGCTCCAAAACATGAGTTGGTTCTGCTACAAACCTGTGAACACATTGTCCAAGACAAGCATGACCACATAGTAGTCTTACTAGAAAATACTATCGAGTTCAGATTGGGAATCATCATTGGAGATAACGAAGTCTTGTGCATGTCCGTCCGTGCCCTTCGGGAATAGCATTTGAACTTCTTTTCTTTGAACAAATCAATCAGTGGCTTGGTGTGCTAGGGATACATATAGAATGAAGATGATCAGTCTATCAGACCATAGAATACTTCGCACGTACGCATGACTGACTTGGGATGACTCCAGAGGAGGTAAAACATGCTTTCTCGAATTCACGGTGGCAACTTGCATCAGATGCACATGAATTAGAGGAAGTCACTTCTTTCTTCCGTCATGTGCTTCACGAACGGGTCATGAAGATAATGCTTATAAAAGTTTCCAATACTAGATGGATGTTCAACATAGATCATGGAGAAGATAACAATATTGTTGATGGGCTCAACAACAATTCATCCAGGTTTCCATGGAGATGGAATTCCATAATTATGTGAACAAGTGATAGTATTGGTCAGACCAATAGATGTAATGTTGTATGCTCGAGGGATCAACCACGAGTAAGACAACGTTACGAATATCGTTGGTTCTGATTTGATTCGAGGATAGCCCACACTCAAATCAAAGTTTTGGACAAGATAATAAATCCACAAATGATCACGGGGATCAATTGGAGAAGATATCATCTATCTTCAATACACACACAAGATATCCCTTTGGAGTGAGCTATGTGGGTTAAGCTTTTATCTTCCAACTCTCCAAGTTGTTGTTTAGCTTAACCAACTAGTTCGGGGTATCCAACACAGATTCTTGGAGAAGTGGTGGTTTATAAGAAACCAACTTGATCACGAGCTCAACATAACAGTCAGGGAACAACCCGGTAATACTTCCGAGAAGATATTCAGAAAATCACGAACCACCGATATGTTACTAAGCTCGAGAACAATCTTGCCTTTCAAGGCAAGACGATATGATCAAATGAGCGAGGACTTAACAAAATCCTGACTCATCAATCAAGGAATGCACCAGGAAAGTGGACTAGGTAGCACGATCAATCTTAGGATGGTGATTCAGTAACCATCATGCTAAGAATGAGATTATCGTCCATTTAACTACCAAGCAACGGAGTTGCTAGGAGTATTGATTTCACACATCACAATCCACCTGTCAGTATTCCGGCTACGATAACACGGAGACCGAGAAATGAACGATAATGGCGAGAAGTATCACTGTAACAAGAGTTTATAGGAGGTTGTGCAATTCCCATGACATTCTTGACATAAAGATGGTAATACTCCAGGATAGAACAGTTTAGAAGCTGCATTAGCATTCTTCATCTGCGAAGTACAACTTCTTTGACCCAATCCTGGATATGGATAAGGTACTGGAGTTTGTTTCTCCTAGTCATTCCAGAATAGAATGGCTTGACGGACCACAAGAGTAAAAGGCATCGATGAACACAAGTGCACGACTACTCCTGAGTATCAACTGATAGACGAAGGTCATAAAACAACTGCAAAGGGACAACTCAAAGGAACATATATCTTTCTGAGTTGTGGATGCATAGGTTAGTATGTCGAACGAGTTCCACATATTTCTTCCGGATAACCCATGCAGAAAGGTAGGACTGGCAGAGTCACAATATGAATGGAGTACCACTCAGGAGCACTCTGGTTGTGATCTTTTGGTTCAGAAGAACTTCTGCCATGATGGTTCATGGTATTGGAAGAACGATAACCACGGACCTCGAGGACTATCGCAAGGTTACTAATATCCTAAAGGAACGAGCAAATACTATCAACATGAAGTAAGTAGGGTGAAGCTCGGGTTCGAGAACCCAGGAATAGAATACCTACCAACTAAATGGCATCACGGGATGCTTTCGAGAATAATGGCCAGAATCATCACACTGAGAATATAAAGCATTGCTAGATTACTGGGTGATCCTCTAAGATTACTTAGGGTCATAATAATAACTCCAACATATGTGTCGAGGTAACAAGGTACCACAACTCACCGACTAGTGTGGTTAATCTGGCCCAGAAGGACATTAATAACAGATAGGAATGATTTGCAAATGCATCAGATTGTTTAGAGACCTGGGATGACTCGGACAGCATAACGGCTGCAAATGCTCGAAAATACTTTTGAGATCAGACAAAAGGATAGCATAACCACTTAACATCATAATGTCAAGGTTCTGAGACCAACAGTTGAACAAACAGAGGTAGAATAAACTGAACTGAGGGTTGAATCCACAATAACGTGATCCTGATAGACATAAGAGAAAGCCTAGTTCTTAATCCCCGTAGAAAGAAGAAGGTGACTCAGATCAGAAGGTCATAGGGCAAAGGAGTAAAAAGAGCCTTACGTTCCCTTCCACAAACAATTCCCTTATATAACTAAGAGTTTCTGGACACAACTTCGACCAGTTTGGCTTGCTAATCCTACAGGCAGTCAGGCTCTGATACCAAAGCTGTCAGGACCCTGATCCTAAGTCACACAGGTCTAGCCTGTAACACACCATATCACTCTGCGGCCTCACGCACGGTATTCCACGGGTGCCACCTTACCTGGCCCGGGACCGTTTGCGCATTTTGGCACACGTATATGATAGTGTCGCTAGCATCCATATGACAGAGAACCCGGGCCGACATGACCAGTTATAAACCAAAAGTGGCACTAAATTACAGAGACAGGCATACATGACCCAGCAACGAACGTGTTGGTCATCAACGTATGAACCCAAGTCGTAGCAAGCTACAAGGACTTAAAGGAACAACGCGTGACATTTCCCCTAAGGGACAGACACAGGAACGAAGAAGGACACATGCCGGCCAGCCTAAGTGTTCCGGAGCAGTAGCAAGCTACCAAGGCTCAGTGGAAGCACTAGGAGACATTTCCCTGTAAGATAGGCTACCAAGGGTAAACAACTAGGTGTCGGATCCCACACATAGCAATACACATTACACGTACGCATAACATGCAAGTATGTGCTGTACAACATGGCATCACAACATAACTCAACAACTCATATAGATAAGGCCCAGAAGAGCCATCATAGCATTTATTACATACAGAGGTCACATGAACCAACATACAGAGCATACAGGCAACGGAAGCATTACATGTCTGAGTACAGACATCTACAAGTGAAAAAGGCTGAGAAGCCTGACTATCTACCAGATCCTACAAGGGTACAAGACCATAGCTGAGGTAACAAGCTAAACGTCGAAGTCCACGCGGAACCACTAGCGAGACTGGAGTCTCTCTGCAAAACATAAATTAAGCAAACGTGAGTACAAAGGTACTCAGCAAGACTTACATCAGATCTATCTACATATGCATCGGTATCAACAAAGGGGTGGTGGTGTTCGACTGCAGCAAGCCAGCTTTGACTCGGTGGCTATCCTGAACTACGACTGCAAGTAACTCTTTTGAGGTGGCGCACACGAGTCCACATATTCACCAATCAATACACCACTATGGATCCGCTCCCGTCTCCCTACGAGAAGGCCATCCATAGCACTCACGCTTATCTTGCGCGTTTTAGAGTATCCACTTTCACTTGTCTATGAACTGTAATAGGCAACCCAGAAGTCCATTACCGCGGACACGGCTATTCGAATAGATTATAGTTAACCCTGCAGGGGTGTACTTCTTCACACACGCTCTCACCACTTACCGCCGTTTACACGACATGTACTCGGCAACCTTCAAGCGGAGGCCCAGCGAGGGTGTCGGCCACGACCTGACTAACCACACAAGTCTCTCGTCCAGGTTTATCGCCTATTTGGGTTCCATCCGTGGGGAGATCCGGCCGGGGTGTCGCTCACGGCCCCAAACGATGTGTACAGGGTTCCCGCATCACCAAACGGGCAATCGGTACACCGTGCCACGTACCTACCGCGTCACAGCCCACCCCGAGGGTCAGCGCTGCGCACGACCTCCAGTAAACTACAAACACCAGAAACTAGTTGCAACTCCTGGACAGAGATCATGTTGATTAATAAGTCGAGAGGGTCAATTAAGGATCCCAATGTGTGGTAGTAGCTGTTTCATGGACCAACCAACACAGAACTCAGTTCCTGAGGACGGCTGCAATGAGACAACCCACCATGTACTCCTACATGGCCTCTCATCGCTACCTTTACCAAATCGTGTTCACACACTTAGCTCACACACATTAGGACATGTTCATCACCATTCCAATTCATCCCCGATGAATCAGACCTGACACAACTCTAAGCAATAGCAGGCATAACCAGAAAGCATGAATGAGTAGGCACAACATGGCTCAAACAACTCCTACTCATACTAGTGGGTTTCAACTATTTACTGTGGCAATGACGGGTCATGCAGTGGAAAGGGGTTCAACTACCGCAGCAGGTAACAGTTGAAGCGTTGTTGTCCTAATGCAGTAAAAGAGAGCAAGAGCGAGAGAGTGGGATTGTATCGGAATGCTCAATGGGGTTTTGCTTGCCTGGCACTTCTGAAGATAACATTGGGTCTTCATCGATGTCATCGAACTCAGCGTCGGAACGTCGTCTACTGAGAGGGGACAAAACCGACAAACAGAGAAAGAACACAATCAATGCAATGCAACAATATGATGCATGATCATGACATGGCAATATGTTGTTGATTGAGCTAATGCAACTAGCAAAACAATTAAATGAAGCTGGTTTGAACCAAAGGTTCAAATTCAAACTTTATATGTGATTATTTAAATGCCATTTAATTGATTTGACCTGATCAGCAGGTTTAACTTGTTCAAACATGCATGAAAATGCCATAAACAGATTCCTTGAATTTTTCTGATCAATTTTCATATATAAATTATTTTCATCTCAGTTATGGATTAATTTCTATGATTTTTAGAAGTTTTGGCTATTTTCTGAAATAAATAAATCATTTCTGATTTATTTAAAATCCCAGAAAATAGTTACTGCGTCAGCACTAGGTCATGCTGACATCAGCAAGTCAACAGGGGCTGGTCCAGTCAAACCTGACCAGTGGGGCCCACTGGTCAGTGTCTAAGGGCTGGTTTGTGTGCATGACAGGTGGGACCAGTCAGTGTTGACTTGACCAAAGTCAAACTGCCATGTGGGGTCCACCGGATTAGTACTAAGCTAAACAGGAAAATTAGACTATCCTAATTAGGCGCGAGGGCCCACATGTCAGTATCAGTAGGGTTAATTAAGCTTAACAAAACTTAATTTAAATTAACAGGGCCCAGGGCCCACTTGTCAGCGACTCGGGGGAGGTCAACCTCGCCGGTCAAAACGGTCATCCCGCCGGCGTTTAGCCGCCGGCGAGGCTGGACGCGGCGGAGGGCATCGGAAATCCTCCTCCGGCGACCAAATGGCCGGCGGAGGGCATCTACGTGGAGCTGGGACTCGCCCGCATCCATCCCCGCAAGTGGGAGGAGCTGGGGTGGCCGGAATCATCGGCGGCGACCTCAACGGCGGCAGCCGGAATCGGGCCTCGGTGTTTTGGGTGATACGGGGCACGGGGAGGTGAGCTAAAGGGCTCTACGGGTTCCTAGGAGCGTGTTGAGCACGACGGAAGGCTCGGTCGCGAGCGGCAGCAGCTGTGGCCGCGGTTGCGCCATGGCCGGCGGGTGGAAGCTCACGGCTCCGGTGGTTAGCACGGCAGAGGAAGAAATCGGCGGCGGGGCTAGGGGAGAAATAACCGGGGGCTCACCGCGGTGTCGTAGGGGTGCTCTGCGGCCCGGGGGAGGCATCGAAGAAGGTGGGCAAACGCCGGCGATCTCGGGCGGCCGAGGTTGAAGACGATGCCCAAGAAGACGAAGCGGGGCTCCCCGAGGCGCGTGACTTGGTGTAGCGGTCGTGGCCATAGCGGCGGTGCCTCTGGACACAACGGAGAGGCGGGGCGGTGGCTCTGGCCGCAGTGACAGCGGGCGCGGCGGCGACGGCGTTCGGTGGCTGCGAGGGGAGAGAGCCATAGGAGGGGAGAGACACGGGAAGAGAGTGAGGGGGGTCCGGGGGGGTGCGTGGAGACGCCAGAGACGTCCAGGGCGAGGCGGCAAGCAGGAGGTGGCCGTCGGTGGCCGTGCGCGTGCTGGCGCGCCGCGGGCACACGCCCTCGTGCCTTCTGGCACGAGGTAGACGACAGAGGAGGCCACGTGGGCTGGGCCGAGCTGCTGGGCCACCAGGCTACAGGTAGGTGGGCCTCAGGTAAGCTTCCCTCTCTCTCTTTCAAATTTTCTTTTTTCTATTTTCTATTTCTATTGTAACTTTGTGGCTTTTCTAAAAATGCTTAGGCACTTTCAAAAATCACCAAACTGCTCATGCCCACTGTTTAGCATAAAACCAACATGGAACATTTCAGTTTGGGATTGTTTGAGCATTTAAAATAATATATAAAATTTAAATGCCCAAATGCAAATTAGATATGATTTAATCCAAAAATCCAGAATGGTCCTAGAAATGTGTGCAGCATTTTTGGCAGAGGTTTTTAATCAATCCAAAAATGATGAACTTTTCCAGAGGGCATTTTGGGTTCATTGAAAAAGATTTTAAATTTAACCCTAGTTAAATTCATTTAGTGCTAGGGTTTGAGCATCCCCATTTCAGGTTTCTGAGAATTGAAACATGATGCACACAAGACTAACTGGACCAGAGCAGACCAGAACTGGGGATGTGACATAGATATACCCATATCTGCTCAAATCATCAGTGAAGGTCAGAAAATAACGATACCCGCCGCGAGCATCAACACTCATTGGTCCACATACATCAGTATGTATGATTTCCAACAAATCTGTTGCTCGCTACATAGTTTCGGAGAACGGAGTTTTAGTCATCTTGCCCATGAGGCATGGTTCGCAAGCACCAAGTGATTCATAATCAAGTGATTCCAAAAGTCCATCATTATGGAGTTTCTTCATGCGTTTTACACCAATATGACCTAAACGGCAGTGCCACAAATAAGTTGCACTATCATTATTAACCTTGCATCTTTTGGTTTCAATATTATGAATATGTGTATCACTACAATCGAGATCCAATAAGAATAGACCACTCTTTAAGGGTGCATGACCATAAAAGATATTATTCATTAAAATAGAACAACCATTATTCTCTGATTTAAATGAATAACCGTCTCGCAATAAACAAGATCCAGATATAATGTTCATGCTCAACACTGGCACCAAATAACAATTATTTAGGTCTAAAACTAATCCCGAAGGTAGATGTAGAGGTAGCGTGCCGACGGCGATCACATCGACTTTGGAACCGTTTCCCACGCGCATCATCACCTCGTCCTTAGCTAATCTTCGTTTAATCCGTAGTCCCTTTTTCGAGTTACAAATATTAGCAACCGAACCGGTATCAAATACCCAGGTACTACTACGAGCACTAGTAAGGTACACATCAATAACATGTATATCACATATACCTTTGTTCATCTTGCCATCCTTCTTATCCGCCAAATACTTGGGGCAGTTCCGCTTCCAGTGTCCAGTCCCCTTGCAGTAGAAGCACTCAGTTTCAGGCTTGGCTCCAGATTTGGGTTTCTTCGTGGAAGTAGCAACTGACTTGCTATTCTTTTTGAAGTTCCCTTTCTTTCCCTTGCCCTTTTTCTTGAAACTAGTGGTCTTGCTAACCATCAACACTTGATGCTCCTTTTTGATTTCTACCTCCGCAGCTTTGAGCATAGCGAAGAGCTCGGGAATTGTCTTTTGCATCCCTTGCATGTTATAGTTCATCACGAAGCCTTTATAGCTTGGTGGCAGTGATTGAAGAACTCTATCAATAACACTATCCTCGTCAACTTTGCAACCAAGTTGAGTCATATGATTGTAGTACCCAGACATTCTGAGCAAGTGTTCACTGATAGAACTATTCTCCTCCATCTTGCAGCTGTAGAACTTATTGGAAATCTCATATTTCTCAATTCGGGCATTTGCTTGAAATATTAACTTCAACTCCTGGAACATCTCATATGGTCCATGACGTTCAAAACGTCGTTGAAGTCCCGGTTCTAAGCCGTAAAGCATGGCACACTAAACTATCATGTAGTCATCAGACCGCGACTGCCAGACGTTCAAAGCGTCTACATTAGCGGGAGGGGGCTTGTCACCTAGCGGTGCTTCAAGGACATAATTCTTCTGTGCAGCAATGAGGATAATCCTCAGGTTACGGACCCAGTCCGTGTAATTGCTACCATCATCTTTCAACTTAGCTTTCTCTAGGAATGCATTAAAATTCAAAGGAACGGTAGCACGGGCCATTGATCTACAACGACATAGATATGCAAAACTATCAGGACTAAGTTCATGATAAATTAAAGTTCAATTTAATCATATTAATTTAAAGAACTCCCACTTAGATAGACATCCCTCTGGTCATCTAAATGATCACGTGATCCAAATCAACTAAACCATGTCCGATCATCACGTGAGATGGAGTAGTTTCAATGGTGAACATCTTATGTTGATCATATCTACTATATGATTCACGCTCGACCTTTCGGTATCCAGTGTTCCGAGGCCATATCTGTATATGCTAGGCTCGTCAAGTTTAACCCGAGTATTTTGCGTGTGCAAAACTGGCTTACACCCGTTGTATTTGAACGTAGAGCTTATCACACCCGATCATCACGTGGTGTCTCGGCACGACGAACTTTCGCAATGGTGCATACTCAGGGAGAACACTTATACCTTGAAATTTAGTAAGGGATCATCTTATAATGCTACCGTCGATCTAAGCAAAATAAGAAGCATAATAAGATAAACATCACATGCAATCAAAATATGTGACATGATATGGCCATCATCATCTTGTGCTTTTGATCTCCATCTCCAAAGCACCGTCATGATCACCTTCGTCACCGGCGCGACACCTTGATCTCCATCGTAGCATCGTTGTCGTCTCGCCAACTATTGCTTCCTCAACTATCGCTACCGCTTAGTGATAAAGTAAAGCAATTACATGGCGATTGCATTTCATACAATAAAGCGACAACCATATGGCTCCTGCCAGTTGCCGATAACTTTACAAAACATGATCATCTCATACAAAACCGTATAACTCATCATGTCTTGACCATATCACATCACAACATGCCCTGCAAAAACAAGTTAGACGTCCTCTACTTTGTTGTTGCAAGTTTTACGTGGCTGCTACGGGCTTAGCAAGAACCGTTCTTACCTACGCATACAAAACCACAACGATGTTTCGTCAAGTATGTGTTGTTTTAACCTTCACAAGGACCGGGCGTAGCCACACTTGATTCAGCTAAAGTGAGAGAAACAGACACCCGCCAGTCACCTTTAAGCAACGAGTGCTCGTAACGGTGAAACCAGTCTCGCGTAAGCGTACGCGTAATGTCGGTCCGGGCCACTTCATCTCACAATACCGCCGAAGCAAAGTATGACATGCTGGTAAGCAGTATGACTAGTATCGCCCACAACTCATTGTGTTCTACTCGTGCATATCATCTACGCATAGACCTGGCTCAGATACCACTGTTGGGGAACGTAGTATTTTAAAATTTTCCTACGATCACGCAAGATCTATCTACCAGATGCATAGCAACGAGAGGGAAGAGTGTGTCTACGTACCCTCGTAGACCGGGAGCGGAAGCGTCAAGTGACGCGGTTGATGTTGTCGAACTTCTTCGCGATCCAACCGATCAAGCACCGAACGTACGGCACCTCCGCGTTCAGCACACGTTCAGCTTGATGACGTCCCACGAGCTCTTGATCCAGTTGAGCTTCACGGGAGAGTTTCGTCAGCACGACGGCGTGGAGACGGATATGATGTATTCACCGGCGCAGGGCTTCGCCTAAGCTCCGTGACGGTATGACCGAGGTGTGTTTCTGTGGAGGGGGGCACCGCACACGGCTAAAACAATTCAACTTGTGTGTCTTTGGGTGCCCCCCTGCCCCCATATATAAAGGAGCAAGGGAGGGAGGCCGGCCGGCCCTTCCTGGTGCGGCTAGGGAGTGGACTCCTACTAGGAATAGGATTGCAATCCTATTCCTAGTAGGATTCACCAAAAGAAGGAAGAGGGAAAGGAATAGGAGAGGTGGCGCCCCCCCCCCAATCCTAGTCCAACTAGGAACCCTAGGTGGGGGCGCCGGCCAGCCCTATGGGCTGCCTCTCTCTTTCCCTTTAGGCCCACTATGGACCATCCCCTCTCGTAGGGGGTTCCGGTAACCCCCTCCGGCATTCCCGATAAATCCGAAACTTTTCCGGAACACTTCCGGTGTCCGAATATAGTCGTCCAATATATCAATCTTTATGTCTCGGACATTCCGAGACTCCTCGTCATGTCCGTGATCTCATCAGGGACTCCTAACAACCTTCGGTACATCAATACTCATAAACTCATAATACCGATCGTCATCAAACGTTAAGCGTGCGGACCCTACGGGTTCGAGAACTATGTAGACATGACCGAGACTCATCTCCGGTCAATAACCAATAGCGGAACCTGGATGTTCATATTGGCTCCTACATATTCTACGAAGATCTTTTATCGGTCAGAACCGCATAACAACATACGTTGTTCCTTTTGTCAAACGGTATGTTACTTGCCCGAGATTCGATCGTCGGTATCTCTATACCTAGTTCAATCTCGTTACCGGCAAGTCTCTTTACTCGTTCCGTAACACATCATCTCGTGACTAACTCATTAGTCTTTTGCTTGCAAGGCTTATTGTGATGTGTGTTACCGAGAGGGCCCAGAGATACCTCTCCGACACTCGGAGTGACAAATCCTAATCTTGATCTATGCCAACACCACGAATACTTTCGGAGACACCTGTAGAGCATCTTTATGATCACCCAGTTACGTTGTGACGTTTGATAGCACACAAGGTGTTCCTACGGTATTCGGGAGCTGCATAATCTCATAGTCATAGGAACATGTATAAGTCATGAAGAAAGCAATAGTAGTTAAACTAAACGATCATAGTGCTATGCTAACGGATGGGTCTTGTCCATCACATCATTCTCCTAATGATGTGATCCCGTTGATCAAATGACAACTCATGTCTATGGCTAGGAAACATAACCATCTTTGATCAATGAGCTAGTCTAGTAGAGGCATACTAGGGACATACTGTTTTGTCTATGTATTCACACATGTACTAAGTTTCCGGTTAATACAATTCTAGCATGAATAAAAGACATTTATCATGATATAAGGAAATACAAATAACATCTTTATTATTGCCTCTAGGGCATATTTCCTTCACTAGTGTTCCATGGCTCTATGCACAACCTAAAGATGAAAAATCAAATTATATGCATGGGGGTGAACCTCCCGTTCTTGATAAAAAGGCTGATTTTTCTATGGGGAGAGTTGCTATGCAGGATCATCTTAGGTACGCGAATGATGAGATGTTTGACATCTTGGAGTATGGCTACAACCCTGTTGATCCAAAGAACCTCACACCAAGAGAAATATAAAACAGGCATCTCAACGACACCGCAACCATGTTAATAAGGAAAGGAATGAGTGAGAAGCAAATGAGACCTTTCATACACATCACCAATGCCAAGAAATTATGGGATAGCGTTGTGAGATCCAGGACCGGCACCTCCACTCTCTGGCTTGCTCAATATGAGATTGCCAAAGGTCAATTGCAAAACTTCTGTATGGATAAAGGTGAAACCCCCAACCAGCTCCATGAGCGTCTGATGACTCTTACCTCTGACATTGAGACCCGTGACTGTGACAAGACACAAGATGGATTCAACTTGATGAAGCAGTTCCTTATGGACAAGTTGCTACATGCTCTTGCTTCATATCATCATCAAATAGTGTGGGACATAAAGCAACACCATGGATTCAAGGAAATGACTCCAGATGACATCATATCCACCTTTCAACTATTTGAAGAATCTAAGGCAAATGCTACAAGACATCTTGCTATGCATGGAAATTCAACTCCCGTGACCAACTTAGCCTTGAAGGCTAAACAAGTATGTGAGGAAGAAGAAAGTGAAGAAGAAGATGATGAAGAAGGTGATGAAAGTGACTCAGATGAGGGCCCTTCATATGAAGACATTGATCTCTTTGTGAGGAAGTTTAGGGCAGGAAAATTCAAAGGACGATTTCAAAAGAAGAAGGTCTGAAGTTGCTACAACTGTGAAGAGACAAATCACTTCTCCAATGAGTGCCCATATGAGAAGAGAGAAGATAAGCCAAGATTTCCCAAGAATTTTGTAAAGAAGAAACTGCCAAACCCTATGAACTCCAAGCTTAAGAAGAGAGATGGAAGGGCTATGATTGCCCAAGAAGATTCCGATCCGGATGATGTTGGAGGTGTTGCCGGTGTAGCTCAAGATCCTCAAAACACCTTGAGAGTAGTCAACAAAAGTGGAGAGGTTGTCACCTACAACTACATGAAAGACTACAAGGGCAACGCTCACAAGTGTTTGATGGCCAAAGCCGTGGTTGAGGACGGTGAGCAACAAACCCCCTCAGACAAGGTTAAGGTAACCTCTCGTTCGGATCCTCCTCTCTTCACTCCGCCTACTCCTAGTGATGAATACCTTGATGCGGAGGATAATCATGATGATAATGATATGAATGATCCTATGTATGCTAAACTAGAAAAATTTATGTGTTCCCTCAAAGGAAAGAAGCCCACTATGTTTCGTATGCTTATGGAGATGGTGAGTAAGCACATCGTCACCATTAAGGAACTCGAAACCCTTGTTACCGAGGAAAAGGAAAAATATGAAATCCTTGAGCGGAAAGTCCTATATGAGGAAGCAAAAAATGATGAACTATGCATAAAAATTGGTACAAACCTTGATGAACATGCAAACAAACTTGCCTCCTTGGAAAAGGTTGAGAGCTCTTTCAAGGAGTTGATGGATGATAAGTGTAAACTTGTGAGGTCTCATGCTACTCTCTCTCTAAGGATTGTGAGCTTCTATCCGTGTCTCTTAAGACTAAGGAAGAGGAGCTCACCCTTCTTACAAAGAGCTTTGAGACACTCAAACTTACTTATCTCGGAACTCTAGCCAAGGTTTACTCCTCTCCTATTATAAATGTTGATGCATGTACTACTAACTCAAGTGGTGATCTAGCATCTATTCTTGCGGAGAATCGATTTCTAAAAGCACAACTTGAGAAAGGACTCATGACATGTGCCCAAGGACAAAATAACCTTAATGAGGTATTGAGCCGACATAATGAAGTTTTCGCAAAGGAAGGACTTGGGTACGACCCAAGCACAAGCAATAAGAAAACATCCTCTCAAAAGTGAACCACTCCTCTCAAGGAGACATTTGTACGCGAAGGGCACAAGGAGAAAGGGAAAAGTCAAGTCAACAACGTTGTGAGTGGGAAGGCCACTAGGGGCATATCCACTCCCAACAAACCTAAGGGTTTCATACCTCCATCCTATGTGCTTTGTAAGACAAAGGATGGAGAAGTTTATGCTAAATTTGTTGATCCTCATAATGCATTCTGTTTCTATGATATTTGGGTTCCTAAGACCCTTGTGACTAATGTGAGAGGTCCCCATTGCAAAATGGGTGCCTCTAACCAAGTCGTGAATTGTGTGTAGGTTGCCTTCTCCGGTGGAGTCAAATGGGTGATCGATAGTGGATGCACAAACCATATGACCGGAGACAGCAAATTGATCTACGATTTCATGGAAGCCATTCAACCATTTATGAGCATTGTGTTAGGTGGAGGAACAAAAGGACAGGTACTTGGATTGGGTAAGGTGGCTATCACGAATGACATGTCACTTGCAATTGTCATGCTTGTCCAATCCCTTAAATATCATTTACTTTCCGTTCGTTAGTTGGCTTCTGTTGGTTATGATACACTATTTGGACTAACGGATGTGAAAGTCTTTAAGAGAGATACTCTTGAAGTGGCCTTTGTTGGAAAGTATGATGGCAACCTTTACACGGTTGATTTCTCAAAAGAGAGTACCTTCCATGCAACTTGTCTAATGGCCAAAGCCGACAAGGGGTGGCTATGGCATCGCTGGCTAGCCCATGTCGGCATGAGAAATCTGCAAGATCTCTTAAAGGGAAATCACATCCTTGGACTAACGAATGTTTCTTTTGATAAAGATCGTGTGTGTAGTGCATGCATAGCTGGGAAGCAACATCAATCAAAGCACCCACCCAAGAATATTGTATCTACTTCAAGGCCATTAGAGCTCCTTCATGTCGATCTCTTTGGGCCTCCTTCATGGGATAGTCTTGGTGGGAAAAAGTATGGTCTTGTCATTGTTAATGATTATTCAAGATACACTTGGGTGTTCTTCCTCAAGTCCAAAGACGAGACAAAGATCACCTTCATTGATTTTGCCAAGCAAGCTCAACGCAAGTTTGACAAAGAAATTGTGGCAATAAGAAGTGACAATGGCTCCGAGTTCAAGAACTACACTTTGGAAGAGTTTCTCAGTGATGAGGGGATTGAGCATCAATACTCCGCCCCCTATACTCCTCAATAAAATGGTGTAGCCGAAAGAAAGAACCATACTCTTGTGGAGATGGCAAGGTCCATGTTGGATGAGTACAAGTGACCATATAGCTTTTGGGCCGAGGCTGTCAACACTGCATGTCATGCATCAAACTGTCTCTTTCTCCGCACAATCTTGGAAAAGACCCCTTATTAGCTCCTGACCGGGAACAAACCAAATGTCAAGTACTTCCGTGTGTTCGGGTGTAAGTGCTTCATTCTCAACAAGAAATAACGGTTAGGAAAATTTCAATCCAAAACCATTGAGGATATATTTGTTGGTTATGGACCAAACTCCCACGCGTATAGGGCCTACAACAAATCCAATGGATGTGGTGTAGAAACTTGTGACGTGGTGTTTGATGAATTTAATGGCTCCCATGGGGAGCAAGTTTATCTAAGTGATGTAGGTGATGAAGACTCTTCTCAAGATATCTTGAATATGGGTGTTGGTGCTCTTCTTCCAATGGAACAAGAACCCCATGATGCTATGGAAGACGATGCACGACTCCCTATATATCCAACCATTACAACACCCACGCCACCACAAGATCCAAATACTCAACCGATGCCCACAGTTCAAGTACAAGATGAAGATCAAGTTCTTCACCATGATCGTCTCCAAGAGCAAGATCATCACCAAGAACAAGAGCAAGAAAGTGCAATCATTGATGATGAACCTCAACAAATGCAACATGAAGAAGAAGATCTTCCACCACACATAAATGATCCATATGTTGAGGATGTGGATGATGGACATGAAGTTGAACCTCGTGAAACCCTCACCTCCATCATACCTCGAGTGGTCAGTCGTGTTGATGTTGAAAAAATTCTCACTGGCATATCCGAAGGTAGAGTCACTCGTAAACATTTGACAAACTTTTGTGCTCACTTCTCATTTGTGTATAGTGTTGAGCCTGTCAAGGTACAAGACACATTGATGGACAACGATTGGCTCGTTGCTATGCAAGAAGAGTTGAACAGTTTTGAACGCAACCAAGTGTGGTCTCTGGTGGAGAGACCAACTATAGAACACAATGTCATTGGAACAAAATGGATTTTCAAGAACAAGCAAGATGAGAATGGTGTAATCATCCATAACAAGGCAAGGTTAGTGGCACAAGGGTACTCACAAGTTGAAGGTTTGGACTTTGGTGAGACCTTTGCTCCCGTTGCCCGTCTTGAATCTATTCGCATCTTACTTGCTTATGCTGCTTTCAATGGTTTTATATTACATCAAATGGATGTGAAGAGTGCTTTCCTTAACGGTCCTCTACAAGAAGAAGTATATGTATCACAACCACCTGGGTTCGTTGATCCCGATCACAAAGACTATGTGTATAAACTTAAGGCTTTGTATGGCCTCAAACAAGCACCCCGTGCTTGGTATGATCATCTTAAGAAGTTTTTACTCGATGATGGCTTTGTGGGAGGGGTGATCGGTCCACTCTTTTTACTAAGAGACACAAGGGTGACTTGATCTTATGCCAAATCTATGTAGATGATATCATCTTTGGTTCTCCTAACATTCATTTGTGCAAGAATTTTGCGGCTTCAATGACCAAGAATTTTGAAATGTCACTCAATGCAGATTTGAAGTTCTTCCTCGGATTTCAAATTCAACAATTTCAAGAAGGAATTTTCTTGTGTCAAGCAAAATACCTCAAGGATATCCTAGAGAAGTTTGGCATGTCTGATGCTAGTTCATGTAAGACAACCATGCCAACCAAAATTTTCCTCACTAAGGACACAAATGGTACTCCTTTTGACCTATCTATTTACCGCTCTATGATTGGTTCATTTCTTTATCTTTGTGCATCTAGACCAGACATCATGTTTAGTGTATGCATGTGTGCTAGATTTCAAGCTTCCCCTAGGGAAAGCCATCATAAGGCGGTTAAGCATATTCTCAGATACCTTGTTCACACCCCAAAGTTGGGTCTATGGTACCCCAAGGATGCTAAGTTTGATCTCATTGGGTACACGGATGCGGATTGGGCTGGTGACAAAGTGGACCGTAAGTCTACCTTGGGTGCATGCCAATTTCTTGGACGCTCTTTGGTAAGTTGGTCCTCGAAGAAACAAAATTGTATTGCCCTCTCCACCGCCGAAGCCGAATACATTGCAGCCGCCAGTTGTGGAACTCAATTACTATGGATGAGGCAAACTTTGAAGGATTACGGTATCGCCTATAGACATGTGCCTCTTCTATGTGATAATGAAAGTGCCATTAACATTGATGATAATCCCAAAGATCATCTTCGCACCAAGCACATTGACATTAGGTCTCATTTCTTGAGAGATCATGTGGAAAAGGGTGACATTGATATTGCCCATATTGGTACAGATATGCAACTTGCAGACATTTTCACCAAGCCATTGGATGAAGCTAGGTTTTGTCGACTTAGGCGTGAACTTCTGATACGTCTCCAACGTATCTATAATTTTTTATTGTTCCATGCTATTATATATATTCTGTTTTGGATGTTTAATGGGCTTTATTATACACTTTTATATTATTTTTGGGACTAACCTACTAACCCAAGGCCCAGTGCAAATTGCTGTTTTTTTTTTGCCTATTTCAGTGTTCCGCAGAAAAGGAATATCAAACGGAGTCCAAACGGAATGAAACCTTTGGGAGAGTTATTTTTGGAACCGTATCAACACAGAAGACTTGGAGTACACGCGAGGGAATGAGAGAAGCAACCACGAGAGCAGGGGCGCGCCCAGGGGGGTAGGCGCGCCCCCACCCTCGTGGGCCCCCTCTGGCTACCCCGGTGCCCCTCTTCCTCCTATATATATCCTCATACCCTGAAAACATCGAGGCAACAGACGAAACCCTAATTCCACCGCCGTAACCTTCTGTTCCCGTGAGATCCCATCTTGGGGCCTGTTCCGGAGCTCCACCAGAGGGGGATCGATCACGGAGGGCTTCTACATCAACACCACAGCCTCTCCGATGAGTTGTGAGTAGTTTACCACAGACCTCCGGGTCCATAGTTATTAGCTAGATGGCTTCTTCTCTATCTTTGGATCTCAATACAAAGTTCTCCTCGATCTTCGAGGAGATCTATTCGATGTAATCTTTTTGCGTTGTGTTTGTCGAGATCCGATGAATTGTGGGTTTATGATCAAGATTATCTATGAACAATATTTGATTATTTTCTGAAATCTTTTATGTATGATTATAATATCCTTGTAAGTCTCTTCGAATTATTGGTTTGGTTTTGCCTACTAGATCTATAGTTCTAGCAATGGGAGAAGTGCTTGGCTTTGGGTTCAATCTTGCGGTTTCCTTTCCCAATGACAGCAGGGGCAGCAAGGCACGTATAGTATTGTTGCCATCGAGGATAAAAAGATGCGGTTTATATCATATTGCTTCAGTTTATCCCTCTACATCATGTCATCTTGCTTAAGGCGTTACTCTGTTCTTATGAACTTAATACTCTAGATGCATGCCGGATAGCGGTCAATGTGTGGAGTAATAGTAGTAGATGCAGACATTTCGATCTACTTGTCACGGACGTGATACCTATCACAAACCATTATCCCTCACACTACATTATTTGCCTCTCATTTTCCTCTCCCCCACTTCACCCTTGCCGTTTTATTCGCCCTTCTTTTTCCGTGTGTTTTACTGTTCGCTTGCCTCGTGTGTGTTCGTCTTTATCGTTGTTTGTTGCTATCATGTCTAAGATGGGGGAAGATGCCATTGAAAAGGGTAGTAATGTTGAGGGCAACTTCACCTTTGTTGATCCTCCGGATGACACTACCACTTTACATACTAAGAAGTTCCGGGTTGGTAGAGGTAATATTATTGGAAAAGGAGTTCTTCAAGACTTCTTTACTTGTGTCGGTGCTTTACCCACTATGGGTGGATCTATTCTTCATAGAACTAGTAGTCTTGCAGATGCCATATCTATGCTTATAGTTGAAATTGAAAGGCCATTTATCCATACGCATCCTTGCATACAGATAATCTTTTTGGAATTTTCCAATATTGAGCATTCTTCTGTTAAGCACGCAGCTACTATGTTTTTGGCTCATGAGTTCAGATTCATAATGAAATAGGCCAAAGAAATCTTTACGCATTAAAGAGTGGACGTTGGTCGTCCTCCCATAGAAGCTATCTTATTCAATCAAGAGGACATAATGCGTCTGCAATCTTTAGATCATGTTGTTTTTAGTGAAAACCTTAGGAAAAAGGTTCCTACCGATATCTTGGTTGATAGAATTTCTGAATTGAATGATGATTTTGCTATTCAAAACAATGGGTTAGGCTTTTCCCTTGAGCGAAGGCTCATGACCTTTTGCCAAAAGAATGCTTATAATGATAAATTGGTTGTCAATATGAAGGGCCAAAGGAGGAACCTATACCTCCCGAGCTTGATATGGGGGACTTTTGTCCTATTAAATTTAGCCCCTTTGATTACTTTTGCTTGCCACAAAGAAAATTTGCTGCTGAACATAGGGAATATGAGATGAGTTTTTGCGATCTACCATATCATTATGGCAATACCTAGATCTATTCTTTTATCGTGCCTAGCTTGGGGCGTTAAACGATAGCGCTTGTTGGGAGGCAACCCAATTTTATTTTCTTTGTTTTTGCTTCTGTTTAGCAATAAATATTGCATCTAGCTTCTGTTTAGATGTGGTTTTGTGTTTTAATTAGTGTTTGTGTCAAGTAGAACCTTTGGGAAGACTTGTGTGAAGTTTATATTATCATGCTGTAAAAAACAGAAACTTTACCGCTCACGAGACTAGCTGTCATTTTTTTACTGGAGAGTGCTTTTTAGTTGGTTCTTTTTGCATATGATTAATAGACAAATTCCTCACGTCCGCCAATTTATTTCAATTTTTTTAGAGTTACAGAAGCATTCGAAAGTTACATATTACTACAGATTGTTCTGTTTTTGACAGATTCTGTTTTTCGTGTGTTGTTTGCTTATTTTGATGAATCTATGAGTAGTATAGGTGGGTACGAATCATAGAGAAGTTGTAATACAATAGGTTTAACACCAATATAAACAAAGAATGAGTTCATTACAGTACCTTTGAGTGGTGGTTTGTTTTCTTATACTAACGGAGCTCACGAGATTTTTGGCTAAGTTTTGTGTTGTGAAGTTTTCAAGTTTTGGGTATGGATTCGATGGACTATGGAACAAAGAGTGGCAAGAGACTAAGCTTGGGGATGCCCAAGGCACACCAAGGTAAAATTCAAGGACAACCAAAATCCTGAGCTTGGGGATGCCCCGGGAAGGCATCCCCTCTTTCGCTTCATCTATCAGTAACTTTACTCGGGACTATATTTTTATTCACCACATGATATGTGTTTTGCTTGGAGCGTCATGTATGATTTGAGTCTTTGCCTTTTAAGTTTACCACAATCATCCTTGATGGACACACCTTCTGATAGAGATAAATATGATTTGGAATTTATTAGAATACTCTATGTGCTTCACTTATATCTTTTGAGCTAGATAGTTTTGCTCTAGTGCTTCACTTATATCTTTTAGAGCACGGTGGTGGTTTTATTTTGTAGAAATTATTGATCTCTCATGCTTCACTTATATCTTTTTGAGAGTCTTTTAGAACAGCATGGTAATGTGCTTTGGTTATAAAACTAGTCCTAATATGATAGGCATCCAAGATGGGTATAGTAAAAACTTTCATATAAAGTGCATTGAATATTATGAGAAGTTTGATACTTGATGATTGTTTTGAGATATGAGGATGGTGATATTAGAGTCATGCTAGTAGAGTAGTTGTGAATTTGAGAAATACTTGTGTAGAGGTTTGCAAGTCCCGTAGCATGCACGTATGGTAACCATTGTGTGATAAACTTGAAGCATGAGGTATTTCATTGAGTGTCATCCTTTGTGTGGAGGTCGGGATCGCGCGATGGTTAACTCCTACCAACCCTTCCCCTAGGAGCATGTGTGTAGTACTTTGTTTTGATGACTTGTAGATTTTTGTAATAAGTATGTGAGTTCTTTATGACTAATGTTGAGTCCATGGATTATACGCACTCTCACCCTTCCACCATTGCTAGCCTCTCTTGTACCGTGCAACTCTCGCCGGTACCATACACCCACCGTATACCTTCCTCAAAACAGCCACCATACCTACCTATCATGGCATTTCCATAGCCATTCCGAGATATATTGACATGCAACTTTCCACCGTTCCATTTGCTATGACATGCTTCATCATTGTCATATTGCCATGCATGATCATGTAGTTGACATCGTATTTGTGGCTAGGCCACCATGCATAATTTTTCATACATGTCACTCTTGATTCATTGCACATCCCGGTACACCGCCGGAGGCATTCATATAGAGTCATACTTTGTCCTAGTATCGAGTTGTAATATCGAGTTGTAAATCAATATAAGTGTGATGATCATCATTATTAGAGCATTCTCGCAAAGAAAAAAAGGAAAGGCCAAATAAAGAAGGGAAAGGCCAAAAAAAGGGGAAAAAGGAAAAAAAGGACAATGCTACTATCTTTTTCCACACTTGTGCTTCAAAGTAGCACCATGATCCTCATGATAGAGAGTCTCTTGTTTAGTCACTTTCATATACTAGTGGGAATTTTCATTGTAGAACTTGGCTTGTATATTCCAACGATGGGCTTCCTCAAATGTCGTAGGTCTTCGTGAGCAAGCAAGTTGGATGCACGTCCACTTACTTACTTTTGTTGAGCTTCCATATATTTATAGCTGTGGTGCATCTGTTGCATGGCAATCCCTACTCACTCACATTGATATCTATTGATGGGCATCTCCATAGCCCATTGCTACGCCTAGTTGATGTGAGACCATATTCCTCTTTTGTGTTCTCCACAACCACCACTCTATTCCACATAGTGCTATATCCATGGCTCACGCTCATGTATTGCGTGAAAGTTGAAAGAGTTTGAAAAAATTAAAGTATGAAACAAATGCTTGGCTGAAACCGGGGTTGTGCATGATTTGAGTATTTTGTGTGATGAAGATGGAGCATAGCCTAACTATATGATTTTGTAGGGATGAACTTTCTTTGGCCATGTTATTTTGAGAAGACATGATTGCTTTGTTAGTATGCTTGAAGTAGTAGTATTGTTATGTCAATATAGACTTTTATCTTGAATCTTTCGGATCTAAACATTCATGCCACAATAAAGGAAATTACATTGAAAATTATGTTGGTTAGCATTCCACATCAAAAATTATATTTTTATCATTTACCTACTCGAGGACGAGCAGGAATTATGCTTGGGGATGCTTGATACGTCTCCAACGTATCTATAATTTTTTATTGTTCCATGCTATTATATATTATGTTTTGGATGTTTAATGGACTTTATTATACACTTATATTATTTTTGGGACTAACCTACTAGCCCAAGGCCTAGTGCAAATTGTTGTGTTTTGCTTATTTCAGTGTTTCGCACAAAAGGAATACCAAACGGAGTCCAAACGGAATGAAACCTTCGGGAGAGTTATTTTTGGAACCGTATCAACACAGAAGAATTGGAGTACACGCGAGGGAACGAGAGAGGTGGCCACGAGGGCAGGGCGCGCCCCCACCCTCATGGGCCCCCTCTGGCTCCCCCGGTGCCCCTCTTCCTCATATATATATATCCTCATACCCTGAAAACATTGAGGCAACAGACGAAACCCTAATTCCACCATCGTAACCTTGTGTTCCCATGAGATCCCATCTTGGGGCCTATTCCGGAGCTCCACTGGAGGGGGGTCGATCACAAAGGGCTTCCACATCAACACCACAGCCTCTCTGATGAGTTGTGAGTAGTTTACCATAGACCTTCGGGACCTTAGTTATTAGCTAGATGGCTTCTTCTCTCTCTTTGGATCTCAATACAAAGTTCTCCTTGATCTTCGAGGAGATCTATTCGATGTAATCTTTTTGCGGTGTGTTTGTCGAGATCCGATGAATTGTGGGTTTATGATCAAGATTATCTATGAACAATATTTTATTCTTTTCTGAAATCTTTTATGTATGATTATAATATCCTTGCAAGTCTCTTCGAATTATTGGTTTGGTTTGACCTACTAGATCGATAGTTCTTGCAATGGGAGAAGTTCTTGGCTTTGGGTTCAATCTTGCGGTGTCCTTTCCCAGTGACAGCAGGGGCAGCAAGGCATGCATAGTATTGTTGCCATCGAGGATAAAAAGATGGGGTTTATATCATATTGTTTGCGTTTATCCCTCTACATCATGTCATCTTGCTTAAGGCGTTACTCTGTTCTTATGAACTTAATACTCTACATGCATGCTGGATAGCGGTCGATGTGTGGAGTAATAGTAGTAGATGCAGAATCGTTTCGGTCTACTTATCACGGACATGATGCCTATATATAATGATCATGCCTAGATATTCTCATAACTATGCACTTTTCTATCAATTGCTCGACACTAATTTGTTCACCTACCCTAGAATTCTACTATTATGAGAGAAGCCACTAGTGAAACCTATGGCCTCCGGGTCTATTCTCATCATATAAATCT
Organism: Secale cereale; assembly: GCA_902687465.1. Lineage (NCBI taxonomy): Eukaryota > Viridiplantae > Streptophyta > Magnoliopsida > Poales > Poaceae > Secale > Secale cereale. The sequence continues at coordinate 140,276,933 of LR738714.1, read as the reverse complement.
TCCATCTACTATTTACTTTACTTTACTTTGCATTATTTACTTTATGTTTCTATACAAAAAATATTATCTTATCATATCTATCAGATCTCACTCTTGTAAGTGACCGTGAAGGGATTGACAACCCCTTATCGCGTTGGCCGCGACGTTCTTATTTGTTTGTGTAGGTGCGAGGGACTTGCGCGTGGTCACCTACTGGATTGATACCTTAGTTCTCAAAAACTAAGGGAAATACTTATGCTATTGTGCTGCATCGCCCTTTCCTCTTTGAGGGAATACAATGCAAGCTCGAGAAGCATAAGCTCGAGGGAATACTGTGAGGGAATACTGTGAGATTTTAGGGCGATTGCTCCATCCCGTTTAGCTTGGCTTAATATATTCAAGTATGATTTCTCACTCCTAACCTATAGGGTCAAGGAGAAGCATAACCACTTCATCCCACTACTCTTGTCTTCCCTTTATTAGAGTAGCCTTCTGGCCTTTTTCCAAAGGGAAAATGGAGCTGTAAAGTAACCATGTAACTCACCACCATTATTAGTTTCATTCTTTCACAGTAGGGGGTTCCCCTACTGTTTACGGTCAAAAAACGCAAACTCAAGAAGTAGCAACTTCGTATCTTGGAGCTTGACAACATTATGTGAAATCTCGCACCCATGCATATATTTTACTTCATGTCTAGTCTTGATGTAGGCATATATTTAGGGGGAGACACTCAACTCATGAGTACTCTCACCCCTATACAATGCATAAAAAGAACAAACACTCTCAAAGCTTACCATATTGTCCTAACTATGGTGCTTTAATATGATGGAGTAGTGATTATGCACCCAAAGTCAAAATAATTGCGGTGTCATATCACCTTACTCAAACATGTTAAAGTAAGATTAGTAACCAAGCAAGTTGTCTCTTGGAGGTCAGATATTCATACTGGTATCATCATCTCACTACCATTGCCATCTGCCCCAAAATACTAGTATAATAATAATACCTAAAAATGGGGGTTGTGGTAGAAAAACCCTAAAATCCTGAGAGCCTCCGGTCGTCCGATACTTTCCGGACGTCCAAAATTCTGAGAGCTTCGGTCGTCTGGTACGGTTCGGACGTCCGTTAAACCCCTTCTGTCAACCTAATGCCGGACGTACAATATGATCGGACTTGTGCTAATTTTAATAGGACCGGATGTCCGGAAATCACTGGTCATCCGGACATTCTCTAACCCATATATATTGGGCGGGGTGCGTATAGGGAAGTATTACCCTAAATCCCCTTCGTGCGGCTGTAGATCGGCCGCCCCACTCTCCACGCGGCTGCAGAACGGCCGCCTCCTCTGTGCAGCTGTAGATTAGCCGGGCCCCTCGCCGTCGCGCCTCTGGGGCCACCCCGTGGGCCGCTCCGGTCGTCGGTGCATCTCCGGTGCCTCCTCTCTTCATCTCGTTCTTTCACTCCAAGGTAGCCCATTGTTCTTCTCCTCCTCTCATCAATCGAGTTTTCCCTCGATCTATGGAAGTGGGTTGTTGATTTGTGTGTTCCTCCTTCTTCTAGATCGGGATGCCAAAGATCAAGCACTTTGCACGCAAGGAGGCCCCAAGTGGGGTCTCTCGTCCGTCTCATCGTGGAGGCTCCGATGATTCCCAAGAACGCGCTCATCCTCGGAAGCATGCCGCTCAGCCTAGTAGCCCCGCTAGCGACTCCTCACTGGAGGAATCCGACTATGAGGATGAACTGGAAGATATGGAGCGGGTGGAGTTTGTTGCCTCTCACACCGCTGCACCCAAGCCGGGAACTCGGAGGCCCACTTTTAAGCCTCCTCCTCCCCCGGTGCAACCTCAAGGTGATGCCCGTCACATCTCCCTTGAAACTCCTCTACCTCAAGGCCGCAAAATAAAGCGGTTCAATGTCGTTCCCATTGCTTACTATCTTAAGCTTCGTCGTGATGTTGACCAATTATTGGTTGCTAGCGACTCCACGGACGATTGTTTTCGCACAAACGTCCAGGCAGACATTTTTACCACTGTCATTCTTCTTAAGGGTCTATCTCTACGTATGTGCATTAACCTTGAGCATATTCGTTCTCATCCGGCGAAGTATCCGGGGGCTGTTGAGCTCATTGAGACGTCTGGTCTTGCTGCTCCATTTGCATTTCACCATGATTTTAACCATGCTGCCATTCATCAATTCTATGCCACATGTTACTTTCATCCAAATAACATTGTCACTTGGATGACCTCCGACGCTGTGCTTATAGCTTCTTATTCACAATTTGTTGTTGTTCTTGGTTTTCCTGACACTGGGTTCAAAATTCATAAGGATGACCCCAATCATAAGCTCATGGGCATTGATGTATGCATGGATCTCCTCAAACCCATCCCTGGCATGACTGATGAGGAGAAACAGAAGGATCTAAACCAAGTTTCCATTTGGCGCTCTCCCTTCTACATTATTTTTTAGTGTGTCATTCGCACCGTCTATCCTAAGATGGGTGACAAGGGGTCCTGCAATAGCTATTGCATCAATCTCATGTATCATCTCTATGTGGCGCCCAAAGGGGAGATCAATATTCCTCACTTTTTGTGGCATGAGATCTGTCTCGCTTCTTTTCAATTCAAGCGGGCCTTTCCTAATGCTCCCTTTCTTCAGGCATTTATTGAAAGTGTGGCTTCGTTTCCCATTGTTCGCACTCACTTGCATGAGCAGTGGGTCATTCCATCCCACATGTTGGATGACTGGGTCAAGACCTCTTCCTCCTCTGCTCATTCTTGCCGAGCTGCTGCTCATGTCCCTCCCGCTGCTCCTTCCGGATCTGTATCTTTTGGGCGCATTGCTCACTTTCTTGGAAAAGCTCACTGTGCCATGATGAAGGCTTTCACCTTTCAGTGCTCCCAAAATCACGATGTTGTCACTCGCATGGTCACTTCCAAGAATGCTCTAAAGGCTCGTCTGAGAGACTCCGGAGTTTTTGATGTGAGTGATGATGAACGTCTTCCTGATAATCCACCTTCTGACTTTGGTTTTCCCTCGGGTCCAGAGTGGTCTAATTTCTTTGACGAGGCTGGTGGTAGTGGTGCTCACGATGATGATGATGATGATGCTTTATGATTATCTGAACCCTTTTTGGGTAGTAGCTGCTAAGGGGGAGTATGCACTTATCTATTATGTAATGCTGTGAGATTTGTATTGAACCAATGATGTGTTGTGTGTTGAACCTTTATCTATTATGTAATGCACATATCCATCTATGAAGCTTATTATATGGTATTGTGTTATCTTGTGTATGAGATTTGGTTATGATATCTTGTGTATAAGATTTTTTTTATGATATCATATTGAGGGGGAGCTCCCGTGTTCATGCTTTTGTTCATGCACTTATTTAGGGGGAGCTCCACAACAAATCAGTTTGATATTTAAAGTTTTTTTACTACATTTTGAGAAGTGCATGCATGTTGTCATCAACTACCAAAAAGGGGGAGATTGAAAGTGCAATCATGCCCTTAATCTTGTTATGATGTTGATGACAACATGCATATAGGGGACTAATCATGTTTATCAAGTATATCTCAGGATTATGTCTCAAGGGCGTGTGTGGATCATGTATACAGACAAATCTATATCACTCAAGAGCGGATATACAAGACAATAGCTTTGGCTCGAATTTTAGTTTGTTCTTGAGTGTAGGGATCCCGCACTATTAAGAGGGGACCCTTGGATTTCGTGAAAGACTTGCTCAAAACCCACAAAGTATCCTCTCACAACATCTCTACTTGACCCTAATGATTCTACTATTATGTGCACTAAGATCTATGTGAAACTGAGCTTTTTTGTGCTCTGTTATCACCGGACGTCCGGCACTTCACAGTCTACCGGACGTCTGGCAGTCTCCGGATGTTCGGTGTATCACCACAAAAGCAAAATAGCGGTTTTCCATTCCCCACCGGACGACCGGTCACCGGTCGACCGACACAGTCCGGACGTCCGGCAACTCTTTGCCTACCGGACATCCGGCACACTCCGAATGTCCAGTACACCTTCATAGAAAGAAAATAGCAGATTTCCGAACACCTCCGAACGTCCGGTCAGCGGACGAGTGGCACATCCCGGACGTCTGGTGGTTGTGTATTTAGTACACTACGTGACCTTGTCTGGTGAATCCCCAGGCTCCAGACGACCGGCGTTTCCAGTGGGCGTTCGGTCCTACCTGTGCCACCGGACGTCCCGTGTTGTCCGGACGTCCGACCTTGATAGTGCTCTCAATGGTCTGTTTTGTGCTACGACTATTTATGGTCTTCTTCTTCCACAGGATGAGGTTGACCATTCACTTTGAGCTTACCCAAGAACACATTTCACTCTCTCTCACTCTCATTCGCCAAATCTTATATCCCCAAAGGATTTGAAAGCATTTGAGAGAAGTTGTCCACCCAGGTGATAGATGCACTCCTTCCCCTTCTTTGCACCAAAGGAATTTGTGATTTGAGCAAGTCTTGAGCTTTTCCCCATCTTTCTTGTTACTCTTGGAGGTTGGAGACTCCTAGGCGGTAGGAGTCTTTCGGAGAGGAATCAAACATTGTGATTACCCCCCGGAAAGTTTGTGAGGGTTTGGAGGCCACCTAAAGGTCTACCACTAGTGCTTGGGAATCGCCTTCGTGGTGATATCTCAAAGAGAGAATAGGGTGAGCCTTCGTGGCGTTGGTGTGCCTTCGTGGTAACACCCACCTCTCTAAACGGTGACGTAGCTTCCCTCCAAGGAAGTGAACATCGGCATACATCCTCGTCTCTCAAAGTTTAGGTTATTCTTAACCCTAACTTTCTACTTGTGGTTACTTGTCTCTAAGTTCTTATTTGTATCTTATTGTGCTAGCGTATTTACATACTTGTGTTGCTAGCTTACCTTGTTTAGCATCTTACTTGCAATTGTTAGGCTCACTTTCATATTCCGCATTATTGCCTAAAATTGCTAAGTAACAATTAAAAATTGTAATTGTACATATTCACTCCCCCCCACTAGTTCCATCTCGATCCTTTCAACTTCCCCGAGCCCTCTTCGATGCCCGTCGCAACCGCGGTGAGCTCTGCCATAGTTTCCCCTCACCCCATGGTCCATCTCTCGCCGTACACATCGTCCCCATGAGCTCCGAAGCTCGCCGGAGCCGTGCTTCATCACCACCGTGGCTACGAACACCGTAGCCTGCACCTGAGCTCGTCATCGTGCTCGGGTTGCTCCCAGGAGACGGACGGAGCCACTAGCTCGCCTTGCCGTGCATCATAGCGCCACAGTCGTCGTTGTCTGAACTCCGGCCGCCGTCATTTCGGTCGCCGTTGTCGATTCAGGTCACCGGAGGCGCCGATGCATGCATCCCTCGATGCGGCCGAGCAAGGGCTATGCCCTGGTACCCTCAGCGTGCCAAACCCCCGCACGTAGCGCTTTCCCGAGCATCTCCTCCGTGTCTGCCCTCGCCGACGGCTAAATGCCGGCAGGTTTGACCTGTTTTGACCACTAACAGACTCAGCTGAGTCACTGTCATGTGGGCCCAGCCCCTAGTCAAAGTTTAGTTTAGTGCTAATTAACCCTTAACTAGAGTAGTCACTGACATGTGGGCCCAGGCCCTAATTAACTTAGGTTAGTATTTAAGTGAGTGCTAATTAACTCTGTTAATTAGTGGTGACACTGACACGTGGGCCCAACGGGTCAGGTTTGACCTGGGTGGCCCTGTTGACCAGCTGACGTAAGCATGACACCATGCTGACGCGGTAAAGTATTTCTGGAATTAAAATAAATCAGAAAATGATTTATGAATTTCAGAAAGTACTCCAAACTTCTAAAAATCATAGAAACTAATATATAACTCAGAATGAAAAAAATTATATATGAAAAATTATTAGAAAAATATGAAGAATCAGTTTATGCCATTTTCATGCATGATTAAATAACTTAACCATGTTGTTTAGTTCAAAACATGTTAATGCACTATTTGAATCCATAACTTGAGTTTGAATTTGAACCCTTGGTTCAAATATGCTTAAACATTCATGTTCTAGTTGCATTAGCCTAATCACATCATATTTCCATGTCATGATCATGCATCATATTGTTGCATTCAATTGATTGTGTTCTTTCTCTTTTGCTGGTGTTTGTTCCCTCTCGATAGCCGATGTTTCCGACAATGTGATCGATGACACCGATGAAGAACTATACTATCTTTAGAAGTGCGAGGCAAGCAAACCCCCATTGAACATTACGATACAATCCGACTCTCTCGATCTTGCTCTCTTTTACTACATTAGGACAACAACGATTCAACTGCTATTTGTTGCGGTAGCTGCACCCCTTTCCTCTGCATGACCTGTCATTGCCACAGTAAATAGTTGAAACCCACTAGCATGAGTAGGAGTTGTTTGAGCCATGATGTGCCTACTCATCCATGCTTGCTTCTTATGCCTGCTATTTCTTAGAGTTGTGTCATGTGTGATTCATCGGGGATGAATTGGAATGTGGTGAACATGTCCTACTATTGAGAGCTAAGTGTGTGAACACGATTTGGTAAAGTTAGCGGTGAGAGGCCATGTAGGAGTACATGGTAGGTTGTCTCATTGAAACCGTCCTCAGGAACTAAGTTATGTGTTTGTGATCCATGAACATTTACTACCACACATTGGAATGCTTAAGTGCCCCTCTCGACTTATTAATCAACTCGATCTCTGTCCAGGAGTTGCAACTAGTTTCTGGTGTTTGTAGGTAGTGCTAGTAGTCTACCAAGTGGCACCCGGTACAGGTGGGCTTGGGACAGACTAGGTGCAGTGGCACGGTGTACCAAGTGGCACCCGGATGGTGGGCTCACTACAAAAAAATGCACGTCTGTGATGATACGTGTTTGTCACAGTAGGTCACGTTTTCTGTCATGCATGTACATCCATGACAAATTTATGACAGAATGAAGATAGCCATACCTATGCTGTCGTAAAAGTGTTCCATGACATTATCAAAATTATCATCACGGAAGTGTCCACTTCCATGACGATAAATCGCGCGTCACAGAAGTGCTTTCGTCAAGGGTGACCGACACATGGCATCCACCATAACGGAACGCCGTTAAGCTATCAGGTCCGGTTTTGGATCCGATAACCCGTTAACAGCCCGGACCAATGGGGATTTTCCACGTGTAAAATTCTGATTGGCTGACGGAAACACGTGTCAGCTCCGCGTTGGCACAGGTGTCACTCATCCAGTGGGCGAGATGCGCCTATGATACGTTGACACATGGACCGGCCCAAAAGTGGCCCATGAAGTTTAAATGGGCCGGCCCAACTAAAGGCCCACAAGATTTTGCTGTCCATAATGGGCCATCCCAACAAAAGGCCCACGAGATTTTGTGGTCCATAATGGTCCGGCCCAGCAAAAGGCCCACGAGATTTGCGTATCACAATGGGTCGGCCCAGCTAAAGGCCCACGAGATTTTGCGGGGCATAATGTGCCAGCCCAGCTAAAGGCCCGCAAGATTTTGCGGACCATAATGGGCCGGCCCAGCTAAAGGCCCAACATTCTCAGTTAAGGCCCGTACGGCTAGTGTCAAATCGGCCCGTCAACGGCCTGTCCTAAACTTGTCAACATATCGGCCCATGGTCACTTCTGGCCCGTTAACAGTCCGCTAAGTATATGGGCCGAATTACGGCCCGATGAATTTCCGGCCTGTTAAAGGCCTGTACTGGATTGTAGGATCGAAAGTATGTCTAGAGGGGGGGTGATTAGACTACTTATAAATATAAAAATTCTGCCTTTTGATCATGAACAGTTTTTGGCAGTTTCACAATTATGATCAAGTCAAGTATCACCCTACACATGCAATTCTAGAGTATAAGCAGCGGAAAGTAAATTGCACATGTAGTAAAGAGAGGTGGAGAAGATCAAACGCAATTTGGAGACGCAATGATTTTTCTCGTGGTTCCGATAGGTGGTGCTATCGTACATCCACGTTGATGGAGACTTCAACCCACGGAGGGTAACGGCTGCGCGAGTCCACGGAGGGCTCCACCCACGAAGGGTCCACGAAGAAGCAACCTTGTCTATTCCATCATGGCCTACGCCCACGGAGGGCTAGCCTTACTCGAGGTAGATCTTCACGAAGTAGGCGATCTCCTTGCCCTTACAAACTTCTTGGTTCAACTCCACATCTCGATGACGGAGGCTCCCAAGCGACACCTAACCAATCTAGGAGGCACCACCCTCCAAAAGGTAATAGATGTTGTAGATGATGATAAACTCCTTGCTCTTGTGCTTCAAATGATAATCTCCCCAACACTCAACTCTCCTCACTGATATGGCTGTGGTGGAAGAAAGGATTGAGTGGAAAGCAACTTGGGAAGGTTAGAAATCAAGTTTCATATGGTAGGAATGGAGCAACTTGATCTCAACACAAGGGTAGGTAGTTATCTTCTCAGAAAGTGTAAGGTAGGAGTGGTAGTTCTTTCTGATGGCTCTCTCCACGAATGAAGAGGGGGTGGAGGGGTATATATAGCCTCCACACAAAATCCAACCGTTACACGCATAATTGAGCAATCTCGGTGAGACCGAAGTGGAAACTCGGTCAGACCGAAAGTTCAAATATAGTGAACGTTGGGGTTTTCGGTGGGACCGAAAATACCATCTCGGTTTGTCCGATATGAGTCAAAGATAGGAACTTGCCAGTTTCGGTGGGACCGAAATCAACAACTCGGATATTCCGAAATGATGACAAACGGTTACAGAAGGTTAGCAGCCCATGTTTCGGTGAGACCGAACTCAAACTCGGATTGACCGATTTTTCTAGGGTTTGGCTTATGGCTGAGGTGGTTCATCTCGGTGGGACTGAGTTGGAAGAATCGGTTTGTCCGAGATTACTTATGAGTGTGTATAGTAGTGAAAGTTGCTGATAGTTGAAGGAGCTAAATCACTAAGCACTTGAGCAACCAGATCATCAACACAACCTCATCCCCTTTTAATAGTATTGGCTTTTCCTATGGACTCAATGTGATCTTTGATCACTAAACCAAAAATGGAATCTTGAGCTTTTGCCAATTCTTGCCTTAGCATTTTGAGGGGTCCACTTCTTCAGTCATTTCCATACCCATATCACTGAACTTCTCTGAAATGATTCTCAAGTAACTATTAGTTCAATGATATATATGTTGTTATTAATTACCAAAACCACCCGGGCATTAAGCACACATTAAAGCATAGTACGACTAAGCACTCATTAAGGTAGCATCAAACGTAGTATCAAGCAAACTGAAAGTTTCAAGAACCAAAAGAACCAAATGTATCTCAAAGAAAACCGGCAAAAGAACGAAAGAGCACTCTCTCTCTCGAAGCCCTATGATCTATACAATTTCTCCCCCTTTGGCAACAAGTTACCAAAAAGTTCGAAAAAGCATAGAGCTAAGCGTCACTGTGGGCTCTGCTGGCGGCTCCCGTCTGGGTAGATGTCGGAGTAGAAATGACGGCATCGGCGAAGACTTCAGCTGATGTCTGCGCTGGAGGAGTGGATGCTGGAGCTGTGGCTGGAGTAACTGCTGGAGCTGTAGGAGGTGCTGAAGTGGTAGCCCTAGAGTCAGTCACTGGGATAGCAGCTGATCGGGATCCTCTGGGAACCGGAGCAGTCTGGCGATGAGTGTCCTGGACTAGGTCATCCTGCATGAGCTCTGCCTTGTCCTGCCTAGCTTCCTCCATGTCTGCCTCAAGCTTGTTGACGGTCACCTGAAGTTCAGTCAGCTTCACGTCCAGAGCGTGGACCTTCTCGTCAATAATCCTCTCTAGGCTCTCCTGAGATTGTTCAATGTTGGCCAGGCGTTGTTCAATCCTCTGGGTAGCTTCAAGAATCTGCTCTCCGAAGCTCTTTGGTTTAGCTGCTGCTGCTGCTGCCTCTTTATCAGCTTTGGCTTTCTTCACAGCTTCAATCTTGGCTTGACCTTCAACTGAAGTTGGATCCTCCTCAACCATCACAACAATGTTATCTTCATGCTCTGGCTGCAGTGGTAAGTGCTTCCTATCCAACATGAATTTGCCCGTGCCAAACTTGGCATTGATAAGCATCTGAATCTGCGGGGCAAATCCACACGACCTCTTCTGGTCAGCTGCAGTCCTCTTAATGGTCTCTACCATTAAGTCCATCACCTTGAAAGGTGCCTTCTCATCAAGAATGTGCAGCATGTTGATAGAATAGCCTCGGATCATGCGATGGTCTCCAGACTTGGGCATCAAGGTATGCCTCAGAATAGTGTTTGTGGTAGGTAGACCTGCCTGGAGATAGTACACTGAGCCAAGCTTCCACCCTTCCAAATCTGCTGCGGGGATCTCCTTGTACATGTTCTTCATGGAATCATGGTTCTTCTTAGGAATCCCATAGACATCAATGTCGTCCTCTCTCTGCACTGGAGCATTCAGAAGTTCTGCCCATTCTTCAACAGACGAAGAAAACCTTTGACCTTCAGTCATCCAGGTGATCTTCCCATCAGGATAGAAGTGGGCTGTGGCGTAGAACTGCATAATCATCTCATCATTCCAATCAGTCAGTTTCTGACCCACAAACTCATCAACTCCACATGCAGTGAAGCTCTCATGCACATGGGGAAAGAAGTCTCGGTGCTCTTCACTATCAATGTACTTCCAGTCAACATATCTGGTATCTGCAACAATAGGCTTCTTATCCATCAGCACGGTCTCATAGAAGTCCTGCTGCTCTCTGGTGTGGAATCTGGGGTCCACAGCAGTCCTTCTCCTCACGGCATATGGATCAGACTGTCTCCATAGCCTGAGACCTCTGTCCTTCCTTGCCTTCATATCCTCGGCTTGAGGATGAGCATCGTTGTGGAGCGGCAGTTTCGGACGGAGCTTCAGCAACACATGTTCTTCTTCAGACTCAGACGGTGGCACATCACCTTTGTTCTTCTCAGAGGCTGGGATGTTCCTGGTTGTCCTCTTGGGCTTGGCAGAAGGCTTTGCTGGAGCTGCCTTAGCTTGAGCAGGCTTCTTGGGCTTAGAAGTGGCTTGAGCCCTAATTGCATCACCCATGAGTTTCTGCTTCTGAGGAGCAGGCTGGGGTGCTTCTTCTTCTTCTTCCTCGGCTGCTTCTGCATGAGGTTCAGCATACACAACTCTCTTCCTCTTGGAAGTCTTCTTCACTTTACTTGGGGCTGGCTCTCCCAAGTTCAGCTTCTTGGCAACAGCTGATTGCTTGACCTTGCTGGTGCCTTTCTTCGACTGCTGCCCTTCGTGCTCTTTGGCAACAACCTTTCTCTTGGGCTTGGAGGTTACTTCCTCAGCAATGAAGTCAGAGTCCTCATCATCAGAATTTCTCTGCTTTCTGGTTCTGGTGGCTGCAGGAGGCAAACCACTAGGGGTACTCCTCTCACCATCATCACTAGGACTACTAGCCTCAGGGCTAGTATCTGCCTCAGGAATCTCTGCAAAAGGTGACTCAGACCTGTTCTGGCTGTCACTGGCATCTGACATGGCTGACAACCTGTGAATAGATAAGGTATAGGCAGAGTAGAAGAGTTATCAGAAACTGCAAAGTTTTTGCAAAAGAAATGAGTTCAAATCTTAGTTTTGAGTTTTCACAGAATGCATTTCGGTCAAACCGATTTCTAGTTTCGGTGAATCCGAAGTGTATAACAGAAACTTACACACCACTTTCGGTCAGACCGAAATGGGTTTCGGTCCTGCCGACAAGCTAGGGTTTCACTAAAACTGAGTTTCGGTCACACCGATTTGCACAACTCGGTTAGACCGAAAGTGCAGTGCAATGGCCAGAGGCCAAATCGGTCACACCGAAAATTTAAAATCAGCTTCACCGAGATGTGTTCCGTGGAAACCTAAACCTAAGAATTTTGCTCGAAACAAGAACCGATCTGATGTGAAGGAATTTTTCAAACGTGGCTAGATGCAGGGCAAACCAATCACGCAAGAATCAGATGGGGAGCACGAGAGGGATCGAGACTCACCCTAACTTGGTAGAGTCCCTCTACGGCGGCAACGGCGCGGAGAAGAAAACCGTTGACGGCGGCGGAGACCTGCGGCGAGGGCGCACAGGCGACGACGGCGACGATCCGGAGACCAGGGCGACGGCAGCAGGGGACTTGGGGGCGAAACGGTTTGAAGGAAAAATCGCGCGCTGCCCTCAGTATTTATATCCCCTTGCTGTCGGTGGGACCGAGTTGAAAAACTCGGTGACACCGAAATGGATAACTGCTGTGCAGTTACGCATATAGGTCACGCCGAGATTTAGAACTCGGTTTCACCGAGATGAAACCTAGATCAGTCTAAGCGTTTCGGTTGGACCGAGTGGGAGAAGTTGGTCTGACCGAAATTGACTTAGGAGGTTTTGGAAGTCAGCCTTAGACGGATCGGTGGCTCCGAGTGCTCCTCACTCGGAGGGTCCGAAAATGACTTGTTCAAAGTTTGTGATTTGAGCATGAATAGAATTTGAGACAAGAAAGCATAGATAGATAGGGAAGGTGCTTAGGCATTCTTGTCCATCCATTTGGCCAGAAAAATCAAAACAACCAAAACAACAAATGGATGTCCTCGAATGGATAAAATCATGCATTCAACATGCTCACACAATAAGATAGCAAATGAAATATGTGTCAAACATGCACAACCAAAATTCTAGCTACTAGCACACAATTTGTCGATGACTAGGTCATCTTTATATGAGTATTTTGACTTAGGAGCCAAATGAGAACATTTGATCATAGGTCATACTCATTGTTTAAGCACAAGTGGGGTTACCACTTCTACATAAAGCATTGATGTGTTCACATCATTTGAAGATGCTTTAACTCAATTTTTAGAGTAAAGCTCCCCCTAGATGTGAGAACCCCTTTTAAAGGGTCAAACTAACCTTGGGTTGTCGTAGAAGACTTCATGTAGATGTTGAAGATGTGGATGCTCAATGTTGATGTAGATCATCAAGAGTTGGGAGCTATCCTTTGGATTAGGGCACTTTCAATACCTACATGGGTTAGTCCCACAAGGAACAAACAAGGATATCTATAGACATAGATTGAAGTTCACAATAGATGATGTCCATGAAAGCAATGATTACCTTGTCCCTTGACTTACCAACAAGAGGGTTTGTGACTCCATGAACTAGTGCATGGTGTGGAAGTTGATTGCACAAGTTCTTGCCAAAATGAATGTGAGTGAAGTATGTTGGCGGAGTCACCCTCAAGAACCTTCTAGTTCTTCTTCTTTGGGATCCACATCATCTTGATGGGAATCCTTGGGGTTGTAGTTGAGCTTGACGAAGTAGAACTTGACGTGTCCTTGGGAACCCACTTGACCATGGCTTGAGGTGCTTCAATGAATGCATCAATCTCCTCTTGAAGCTTGTCCTTGGCCTTTAGCTTGTGGTCTTGTGGTGGAAGGTCATCTTGAGCTTGTTCCACATTGGAAGAAGTAGGGTCATACTTCTCCTTTTGAGAAACAAACTGTGGAGTAGGGTATTGACCTTCTTCCCACTCAACACCTTCGGCGTTGAACTTTCGCTCAAAACCAATCCCTTGATTCTTCCGGTGCCTTCCTTGTTTGCGAACAATTTCCTCAAAGTTCTTGCTTCCGGCAAGACTCTTGTAGACACCTTTCTCTATGATTTCCTTCAATAAGCTATTTTCTTGCTCAAGTGTAACTTGGCTTGAAACATTGTTAGTGGAATCAAGAGAACTACTAGAAGCAACAATATTAGATTTAACATGGTTATTGTTACTACTAGAGGAAGAATTTTTCTTATGCTTGTCATGCTTAATCTTAATAGGTGGCAAGAAATTAGACAAGAGAAGTCGTTTGGCAAGATATGAAGAACTCTTCTTTCGAAGATCGTCATTGATCGCTTTTAGAAACTCATGTTCTTGCTCTAGAGTGAGCTTCTCGAAGCGTAGCTTCTCATGAGATCTTAGGAGCTCTCTATGATCTTCTTGAGTTGTTTCATGAGCTAACTTAAGAGTGTTTAGTTCTTTAGTTAGACGCTCAATCTCCTTCATAGCATTGTCATTCGACTCTTCTCGACTATAAAGACTACTAGCATTTTCATCGTTACTAAGCTCACTAGATTTATCATGCAAGAGCTCATCTTCACCAAGCAAGTCATCCTCATCACTATCAAAGTCAATGAATTCAGGGTGTGTTACCTTGGGGCCTTTAGCCATGAAGCATCTTCCAATTCCCTCATTTGGTGAATCAAATAAGTCGTAGGAGTTGGAGTTGGAGGATACGAGAGCAAGACCGGCAACACCTTCATCTTGACTGTAGTCGGAGTCGGAGTGATAGCTTCCATCGGATTGATTGTCGGAGTCGGAGCCGGAGACCCATTCACCTACATGAGCTTGATGTCTTCTTCTTCTTGTGTAGCTCCTTGATGACTTGTCTTTCCTCTCCGAATCCTTGCTTCTCCGAGAGGGTCTTCGTTCATAACGATCATCTCTACTCCTTCTCTCTCTCTGAGGTGACTCATCTCTTGATCTTCTTCTTGGAGATTCTTCTCTTCTCTTGTGGGGAGCCGTACACTCATTTGAGAAGTGTCCGGGTCTTCCACAATTGTAGCAGTTTCGATCACGACTAGAAGATCTCTTTTCATCATATGATCTAGATTTTGAGCTTCTTTCTTTGCCTCTATTCTTGTAGAACTTGTTGAAGTTCTTAACCATTAGGCTTATCTCTTCATTGGAAATTAACTTGTCACTTGAGGTTGTGGGAGCATCACTTGTAGTTTTGTAAGCACCGCTTGACTTGTTGTGAAGCTCTTCCTTATCCTTAAGTGTCATCTCATGAGCAACAATTCTTCCAATGACTTCAGTTGGCTTGAGAGTCTTGTAGTTTGGCATCATTTGGATCAAAGTGCACACGGTGTCATACTTTCCATCCAAAGCTCTGAGAATCTTCTTAATGATGAATCGGTCGGTCATTTCTTCGCTTCCTAAGCCGGCAATCTCATTTGTGATGAGAGCAAGCCTAGAGTACATTTCAGCGACTCCTTCACCATCCTTCATCTTGAACTTGTCAAGTTGACCTTGAAGAATATCTAGCTTTGATTCCTTCACAGATTCAGTACCTTCGTGCATTTCAACCAAAGTATCCCAAATCTCTTTAGCATTCTCAAGACGGCTGATTTTGTTGAACTCCTCGGGACACAAGGCATTGAAGAGAATGTCACAAGCTTGAGCATTGTTTTGCAACATCCGCAACTCTTCCGGTGTAGCTTCGCGAGCCGGAACTTTTCCTTCCTCGAAGAATTCACCTTGCATACCAACACAAATAATGCCCCATGCGGCTGGGTTATGACCAAGAATATGCATTTTCATTTTATGCTTCCAGCTAGCAAAATTTGTACCATCAAAGTAAGGACCTCTACGATAATTACCCTCACTAGACGCCATACTCTCCTAGGTTGTGAAACCAAGCTTATGGAGTCCAATGCAATGGAAACCAAAACAATGGAGACCAAAGCTCTGATACCACTTGTAGGATCGAAAGTATGTCTAGAGGGGGGTGATTAGACTACTTGTAAATATAAAAATTCTGCCTTTTGATCATGAACAGTTTTTGGCAGTTTCACAATTATGATCAAGTCAAGTATCACCCTACACATGCAATTCTAGAGTATAAGCAGCGGAAAGTAAATTGCACATGTAGTAAAGAGAGGTGGAGAAGATCAAACGCAATTTGGAGACGCAATGATTTTTCTCGTGGTTCCGATAGGTGGTGCTATCGTACATCCACGTTGATGGAGACTTCAACCCACGGAGGGTAACGGCTGCGCGAGTCCACGGAGGGCTCCACCCACGAAGGGTCCACGAAGAAGCAACCTTGTCTATTCCATCATGGCCTACGCCCACGGAGGGCTAGCCTTACTCGGGGTAGATCTTCACGAAGTAGGCGATCTCCTTGCCCTGACAAACTTCTTGGTTCAACTCCACATCTCGATGACGGAGGCTCCCAAGCGACACCTAACCAATCTAGGAGGCACCACCCTCCAAAAGGTAATAGATGTTGTAGATGATGATGAACTCCTTGCTCTTGTGCTTCAAATGATAATCTCCCCAACACTCAACTCTCCTCACTGATATGGCTGTGGTGGAAGAAAGGATTGAGTGGAAAGCAACTTGGGAAGGTTAGAAATCAAGTTTCATATGGTAGGAATGGAGCAACTTGATCTCAACACAAGGGTAGGTACTTATCTTCTCAGAAAGTGTAAGGTAGGAGTGGTAGTTCTTTCTGATGGCTCTCTCCACGAATGAAGAGGGGGTGGAGGGGTATATATAGCCTCCACACAAAATCCAACCGTTACACACATAATTGAGCAATCTCGGTGAGACCGAAGTGGAAACTCGGTCAGACCGAAAGTTCAAATATAGTGAACGTTGGGGTTTTCGGTGGGACCGAAAATACCATCTCGGTTTGTCCGATATGAGTCAAAGATAGGAACTTGCCAGTTTCGGTGGGACCGAAATCAACAACTCGGATATTCCGAAATGATGACAAACGGTTACAGAAGGTTGGCAGCCCATGTTTCGGTGAGACCGAACTCAAACTCGGATTGACCGATTTTTCTAGGGTTTGGCTTATGGCTGAGGTGGTTCATCTCGGTGGGACTGAGTTGGAAGAATCGGTTTGTCCGAGATTACTTATGAGTGTGTATAGTAGTGAAAGTTGCTGATAGTTGAAGGAGCTAAATCACTAAGCACTTGAGCAACCAGATCATCAACACAACTTCATCCCCTTTTAATAGTATTGGCTTTTCCTATGGACTCAATGTGATCTTTGATCACTAAACCAAAAATGGAGTCTTGAGCTTTTGCCAATCCTTGCCTTAGCATTTTGAGGGGTCCACTTCTTCAGTCATTTCCATACCCATATCACTGAACTTCTCTGAAATGATTCTCTAGTAACTATTAGTTCAATGATATATATGTTGTTATTAATTACCAAAACCACCCGGGGATTAGTTGCACTTTCATGGATCCACGTTGGGAGGATACGTGCATGACACCTAACGGCAATGGCTGCCTCTGATACTAACTTGGCTGACTCTGTAGCATCACGTGGCCTTTTTAAAACTGCCTCAAAATGGATATCTATTCTTTCTCCTTTCGATTTTGTTAATCTGTCAAGCATTATCCCTGATGTCTGTTTCCGCTTGCGTCGTGGTGCTAGTTCAACAACGAATAAGGAAAGTGTTAGTGTACATCAAACTGTGAGAGTACATATAAAGGAGCATGCAACTGCAACTTGACTAGGTCAGGTACCGTCTTGGTGTTGATGCTCATGAGGTTCATCTGATCTTGCCAAGTCCTGTTGTGTCAGCAGTGCTTCGGAAGTAGTGTTAGGTGTGAAGGCATCTTGGGAGCTGGCCAGTTCTGGAGCAAACAAATGAGTAACTCGTTGAGATGCTCGTACAGTTGAAGCGGATGCTATAGCTGGTGGAGCAGGTGATACTGCATTTGTAGATTTAGCCGGTGGACTTGGACCTTCTACTGCACTATAAGTACCAGCAGAATTTGGATGGCAGATCCTTTTCCGTTTCACCCGACGAGTAACAGCACTCCCTACTATATTATTTTCCTTACTCTTTTTTGACTTTGCCATGTCAAGCCGTACCCACAACACAAAAGAATAAAATCACTCTTCAGAACTCATGAATGCATGATACAGACAAGCAATACTTTGATGTAAGACAACCGTATGAGGATGGAATATGTAAGAAAAACAGGACGGCATGACATATTCACAGCTACGATGTGTAAACTAAGCAGAAGGATTTTCAAGAAAATAGAAGTAATGCAAGCTAGACACCATATGAAAGATGCAACCAATATTACTCCGCCAAGTTAAAAGTGTCTTGTCATAAGTGGCAATTCGAAAAATTAGAAGCAGTACAACATAGAAATCAATGCAAGATTAAACCACTATCAAACTGCCATGTTAAAAGTGTCCAATCACGAGTGACTGATGCGGGATACACAACAACAGTACTTTGATGTAAGAACATGGTACGATAGATAGATGGAGTGTATTCTAGACACAGAACGCCACGTCATATGCACATGTATAACGTATGAACTCGGCAGGTGCAATTCAATCAAAATAGAAGAAATACAGGCTAGACAACATATGCAACAAGAAACCAATTATCACATTGTCAACTTAGAGCAAGCACCTGTGATGGTGGAGTACGGGAGATGAACTCATCATGTAGACTTGGGACTTCAACTTCATTAGCAGTAGCAGTGGCAAATCTAGAGAGTCTCTGTTTGCGTCGGTGCGGAGGACCACCAACATCCCCTAACTTACTCTTTTCCTTCCTATTTTCTGATATTTCCTTATGAAGTCAAAACCACAAGAAGATGAATAAAATTAGCTCTGCATAACTGGTTGATGCGTGATACAGACGAACACTACTTTGATGTAAGGCAAGCGCAGGATAGGAGGATGGAATATATACAAAAAAAGACAGTGTTTCATATTCACACGTACGATAGGAGGATGGAATATGTATGAAAAACCACTAAGCGGAAGGCATTTCAACAAAATTAGAAGAAATGAAAGCTAGGCACCATATGAACATGCAACCAATATCACTCTATCAGGTAAAAAGTGTCCCGTCGTAAGTGCCATTTCAAGAAATTAGAAGCAGTACAAGCTAGAAGACAATGCAAGATGCAACCTACATCATAGTCCCAAGTTAAATGTGTCTTATGGGTAAGTGATCGTTGCAGGTATGAGTTGTAAGCTATGCAGATACAATTCAACATAATCAGAAGCAATACAAACTAGACATCATACAGAAAACGCAACGACATATAACAGTTCCAAGTTAGAGCAAGCACTTGTGATGGTGGAGTAGGGGAGATGTGCTCATCATGTACACGTATGTTCTAGAAACAGGAACACGTGTCATATTCACAGGCATTATGTGTAAAGTAAGCAGACGCAATTCAATAAAGTTAGAAGCAATACAAGCTAGACATCATACGCAACATGCAACCACATATAATAGTGCCAAGTTAGAGCAAGCACATGTGATGGTGGAGTAGGGGAGATGTGCTCATCATGTACACATATGTTCTAGAAACAGGAACATGTGTCATATTCACAGGCATTATGTGTAAAGTAAGCAGATGCAATTCAACCAAGTTAGAAGCAATACAAGCTAGACATCATACGCAACATGCAATCACATATAATAGAGCCAAGTTAGAGCAAGCACCTGTGATGGTGGAGTACGTAGGGGAGATGTGCTCATCATCTACACAGCTATGTTGACTGCCTAGCCTTGCGTTGTCTTACGAATCTTGTTGGGAGGATGGCGGAGTAGAATCTGTAGAGAACCTCCGTTTCAGTTGCTCGGAAGGACCACCATAATCCAATGCCTTGCCAATTTCCTTCAGCTTTATTGTTTTTGCATTGTGAGGTCAAACCGACAAGAAAAAGGAATATAATTTGCTCTTCAGAACTCATTCATGCATGATACCGACAAACACTACTCTGATGAAAGTCAAAGTCATGATGCGAGGATGGAATATGTACGAAAAAATGGACGGCTTGACATATTCACACATATGATGTGGTAACTAAGCAGAAGGCACTTCAACAAATTAGAAGCACTGCAAACTAGACACCATATGAAAGGTGCAATCAATATCACTCTGCCAAGTTAAAACTATCTCGTCATAGGTGGCGTTCATCAAAATAGAAGTAATACATGCTATAAATCATATTTAAGACACAAACCAATATCACACTGCCAACTTAAAGGTGTTCCATCATAAGTGACTGATGCAGGATACACAAGAAGAGTAGTTTCATGTAAGAACATGGTGTGATAGACAAATATAGTATGTACCAAAAATAGGAAAGTGTGTCATATTCACACGTATCATGTGTAAGCTAAGAAGATGCAGTTTACACTAATTAGGAGAAATACAAGCTAGACACCATATGCAACATGCAACCAGATATCACACTGCCAAGTTAGAGCAAGCACCTTGGATAGTGGAGTAGGGGAGCGGGGACTTGGACCTTGTAATGCACTATCAGTACAAGGAGAATCGGTACATATGCTCCGTTTACATTACTGCAGAGGACCACCATCATCGCCTTCCTTACTCTTTTCCTTCCTCTTTCTTGATGTTGCCTTGTCAAGTCAAACACACACAAAAAAGGAATAAAATTTTCTCTTCAGAACTCATTGATGCATGATACTGACGAACACTACTTTCATGTAAGGCAGCCACATGATAGGAGGATGGAATATGTATGAAAAACAGAACGGCGTGACATATTGACATGTATGATGTATAAAGTGTAAACTAAGCACAAGGTGCTTGAACTTGTTAGAATCAATGCAAGCTAGAAACCATATGAAAGATGAAACCAATATCACTCTGCCAAATTAAAAGGGTGCCCTAACAAATGTATTTGATCAAATTAGAAGCAATACATGGCAGCAGGCTAGAAATAATATGCAATATGCAACGAATAAAGGTGACTCATCGTAAGTGATTGATGCAGGATACATAAGAGAGGTAGTTTCATGTAAGAACAAGGTTAACACATAGATGTAGAGTGTACCAAAAATAGGAAGGCATGTCATATTCACAGGTATAATGTGTAACCTAGCAGGTGCAATTTACCCTAATTAGAAGCATTACAAGCTAGACACCGTATGCAACATGCAACCACATATCACACTGTGAAGTTAGAGCAAGCACATGTGATGGTGGTGTGGGGGAATTGCGGTCATCAACTAGAGAGCTACGTTGACTATCTTCATTTAGCCTTGCTATTTCTTGAGAATCATGTGGGGAGGATGACACTGCACTCTTTAAACGAGTATGGAGTCTCACAATAACCCACCCTAGTGACTGTCTCATCATAAGTGATTGACGAGGGATACAAAAGAGCATTAGTTTGATGTACGAACATGGTTAATAGACATATGTAGTATGTATCAAAAACAGGAAGGCATGTCATTATCAAAGGTATAATGTGTAAAGTAAGCAGATACAATTTAACCAAATTGGAAGCAATACAAGCTAGACAGCATATGCAACATGCAACCACATTTGACAGCACGAAGTTAAAGCAAGCACCTGGGATGGTTGTGCGTGGCAATTGAGATCATCAACTGCAGAGCTATGTTTACTGTCTCCAACTGCTGACACTGCATCCTTTGGAGCACTGAAACGCTTTGTGCTTATCTTCGAATTACACTGGAGCGACTTCTGTCTTTTCTTTTCAGCATTCATCAACACTGCGTCAGAGTCTGAAATACCTATGCATAAAAAAACAATAGTGTGAGTATGGGTGAAGTGTGTGCGCAATTAGTATAGTGTAAAGGTAGCAGATAGCAGATCGGTGAGAAATAAATGACGGGAGACATATGATAGCTCTACAACATGCATGGCACACTAAATTACTATAGGATTCTATGAAAATAGCATTCGACTAAAAACAAATAGGTCAGTCCATTTTTTTTTGCACCGTCTGATGTACAAAGAATGGGCAGATCACCTTCATCTACCTCCGGCCAGTCAGTGTTGACGATCTTCCTCAAAATGGCAGCGACCACCGGCCCAGTCCCCTGCATGCACCCTCCCCTCGACCTCACCGCACCGCCGTGCTTGGCACCGCCCCCCGGCAATCCATTCAAGCCCCACCGACCTCCAGATCGGGCGCAAGCAGCTCCTGCGCCCCACACCCCTATGATAGACACCAATGCCCCGCTTCCCCGGCGAACAGGCGGACTAGGTGCTCCGCGCGCCTAAGCGGGTGCTGCTTCTTTTAATTGCGGTTCGACTGACCCTGAATTGAAATCCAGGCGGGCTACTGACCTCTAGCAAAGGTGAAATGGTAAAGGGAGGAAACCTTGTGCATTTAGTATCACGAAGAAGATGCAGTAAGAAGCGCTCAACTAGTTTCTTTCGTGGGATGAATACGGTGTGAGCAGAGACATAAGGTTCGCACGAATAAGGGAAGAGGAATACCTCTTTCTGCAGGCAGTGATGTGTCCTCCTTCTGTTTTTCCAACGATCTTCTTGTGGTTCACTAAAACGAGAAGTTGTGGAGGACGGTGCAGCCTTGGACGAACCCATGGCCAAGTTGTTGAGTGTGGTGCGGTGGCCGTTTGTCAGCGGCGGGGAAGCAGATCCGAGGCGGCGAACGACGGCGTAGCGGGAATAGCTCTGGTGTGGTGGACGGTTGCGACAGTGGAGCGGCAGCAGTGAGGCGCGGGACGGCGTGGTCGGAGTGGTTCTGGTACGGCGCAGGTCGGCGTCGGTGTCGTGGAGGCAGCTCTACCTCGGCTTCAGCTGCTAAGTCCTTGAGGGTGTTGCGGTTGCAGTTGTGTTGGACGATGATGTCGGGGTACCGGCTCCGGTGTGATGGAGTTTGGCGGCGGTGGATTGGGCGCTATGGGGTGGAGGATGGAGGAGGCAGGGGTTTCGCGGCTGGCGGAGAGGGTGTTTTGGCGCCCATGGAGTATGAATGGGGAAACGGAGGGAGGCGGGGAACTAAGGGGGAACAATGTTTCGGTTTGGGATGCGCTTGTTTGAAATTGGGGAAAGTTACAAACTTTGCCCCCGTCTAAAATTTCGGACATATTGCGGGTTGGGGGTAGGACAGTAATCTCATGTGTCCCAAATGTGGGCGGGGATAGATTTCGGCCGAGCGCATGGGTGTTTAGGCGCCCACGACGTATGAATGCTTCTTGGAGGCGGTTGAGACTAGTGTCTTGGTGAAGTTACAAACCTACCCCGGTTTAGAACTTTGGACATCGGGTCGATAGGCTACACGGGCCAGAGTCAGGACAGTAATTTCCTACCACCAAACATTAGTCTCGCATGGTTTCGGGTGACCAGAGGCCTATCTGGCGCTTCGTTCAATATTTGGGAGCAGAAGCATTAACATTTTCGGTTCTCTTGAATTGAACATTCAAGATTTGTTAAACTTCACAAATCTTTACTCCCGAAAATCCTAAAGTTATGATTATTTTGGAATGGAGGTGGTACATTTGAATATACATTGTACACGAGTATATATTAAAAAAATATGCAACTTACCTCAGTTCATGCATGGTTCCAGATATAATCTCCTTGGTTGGAAAAAAAGTTAGACATGCGTATGAATATATATACATCTGATTTACAAATGCCATTATCTCGGGTTCAAATAGATGAATGCACTTCCTATGAATTCGAATCTTCGAAACCCCCTTTATGTTGAATTCGACATCTATTCTATTTCGTAGCTAGCAATTTGGAATGTATCCATCCAAGTGACAAATGTATAAAGTGCTTCACACTAACAACATGGAGTGCACTAATTAATGTTTATATATGAATTGCAAAAGCATCCATTGCATGTATTTCAAACCGCTCTCACTCGATGGATCGATAATATGAAATAAACACATGCACATGCTAGAATTCTATAGAGTATGGGTGTGTGATAGACTGATTTTCGTCCATACGCAATTTGCAAAATTCATGATCTCATCCAAAAATAATAATGCCATTTATATTTTAATTTAATGCGCCGCCTTTTACACGTAGATGCACTATGCATCGGCCCGTTCTCACAAACGCGCTATATATCTCTCTATCTACCGCATAAGTGCACACACTTTATATGCATCGGCATTTCTCTTTCGCACATGCTCACAATCTCTCTCGGGGTGTCGGGGAGTCTCACGGACATGCTCTCTCTCTCCTCTCTCTCTCTCTCTCTCTCTCTCTCTCTCTCTCTCTCTCTTTCTGACTACTATGTACCACTCTTTTCACTAATCTCAGTTGGAAAACACTATTTCTCTCACATGCATATATACACACGCATGGTCTCTAGTAGCCCTCTATACGCACATATATGTGCCTACGTGTCTCCCGCACACACATTATCTTTAGGCCTTTCTCGCACACATTGCCCCCCCAGACACACCTCTCTCTTAATAGTTGGCAGATATGATTCCATCATATCATTCGGTAGGATATCCCTGACTGTTAGGCTGGATGGTAATACGAGGCAAAGTTTTACCCTAGTTCGGACCCTTGCAGTTGAGGAAAAAGCCTACTCCTGGTACTGTATATTAGTGAGAGGGGTGTGTACAAAGTACACATGAATACCAGGCATTGTGCATGTGTGTATACTATCGACGAACTAGCCCCCAAGCTTCTATAACATACTGGGGGCCTAGGGTTACAAATCATATATAGTGGGCTTATCACCAGTGGGGGTAGAGTCCTCCGTGACTCTGGTAGCTAGCTTCATGTTGTACGCTGAGTCCTCCACATGGGTCTTCGTATAACGCGTCTCGATCCAACCTATGTGGCGCAGGATGGAACTGACCCATGAGTCCTCATGTTGGCCCACCACAACTAGAAATGATGTGCCCACCACACCACATATGCAATCGGGCACTAAGAAAATAAGCCTACACAATAGTACAATGTTATACATGAAAGTTAATTGCATGGTGCATCCAAAAATATTTGTTCTGCATTGTGAATGTTTATATATTCTCCTAAAATATTAGTCATGGGAAAGAGAAACGAAGGGCATATCTCTCCTTGTCTCCACCGGACATCCCCTCTTTCTACACCACTTTCACGTACTCACACAAACTATCTCTCGGCCCTCTAAAAGTATAAATGCCCACGACAAATTCACGCATGACGGGCACTGTATTTCAAGCTAAAGCACTATACGGTCACTGGAGTTCAGAATACGCTCATTACGGTCACCGTATACATTCTCGTGGTGATCATACGGTATCTAGCTCACGATACGTCTCCGTATTTTCTTGATGAGACTGACGGACTTTTCATTTGATGCGTGCTCTGTATTTTTTTGACGAGACTTACGGTCATTATATTTGAAGCGAAACCACGATATGGTCACTAGACTTCAGAATAAGTTCATCACGGTCACCACATACATTTTGTCGTGCTAACCAACATGTGGTTGGATGGTTAGGAGGACAGTGGTTTCTCGAGCCCACCAGGGTTAAAGTTCCGGTGCTCCATTTATCCTGGGTTAATTTCAGTATTTTCCAGCGATGTGCGTTCAGTGGGAGGAGACGTTCCACTTGACTACGAGGCACCTATGGTGACTTCGTAAAATCTCAAGATCATATGCTGGCCCACTCTCTCAAAGGTGCTCATAGGGGTAGGGTCTGCGTGTGTGCGCTTATAGCGGTGAGTGCTTGCGCGTATATATGAGCCCTTGCGTCTCTGCCGTGTTAAAAAAATACATGTCATGATTATACGATCACTGGCTCACCCATACAACTCCGTATTTTGTTGATGACACAATCAATTGACCAGTCAAACGTTCCACGTGGCACAACTAGTGTTGCACCAACGGGGCGCGTAACCGTGGGGCCCACCTGTCAGCCCGTATATGAAAGAAAGAAATGGTAGTTTGAGTCTGTAGTGTGTTAATAAAATACATTTTAGGGTGATCATACGGTCACTGGCTCACCATACAGCTCCGTAATTTGTTGATGACACGATCAATTGACCAGTCAAACGGTCCACATTCAGCAGCGCACATTACCATAGGGCCCACCCGTCAGCGCGTATATGAAGGACAGAAATGGTAATTAATTAGTGTTCGGTGGGTACTCGAAGTCGTGAGACCTCTGGTTGGCAGTCGCCGGCGGTGGGGTGGGGATCGCCGGAGAAAAAGCTCGGCGCGGGGGGGGAGGGGGCTAGAGGGATGGCTGGTGCGGTGGCGGACCGACCGTGAGGGGTGGTTTCGGGGCGGGCGGGGCGGCGTGGCGGCGGGGGCCGGCGGTTCGGCCGTTGGTGGCTGGCAGCTCAGGGGGGTGGAGTTTGATGATAAACTGCAGGCCCTTGATTTCGTATCCAACGGCTGGAAAATCTAATGACCAGAGATGAAAAGGTCAGTTGACTGACGTGTAGCCTCACCCCGCACGTACACATGCACGCATGCAAGACACGCACGCATGCAAGCGAGCAACACTGACATGTACACATAACGAACACACGCACGCATGCAGGCATGCAACACTAACGCATACACACGCACTCACGAACACACACATGTACGCACACATGCATGCAACACTGAAACGTACCCTTGCATGCACACAACACTCGCACGCCTGCATGCACACAGCACACGACGCAAGACACACGCTCAACCTATACGTGCATACACCCTTTGTTAAGGACATGGCTTGTTACGGGTATTAATCAATCTTATCTGTGATAAGCAAAACATTGATGTTTGTAGCGGTCTTTATGAATCACAACGTATCAAACGGGCTATCAACATGAAAAGGATGACATCACACTCAATGAACAATCATTGGTTTATGAAATGCCCACTTCTGACCGCCCTGGCCCACCAAAGGTTCCTCTAATGTGCGCTACCTGCGTTGGGTCACTAACATGCAGGCCATGTACCCAAAGAGCCCACACATTAGTGGAAGAATGGCGCGCTGTCCTACGTCAGAGTCGAGGGCGCCACTCGCTGCCCGCCCGGCTGAACACGCCTCCTTGCCGCATTCAAACGCCTCCATGAAACCCGCCCGTGTGTAAGCCGAGAAACCCACTCTGGACACACGTCCATTCATGACCGGGCCGGCATTAAACGCAACGTCGGCCGAGCTCCTCCCGTCCTCCGTCTATTTAATCTCCTATTTAAACGAGGCCAAACGCCGGCCAAGAATCGCACACCTCCGCTGCTCTCCTATCTCCTCCTTCACCATTTTGTCCACTCTTACAATGGCTTACGAAGAGTAGTTATTCCACATCCAAGCCCGCTGGGTGGACCGCCGAGCCCACCGGATATGAGCTATGCAGCTCGCTAATCCACCTCCCTCCCCTTGCCTGACGGAGCCAGTTGCCGCCCCAAGCCGGCGCGCGGTTCAGCAACTCGCCGCTCTAGGCCAGCTCGACGAGGAGAGGCGCATGGGCGTCATTGCTGCCGTCCACACCGTCGCCTCGTACCGCGTCTCCCGTTTCTGTGGCCGAGACTCCCATGCCGGCGGCCGCTGATGACCCACAAGTGTAGGGGATCTATCGTAGTCCATTCGATAAGTAAGAGTGTCGAACCCAACGAGGAGCAGAAGGAAATGATAGGCAGTTTTCAGTAAGGTATTTTCTGCAAGCACTGAAATTATAGGTAACAGATAGATAGTTTTGTGATAAGATAATTGGTAGCAAGTGACAAAAGGTAAAAGTAAATAAGGTGCAGCAAGGTGGCCCAATCCTTTGTGTAGCAAAGGACAAGCCTGTAGAAACTCTTATGCAAGGTAAAGCGCTCCCGAGGACATATGGGAATTATCGTTGAGCTAGTTTTCATCACGATCATCTGATTCGCGTTCGGTACTTTGATAATTTGGTATGTGGGTGGACCGGTGCTTGGGTGCTGTCCTTACTTGGACAAGCCTCCCACTTATGATTAACCTCTAATGCAAGCATCCGCAACTACAAAATAAGTATTAAGGTAAACCTAACCATAGCCTGAGACATATGGACACAAATCAGCCCCTTACGAAGCAACGCATAAACTAGGGTTTAAGCTTCTGTCACTCTAGCAACCCATCATCTACTAATTACTTCCCAATGCCTTCCTCTAGGCCCAAATAATGGTGAAGTGTCATGTAGTCGACGTTCACATGACACCATTAGAGGAGAGACAACATACATCTCATCAAAATATCGAACGAAGACCAAATTCACATGACTACTAATAGCAAGACTTCTCCCATGTCCTCAGGAACAAAAGTAACTACTCACAAGACATAATATTGTTCATGATCAGAGGGGTATTAATATGCATAATGGATCTGAACATATGATCTTCCACCAAATAAACCAACTAGCATCAACTACAAGGAGTAATCAACACTACTAGCAACCCACAGGTACCAATCTGAGGTTTGGGTACAAAGATTGGATACAAGAGATGAACTAGGGTTTGAGAGGAGATGGTGCTAGTGAAGATGTTGATGAAGATAGCCCTCCCCAAGATGGGAGAGTTGTTGGTGATGATGGCGGTGACGATTTCCCCCTCCTGGAGGGAAGTATCCCCGGCAGAACAGCTCTGCCGGAGCCCTAGATTGGTTTCCGCCTCGGTTCCGCCTTGAGACGGAGGCATCTAGTCCCGAAAGCCTCCTCCTGATTTTTTTTCCAGGTCAAAACGCTTCATATAGGAGAAGATGGGCACCTGGGGCCCACCGGCTGGCCCTCGAGGCAGGGGGGCGCGCCCTGGGAAGGGGGCGCGCCCCCCACCCTCGAGGCCAGCCAGTGGCCCCTCTCGTGGATTTCTTCCGCCAGATATTTTTTATATTTTTCGAAAAAATGTTCTGTGGAGTTTCGGGGCTTTTGGAGTTGTGCATAATAGGTTTTCAGAGTTTGCTCCTTTTCCAGCCCAGAATTCCAGCTGCCGGCATTCTCCCTCTTCATGTAAACCTTGTAAAATAAGAGAGAAAAGGCCTAAGTATTGTGACAAAACATGTATGAACAGCCCATAATGCAATAAATATCAACTTATAAGCATGATGCAAAATGGACGTATCAACTCCCCCAAGCTTAGACCTTGCTTGTCCTCAAGCGAAAGCCGATATCGAAAAATATGTCCACATGTTTAGAGATAGAGGTGACGATAAAAATAGAATACGGACATGAGGGCATCATGATCATTCTTATAACAGCAACTTATATTAATAAAGTCATATGATTCTTAAGCCAAAGTAACAATTCATCCACAATATCAAGTATGCATCATAAACTTCATTGGAGACTAACAAACTTTGGTCTCGGTCATTGAAGCAATTGCAATTTATCGTAACATCCGAAAGAGTCAATATAAGAGCTTTTCAGCAAGCCTACATACTCAACTATCATATAGTCTTTCACAATTGCTCACACTCACACAATACTTATGTTTATGGAGTTTTAATCGAACACAGAGAAAGATAGGGGCTTATGGTGCTGCCACCCAACCTTTACCTCAAGGGTAATGTCAACAGTAATAGATCATGAAAACTTACATCCAAGTGGGTATATATGTCAGGATCTTTCCAACACAGTGTGCTTGCCAAGGGATAAAATGAAAAAGGAAAGGTGGATATCACCTTGACACTTATAAGACAAGAATAAAAGATAGGCCCTTTGCTGAGGGAAGCAGAGGTTGTCATGTGTTTTTATGGTTGGATGCACAAAGTCTTAGCATAGAAGAACTTCGCTTTATATTGCCACTTGTGATAAGGACCTTTGTTATGTAGTCCGTCGCTTTTATTACTTCCATATCACAAGCTCGTATAAAGCTAATTTCTCCCACATTAATAAATCATACATATTTAGCGGGCTTGCAACATGACAACTTACTTGGAAGGATCTTTCTCAATCCATAGGTAGGTATGGTGGACTCTCATGGCAAAACTGGGTTTAAGGATATATGGAAGCACAAGTAGTATCTCTAATTAGTGCGAGGAGTTTTGGATAGCATGAGGGGGAAAGTCAAGCTCAACATGTTGGATGATCTGTGACAATATACTTTATTTCGGATGTAAGAAGACATAACCCATTATGTTGTCTTCCTTGTCCAACATCAACTCTTTAGCATGTCATACTTTAATGAGTGCTGACAATCATAAAAGACGTCCAAGATAGTATATTTGTATGTGAAGCCTCTCTTCTTTTATTACTTCCTATTAATTGCAACGATGACCAAAACTATATTTGTCACCTCCCAACAACTTTTATTTATCATACTCTTGTATGTGAAGTCATTACTTCCCATAAGATCGATATGATCTCTTTGATTCTCTTTTTGTTTTCTTTCCTTTTTATCATGACCCAAGTGAGGAATATCAAGCCCTTGACTCAACACTAATCTTTATTATATAGCTCACGGACTCGATTACAAAGGATAAAGCTCACAAAGCAAAAGCTCACAACTATATCATGCTAACTTTATTCTAATAGATCAAGATACTGCCAAAAGGATCGAACTAAGTAAAACGGTAAAGATAGGAGTGATGGTGATACAATACTGGGGTCACTCCCCCAAGCTTGGCAGTTGCCAAGGGGAGTTCCCATACCCATATGATTATGTCTCCTTCTTCGGGGTTGGTGATGATGGAGTTGCAAGTAGTGATGGGGGATCCTCATATATCGAGCGTAGGAGATCTTCCAGCTTGCGGATAATACCTTTGAGAGCAGCTATGTAATCCTTCAACAAAAGATTTTCACTTGCGAGATGCTTGTTGCGAATCTGAGCTAACTCAATCATCCTGAAAGCTTCTCGCTCAGTTGAGGTAAAGAGATTAGGAAGGGATTTAGAGGTGTCTTCTTCTCCCACTGCCGGAGCCGGATCCACCACCTCCATCTTGATCTTCTTCTCCTTGTGGATCTCCTCAGGTCCTTCTCTCTTCAGATCTATCTTCATTACCCAAGCATCGTTGCCTTCGTTGTTGGAGGAGGGAGAAGACATGATGCCTAGCTCCGCAAACCCTAGCAGAAAATAGCTCGAAACGAAAACAGAGGAATTCTGCGTGATACAGGGGTCAAAACCTTCGGGAGTATATATAATGAATTTTTCCCGAACAAAAGGAGTAACCCACAAGAAAACGGAGTCCAGGGGACACACGGGGTGCCCTCGAGGCAGGGGGCGCGTCCCCTACCCTCGAAGATGCCCCGTGTCTCCTCCGGATTGCGGTTTATTTTTCTATTTTTCTAAATATTCCAGAACAGAGAAAAATTGTCTTTAAAACTGTTTTGGAGTCGGTTTACTTACAGTATCACGTACCTCTTCCTTTTTGGAGGCTGAATCGTTCCGGAAAGTGTCCCTTATGTATTCCTCCGGGGTTATGGTTTCAATAATATTAGTTTCAACATTTATAGGATTACCTGAGATATAATGTTTGATCCTTTGACCATTCACCACCTTCGAATTTGTGCCTTCGAAGTTGTTGATCTTTATAGCACCGGAACGATAGACCTCCTCGATAACGTAAGCTCCTTCCCACTTGGAGAGAAGTTTTCCTGCAAAAAATCTTAAACGGGAGTTGAATAGCAAAACATAATCACCTACGTTAAACTCACGCTTTTGTATCCTTTTGTCATGCCATGTTTAAAGTTTTTCTTTAAATAACTTAGCATTCTCGTAGGCATGGGTTCTCCATTCGCCGAGACAGCTAATATCAAATAGCCTCTTTTCACCAGAAAGTTTGAAATCATAATTGAGCTCTTTGATACCCCAATATGCCTTATGTTCTAGCTCAAGAGGTAAGTGACAAGCTTTTCCATATACCATCTTATATGGAGACATACCCATAGGATTTTTGTATGCAGTTCTATAGGCCCATAATGCATCATCTAGTTTCTTGGACCAATTCTTTCTAGACCTATTAACTGTCTTTTGCAAGATTAATTTCAACTCCCTATTACTTAGTTCTACTTGACCACTAGTTTGTGGGTGATAAGGTGATGCAATTCTATAGTTGACATCATACTTAGCAAGCATCTTACGGAAAGCACCATGAATAAAGTGTGAACCACCATCAGTCATTAGATATCTAGGGACTCCAAACCTCGGAAATATAACTTCTTTAAGCATCTTAATAGAGGTGTTATGATCAGCACTACTAGTTGGAATAGCTTCTACCCACTTAGTAATGTAATCAACAGCAACTAGGATATGTGTGTACCCATTAGAGGAAGGAAAAGGTCCCATATAATCAAAGCCCCAACATCAAATGGTTCAATAACAAGTGAATAATTTATAGGCATTTCTTGACGTCTACTAATATTACCAATTCTTTGACATTCATCACATGATAAGACAAACTTACGGGCATCCTTGAAGAGAGTAGGCCAATAAAAACCGGATTGCAATACCTTGTGTGCAGTTCTGTCTCCCGCATGGTGTCCTCCATAGGCTTCGGAGTGGCACTTGCGTAGGATCCGTTCCTGTTCATGCTCAGGTACACAATGTCTAATAATACCATCTAGTCCTTCTTTATAAAGATGTGGGTCATCCCAAAAGTGATGTCTCAAATCATAGAAGAACTTTTTCTTTTGCTGATATGTGAAGCTAGGAGGTATAAACTTAGCAACGATATAATTAGCATAATCAGCATACCATGGAGCAGTACGAGAAGTACTTATGACAGCTAGTTGTTCATCAGGAAAGCTATCATCAATAGGTTGTGGGTCATCAAGTATATTCTCTAACCTAGACAAGTTATCTGCTACGGGGTTCTCAGCCCCCTTTTTATCAATAATATGCAAGTCAAATTCTTGCAGCAAGAGAACCCATCTAATAAGTCTAGGTTTAGCATCCTACTTTTCCATAAGGTATTTGATAGCAGCATGATCAGTGTGAATAGTTACTTTAGAATCAACGATATAGGGTCTAAACTTATCACAAGCAAACACAACTGCTAAAAATTCTTTCTCAATGGTAGCATAATTTCTTTGGGCACTCTCTAGAGTTTTACCAGCCTCTTTGCCCTAGAACAGCTCCTACAGCATAATCACTAGCATCACACATAATCTCAAAGGGTAAATTCCAGTCAGGAGGCTGGACAATAGGTGCAGAGATCAATGCTTTCTTAAGTATTTCAAATGCTTCTAGACAATCATCATCAAAGACAAAAGGAAATCTTTCTGTAAAAGATTAGTCAGAGGCCTGGAGATTTTGGAGAAGTCCTTAATGAACCTCCTATAAAACCTGGCATGACCAAGGAAACTTCGTATACCTTTGATATCCTTGGGGCATGGCATCTTTTCAATAGCATCAACTTTAGCCTTGTCAACTTCAATACCTCTTTCAGAAATTTTATATCCCAAGACAATGCCTTCATTAACCATAAAGTGGCACTTCTCCCAATTCAAGACAAGGTTAGTGTCTTCACATCTCTACAGAACTCGATCAAGGTTGCTTAAGCAATCATCAAAAGAAGTTCCGTAAACAGAGAAATCATCCACGAATACCTCAACAATATTTTCACAAAAGTCAGAGAATATAGCCATCATGCATCTTTGAAAG
Organism: Secale cereale; assembly: GCA_902687465.1. NCBI lineage: Eukaryota > Viridiplantae > Streptophyta > Magnoliopsida > Poales > Poaceae > Secale > Secale cereale. Next base: position 140,243,890 of record LR738714.1, on the reverse strand, counting down.
GTAGCAGGTGCATTACATAAACCAAAAGGCATACGTCTATAAGCAAAAGTACCGAAAGGACAAGTAAAGGTAGTCTTTTCTTGGTCCCCCTTTGAAACAGGTATTTGAGAGAAACCAGAATAACCATCTAGAAAGGAGAAATGAGTATGTTTGGATAATATTTCTAGCATTTGATCAATAAATGGTAAGGGGTAATGATCTTTCTTAGTAGCTTTATTTAACTTAGGGAAATCAATTACCATCCTATAACCTCTAACTATTCTTTGCTAGATCAATTCATCTTTATCATTAGGGACTACAGTCATACCTCCTTTTTTAGGAACACAATGGACAGGACTTACCCACTGGCTATCAGCAATGGGATAGATAATACCTACCTCTAGAAGCTTTAGAATTTCCTTCCTTACCACTTCTTTCATCTTAGGATTTAACCTTCGCTGATGATCGATAACTGGTTTAGCATTTTCTTCCAATTTTATCTTGTGTTGGCATATAGTGGGACTAATGCCCTTAAGATCATCCAGAGTATATCCAATAGCAGCTCGGTGCTTCTTCAGAGTTTTCAATAATCTTTCTTCCTCATGCTCTGAAAGGTTAGCACTAATAATAACAGGATATATTTTCTTTTCATGAACATAAACATACTTAAGATTATCAGGTAAAGGTTTAAGTTCAAACACGGGATCGCCCTTGGGTGGAGGAGGATCCCCTAGGATTTCAACATGCAAGTTGTTTTTCAATACGGGTCCCTGTGTAAGGAATATTTCATCTATCTCCCTTCTTTCATTCATATGAATAGCATTTTCATGGTCTAGCAAGTATTGTTCTAAAGGATCATTAGGTGGCACAGCAATAGAAGAAAGACCAATAAGTTCATCCTTACTGGATGGTTCCTTTTCAAGGGGTTGTCTACGGAATTTAGCAAAGTTAAAATCATGAGACATGTCCCCTAATCCAACAGTGACAATGTCTTTCACACAGTCTATCTTGGCATTAACGGTATTCAAGAAGGGTCTACCAAATATAATGGGACAGAAAGCATCTTGTGGGGAACTAAGAACAAGAAAATCAGCAGGGTATTTAACCTTCCCACACAATACTTCAATATCTCTAACAATCCCAACTGGTGAAATAGTATCTCTATTAGCAAGTTTAATAGTAACATCAATCCCTTCTAACTCAACAGGTGCAATATCATGCATAATTTCGTTATACAAATCAAGAGGGATAATACTCGCACTAGCACCTACGTCACATAAACCATGATAGCAATGATCTCCTACCTTAACAGAGATAACGGGCAAGCCTATGATAGGTTTATGTTTATTCCTAGCATTGGGTTTGGCTATTCTAGCAGACTCTTCTTGGAGATAAATAACATGTCCATCTAAATCTTCTACCAAGAGACTTTAACCATAGCAACACTAGGTTCAACTTTAACTTGCTCAGAGGGTGTAGGTGTTCTAGTATTACTCTTACGAACTACAATTGAAGCTTGAGCATGATCCTTTATCCTAACAGGGAAAAATGGTTTCTCGATTTAAGCGGTAGGAATAACGGGATCAACATTATAAGTGATAGTCTTTTCTTCAACTTTAATAGGTTCAACTACTTTAACTTCAATAGGGGGATGGTATTTAAACCACTTCTCCTTGGGGAGATCAACATGAGTAGCAAAGGATTCACAGAAAGAAGCTACTATCTCAGAGTCAAGTCCATATTTAGTGCTAAACTCACGGAAAACATCGGTATCCATAAAAGCTTTAACACAATCAAACTTGGGGGTCATACCTGACTCCTTACCTTCATCGAGATCCCAATCTTCAGAGTTGTGTTTAATTCTTTCCAATAAATCCCATTTGAAGTCAATAGTCTTCATCATATAAGAGTCAGAACAAGATGTATCGAGCATGGAGCGATTATCATGAGAGAGCCGAGCATAAAAAATTTGAATGATCATTTCTCTTGAGAGCTCATGATTGGGGCATGAATATAACATTGACTTAAGCCTCCCCTAAGCTTGAGCTATGCTTTCTCCTTCGCGACACTAGAAATTATAAATATAATTACGATCACGATGAACCTGGTGCATAGGGTAGAACTTCTGATGAAATTCCAACTTCAGATGATTATAGTTCCAAGATCCCATATCATCGCATAGCCTAAACCATGTCAATGCACCCCCCCCCCATCAAAGATAAAGTGAAGACCTTCTTCTTGATAACATCGTCGGGCATACATGCAAGCTTAAACAATCCACAAACTTCATCCACATAGATTAGATGTAAATCGGGGTGAAGTGTTCCGTCTCCTGTATAAGGATTTTCAAGCAGCTTCTCTATCATACCCGAAGGAATCTCAAAGCAAACATTTTCAATAGGTGCAGTAGGTTGAGGAGAAACTCTTTGCTCTTCTTCTCGGGGTGAAGATACCCCGAACAAGCCCCTCAAGGGATTTTGAGCAATAGTAACAAGTGACAATAAATTTCAGCACACTATATAAATTTTTCCTTACCAAAGGCGCTTCACTCCCCGGCAACGGCGCCAGAAAAGAGTCTTGATGACCCACAAGTGTAGGGGATCTATAGTAGTCCTTTCAATAAGTAAGAGTGTCGAACTCAACGACGAGCAGAAGGAAATGATAGGTAGTTTTCAGTAAGGTGTTTTCTGCATGCACTGAAATTATAGCTAACAGATAGTTTTGTGATAAGATAATTGGTAGCAAGTGAGAAAAGGTAAAAGTAAATAAGGTGCAGCAAGGTGGCCCAATCCTTTGTGTAGCAAAGGACAAGCCTGGACAAACTCTTATGCAAGGTAAAGCGCTCCTAAGGACATATGGGAATTATCGTCGAGCAAGTTTTCATGACGATCATCTGATTCGCGTTCAGTACTTTGATAATTTGGTATGTGGGTGGACCGGTGCTTGGGTGTTGCCCTTACTTGGACAAGCCTCCCACTTATGATTAACCTCTAATGCAAGCATCCGCAACTACAAAAGAAGTATTAAGGTAAACCTAACCATAGCCTGAAACATATGGATCCAAATCAGCCCCTTACGAAGCAACGCATAAACTAGGGTTTAAGCTTCTGTCACTCTAGCAACCCATCATCTACTTATTACTTCCCAATGCCTTCCTCTAGGCCCAAATAATGGTGAAGTGTCATGTAGTAGACGTTCACATGACACCACTAGAGGAGAGACAACATACATCTCATCAAAATATCGAACGAAGACCAAATTCACATGACTACTAATAGCAAGACTTCTCCCGTGTCCTCACGAACAAAAGTAACTACTCACAAGACATAATATTGTTCATGATCAGAGGGGTATTAATATGCATAATGGATCTGAACATATGATCTTCCACCAAATAAACCAACTAGCATCAACTACAAGGAGTAATCAACACTACTAGCAACCCACAGGTACCAATCTGAGGTTTGGGTACAAAAATTGGATACAAGAGATGAACTAGGGTTTGAGAGGAGATGGTGCTGGTGAAGATGCTGATGAAGATATCCCTCCCCAAGATGGGAGAGTTGTTGGTGATGACGGCGGTGATGATTTCCCCCTCCCGGAGGGAAGTATCCCCGGTAGAACAGCTCTGCCGGAGCCCTAGATTGGTTTCTGCCTCGGTTCCGCCTCGAGCCGGCGGCGTCTAGTCCCGAAAGCCTCCTCCTGATTTTTTTTCCAGGTCAAAACGCTTCATATAGGAGAAGATGGGCACCTGGGGCCCACCGGCTGGCCCTCGAGGCAGGGGGCGCGCTCCCCACCCTCGAGGCCAGCCAATGGCCCCTCTCGTGGATTTCTTCCAGCAGATATTTTTTATATTTTCCGAAAAAGTGTTCTGTGGAGTTTCGGGGCTTTTGGAGTTGTGCATAATAGGTTTCCAGAGTTTGCTCCTTTTCCAGCCTAGAATCCCAGCTGCCGGTATTCTCCCTCTTCATGTAAACCTTGTAAAATAAGAGAGAAAAGGCCTAAGTATTGTGACAAAACATGTATGAACAGCCCATAATGCAATAAATATCAACTTATAAGCATGATGCAAAATGGACGTATCAACTCCCCCAAGCTTAGACCTTGCTTGTCCTCAAGCGAAAACAGCCGGTACTCCCCCATGAAGGCCACCACGGAGGCAATGCCGGCATAAACAGTAGGTGTCTTGTCGGATCCTTTTGTTGCGAGGACCTTCGTCAACCCTGCATATACCTCCGGGGCTCCCGGCAGTCCGGTGATCGTGCTGCCAGACATGAGGAACACAAATCGATCGGCGAGCGACCATTTAGGCCAGGTATTATATACCTGTGCTGTCTAGAACTAGCACCGCGTAGTTCATTTGAATGTAATGAAATCTGTCATGTTTGTATGAAAATCCGGTATCTTATATGATTTCCGTCGTTGTTTATATGAAATACCGTCGTGTTTGCGTGAATTTTGTCTGGTTGGTTGACTTGCTGTCATAATGTGTGCGGCTACAGTTGGATGGCGTAATTTGCGGGTCGTCGGACGGTCTGCGGGCGGCTCAAGCGGTGTGGTGAGACAAAAAGAACACAACTCGTGCGAGCTCGTCTCCAACGTGCGCGCTGGAGGATGCATGAGAACCCGAGCCATTCCTTTTTCATCGGTGGCAAAGGCACTGTGGACAAAAGGGTCGCCAATATTTTGGCTACCCCGGGCAAGATCCAAACAGCCCCTCCCAACAGATTCAAATCCCTCGTTCGCCGTGGAATTTTGCCATGTGTTGTTTTCATGGACTAGCAAGATGCCCGTGCATTACACGGAACATCAAGATGCCTTTTTTTACAAAACACCTGTTGTGATTAACCCATGCAGGAGTAATCCCATTTGGTAAAAACTAATGATTGCTCGAGAATTTTATCGGATAAATGGTATCTCGGGAATTTTATCGGACTCCATTTTTGTATACAAGGCCACAAACCCATATTACAGGTACCAAGGAAAAAATTGATGTCTTCTAACTCAATGTTGCAAGCCACCTTGTTTTCTTCTTTGCCGTGTAAATTAATGTGCATACTTCTCTTTCATGCACATCAAGTCAATGCTCACACTCCCGCATGCATGCAAGGGATAATTAATGTCCTCCTTTGCTAGTAGTACTACGAGGCAAACACCATTAATATTGCATCAATTAGTGTTAGCGGCCTTGTATATCTAGAAATTGTAATTTTGATAGTGGCCTTGTATATAAAAATGGAAGGAGAAAGATGAGAGATAAGGTGAGGATGAGTGGGGCGTGGTGGTGACTAGTGGTCGGACTGGGCGGAGGCATGGGGATGGATGGCGCATTATGTCTAGGTTTGTATCTCTATAGTCCCTCTCACACACACCCACGTAGGTGGGGGACGTGCACGAAGAGAAGAGGTGCACGCACGGCGCACGTACTCCCGTCTCTTTCCCAACCACACCCGCGCGGGTACACGGCGGAGCTCATTTCTGTACAAAAAGGCAGCCCACATGGTAACTTGACACGCGTACTGGTTGTCCACTAGATGGAGGGAGGATCGTCTACCACGGGTGAACAAACAAATTGCGACTTGATGCATTATTGTCGGAAATATGCCCTAGAGGCAATAATAAAGTTGTTATTTATATTTCCTTATATCATGATAAAAGTTTATTATTCATGCTAGAATTGTATTAACCAGAAACATAATACATGTGTGAATATATAGACAAACAAAGTGTCACTAGTATGCCTCTACTTGACTAGCTCGTTGAATCAAAGATGTTTAAGTTTCCTAACCATAGACATGAGTTGTCATTTGATTAACGGGATCACATCATTGGTGAATGATGTGATTGACTTGACCCATTCCGTTAGCTTAGCACTTGATCATTTAGTTTTACTGTTATCGCTTTCTTCATGACTTATACATGTTCCTATGATTATGAGATTATGCAACTCCCGAATACCGGAGGAACACTTTGTGTGCTGCCAAACGTCACAACGTAACTGGGTGATTATAAAGGTGCTCTACAGGTGTCTCAGATGGTGTTTGTTGAGTTGGCATAGATCGAGATTAGGATTTGTCACTCTGATTGTCAGAGTGGTATCTCTGGGCCCTCTCGGTAATGCACATCACTATAAGCCTTGCAAGCAATGTGACTAATGAGTTAGTTGCGGGATGATGCATTACGGAACGAGTAAAGAGACTTGCCGGTAACGAGATTGAACTAGGTATGGTGATACGGACGATCGAATCTCGGGCAAGTAACATACTGATGACAAAGGGAACAACGTATGTTGTTTTGTGGTTTGATCGATAAAGATCTTCGTAGAATATGTAGGAACCAATATGAGCATCCAGGTTCCTCTATTGGTTATTGACCGAAGATGAGTCTCGGTCATGTCTACATAGTTCTCGAACCCATAGGGTCCGCACACTTAACGTTCGGTGACGATCGGCATTATGAGTTTATGTGTTTTGATGCACCGAAGGTAGTTTAGAGTCTCGGATGATATCGGGAACATGACGAGGAGTCTCGACATGGTTGAGACGTAAAGATCAATATATTGGACGACTATATTCGGACATCAGAAATGTTTCGAGTGATTCGGGTATTTTTCGGAGTACCGGAGAGTTACGGGAATTCGCCGGGGAGTATATGGGCCTTATTGGGATTTAGGGGAAAGAGAGAGGGGAGGCTGCGCGCCCCCCAATGCTTAGTCCGAATTGGACTAGGGGGAGGGGCGCCGCCCCCTCTTTCCTTCTCTTCTATTTTCCCTTTCCTTCTCTCCTACTCCTACTACTTGGAAGGGCTCCTAGTTCTACTAGGAAAGGGGGAATCCTACTCCCGGTGGGAGTAGGACTCACTAGGGCGCGCCATAGAGAGGGTCGGCCTCTCCCCCTCCTCCACTCCTTTATATACAAGGGTGGGGGGCACCCCATGGACACACAAGTTGATCATTGATCTTTTAGCCGTGTGCGGTGCCCCCCTCCACAGAAACACACCTCGGTCATATCGTTGCGGTGCTTTGGCGAAGCCCTGCGTCAGTAACTTCATCATAACTGTCATCACGTCATCGTGCTGACGGAACTCTCCCTTGAAGCTCTACTGGATCGTGAGTTCATGGGACGTCACCGAGCTGAATGTGTGTAGATCGCGGAGGTGTCGTACGTTCGGCACTAGGATCGGTCGATCGTGAAGACGTACGACTATATCAACCGCGTTGTCATAACGCTTTCGTTTACGGTCTACGAGGTTACATGGATGACACTATCCCCTCTCGTTGCTATACATCACCATGATCTTGCGTGTGCGTAGGGAAATTTTTGAAATACTACATTCCCCAACAGTGGCATCAGAGCCAGGTTTATGCGTAGATGTTATATGCACGAGTAGAACACAAGTGAGTTGTGGACGATACTAGTCATACTGCTTCCCAGCATGTCATACTTTGATTCGGTGATATTGTTGGATGAAGCGGCCCGGACCGACATTACGCGTACACTTACGCGAGACTGGTTCTACCGACGTGCTTCACACACAGGTGGCTAACGGGTGTCAGTTTCTCCAACTTTAGTTGAATCGAGTGTGGCTACGCCCGGTCCTTGTGAAGGTTAGAACAGCATATACTTAACGAAATATCATTGTGGTTTTGATGCGTAGGTAAGAACAGTTCTTGCTCAGCCCGTAGCAGCCACATAAAACTTGCAACAACAAAGCAGAGGACGTCTAACTTGTTTTTGCAGGGCATGTTGTGATGTGATATGGTCAAGACATGATGAGTTATATGTTATTGTATGAGATGATCATGTTTTGTAAAGTTATTGGCAACTAGCAGGAGCCATATGGTTGTCGCTTTATTGTATGAAATACAATCGCCATGTAATTGCTTTACTTTATCACTAAGCGGTAGCGATAGTCGTGGAAGCAATAATTGGCGAGACAACAACAATGCTACGATGGAGATCAAGGTGTCGCGTCGGCGACGATGGTGATCATGACGGCGCCTTGGAGATAGAGATCAAAGGCACAAGATGATGATGGCCATATCATATCACTTATATTGATTGCATGTGATGTTTATCTTTTATGCATCTTATTTTGCTTAGATCGACGGTAGCACTATAAGAGGATCTCTCACTAAATTTCAAGGTATACGTGTTCTCCCTGAGTATGCACCATTGCGAAATTTTGTCGTGCCGAGACACCACGTGATGATCGGGTGTGATAAGCTCTACGTTCAAATACAGCGGGTGTAAGATAGTTTTGCACATGCAGAATACTCGGATTAAACTTGACGAGCCTAGCATATGCAGATATGGCCTCGGAACACTGGAGACCAAAAGGTTGAGCGTGAATCATATAGTAGATCTGATCAACATAAGATGTTCACCATTGAAAACTACTCCATCTCACATGATGATCGAACATGGTTTAGTTGATATGGATCACGTGATCACTTAGATGATTAGAGAGATGTCTGTCTAAGTGGGAGTTCTTAAGTAATTTGATTAATTGAACTTTAATTTATCATGAACTTAGTCCTCGTAGTATTAGCATATCTATGTTGTAGATCAATAGCTCGCGATGCAGCTCCCCGTTTATTTTTATATGTTCCTAGAGAAATTGAAAGATGTTAGTAGCAATGATGCAGACTTGGTCCGTGATCTAAGGATTTTTTTCTCATTGCTGCACAGAAGTATTCTGTCCTTGATGCACCGCTAGGTGACAAACCTATTGCAGTAGCAGATGCAGTCATGCAGACGTTATGAATGTTTGACAAGCTCAGTATGATGACTACATGATATTTTAGTGCGCCATGCTTTACGGCTTATAACCGGGACTTCAAAAACGTTTTGAATGCCACGGGGCATATAAGATGTACCAAGAGTTGAAATTAGTATTTCATACTCATGCCCGTGTGAAGAGGTATGAGTCCTCTGACAGTACTTTTCCTACAAGATGGAGGAGAATAGCTCAACCAGTGAGCATGTGTTCAGATTGTCTGGGTACTACAAATTGCTTGAATCAAGTGGGAGTTAATCTTCCAGATAAGATAGTAATTGACAAAGTTCTCTAGTCACTATCACCAAGTTAGTAGAACTTCGTGATGAACTATAATATGCAAGGGATGACGAAAGTAATTCCCAGGCTCTTCGCGATGCTAAAATCGGCGAAGGTAGAAATCAAGAAAGAGCATCAAGTGTTGATGGTTAACAAGACCACTAGTTTCAAGTAAAGGGCAAAGGGATAGAAGGGGAACTTCAAGAAGAATGACAAGCAAGTTGTCACTCCCATGAAGAAACACAAAGCTAAACTCAAGCTTGAAACTAAGTGCTTCTACTGCAAAGGAAATGGTCACTGGAAGTGGAACTGCCCTAGATACTTGGCGGATAAGAAGGATGGCAAAATGAACAAAGGTATATTTGATATACAGATTATTGATGTGTACTTTACTAGTGTTCATAAGCAACCCCTGGGTATTTGATACCGATTCAGTTGCTAAAATTAGTAACTCGAAACGAGAGTTGCAGAATGAACAAAGACTAGTTAAAGGTGAAGTGACGATGTGTGTTGGGAGTGGTTCCAAGATTGATATGATCATCATCGCACACTCCTTGTGCTTTCGGGATTAGTGTAGAACTTAAATAAATGTTATTTGGCATTTGCGTTGAGCATGAATATGATTTGATCATGTTTATTGCAATACGGTTATTCATTTAAAGTCATAGCATAATTGTTATTCTGTTTACATGAATAAAACTTTCAATGGTCATACACCCAATGAAAATAGTTTGTTGGATCTCGATCGTAGTAATACACATATTCATAATACTGAAGCCAAAAGATGCAAAGTTGATAATGATAGTGCAAATTATTTGTGGCACTGCCGTTTAGGTCATATTGGTGTAAAGCGCATGAAGAAACTCCATGCTGATGGGCTTTTGGAATCACTTGATTATGAATCACTTGGTGCTTGCGAACCATGCCTCATGGGAAAGATGACTAAAACTCCGTTCTCTGGAACAATGGAGCGAGCAACTGATTTGTTGGAAATCATACATACTGATGTATGTGGACCGATGAGTGTTGAGGCTCGCGGCGGGTATCGTTATTTTCTGACCTTCACCGATGATTTGAGAAGATATGGGTATATCTACTTGATGAAGCACAAGTCTGAAACATTTGAAAAGTTCAAAGAATTTCAGAGTGAAGTAGAGAATCATCGTAACAAGACAGTAAAGTTTCTACGATCTGATCGTGGAGGTGAATTTTTGAGTTACGAATTTGGTCTTCATTTAAAACAATGTGGAATAGTTTCACAGCTCATGCCACCCGGAACACCACGGTGTAATGGTGTGTCCGAACGTCGTAACCGTACTTTATTAGATATGGTGCGATCTATGATGTCTCTTACTGATTTACCACTATCGTTCTGGGTTATGCATTACAGACAGCTGCATTCACATTTAATAAGGGCACCATCTAAATCCGTTGAGACGATGCCTTATGAACTATGGTTTGGTGAGAAACCAAAGTTGTCGTTTTGTAAAAGTTTGGGGCTGCGATGCTTATGTGAAAAACCTTCAACCTGACAAGCTCAAACCCAAGTCGTAGAAATGTGTCTTCATAGGATACCCAAAGGAGACTGTTGGGTACACCTTCTATCACAGATCCGAAGGCAAAATATTCGTTGCTAAGAATGGATCCTTTCTAGAGAAGGAGTTTCTCTCGAAAGAAGTGAGTGGGAGGAAAGTGGCTCTTGATGAGGTAATTGTACCTTCTCCCGAATTGGAAAGTAATACATCATAGAAACTAGTTCTAGTGATCCCTGCACCAATTAGTGAGGAAGCTAATTATGTTGATCATGAAACTTTGGATCAAGTTACTACGCAACTTCGTAGATCAACCGGAGTACATTCCGCGCTAGAGTGGTACGGCAACCCGGTTCTGGAAGTCATGTTACTAGACCATGATGAACCTACGAACTATGAGGAAGCAATGATGAGCCCAGATTCCGCAAAATGGCTTGAGGCCATGAAATCTGAGATGGGATCCATGTATGAGAACAAAGTGTGGACTTTGGTTGACTTGCCCGATGATCGGCAAGACATCGACGGTAATGTTACTGTTTACAAAGCTCGACTTGTTGCGAAAGGTTTTCGACAAGTTCAAGGAGTTGACTACGATGAGACTTTCTCACCTGTAGCGATGCTTAAGTCTGTCTGGATCATGTTGGCAATTGCCGCATTTTAAGATTATGAAATCTCGCAAATGGATGTCAAAACTGCATTCCTGAATGGATATCTCAAAGGGGAGTAGTATATGATTCAACCAGAAGGTTTTGCCGAACCTAAAGGTGCTAACAAAGTGTGCAAGCTCCAGCGATCCATCTATGGACTGGTGCAAGCATCTCGGAGTTGGAATATACGCTTTGATGAGGTGATCAAAGCATATGGTTTATACAGACTTACGGTGAAGCCTGTATTTACAAGAAAGTGAGTGGGAGCACTACAACATTTCTGATAAGTATATGTGAATGACATATTTTTGATCAGAAATAATGTAGAATATTCTAGGAAGCATAAAGGAGTGTTTGAAAGGAGTTTTCTCAAAGAAAGACCTCGGTGAAGCCGCTTACATATTTGGCATCAAGATCTATAGAGATAGATCAAGACGCTTGATAAGACTTTCAATGAGTACATACCTTGATAAGATTTTGAAGTAGTTCAAAATGGATCAGTCAAAGAAGGAGTTCTTGCCTGATTTGTAAGGTGTGAAGTTGAGTAAGACTCAAAGCCTGACCACGGCAGAAAAATATAGAGAGAATGAAAGTCATTCCCTATGCCTCAGCCATAGGTTCTATAAATTATGACATGTTGTCTACCAAACCTGTTGTGTACCTTGCCATGAGTTTAGCAAGGAGGTACAATAGTGATCTAGGAGTAGATCACTGGACAGCGGTCAAAATTGTCCTTAGTTACTGGATGACTACGGAAATGTTTCTCGATTATGGAGGTGATAAAGAGTTCGTCGTAAAAAGTTACGCCGATGCAAGCTTTTGACACTAATCCAGATGACTCTAAATATCAATCTGGATGCGTATTGAAACTGGGAGCAATAAGCTAGAGTAGCTCCATACGGAGCATTGTAGACATAGAAATTTGTGAAATACATACGGATCTGAATGCAACAGACCCGCTAACTAAACTTCTCTCACGAAGCAAAACATGATCACACCTTAGTACTCTTTGGGTGTTAAATCACATGGCGATGTGAACTAGATTATTGACTCTAGTAACCCTTTGGGTGTTGGTCACATGGCGATGTGAACTATGGGTGTCAATCACATAGCGATGTGAATTATCAGTATTAAATCACATGGCGATGTGAACTAGATTATTGACTCTAGTGAAAGTGGGAGACTGAAGGAAATATGCCCTAGAGACAATAATAAAGTTGTATTTATATTTCCTTATATCATGATAAATGTTTATTATTCATGCCAGAATTGTATTAACCAGAAACACAATACATGTGTGAATATATAGACAAACAAAGTGTCACAAGTATGCCTCTACTTGACTAGCTCGTTGAATCAATGATGGTTAAGTTTCCTAGCCATAGACATCAGTTGTCATTTGATTAACGGTATCACATCATTGGTGAATGATGTGATTGACTTGACCCATTCCCTTAGCTTAGCACTTGATCGTTTAGTTTTACTGCTATTGCTTTCTTCATGACTTATACATGTTCCTATGACTATGAGATTATGCAACTCCCGAATACCGGAGGAACACTTTGTGTGCTACCAAACATCACAATGTAATTGGGTAATTATAAAGGTGCTCTACAGGTGTCTCCGATGGTGTTTGTTGAGTTGGCATAGATCGCGATTAGGATTTGTCACTCCAATTGTCGGAGAGGTATCTCTCGGCCCTCTCGATAATGCACATCACTATAAGCCTTGCAAGAAATGTGACTAATGAGTTAGTTGCGGGATGATGCATTACGGAACGAGTAAAGAGACTTGCCGGTAACGATATTGAACTAGGTATGGTGATACCGACGATCGAATCTCGGGCAAGTAACATACCGATGACAAAGGGAACAACGTATGTTGTTATGCGGTTTGACCGATAAAGATCTTCGTAGAATATGTAGGAACCAATATGAGCATCCAGGTTCCGCTATTGGTTATTGACCGAAGATGAGTCTCGGTCATGTCTACATAGTTCTCGAACCCGTAGGGTCCGCACGCTTAACGTTCGGTGACGATCGGTATTATGGGTTTATGTGTTTTGATGCACCGAAGGTAGTTCGGAGTCCCGGATGAGATCGGGGACATGACGAGGAGTCTCGAAATGGTCGAGACATAAAGATCGATATATTGGACGACTATATTCGGACATCGGAAAGGTTCTGAGTGATTCGGGTATTTTTCGGAGTACCAGAGAGTTACAGGAATTCGCCGGGAAGTATATGGGCCTTATTGGGCTTTAGGGGAAAGAGACAAGGGAGGCTGCGCCCCCCCCCCCAAGGCTTAGTCCGAATTGGACTAGGGGGAGGGACGGCGCCCCCTCCTTCCTTATCTTCTCTTTTCCCTTTCCTTCTCTCCTACTCCTACTACTTGGAAGGGCTCCTAGTTCTACTAGGAAAGGGGGAATCCTACTCCCGCTGGGAGTAGGACTCCCCTAGGGCGTGCCATAGAGAGGCCCGGCCTCTCCCCCTCCTCCACTCCTTTATATACGGGGGTGGGGGACCCCATGGACACACAAGTTGATCATTGATCTTTTAGCCGTGTGCGGTGCCCCCTCCATAGAAACACACCTCGGTCATATCGTTGCGGTGCTTACGTGAAGCCCTGCGTCGGTAACTTCATCATCACCGTCATCACGCCGTCGTGCTGATGGAACTCTCCCTCGAAGCTCTACTGGATTGTGAGTTCGTGGGACGTCTCCGAGCTGAACGTGTGCAGATCGCGGAGGTGTCGTGCGTTCGGTACTAGGATCGGTCGATCATGAAGACCTACGACTACATCAACCAGTTGTCATAACGCTTCCGCTTACGGTCTCCGAGGGTACGTGGACGACACTCTCCCCTCTCGTTGCTATACATCACCATGATCTTGCATGTGCGTAGGGAAATGTTTGAAATACTATGTTCCCCAATAGTTATGTTAAAAAAGAGGCAAACCATGTGGGGCCTACCTTAGAGGCAAGGCTCTATACACTGGAGTACTTTTGACGTGTCCCGTCAACTCGCAGAACGAGGAGAAGCTTTCTTAGTACGCCGTCTCCCCCGCCCACGGGCACGGTGGCTGCGAGGATGAGGTGAAGCCTGCTTACTACGCCTTACGCCCGCTCCCTCGCCCACGCGCGCGGTGGCTCGCAGGACGAGGAGAAAATTTTACTACTCCCTCCATTTACTCCTCGTCCCTACTGCCTTGCTTAGAGAGATTATCATATTGTTTGGAATATATATGTCCTTTAGTACTCCCTCCATTTACTTATACAAGGCCACTATAAAAAATACATGTCAGTCTACCTTGGTTAGAGAGAAAATTTTACTACTCCCTCTGTTTACTCCTCGTCCCTACTACCTTGGTTAGAGAGTTTTCTCTTGACATTTCTTGCATCGGGTGATCTAACGCACCTCGAAATCCAACATGTGATGGTACTACTGCTAGTAGTAGAATTGAGACTTATAAAATGGAAAAATGAATGTTTTTTAGATGAGCCCTATAAACCCTGGTGGGTACATACTCAGTAAAATCAGATTTTCCCAAAACTAAGTCGCTCAACCTTTATTTGCTTGTTTTCCTTCCTGCCTCCTTGCCCCGAACAGACTATGCCAAACTCCCCTGCCTGCCGCGCGGGAAAAGACCCGCCCTCGCCTTTTTTTAGTCCAGGTTTGTATCGATGGATCGCGCGAAGCAGCAAAAACCCAAGACGTGTCTTGTACTCCTCCGTCGACGCTCGCTTTCATGAATTATGTACTTCCTGCCGCCGACATGTGGGACATATAGCAACCGAGTCGACGTGTCAAGCACCAAATAACAGGCAGAACAGCAGGGGGACGCACCCCAGTCGTACCGCCCTAGTAGTAGTAGTAATGAGCAATGAGACGTCAAATCACAATGTCGCACCTTCCCAGACGGACGAAGCAACCATTATTTCACACTTCGGTTCGCCATCATCGCTCGGTAAAATCACCTCATTTTTACTACTATACTTCCTCCGTATCGGTTTACATGGCATGCACGTCGTTCTAGGTTGAGAATTTAACTGGCTATAAATGTGATGAACAGTATATGTTTAGAAACTACATCCGCTTAATAATCCAATGATATACTTTTTGTGACATAGTAACTCAGATTTAGTTAGTCAAATGGGTGACCTAGAACTATGTGCATGCCCTATAAACCGATACGTCTAAAAAAATGAGACGGAGAGGGTAGTTCAGTACGTATCTATTTAGATCAATATAGTCGGGATTCACCAAGGAGCAAAACCAAGTGGTAGGCTACACCTGTCGTGTTGGCGTAGCGACTCAAGCAGAGTCAGTCCACACACCAAATGGCGACACACTTAACATGACACCTTTGGCCGACATGTGGCTCATCCATCGTCTTGTTCCACGTACAGTTCGGAGCAGCGGTTGGAATTGGAGGCACCCCGGTCGTAGCGCCGTAATAGTAGAGAATGAGCGATGAGGGGTCAAATCACAAAGCCCCACCTTTCCCGCATTAAGCTGGATGGATGAAGCAACCATCATTTCACTCTAGGGCGCAAGAGCATAAAGAAAAGAGAAAACCAATGATGCGTGCGTCAGCTACCTAGGGCACCCTAGGGTAGGGGTCTCCACTACATATCTTTTTTTAAAGTGCCTCCACTACAAATCGGCTTCTCCCTCGTCCTCTTGAAGAAAACCGATGATGCATGCAGCGGTAGGGTTTGTAGGAGTACTACTAGGGTGTGCGGGACCACGTTGTAGTAAACGGCAGAGGGATTGAGTTCGAGTCGACGCCTTAAATATGTGTGGGCCGCTTGGTTTTAGGGGAACGAGGCAGCATTT
Source organism: Secale cereale (assembly GCA_902687465.1). Lineage (NCBI taxonomy): Eukaryota > Viridiplantae > Streptophyta > Magnoliopsida > Poales > Poaceae > Secale > Secale cereale. The sequence goes on along the minus strand of LR738714.1, from coordinate 140,227,837 downwards.
TGGGTTCGGGGACCAGTGGAGATATAGTACGTACAAAAAATTGTGGACGTAGGTTCGACCGAAAGGCAATGATGCATGGGCCTGCATTTTGATATACCCGGGGCGGCGTGAAATTTGCTACTCTACCCAAAACTAGTAAGGTACACATGCATTGAACGCATGAGATTTCGAAACCAAATTATGAATAAATAACCACTATAGCATGTAAAGCTTTGAGTCGTATATGCATGATGTAGATGTTCGTTTAGTTCTTATAGTTCATCTCATTCAAAATCAATTAGTTTTATAAAAATGTTAAGGTTCATTGGGTTGTGCACTGTAAAGCATAAAGTAAAAAACAAATGGCAATTCATTTAGAAAAAAATCAATTATGATACGGAAGATTCTAGAACAAAGGAGAAGTGCTTGTGTTTTGAGGTTTGTGCATTATGCTTAAGTTCAACCATGGAGTCTTCTAAATTGTACATGTGGCAGATCTGGTGGAATGTTGATGATATCCAACGGCCAGTAGTGCTCGGATTTTCCATCTCTGCACTGTCGGATTAGCTTCATCCAGCGACCATCTTTCAAGTTATTCGCACACTATATAGTTCTTGTGCCGTAGTTGCATGTCTCGGAAAAAAGCTACTAGTGGGTTGTACTAGCTATTTAGGAATAGAAGATGTATACATGGAAGTTGTACGGAAAGAGATGACATGGAGTATCTCAATTCCTATGAGTAGGGATTGGAAAAGAGATGTCATTTGGTTGACATCATAGGAACTTTTCTATTGAATCTAGGGATGACATGCATCTCAATTCCTATGAGGAGGGATTAGAAAAGAGATGTAATTTGGTTCATATCATAGGAACTTTTCTATTGAATATACGCTAATGTTTATTTTCCTTTGAAATTATGGGAGTATAGGAATCCATTCATATGAACCAAGTGGCTCTAAAGCTATAGAAATGATATCATGTTTATTTCCTTTGAAATGTGGAGTATATGAATCTATTCCTATGAACCAATTGGCTCTAAAGGAAAAAAATCCTATAAAAATCATATCATATAGAGTTCCTATGATATTCCTCCACACCAAAGGATGGTTGAAATTGTTGTAGGTGATATGATGGTCTTTCTTTGTAGACTCCTCCCCCATCTTTATAGTTACCTCTCAAAGATGAATGAAATGATATATACACGGTATTCTACATGTGCAATTTGGTACACGAAAACTCGGTAAAAGTTTGCGAGGTTCAAATTTTCAATAAAGCTATATGCACTGCATTTTGGAACGGAGGGAGCATACGGCAGTTGCTTACACTCACGTGGAAGATTTGTGTGTAGGAGGAGTGGCTGTTCTGTTAAATGACATGGCAAAACTGACACTGTCGGATGCCGATCTAACGGTTCATACGGCGTTCGTCAGGAAAAGGCTTGTGGCGAACGTTTGTCGGATAGTGATTTATGGACACATGCATTGCATTGATACGTGCCCCCGTCTCTCTCACGCACACGCACCCTCCCGAGTCCTCTCGCACCCACCGTCTATCTGCGGGTAGACGTCACACACATATGTGCTCTTCACACCCTACCCTAAGAACTTTTCAAAAAACAAAAGACGTCACGCACATTTTATTTTAGCTCACACGTCACACACTTATACTATTACTCTTGTGGCAAACGTTCTTTGGGCATAGTATATTGTACTCTCACGAAGAGAAGCGGTGCACGCATGCACTAGTTCTCTCACACCCACTCACAGGTACACGTAGGAGCGCATTTTTTTGAAGCTGGTCCAACAAAATCACTCCACTATATATACTAGGAGAATGCCCATGCGTTGCCACGGGCTTTTAATTTATCTTTTTTCCGGTTACACCTATGAATGCAATTCTTATCAAATTTCACATGTATATTTTTGTTCTGATTGCGCATATCAAATTACATGTAAGCACACACAGGACATATATGCACACACAGCATGTGCCATCTGAAAATAAGTAATCCATAGTGGTACATGAATCACCTCATATACGTCCACAGTACATCTATATTCCTATTTTTTGTTGGTTACATCAATATTCATTGAATTTACCATTGAGGATGGAAGGCACCTTGCAACAACTTGGATATAAGCGACGCATCTTGCTCACCATAATCGAGAGAGATAGGTCCCTGGAAACCAAAAATTAGAGTGGGACAAAATTAGACGATCACATGGAAAAAGCAACTACCTTAGTTTGAAAGAAAGCACCAGGACATAACGCTTCCTCTCCAAGTGTTGCTCCTTTTTCATTGTAGCCCTAGTTCAAGATACATCCATATACCTAAATAAATCTAAGACAAGTAATTTGGCACGGAAGTTGTAATCCTTAAATATATGTAACTAATTAATTGCTCGTGCGTTGCAACATGCATACATGTTCTAGTCTCACTCTCTCTGTCTCCCACCTTATTAAGCATTGGAAAATATTCTTGTTTTCTATCTTTTGCAACCAACTAACTCCAGCCTCTCTAATTTCCTACATCAGTTAGTTCAGTATCCAAATATATACATATGTGCGTCCAGAATTTAACATTTCATGGGTTGATAATGCCTCGTATTTGACCTCCGTGGAAGCTGTCTGATGTAGAAAAACTGCAAACTTGGACATGTCAATCTCCAGCTTCTCCACTTTCATGCATGTGAGGCTACATCTTATCAAGGGACGCCAATGAGCAAACAAATTACTAAAATACGACGACAATTTGGTGGGCAAAATGATATAGTTTTGTAAAGCCACTATAAAATTTGAACATAAAAAAAATCTAAGAAGCTTATTTTGTTCTGGTGGCCCAAAAGGAACTAATCTAACATGTACAGATACAAATAAAATCAAGAGAAGCACATAATAACCATACATCACCAGATCAAATATATGAACACTATCCAAGTAATCTCATTCACTTATTCCTAATTAGATCTATAATCTTGAAAACATAATATTTCTTTTGAAACTCTTGGATCTAGGAGATTTGCATGAAAAGATTGAGTACTCCCTCCCTTTCTTTTTAATGTGCATATAAAATTTGGTAAAAGTCATAGAAGTTACAGCAAAAATTGCACTATGGTTAACTCTGGAAATTACAGTGTCACTACTCTGTGATTTGAGAGGAAATTCCACTGAAATTGAACAGTTATTGATGTAACTTAGATGCAACTACTACCTACAAACACACACCCCTGCATCTAACAGCAAAAAAGGCCAGCAGAATCCAACGCCCAGGCTAGTAGAAAGAAAACCAACAGGGGAATCGGATCCACCGCTACATCCATGCTACTACCACTGTAACTGCAAAAAAGTCGCCAGGAAAATCCACCTCTACGACTAACATACACCTACATCTAAATCAAATACAAGAGGAATCGAATCAAACCAAAAGATTTAGACGAAATTCAAGGGGGAAAGGGAGAAGATCAGGATAACCAACTGAAATCACACGACATTGGAACGGAAATCAAGCTGAAGAGGAGGAGGAGGAGATCGGAATCACCATGGATGACGAGGAAATCGCCAAGAATCGGCTCCCTTTCTCAGCTTCAACTCTCGCCAAGAAATGTGAAAGGACAAGAATCAAAATTAAAAAAAAGATAAAGAAAGAGCCAGGGCCCAAGGGATGGGCAGTAACGGGCTAGCTGGGAAACGAAAGCGCACCCAGTAATAGAGAGAAAAAAATCACAAGGAAAAGCCAGCTCCCAGCGCGAATCTAAGCATGAGATCAAACGGCCAAAATTTTGAATGAAAACCAATTGTAAATCACTCGACTGTAAATTAGCAAAACCGTTTTTTTTTCTGGCCAATATACAACAAAAGTCTCCCGTTTAACTACTTACAAAATTACAACAGAAATCAAAATTTCTGATTCAAGTCATAAGTCTATGCAGCGGCGAGCAAAGGGAATCCAACGACAAAAAGAAATGGCACCTCCCCGCTTTCATTCTCATCTTATGATCCCCGCATACAAAAATAAAAAATAAACAAAGCTGGACAAAACCAACAGATAAACAACTGTGATCAAGCAATGATAAATGAAAACAAATAACGCACTCTCAAAACCCTAAGATGTGTTCTGTAGTAATAATCACATATGATGGAAAACCGGGAAAAAATATAAGATCAGTGTATAATTTGAAAACAAGGGATATTTACAATATATAATATATAGTTTGAAAATAGGGGATATTTACAAGATATAGTAAATGAGATAAAGCAGCAGTAGTCGGTCCAACTGTAAGGTTCTAAAAAAGGGTTTCCCACGGTTGATTGATGTGTACTCACTGAGAATAAAAATTGAGCAAAGGGAACCTTTTCTCCATGTTGTGCGAAGTATGCTCCTGATGCATGAGAATACAAAGCAAGACAGTACTCCATTTTCTCATAAACATCTTTAAAGAAGTGAGTTGAAACTGGGTCTGTTCTTACTTCAACACTAATCACAGGGCAATATCGAAAGTATCATGCAAATAGGCTTGAATCAACAGTTGCAGACATGAATATGGAGTATTAACATATTGTGAATTGCATTCACTCTTTCATACACGCAAGTAGCATGCAACAACTCAAATTTTGCAAACATTTTGCAAACAGATGACCAGCCATGTTCTTTACCTAATTTGGAGAGTTAGTTCCTTCTATCAGGACACTTGAGTCCACATCAATTAACTTGAGTTCATTAACATGTTTACATACACTTGTAGATGGTGCCCCACAAATAACCGAGAAAAATACATGTTTTATATTGTAGTAAAAAGAAGCATACATTTTATAATCAGCAAGAACTTTATATGGTTAATTACAGGGTAACCTACAGATAATACAAGTGATTTAAGTGAATCCATACATCGGTCATTTGATTGGAGCCACGTAAGAATACCTGCTTGGTGACAAGCAAGAAGAACAAATATGTTTTTTTTCAGTACATCAGCGGACACTGAATTATGTTCCGAAGCAAACCCTGCAATACAAGCGAGGGAAGAACAAAATAATCACTGTCGTTCTCTCTATCAGGCAAGATAAACATGTTATCAAGGACAACAGAGATGAAGAAGTCACATTTACATGCTGCATAATGTCTTTTTACCATAGAAGTCCATCATGCCTATCTGTAGCCTGTCTGGGCACGTCGGTTGGATGAGAGTCAACAACACACCCGTATCAAGTTTATCAGCTGTCATCCCACCCGTGTACTCCTCCGATCTCGCTTCGTCTGTTATCCAAGAAAATTGCCGTCACAATGCACAAATAGAACACTTGCCTTTATCCTGGAAGGAAACAGAAAAATGTATAAGTATGTTACACACAGGTATGGCTCATTAATATATAGTAACCAACGCTAACATCTTGCACCCGATTTGGTGACACGATTTGTAAGTTAGTGTATTTATATTTCTTTCTTTTCTTCCACTTTCTCTAACATATAACACTGGGATACCAATTCAACATAGTTGCTATATCTACAACTGAAATGGTCTGTGAAATCTCCTTCTTTATAATTATACTTCATTATATAAAGTAGGAACATGTCAGCTGGGTTAAAAACTAAGTAATTTGTTTACGGCTTTCTCCTGAACTGTTAACAGACAGTGAATTTGTGAAGAAATAGAAAACAGAAAGAATCATTATTCTCCTGAACTATTAACGCCTAAATGTTTCAAACAGTTTAGACATTTTTACCAAGCATGAAAAGACCCTAAACCCAGAATCCCAATTGATAGCAAAACAACCTCCCAATAGATAGATGTATCGGCCAGTATAATAACTGAAAAGCAAAGAGAAGAAATCATCACCATGACAGCTGGGTAAGAACCGCATATAACCTGGTAAGAAATCACGAACCTTCAGCATTTTTATCACCAGAACATCACCCAAGTGCTTCCATCGATCATACCAAGGCAAATAGGGTGCCCGCAGCGGCCGAACGTGGCTAGCACGCACATGAGGTTGACACCAAAGAGATATACACAAACTCTCGCCACAGCCTAGGGCGTGGTCAGGTGTTGATATTACTAACCTTGCTCCTCTCAATTGTTCCAATATAAGAAGAAGCAATATAATCTCCTCCACAAAGATCCCAATATATTACTTCACCCAGACCAAATCACGGCAATGCATAATAGCACAACGTTCTATGCTTCTTAAAAGTTAAATCCCCTTTATAGGTTCCAAATTCATAGAGGAATTTCTAGCGGAGTCCATCTCACCGAGATCTGCCAAGGCCGTATGGGGCAAGATAAGCCATATAGGCTTGACCATATGTGCACGGGAGTAGGGAATATGTCGAGGGCGCGGGAGCGTACCTGTCTTGTTGGCGCGGCCGTGGGTGGAGACGGCGGCCGTCGCGTGGCTCCCCGAGAAGATGACCTTCTTCTGCCACAATACCATCACCGTGCATGGGCTCCAGCATCCTCACGGCGGCACCCAGCCTCGACGACCCCCTCTTGCTCTTCCTTCCGCCATCATGGTGATGGTGTTCGTGGAGGGCATCGGGTGGCGAGGTAGCAGCAGGGAAGCGGCAGCGGGTGAGAACCATAGCTAGGTTAGGGGAAGAAATTGGGAGGGGCGTGGCCAGGGAAGGAACGCGATGGAGGCAATCTCGTACCTCGGCTCGGCGGCGATCCCACGGCGGAGAGATTGTACGTTGGAGGCGATGAAGGGGATCGAGGGGAGCGGAGGGGAACCAGATGCAGGGCACGGCCGTGCGCCGCTCCTCGCTGCCCGCAACGCGACCACACCCTGCCTTGTCCCGGGGTTCCGCGGCAACGGCGGCAGCGGCCCAGAAGTCGGAGGTCTCCGATCTCGACAGAGGCGGTAGATGGGAGCTCTTCACCGCCGCGGCATGCTCCACCTCGTCCTGATCGCCATGGACCTGCAACACAACAACACGCAACATACATGGCGGCGAGGTGCCGTGCTTCGACGGTAGCGAGTCCCTGACTGCGGTAGGGTGCCCCTTTGGTAGCAACGTAGCGCCATCGACGGTGGGCATCCCGATCCCATCATGGAGGCACGACCAGATCGACCTCTCACGCAGCTGGCCGCCGCCCTCGTTGCCGCACACAGAGGTTGCCTCCTCACCGGATCAGGTCGGAGCGGCGTCCCGAAAGAGAAGACCCACATGGTACATGTCCCCTCGATCTACCTCTCCCGATGCCATCCATCTGGACGAGATGTGTCCGTGGCAAATCTGGCCGCTGCCCTGCTGTCTTACATGACTCGATCTGGGGCATCCCCTCTTAAGGGCGGGGAAGAGGGCCGCGCCGGCGGAGAAGAGGGCGGCGCCGGCAGGGAAGAGAGCGGCTGTGCGCAGGCGTTCTAGGGGATCGAGGTGCGTACGACGGCGGCATCTGGGGATCGAGGGGATCGATAGGAGAGGACTTTCTGCGGGGTGGTTTTTTTCGTGGGGGAGGGGTGCGTGGGTGGGATTGGAGGAAGGAAAACACACCGGTTAAAAAAAACCTACGAAAAAATTGCCATGCATTATTGCGTTTGGAAAGAATTGATTGTGTCTGGTTACCTTAAGTTAATTGATTGCATTTGGAAAGAATTGATTGTCATGCATTATTGCGTTTGGAAAGAATTGATTGTGTCTGGTTACCTTAAGTTAATTGATTGCGTTTGGAAAGATTTGATTGTCATGCATGATTGCGTTTGAAAAGAATTGATTGTCATGCATGAATCAGGGACGTAAGGGGGGAAACGAACCTGACTGCGTACAATGAGTGGGGTGGGGTTGGGGTGGGTTAATTGTAGCGAAAAAAAAACCGGTTAAAAAAAACCAGATGAGATGGGACGAAAAAAAACCTGGAACAAAGACTACCAACTGCTCCATTAGGAGTAGAGATAAGCAGGAGCCTTAGCGCTTGCTTTACTAGGGTTCCTCTCGTTCACTCTCTCATGCTCTCCAGATCTAAGCAAGACATAGGTGGCCACACTCTCTCTCAGCTCACGGCTGGTCACAAATCCGGCCGGACAACCTCGACCGGGGCAGGGGTGTAGGTGCATCGTTCACGCTGTCGTCGGCGGCGAGGGATGAGACCAACAGCTGCCCGCGCGTCCCGATCGGCAGCCGTGCCATTCTCTCTGAGAGAGCACCGGTTCCGGAGGGCCTCCGACCCCTTCTTCCTCCCTGCAGTATTGTGGCCAAGATGCGGCCTCCCGACGCCGTCTTTTCCACATGCCGACGACCCTCAGGTATATATTCCTTCGAAATATGCCTTGCTCTACTGCCCCAGCTCCCCACTTGGCTTCGTGTGGATCTTTTTCTACTTTCGTCCGCTGTTCCAAAGCCACCTAGGCTTTTACTATTATTAGAGGTAAAGCTAGTTCATACAGTCGACTCTAAGAGTTGGTTCAAACAGGGAAGAAAGTGGGAAAGTTGTAGCATGAATCTAGGACTTAGTTCTAAGAGGAAACCGGGGAAAGAAGTAGATACTGGCTACCCAACCGGTCTCTTGGTTGAAAAGACGAAGAAAGCATGGTGGATGGCGAAGGGTGGGGGAAGTGGACCTATCTCTTGGTTGAAAAAGGAAAGAAAGTGACGGGTGTTGGGGAACAACGCAAATAAGAATGAGCAGGTCTAGATTTCATGTGCTCACATAGGAAATGTAGCCGAGGAGACAAAAAATAGGACAAATACAGACATGATGCCTGAGTGTTTGCCGCTCTCGGCAACCACATCTGCCTCACCATTTTATGCCTCTGCTATCCCTACGCCCATATCGCTACCGTTAATGTAAAAACACATGAAGCATTAAGCAATGCCACCTAATGTCACTATAAGTAATGGTCCAGTGCCGTCGATAAATTGAAGCAATGCCACCACCATTTTATGAAGTGCTTCCGTCTTGCTTTATTTCCCATGAATTGTGTTTTCGCGGTTACACTTAAATCTCACACCTCTAACATTGCTTCATCCCAGTGGAACTGCACAAATTTGATTGCACAAATCTTCCTGCGTAAACTTGACAAGAATAGTATGCCTCACAAACGAAGGAGTAGCTTTGAACTTCTTGTGCTTCAGTACACCCTGGACAACACGCCTGACAACAGTGAGGCTGGAATACAACTCTTCATTGGTATAAGCGCAAATGGCTTCCAGGATCCAACAGCCTAAAAACTATGTTTTCCCAGTGCGTATATTCAGGTCATCCACCTCATAGCGAGTGACATGTACAACCACACAATCCTTGTCTGCATTAGGGCTCTAATTGAAACAGAACCAAATTCTAAATTACTTTCCAGTATAAGAAACATAAGTTATTTAAACCACTATGTATAGCATGGCATCGAAGCTAATAAAATTTTGCATTATTCATCACCACATACTTACATGAAAAACAACAATCGAGATCGGCAAAGAAGAAAATCACCTTGGGCAGCTCAGCGGGGGGGGGGGACACATCCTCGAAAGGAGAAAACTGCTCCTGCAGTGCCACGGGGGTTGTAACCTCAAACGGGGCGTTGACCATCTCAGTAGTGGCCGTGAGCGTATCTGGGGTCGGCTCAGTGGCTGCCTACATCTTCTTGGAGCTCTCTGTCTCGTGGGGATCAGCCTCCCGCGTCTGCTCCAATATCGGCAGATCTTTCCCTGGTTCTCCTTGGTCCATCATGAAACTGACGAATACTAGGAGACCACTAAAACGAAAACACAATCGCAATGACAATGAAACAAAAAAGAGAGTGAGGATCGGTTACTGCTTTGCAAAAGTTCTTTTTTTCTCTGAACCAAAATATACCAACATCACGGATCCGCTTACATTCCCTTCGTTGGAAGAGAAGAACAGTGGTAGATGCGAGTGTTGCCTTTCTTCAAGACGATGAGGGAGAAGGGGATTCAGCGAACAGTGAAATGATGGTTGCTTCGTCCGTCAAACTTAGACTGCGGGGAGGTGGGGTTTTGTGATACGACGGCTCGTTATTGCTGCGCTACGATCGGGGTGACTCTCCGCCTGGATACTGCCTTCTAATTTGGTGGATGACATTTGGGCCCGCGTGCTGCATGGCCTGCATGTCGGTGAACAAAAGTATAACGGCATTCAGTAGAGGGAGACGTTTCGATGACCTAGGATGAGCCAGAAGTGGTATTGTATCCACTGTACTAGTAGTAACTGTTTTTCTGGGTAGCTGTAGAGTGTCTCCATTGTACTAGTAGTAATTGTTTCTCTGGGCCCAAGACAAAACAGCCCATCCACCCTAGTAAATAGTAACAACGGGGCTGTGCGGGGGCTGTGGCCCGTCTAGCTAGCGTTTCATTTATGTTTACCACATCATGAGCCCAGTTGTGTTTTTGTCTTGCTAAAAATGGCTGGCCCAGTTCTAATTTTTTTTAAGAAATACCCAAAGGAGGCCTACTTGCTTTATCAGCCCTGTTGGGCTGCAAATCTTTCAAGACGAGGAGAGTTTCATTCAGTCTGCCCACAAATGAGCTGTACATTTTTTAAACACATCAAACCGGGAATTAGTTTCAAAAAAATCATTACAAGATTTTAAATTCCATTGATTTTTATGCGTGGACAATTATTTGGATTTTATATTTATATAAATTATTTTTCAAAATAGTTTGAATGTGAATCGATATTTCGGGATTAAAAACAGTTGACCGCCCCGAAATATGCAAAAAATTCGTATACTTTTTAACCGTGGCCACAATATGGGGTCTAATGCTAACAAAAAGAAGATGGGCTCCACAAAAATTCTTAAGAATTAGCAAATGGGCTGTACATTATTAGAAATAATGTACACGAGAGCGGTGACTGTTGGATGTCCATCCAACGGCTGTCGTGCTTCTTCAATCTCTGCTTTTCCTGCTCCAGCCGCTCAAACAAGCGCCGACGGGACCCACGGGAAGGGCTTCTATATTTCGCGAAAAAAAATGTTCCCCCGCTGATAGGTCGGATCCACCAGCTATATCTTCGCACGCAAGGAAGTGCCTCCTTATGACGCACAAAAAATGAGTACCCCCTGCTAGCTGGGACCCACCATAGTGGGTGGCTGACTTGTGGGCCTACTAAGTTGACGGGGACAGAGGGCTTTGTCAAGTTAGTCAATATGAATTATTCTAGCTCCAGTGACCGTACGATGTCCATGCAACGGCCATAGTGCTTCTTCAACCTCTGGTCTTCTTGCTCCAACCGCCCAAAGCAGCGCCGGTCGTGCCGCCTGCTCCTGCCTCCCGTGGCCGGTCGTGCTGCCGCGGAGGCCTCACCGCCCCCATACTACTCCCACCGCTAGCCAAGCCATCCCTCCACTCACCCACACCCCCTGTTATTCTGCGGCGACGGCAGCCTCACACCGTAGCCGAACCAGTGAACCCTTGTACTCCTCTCCGAGTGGGCATCCACTATCGCATCTTCCCCGGCTCCGCGTCGTCCCCTTCCTAGGCCTCGCCGTCGTCCACCGCCTTGGTGCTCTCGGCGTGGCGTGATCAATGTGGTCAATGACTGACTTCCATCGGAAGAGTACTGTACGTGGAGAGGCTGACAGCTGGGTCCACCGCCGCAGCTGGGTCCACGGCCACAACCCGGTTTTTTTGTGATTTTCCAAGTAAGTCGCTTTGTCAGGCCTCTTGGGCTGCAAATTTTTCAAGACGAGGAGAGCTTAATTTGGTTGGCCGAGAAAACGGCCTATTAGTAATGAGAAATGGGTTGTACATTTTTTAAACACATCAAACCGGCAATTAGTTTCAAATTTCTTTTTTTTCATTTCGATATTTTAAATTGCATTGATTTTTATGCGTGGACAATTTGTTGGATTTTATATCGATATACATTTATTTTTAAAATCAGTTTGAATGTGACTCAAAATTTCGGGATTACAAACAGTTCGGACCGCACCAAAATATGCAAAATTTCGTATATTTTTTTTAACTGTGACCACAATATGGGCTGTAATGCTAACAAAAAGAATATGGGCTCCAAAAAAACCTTAAGAATTAGCAAATGGGATGTAAATTATTAGAAATAATGGCAGATGGGATGTATGATATTTTCCATAGATTTGAGGCTTTCCTAAAAAAAGGTTGACGCGCAAACAGTGACTGTTGGATGTGCATCAAATGGTTGTCGTGCTTCTTCAATCTCTGCTCTTCCTGCTCCAGCCGCTCAAACAAGCGCCGGTGGGACTGCGTGCTCTTTCCTCCCCGCGGCCGGCTGTACTGCCGCACAGGCCTCACTGCCCCACCGTACTCCCATCGCTGGCCTAGCCATCCCTCTACTCACCCACACCGGCTATTATTCTCCGGGGACGACAGACGAACCAGTAAACCCTCGTACTCCTCCGCGTGGGAAACAACTGCCGAGTCTTCCCTGGCTCCATGTCGTTCCCTTCCTAGGCCTCGCCGTCGTCCACCGCCCTGGTGCTCTCGGCAGAAGAAGGGCAAATAAAACGGCAAGGGTGAAGTGGGGGAGAGGAAAACGAGAGGCAAAAAAATATAATGCGAAGGATAAGGGTTTGTGATAGGTACTTGGTATATGACTTTTGCTTAAGCCTCCCCGGCAACGGCGCCAGAAATTCTTCTTGCTACTTCTTGAGCTTGCGTTGTATTCCCTCGAAGAGGAAAGAGAGATGCAGCACAGTAGCGTAAGTATTTCCCTCAGCTTTTGAGAACCAAGGTATCAATCCAGTAGGAGACAACGCGCGAGTCCCTCGCACCTGCACAAACAAATAAGAACTTCGCAGCCAACGCGATAAGGAGTTGTCAATCCCTTTACGGTCACTTACAAAAGTGAGATCTGATAGAGATGATAGTTTGATATCTTTGGTATTTTTTATTATAAGAAGAGAAAGTAAAAGCGGAAAAGTAAAGTATATTGTAGATTGATATGTTGAGAATAGACCCAGGGGCCATAGTGTTCTCTAGTGGCTTCTCTCATGATAGCATTATTCTACGACGGGTAACAAATTACTGTCGAGCAATTGATAGAAAAGCGAATAATTATGAGACAATCTAGGCATGATCATTATATATAGGCATCACATCCGAGACAAGTAGACCGAAATGATTCTGCATCTACTACTATTATTCCACACATCGACCGCTATCCATCATGCATCTAGTGTATTAAGCTCATAAGAACAGAGTAACGCCTTAAACAAGATGATATGATGTAGAGGGATAAACTAAAACTTAGTGATATAAACCCCATCTTTTTATCCTCGATGGCAACAATACAATACGTGCCTTGCTGCCCTTATTGTCACTGGGAAAGGACACCGCAAGATTGAACCCAAAGCCAAGCACTTCTCCCATTGCAAGAACTATAGATCTAGTAGGCCAAACCAAACCAATAATTCGAAGAGACTTGCAAGGATATTATAATCATACATAAAGAGTTCAGAGAAGAACCAAATATTTCTCATAGATAATCTTGATCATAAACCCACAATTCATCGGATCTCGACAAACACACCGCGAAAAGAGATTACATCGAATAGATCTCCTCGAAGACCGAGGAGAACTTTGTATTGAGATCCAAAGAGAGAGAAGAAGCCATCTAGATACTAGCTATGGACCCGAAGGTCTATGGTAAACTACTCACAACTCATGGTGAGGCGATGATGATGATGTAGAAGCACTCCTTGGAAGATCCCCCCTCCGGCGGAGCTCCGGAACAGGCCTCAAGATGGGATCTCACGGGAACAGAAGGTTACGGTGGTGGAACTAGGGTTTTCACTGTTGTTCTGATGGTTTCAGGGTACATAGGTATATATAGGAGGAAGGAGGGCACCGGGGACCAAACATGGGGCCCACGAGGCAGGGGCGCACCCTATAGGGGGGCGCCCCCCACCCTCATGGGCGCCACGTGTGCCCTACTCCGTGGTTCTCAACTCTCCCGTGCGTGGTTTTCTCCAAAAATATCTCTCCCGAAGGTTTCATTCCGTTTGGACTCCGTTTGATAATCCTTTTCTGTAAAACCCTGAAACAAGCAAAAAACAGAAATCTGGACTGGGCCTTTGGGTTAGTAGGTTAGTCCCAAAAATAATATAAAAGTGTATGACAAAGCCCATTAAACATCCAAAACATCATAAATAATAGCATGGAAAAATCAAAAATTATAGATACGTTGGAGACATATCAGTCAACGACCGACTTCCATTGGAAGAGTACTGTACATGGAGAGGCTGACAGCTCGATCCATGGCCGTAGCTGGGTCCACGGCCATAGCCCAGTTTTTTGTGATTTGCCAAGTAAGTCGCTTTGTCAGGCCTGTTGGGCTGCAAATCTTTCAAGACGAGGAGAGCTTCATTCGGCTGGCCGAGAAAATGGCCTATCAGTAATGAGAAATGGGCTATACATTTTTAAAACACATCAAATCGGCAATTTCAATTTTTTTTTTCATTTCGAGATTTTAAATTGCATTGATTTTTATGCGTAGACAATTTGTTGGATTTTATATTGATATACATTTATTTTTAAAATCAGTTTGAATGTGACTCAAAATTTCGGGATTAAGAACAGTTCGGACCGCACCGAAATATGCAAAATTTCATATAATTTTTTAACTGTGGCCACAGTATGGGTTGTAATGCTAACAAAAAGAATATGGGCTCCAAAAAAAACCTTAAGAATTAGCAAATGGGCTGTAAATTATTATTAATAATGGCAGATGGGTTGTATGATGTTTTCCACAGATTTGAGGCTTTCCTAAAAAAAGGTTGACGCACAAGCAGTGGCTGTTGGATGTCCATCCAACGGCCGTCGTGCTTCTTCAATCTCTGCTCTTCCTGCTCCAGCTGCTCAAACAAGCGCTAGCGGGACTGCCTGCTCTCTCCTCCCCGCGGCCGGCTGTGCTGCCGCGCAGGCCTCACCGCCCCATCGTACTCCCATCGCTGGCCTAGCCATCCCTCAACTCACCTACACCTGTTGTTATTCTCCGGCGACGGCAGACGAACCAGTAAACCCTCGTACAGTCTTACTCCCCTCCGCGTGGGAAACAACTGTCGAGTCTTCCGTGTCTCTGTGTTGTTCCCTTCCTAGGCCTCGCCTTCGTCCACCGCCCTCGTGCTCTCGGCGCGGCCTGGTCAACGTGGTCAACGACCGACATGCATCTGAAGTGGATTGTACGTGGACAGGCTGACGGCTGGGTCCACGGCCGCACGCAAGGAAATGCCTCCTTATTACGCGCAAAATAATGATTCCTCCACCTGACATCTGGGACCAACCGAAAGGGCCTCTGCATTTCACGAAAAAAATGTTACCACCGCTGACAGCTCGGACCCACCAGCTATATCTTCGCACGCAAGGAAGTGCCTCCTTATTACGCACAAAAAATGTATACTCCCCTGTTAGCTAGGACCCAGTATAGTGGCAGGCTGACTTGTGGGCCTACTAAGTTGACGGGGACGAAGGGCTTTGTCAACTTAGTCAATATGCACGATTCTAGCTCCAGTGATCATATGATGTCCATCCAATGGTTGTAGTGCTTCGTCAACCTCTGGTCTTCTTGCTCCAGTCGCCCAAACCAGCTAGCAAACCAGCACCGGTCGTGCCTCGTGCTCCTGCCTCCCATGGCCGGTTGTGCTACCGCGGAGGCCTCACCGCCCCCTACTACTCCCACCGCTGGCCAGGCCATCCCTCTACTCACCCACACCCCCTGTTATTCTGCGGCGACGGCAGCCACACAACGCAGCCGAACCAGTGAACCCTTGTACTCCTCTCCGCGTGGGAATCCACTGCCGCGTCTTCCCCGGCTCCGAGTCGTCCCCTTCCTAGGCCTCGCCGTCGTCCACCGCCCTGGTTCTCTCGGCGTGGCGTGGTCAACGTGGTCAAGGAACGGCTTTGCATCGGACGTGGACTATACGTGGAGAGACTGACAGCTGGGTCCACGGCTGAAGCAAGGAAGTGCCTCCTTATTACGCGCAAAATAATTATTCCTCCACCTGACATCGGGGAGCCACCGGACGGGCCACCATATTTCGCGAAAAACGTTTCCCCCTGACTTCTGGGACCCACGAAGTACATCTTCGCACGCAAGGAAGTGCGTCTGGGCAAAAAAAAACGATTCGCCCCCCTGACTGCTGGGACCCACCAGCTACATCTTCGCACGCAAGGAAGTGCGTGACAGTCGGGACCCACCTGGTCGAAGCGTACGTAGCGTTGTCATTCTGCTCGCGAAAGTGTACATACATACTGGTCGATGTAGAGGCGCGCACGTGTCGTAGTAGAGGCGCGCATGTAGCATGTACACGTATGTACAGCGGCCAGGGTGCAAGAAAGTAAATACGGCCACGTACGTACATACGGGCGGGGTCTCAAACGCCTACTCGCGTGTACGTACGGCCAGGGCTCGTGTACATGGCTGGGTCGGAACGGAGAAAAAGCGTCGTCGTCGTGTTCATGGGGAGCCAACCGGCTAGGTCGGAACGGAATGCATCGTTGTGTTCATCGTGAGGGCTTGGACGAAACAGCGATGGAAACAAGGCCTGGCGTACCGCGGAACGGAGGAAACGGCCTTGTGTTCGACTGGCCACGGTCGAAATGGGGTCCTGTTCATCGGGAAGGGTCTGGCGTACCGCAAAACGGAGGAAACGGACCTCCTACGGTCAAAACGAGGGTCCTGTTGATCGGGAGGGGTGTGGCGTACCGCAAAACAAAGGAAACGGACTTGTGTTGGAGCGCTACGGTCGAAACGGGGGTCATGTTCATCGGGAGGGGTGTGGCGTACCATAAAACGAAGGAAACGGACTTGTGTTGGAGCGCTACGGTCGAAACGGGGGTCTTCTTCATCGGGAGGGGTGTGGCGTACCACAAAACGGGACTCCACGGGATACTGTTCATCTCCACCGTCAATCCCCTCCAGCCTCCACGGGCTACTGTTCATCCATCGTCGACCTGCTCTTGCCTCCACCTGCGACTGTTCAGCCTCCACCGCGCGCTTCTCATCGGCTACTGTTCAACCAGCCCTCTCTACGGGCTCCTGTTCAACCACCCCTCCACGGGCTACTGTTCATCCAGCCCTCCACGCGGTGGTCCTGTTCATCGAGCCCTCCACGGGGTGGTCCTGTTCATCGAGCCCTCCACGGGGTCCTGTTCATGCAGCCCCAACCGGCTCGATCGATCGGGGTCCTATTCATCCAGATGCAACACCATGGGGTCCTGTTCAGCCACCCCACCGAGAACTGTTCATCCAAACCCCCCCACCAACGCTCACTGTTCATGCTGAGGCAGCATCGATCGGCTTCAGTTAGCAGCAGTAGCGAAGGAATCGCTCGATCGGGTTCAATTAACGGCCATCGATTGATCGCTCGGGTTCAGTAACGCGTAGCCTGCAGTGCAATCGCTCGGGTTTAGTTAGAGCCCAACGCCTCGCTCGGGTTCAGTTAGAGCCCAATGCCTCGCACCCACGTGCGTGAGTGTATGAGAGAAATGCGCATCGCTTGGCCCCGACCACCCACTGTAACCGGGAACACCCCGATATTTTCCTCGCCCTCGCTTCTACCACAGTTTTTTCCGTCATGGACGGCCCAAAGAATGTCATGCAACTGTGTCTCCGGCCTGCCCAGGACGAAAAGCCATTTTCTGTCATAGAAGTAGGACCCCACCACATCTATGATGATACCGGGTTTTGTCAATATTATCGTCATGGAAGTATCATAAGTATGATAGAAAAAAGTTTCGTTCGGCCCAAAATATCACGGATGTGTCTTTTTCTTTGTAGTGGTTTGGGAACCCTGCTCACATCGTTTGGGGCCGTGAGCGACACCCCGGCCGGATCTCCTTACGGATGGAGCCCGAATAGGCGATAAACCTGGACTAGAGCCTTGTGTGGTTAGTCAGGTCATGGCCGACACCCTCGCCAGGATTCCGCTTGAAGGTTGCCGAGATACACGACGTGTACATGGCGGTAAGTGGCGAGAGCGTATGTGAAGAAGTACACCCTGCAGGGTTAACATGGTCTATTTCAATAGCCGGGTCCGCGGTTATGGACTTCTTGGATGCTTACGTGGTACATAGACAACTTGAAGTGGATACTCTAAAATGCTCAAGACAAGTGTGAGTGCTATGGATGGCCTTCTCGTAGGGAGACAGGAGTGGATCCATAGTGGTGTATTGATATGGTGAATATGTGGACTCGTGTGCGCCACCTCAAAAGAGTTACCAGCAGTCGTAGTTCAGGATAGCCACTGAGTCAAAGCTGGCTTGCTACAGTTAAACTCCACCACCCCTTTGTTGATACTGATGCATGTGTAGCTAGTTCTGATGTAAGTCTTGCTGGGTACATTTGTACTCACGTTTGCTTAATTTATGTTTTTGTAGAGAGACTTCAGTATCACTAGTGGTTCCACGTGGACTTCGATGTTTAGCTTGTTACCTCAGCTACGATCTTGTACCCTTGGGAGGGTCTTGTAGACAGTCAGGCTTCTCAGCCTTTTTCATTTGTAGTTGTCTGTACTCAGACATGTTATGATTCCATTGTTTGTATGCTCTGTATGTTGGGTCATGAGATCCATGTTTGTAATATCTGGCTCCTCGGAGCCTAATGAATAAATACTTTGATTCATAGAGTTTTGTTGTGATGCCATGTCGTATTTGCACATATTGAGCATATCGTGTGTATGTTATTGAAATGCTTGGTATGTGTGGGATCCGACACCTAGTTGTTTACCCTTGGTAGCCTATCTTATGGGGAAATGCCTCCTAGTGCTTCCACTAAGCCTTGGTAGCTTGCTACTACTCCAGAACACTTAGGCTGGCCGGCATGTGTCCTTCTTTGTTCCTGTGTTTGTCCCTTCAGGGAAATGCCATGTGTTGTTCCTTTAAGTCCTTGTAGCTTGCTACGACTTGGGTTCATACGTTGATGACCGACATGTTCGTTGCTGGGTCATGTATGCATGTCCCTGTAATTTAGCGCCACTTTTGGTTTACAACTAGTCATGTCGGCCCGGGTTCTGTGTCATATGGATGCTAGCGACACTATCATATAGTTGAGCCAAAATGCGCAAACGGTCTCGGGCCAGGTAAGGTGGCACCCGTGGGGATACCGTGCGTGAGGCCGCAAAGTGATATGATGTGTTACATGCTAGATCGGTGTGACTTAGGATCGGGGTCCTGACAGCTTTGGTATTAGAGTTTCGTGGATCTCTGTATCAAAAGTAATTCTTTTTGTCACTTAAAGGAATAATCCTACGAGTCACCTTCTCTAAGGTGCCCCGTTTGGTGACATTGTTCACCATTTTCTTTAAGTGTGAAATTATTGCCTACCAAATTGAACCTCCGTCATCTATTTCTTTCCACCCCCCCCCCTAATATGAGTTTTGTGTCTTAGCTCAAGAGATGTTTCAACATCCCACTCCATGAGTTGATCTTGAGTGCTCGATCTTCAAGGAGATCGATTCTGTAGAGTTTTTTTTTTGTCATCATCTTGTTGGGTGAAGATCTCAAAATCAAGGATGTCAAGATCAATATGATGTAATGAATCAACATCTTCGAGAAGGATAGTTGGATCGCGAAGATTGTGTTAGTTTGTGCCCCCTCCTTCCCCTTACCTCAGGTTTTGAATCTCGGGACGAGATTCTCGTTTAGTGGGGGTGAGTTGTCACAACCCTAGCATTAGTTTTGCTTGTCATTGTATCATCATCTTGTAATCATGCTTAAATTCCAAAGAAATTGGAAATGGGGATGATCAAACCCTAGCACTTCAAAATTCGAATAGGTCCAGTTAAAAAAATGCATTCATTTTTTCCAAGGTGTTCTTATTAATTGTTTGATATTGTTGGCAAGGCTTTGGCACCAAACCAAAAATAATAAACATTTTTATGAATATTTTGGGCACTGAATTTAAATTATTATTGCATTTCAATGTGCAGTTATATTCATAATCTACAGAATATATTTCCAAATAACTTTGAATTAGTTTATGTGTTCCTGGAAAAGTCCATGGAGAAACATAAAAATACTCAGAGGATGTTTTGGCACTTGTTTGAATTTGTTTGAATTCAAATAGTGGCAAAAGAAATAAAACAAAACGAAAAAATAGAAGAAAACGTAAAAGGACATAAGCCCACCCGAACTTACGTGGCGGCCCAGCTGGTGGCCCGGCCCACCACCGCTACCAGTCATCTCCCTCCTCTCGCCAGGAGGACGAGAGACGCGTGCCCGGCGCCTGCGGCCACACACCGGCCACCTCCACCTTGCATGTCTGTCTCCTTGCCGCCCGAAGCGCCTAGAGGATGCCACGCACCCCTAGACCCCCTCACTCTCTCCCTCGTCCTCATCCTCTCCCCCAGACCTCTCTCTCTCACCCACCTGAAAGAACATGTGGTGCCCCCATGTTTGGTTTTGGTAATTGATGACAATCTCTATGGACTAATGGTTGCCTTGAGTTATATTTGAAGGGTTTGTCCATAGGCTTTTCTTGGAGTTCATTTGTTGGTTTCAAGGAGAGTTTGTGATGACCAAGATGCTATTAAGGAATTATCCAAAGATTGGTCGTGTGGGTGTTGAGCCTATCGCAAGCATGTCTTGAAGAAGAAGAGTTTCTGATCATTCATGTTTACCTTCAAGACATCATCCAAATGAAGAGAGTTGGAAAGATTCAAGGTTGATCAAGACTAAGTCAAAGAATGAATCAAGTTGATCAACACACAAAGTGTAGAATATGTACCGAGAGGGATCAAGCAATCCCATGGTATGGTAAGCATTGTCAATCACGCTTTGTGTACTAACCCATGGTCTTCGTGAGAGTTCTTTGTGGGGTTAGGTTGCGGTGTGCAAGTTCAAGTGGAGCATCACGAAGAGATCAAGTGCTTGAAGCTTGTCGTCCATTGTGGTGACAATGGACTTGTGAAGATATGCCGGAGAGTGGCTCACCCATAGTGGAGTATGGGGGAACAATCTACTAGTCTTCATCGAGACAACGCAATCAAGAAAGGTGGTCCAACTTGAGGAAGTCAAGATCGTCTACATCTAGCTCAAGTGGACTTTGTGCAAAGCAAAGGTTTGCCCTTGATAGGATTTCTATTTTACCGGTCTCGTGGTGGTACTTGGGAGACCGGGTTATAGGATCGTTTGCCGTACTATCAAGGGGGACTCTCAAGTTGGTAGCTTGATCGTATCGTTAGTAGAGAGCTCAAACCATTGCATCCTTGCATCATGTTTCTTGGTTCTTGTTTTGTTCTCTTTGTGAGTCTTAGAGCTTATGGTCATCTTCATGACAAGCTTGAGTTCATCGAAAACGGAGTTCACATGTGTCTTCTATGATGTTTTCGGTGTTGGGTGTTTTACCGGTCTTATCCGAGGAAGGGTTCTCACCATTTTCTTATGGGCATTTTCTAATTTGCTTCTTATTGATATTTCTATCAAGATTGTGTTAGCCCTTGTCGCTAGCTTTCCAACAAACTTGGTTTCATCGAATTCGGAGTCTGTATGCAAAAGTTGTGATCGTTTTGGTGTACTGAAAAGGCTGCAGCGGTACTACCGCGGGTTGGAGCGGAAGTAATTTTTTACTACCGCTTTCGGGAGCGGTACTACCGCTTGGAGCAGTACAACCGCGGCTACTTCCGTGGCTACTTCCGCTCGGGACCAAAAACTCGTCACAAGTCCAGCTGTGGTAGGCACGGATGTAATTTTTTAGTACCGCTCGCAAGCAGTAGTACCGCTACCCCTAGCGGTAGTACCGTGAGGTCAAGCGGTACTACCGCTCCGACGGTTCTTCTGGCTTTTTTTTCCTCCTCGCTGTTGTTTTTCAAAGGGGTACTTACTCCCTAGCGGTAGTACCGCTCCTGGAGCGGTAGTACCGCTCTGTGCGGGCTGTGAGCATAACGGTTGGATTTTTCCCCACCTATAAAAGGGGGTCTTCTTCCCCAATGAACCTTATCCTTTGAGCTCGTGTTCTTCCCCCATTGTTGACCTTCTTCGAGCTTGCTATCTCTCAATCCCTCCATGGATTCTTGCTAGTTTTTGAGGGAAAAGAGAGAGGAGATCTAGATCCACATTTCCACCAATCACTTTCTCCTCTATGTGAGGGGAACCCCTTGGATCTAGTTCTTGGAGTTCTTGGTGTTCTCCTTCTTATTCTTCCTCTCATCTTCCTCCCTAGCATTAGTTGCTTTGGTGGGATTTGAGAGAGAAGGACTTGGGCACACCATGTGCCCTTGCCATTGCATTTGGTGCATCGGTTTGAGTTCTCCACGGTGATACGTGGAAGTGAAGTTTGAGAAGCTTATTACTCTTGGGTGCTTGGTACCCTTGAGCTTGTTCCTCTTGGGTGCTTGGGCACCCTAGATGGTTGGTGGTGTTCGGAGCTCAATCATTATGGTGTAAAGCTTCGGTCAAGCGTCGGGGTCTCCAATTAGGTTGTGGAGATCGCCCCGAGCAATTTGACGGGTACCGGTGACCGCCCCCAAGGGTTGCCAAAGTGTACTGGTTCGGTGACCGCCCCCAAGGGTCGCCATTTGTACGGGTTCGGTGACCGCCCTCAAAGGTCCCTTAGTGGAATCACGGCATCTTGCATTGTGCGAGGGCGTGAGGAGATTACGGTGGCCCTAGTGGCTTCTTGGGGAGCATTGTGCCTCCACACCGCTCCAAACGGAGATTAGCATCCGCAAGGGTGTGAACTTCGGGATACATCGTCGTCTCCGTGTTCCTCGGTTATCTCTTACCCGAGCCCTTTACTTATGCACTATACTTTGTGATAGCCATATTGTTTCTTGTCATATATCTTGCTATCACCTAGTTGTTTATCTTGCTCAGCATAAGTTGTTGGTGCACATAGGTGAGCCTACTTGTTGTAGGTTTTGTGCTTGACAAATTAACCGCTAGGTTTATTCCGCATTTGTTCAAGCCGAAACCGTAATTATTTAAAGCGCATATTCAAACCCCCCCCCCCTCTAGGCGACATCCACGATCTTTCAATTGGTATCAGAGCCTCGTCTCTCTTTATATGGCTTAACTGCCTAGAGAGTAAGGATGTCGACTAGGGGTTTAGGTTTCTCTCACACTCTTAGTTTCAATGGCACAAATTTTGATGTTTGGGTAATTCGCATGCTTAATCTCTTTAGGGTCATGGACCCAAATTTAGAGCGAATTGTAGATATGGGTTTTTCTCCTCCAAAGGATGCACAAAGATTATCTTTAGAGGATGAGAAAAACTCTTATCTCAATGCTCAAGCTTCTAATGTGCTTTTTGATGCTTTGAGCAATGTAGTTATATTTCAACTCATGCCGTTCCGGGATGCTCATGAGTTGTGGACAGAGCTTCAAGATAAATATGGTGTGTCCAAGAATTGTAGGAATGATTGTTCTCCCTCCACCTCCAGCCGTGTTGTCTTCTCAACTTCTTCTACTTCACCTACATGTGGTTTGCCACAAGGTAATGATATGGTGAGTAGTGTTAGTCATTGCAATGATGATAGTATGCTTATTGTGGATGATCCTTCATCACTATATTACTGCAATGCATCCTCTTTGGACTTTAACACTTCGAGCACCCTACATGTTTCACATGCTTGTGTTGATAGTCCTTGCATATCATGTAGAAATTGCTTGACTAAAACTCATGATGATATGCTTGCTATGTCTTGTTGCCATGATAAAAAATGCATCTATTTCCTCGAATTGTTGTGCTAACAATGTAGAGGAAACCCAACACCCCATGGAACAAGATGTAGTCTTGAATGGTGCTTCAAGGGATCCTACATCATCATCTATTGCGTTTCGCCTTATGGCTAAGGCTTCAAAGGTATCTCCCACTTTGAACCCCAATATATCTTGTCATGATAGTGATGATGACAATGATGATGATGTAGAAAATGATGAAGAAAATGATAATGTTGCCTCCTTAAAAATTAAGGGGGAAATGATTTTTAAAGCTCTTCATAAGAATAAAATTGCTCGTTCCAACTTCATGGAAATCATGTCTATTGCCATTGAGGGCAAGAAATATATAGAGGAGTTGGAATCTCATCTAGAGGAGCATGAGGTCACCATTGAGAAAATGGAAGGTCATGAGCGTGATTACGTTAATGAGATCGCCGACCTCTCGCAAGCTCTGGAACTTGAACAAACCACCAAGGAATCTCTTGAGGAGACTTTTGCTCTAGAACTATCTAGAATAAAGGAATCCCATGATAGAGCTCTTGAGGTGGTTAATGATTTTGAAACTAAAAATGAGAAGCTTGAAGGTGCACATGCTAAACTCCTTGAGGATTTTGAGCACCTCAAAAATGGCTCAAGGGTCATTAAGGGTGAGCTCATAAAACTCACCGAGTCTCATGCTCAACTTAAAGCTTCATATTCTAAGGAGCTTGCCAAGTTGCCTTCTCCTCTTGCTATTATTGATGATGCTTGTGCTACTAACTCTATTTCTAGTGAAGCATCCATTTTGATGGAGAATGGTGAGCTAAGGGCTCAACTTGAGTTGCTATCTGGCAATCATGGGAAATTGGAAGAAAGTCATGTAAAGCTCACAAGCTCTCATGATGATCTTCTAGTATCCCATAATGTGCTAAAGATAGCTCATGAGGCTATGAGTATCAAGGTAACATCTAGTGAGCCTCATGTGGATACTAGCACTACTTCAAGTCAAAATGCTATCTTGTCATGTGCTAGTCCTCGTAATTCATCTACTCACAATGTTAGTACATCTTGTGATGAATTGCTCTCCTTGCCTTGTTGCTCTAACAATGAAGCTTATACTTCCTCTAGTACTTTTGTTGATACTAACCATGTAGAGGAAATCAAAGAGCTCAAGGCCCAAGTCACTTCTTTGAAGAAAGACTTGGAAAAGTGTCATGAAGGGAAGTCCACACTCAATAATATCTTGAGTGTGCAAAAATCCCCCAACGACAAAGGTGGACTTGGATTCAACTCCAACAAGAAGAAAAGGTCCAAGATCATTAACAACAATAAGGGCCAAGAACAACTCAAGAATTCGGCGAAGATTATTTGCTTCAAGTGCAAAATTGAAGGGCATCATGTTAGATCTTGCCCATTGAAGAAGAAGGCCATTAGTGACAAGCAACAAGGGAAGAGGCCACAAGTTCATTCTCGTGCTCAACCGCAAGTTGGAGAAAGGCCGCTTCCCAAGAAGACTCATGGTAATGCTTCTCATTTTGAGAAATCAAATGAGAAGAAAGTGAAGAGTAGATGTTGCTACCTATGCCGTGAGAAGGGTCACCTTGCTTCTTCATGCACTAGTGGTAACTTATCCAACCCAATTATTATTGATGATGTCTATTCTCTTGGGAAGGATAAGGTTGGCAATGTGTTTGCCAAGTTTCTTGGGACTCAAAGTGGTGTCAAGAAAAGAACCATTTGGGTAGCCAAGCCTATTGTGACTAACCTCTTAGGACCCAACTTGGTTGGGGACCAACTAGCTCAAACTTGATCAATAGGTGATGTTGGAGGGCATTGGAGACTTGGCTACATTATGAAGAATTAAGGGTTCTTCATCATTCATATTGTCTCAAGCCAAGTCACTCGGATTATCAAGTTTCTATCTTATATCCAAGTTCCTCCTTGCGGCAACTCGTGCTTAAATTGTTTACATTGAAAGTTACTTGCCCCTTTGCATGTTTTGGTTTTGTTCCTTGCATGTGTTTGTATATGTTGTGCGTCCAATTTGTGTATCTTGAGAAATCAAGTATGTGTATATTGGTTTGCACATCATGTATGTGTGTGTCGTGCATTGAGCCTTTGTGTTTCTTGCTTTTATCTTTGTTGGCTCTTGTGAGAGATTAATGGAACATCCCATTTTGGGGGAGTGATGTGCTTTGTTCACCCCACAATCCTATAAATGTGTGTACATGAGGAATACCATCTAGTATTGATATTACAACATTATCTAGTCTCTATGTGGTATGTCTTCTCATGAGAAAGTCAAATTCTAAATGTTCCATTAATTATCTCTTGTTGGTTCTCTTTTGCATCTTGGTAAGTTTTTCATTGGTATCACATTATGGGGGAGTAATATTCTATGTGCATATTACAAGCCTAGAAAATGTGTAAATTTGAGATATTGTCACCTAGAGTTGATAGTATAAATTATGTTGTTCCTAGGTGGCATGTTAGCTCTACAAGTTGCATTTTGCTTGTGTTTGGTGTGAAGATGATGTTGGATATCATTGCTATCTATCACCGGGCATTATTTCCAAAATACCTCTTGTCTTTGACAATTGGTAATCATTTATGTGGTGGAAATTATTGATCATCTTTACATTGTCTTTTGGTTTTATTTGTCTTATCTCTTGCCAAGTTTGTGTCAACTCCCATTGCCTTCCGTGCCACTTGTGGATCTTGTTATTTTATTGATTTTGTCAAGTGTTTTCTAGATATAGTGAAAGTGGTGATCCTACCTTGTGCATTTTGTATTCAAATGCAAATTCTCTTTAATGCACAATTCTTGGGGGAGCTATCCTATCTTCTATATAACACTCATCTTGTTATCCATATCAAGTGTGTGTTGATGGAAGGCAATCCGTTTTTTTTTGGGTACTTTGTGCCATCATGAAACTTTGTAGATGGGTTGGTTTGTTTGGAACCATCCTCTCTTTTGGGAGTGCGATATCTTTCCTTTTGCGTGTATCAATGGATATCTCATTCCTTGATGTATCTTCTAAATAGATATCTTCCAAGTGATGATTTCTGTCACACCCTGATTTTCATGTCACATTGCTTAAGCTAATTATCATGCTAAAAATGTGGATTTACAAAAAACTTTTGAGTGTTTTTGACTTTGTTTGATTTGACTTTTGTCTGCTGTTTGCTAGTGCTCTAAAAATCAAATAAATCCTCCAACTCTTATACTTCATCTCCTTGATCCAAAACCTTTTCCCAATGATCATGCCATGTGTATAGACCAGCATAGAATTTTCTTATAAAAATATTTTGGCCAAATAGTATTTTCTAAAATTAGTTTTTCCAAAAACCCCTGAATTGAGGTTTGCACTACAAGTACCTTATTTAGGGTGTGAAAAATCTTTCAAAAAGTATATTTGAATCCTATTAGGTATAGGACTCCCAGAAACCACAAAATTATAATTTTAAAAGTTATTTTTATATTTTATTTAAAAGCTTTTTCTTAAGGCCAGAAATGGTCTTTAATAGGGAAAAAATATTTAATCATTTCAAAAATATTTGCCAAAATTCAGGGAAACTCATAGGACATATATTGTCCATATATAAGAGTTTCAACACATGGTCATGTTCAAAATATTGGACAAATCCTTCCAAAACCCTTTTTGGATATTTCAAGCTTTTGAAGTATTTATAAAGGGAATATTCTCCAAAAATTCCAGGGAAATTCTATCATATCATATGTGACATATTTGATGATATTGCAAAGCCTCATGCCTTGAAGATCAAGGAACATCATCTAATCCCCTCAAAACCATTTCTGTCCATTTTGAAGCTTGAGCAACTTTACATTGCCAAACTTGTCCAAATGCTCTCAAACTTGGTGCACATGCTAAAATGATGTAATTATGCATCTATGCCAAATGGCACAAGTTTTGGAGAAGCATAACTTGATCTAAGTGCCCCAAGACCAATTCTGTTCAAATTCAAATTTGAACAACTCTACATTGTCAACTTTTTACCTGGGGCTTCAAACTTTGTGAGCATGATCATAACCCCAAATGATGATACTACACCAAGTGGTGCATCAAGGGGGGATGATTAGCTTAACTCAAACATGATGAAACCATTTCTGTTGATTTCTAGGGTTCACCAAAGTTACATTGGCAACTTTGCCCAAATGAGCTCAAATTTGGTGGAGGGGCCTAATTCAGTGTGACATTCCATCCTGTTGAGTCTCATGTAAAGTGGAGCTATTTTGCTTGCCCAAAACATGATCAAACACCTACTGTCAAATTACCAAAACCATTGTTTGGACCCCTTTTACTATTTCCCTTTACCTCAAATTCTTACCACAGCCTCTCCTGATCATCTTCTACCCCCCAGCAACTTTCCCATATCCTCAGCTCAATGATTGGGGGGTGAAAACCCCAATTTACTCTTCTGGACAGCAGTTTTCACCTCCTCCATCACCTCCCTCCTCATCCCAGTGGCTCCCCAGGGCATCCAAGACCATCACGCATTTCTTTACTCCTCCCCTGACCCCCTAGACAGCATTGGGCATGATGGACATGACCAGAACGGTGAGGGCACGGCCATGCCAGCCAAACGGGTGCTCTGGAGCGCGCTAAAGTGCCCTGGCGCACTGTAGCCTCGCCCAACCAGGAGCCCCCGACCACCTCGGGCCTCCTCCTCGTGTCCCCCGAGGTCGCCTCGACGTCCGCAACCTGCAGGACTGTCGGCCTTATCCTCCCCTACCCTCCTCCTCCCTTCGCGAGCTTTCCCGAGCGCGTCCATGGACGAAGCTCACGGTGCACCGCGGCCACATATATTTAAGCCTCCCCCGGAGCACTCCCTTGCCTCTTCTGGACCCTCCTCTCTCCCGTGCACCTCCCAGACATCCTCAACCTCTCTCCCGTGGCCTCATACCCCCTCCATGGCCGAAGTGTCGCCGTCGGCCTCCTCCAAAATTCGCACCACCAGGACCCCCTCCCCTCCACTCCAGCGCTCTACGTGATCTCCAGGACCACCGCAACACGCTCCGCGCCCCGATTGCACTTCCCGGTGGCCGTGCCGGCGGGCTCATCCTCGACAGCACCCCGGCCCATCGTGCCAAAAGCTTCTCCTCCTCCCGAGCTCCTCCGCGAGCGTGGAGTACCTAGACAGGCGCGCCTCCTCGCGCTGAACCCACCGGTGTGCCGGACGACGCCGGAGGTGGCCGGAGCCGCCAGGGAGGGCGCCGGTGCTCGCGCTGCCCCGCGCCCCTGTCGCTCCTCTGCCTCAGGCGCGAGGTAGGGGACGACCTCCCCACCAGCTAGCAGGGGGCCCCGCAAGTCAGCGACTCCAACGATGGGCCCGACAATTTTTAAGTGGAGGCGGGGCAGCAGACGCCGCTTCCCCCGCGCGGAGGCGCACTCTGCCGGGACGCCTTCGGCGTCACCACCTCTCCCAGCGCAGCCGAGCCGCTGGGCCGGCCCACCATCTATCCCTCGCCCTGCGCACAATAAAGGGGTATAGCCCTTTTTCCTTTTCTTTTCCTTTTTCAGACAACTTCAAAAATGCTTAAATAATTCATTTGAACTCCAAATTTGGTGATTCAAATTTCCAGTGACTCCATAAATCATGCTCTATCACATGGTGCAACATGCACATTTTTCCAGGAACTTTTCCTTCACAAATAATTATCAAATGCCAATATTTCATTTTCTGTGATGAACTTTAGAAAATCATAGAGGGCTCAAATTTGATCCAAATGCAGTAGTTCAAATTCCTAGATGCTTGTCATATCCAAACTTAGTGTTGGAACATTTTTATTAATACTTTCTGTACCCCACCAAATATTTAGCCATTTCTTCATATTTATCAGCTTTGCAAAATCCTAGGAAATTCATTTGAATTCCAAATCCAGTGAAACCAACTCCTAGATGCTTCTAAAATCATGACTTGTTGATGGGTGCCTTTGCTCATCATTCAAGAAAATATTTCTGTATACTTCTTTCAAATCCATAAACCCTTGGTTCCATCATATTGAAATGATCCAAACTATCCATTGATCCAATGCCTATGAAAACACCTTGGTCATTTCTAATATGACCAGAGGTATCCTAGAAAAGTCCAACTCCTATTTTTAGAGCACTTTTATTTTTGCTTTGTTGTGTTGCTTATTATGATTGTTTCCATCGTTAGTTGACGAAATGAACGAAGTACTCGGAGATGGACCAGAAGGTTGGAAGACTCGGAAGGACAAGGCAAGCAGCCCTTTGACCATGTTCGAGAAACCTTTTTATGCATGTCTCATAGCACCTTATTATCAATGCATCGGAATCATGTAGAAGAGATGACCACTTTGGTTGCTACCTTGGTTACTTTGCTATTGAACTTGCATCAAACATAACCCTACCTTCCTATGAGGGTTATGCGGGTGGGAGTAGATAGATGTATGCTATAGTAGTTGGCTACGCAAAATGGGTCAGGGTTATGCATTGAGTGAAACAAGTGTGGTTTGACATACTTGCAAATGACCCAGTGGGTGCCATTAATACCCCTGGGAGATGATGAGGAACTAGGGCACTACTTGGTGAAGAAGTAGTGTGCCGAGGCTTGACGAAAGTGTTGTTTACAGAGATGGATTAGATTTATGTGTGACTACCGTCCCAACCAAACATGCGCAACCACTCTACCCTTATATGGGAAAGGGCATTATTGATTACCTAGGTCGATACTAGCATGGTGCCCGCATTACTAGTGACGGGGGTGACATGAGGTCACTCTCGGGACGGGGTCGTGCTTGGATAGGCGGCCATGACTATTTTCACAGGGCACCGGACACACCGTTGGTACCCCATGTCAGTGATATGAGATGAATACGGGAGCAAGGCTCCACAATCTTTAAGATGTGAAATGTTGGCATGGGGCTGTTACCAATCGAGTGGACTCTATGTTAGTGTCATCTAGGGAAAGATAGTGATCGGGTGCTTACCCTGGGTACTTGAGGTACCGCGGGTCGTGGATGACACGGAAGTTCCCCGGATCTTGTGGGTAAAGTGTGCAACCTCTGCAGAGTGTCAAACTATTCGAATAGCCGTGTCCGCGGTCAAGGACAGTTGGGTGGTGCTACTTAGACTATGTCCATAAGTTTCTGGAAAACAACACAGTTTGGATAAATCTGTTGAAGTGATTGTGAGAAAGTCACAATGAGCTTGAGCATGAGTTGATTACAACTCTTTCTCGATGATAATGTCAGTGACCTCCTGATTCTTGTTGCAGACACATGCATGCCCATTTTATATGTTGATCATACTTGCATTTGAAAAACTAGCTTTCCGCAAAACTGCCAATTTAGCAGTAGAGCTTTGCATAATTATTCTGTCATCACACTTGGGTTGCTTGCAAGTACATTGAAAGTACTCATTGTCTTGCCACTGGTTATTTTATTGGCCAGGCATGAGAGAACAGGATATGATGAAGATTTCTTGGTGACGAGCATGCGAGCTAGGACGCTTCCCAGTCAGAATGCATGTAGGGTTAAGGCAGATGGCATGGGTCCATGTTGTCATTGAAGATTTCTGTTGCGATGATATACTCAAGACTTGACCATTATGGTCCTATTTGTGTAATACGGTATGTATGGATGTAAGACTCTTGTTATTCAGCTTATGTGTGTTCAGTGAGCATTGATCTCTGGGATCACTGTACACGTGCATTCGGTGATCTCGACTTATGAGTCGGGGTCCCCACAATTTCTCCATTCGGTATCCTATTTTCACTTGGTATTTCTTTTTCATTTCCTTTCATTTCTTGAAAGTCTTGAGCATGCATATTTACTACATATATTTTCTTTGGCATGATTTCTTCCTTTAACCCAATATATAGGGGAAACTCCACCTAGTCTCAATTTGGATGAGATGTGCATGAAATTCATTTTCATATATAAATGCACTTGAGTTTGTGGAGTTTGTCCTATGTATTGGTGGTTCTAACTCTTTGGTCCCAATGAGTTTGGGTACCATTTTGTTTGTGTTGTTCTAGGAACAATTGGAGATGCATTGGATGCTCGGCTCATTCAAAAGGAAGGTGTTGTCACCATGTGCTTATTGGACTCAAGCTAGGATGATCAATGAACTACTATCTACCTTCAATTGGTATCTAATACATCCCTCCAATGGTATCTCGGTAACAAGTATCATCATCTACTTCATGCACAAATTTTTTGCATCAACCTTGTGTAGGTTGTATCATGGCATGTAATTCATTATTTCTTGTGATACTTGTTTCCTTTCTCAAAGCATCCCAATAATGATCTCTTGTTGCTAGTTGTGATGTCTTTGATGTTTGCTTGGTTGGAATTCATGATTATTCAATAAGACCTTATCTAGCCATGTACTATGCGTTCACGCAAAATATCTTATTGGTATAATTATGACTTCCTTGTGGATATCTTATTACTTCCTTTTTGTAACCATTTCGAGTGTACATTC
Organism: Secale cereale; assembly: GCA_902687465.1. Classification (NCBI taxonomy): domain Eukaryota; kingdom Viridiplantae; phylum Streptophyta; class Magnoliopsida; order Poales; family Poaceae; genus Secale; species Secale cereale. The sequence goes on along the minus strand of LR738714.1, from coordinate 140,195,827 downwards.
TTCTTTGTGGATTGATATCATCATGATTTTCATCTACCTAGAATCTTATACACTTGAGAGAAATTACATATTTATAAGATATCCTTTCTTTCACGACCACCTTGTCTTTCTTGTATCATTTCTTTGGTGGCTCCATGAAAGCCTTTGCCTTGAATGCGGATCTTATATCGTTGCATCTTGATGCACTCTTTTGTGGTGAAGATTTTTTTTCTCTTGCTTGTCTTGACGAGGCTTTTGCCATTTCTATTGGTTTCCCTCCTCATGACAAAGCTATCCTTTTTATATCTTCACCATAGGTTGTCACAAGCATAGGTTACTTATATGATTAGTAGTGAGCTTGTGAACCCATTTGCTGTTGTGTGTGGGAATGATAGGCCTTGCACTGTGTATCTCATTCATTCAAGAGTATATTGATGCTTAATGTTCATCCATACATTAATCTTCTCAAGTGCTTTGCCATGACTCACACACATCTTTTTGGCTGAGCCTACTCTTAAGTTGACTCTTTTATATATTGCTCAACCAGTTGTTTGTTGCAAGTGCTAGCCTTTGTTTCCTTCATGTTCACTTGCACTTGGTGTGAGTGTCTATTGATCTTGGGGGAGTGATGATCCTATTTTGTGCACTTGGTATCCTAATGAAAATATTCTAAGGAGTGCATAAATTATGGGGAGCTTCACTAGTGTCTTTAGAACACTCTGTTGATATGTCGTGAGGTTCTATTGATCTTGGGGGAGCGACGATCCTATTTTGTCCTCGTTGTATCCAAATACAAAACTAAATTATGCACAAATCATGGGGAGCTTCTTTAGTTTCTCTAGAACACTCGTTTGCTCTTATCATAATATCCTTTATTCATTTGGCATGTAGGATCATTGGTCTAGTTGGGTCAATTGGTATCTTTTGATAGCTTGATTCAATTGGTATCCTTTGATAGCTTGATTGCATGTTTTTCTCCCTTTGTTATGCCTTTGTGGCATATCATTCTTTTGCAATATTTGGGCCCTCAATATAGTTTGTCTTCCTCCAAGTATTTACAGTTGGATATATGTATTGCATTCCACTCTCTATTTTTAGGAATACACAATTTATGGAGGAACACAATTTAGATTGGCCTTCTAAGCTATTCGCCCATTTTGGCAATCGATGCCAATGGGGGAGAAGTTTCAGAGAGTTTAGTTTTGTAAGGAAGTTTAGAGAGTTGTCTCTTCTCTCTTCTTGCTTTGGTTTTGTTCCTAAACTTTTGCATCTCATGCGCATACATTATTGTTGCATGGTATGGTGATGCATAATTCCTTATATAAACTCTCTTGAAAGTGATTGTCATCAATTACCAAAATGGGGAAGATTGAAAGAACATGCGGTGCCCCATGTTTGGTTTTGGTAATTAATGACAATCTCTATGGACTAATGGTTGCCTTGAGTTATATTTGAAGGGTTTGTCCATAGGCTTTTCTTGGAGTTCATTTGTTGGTTTCAAGGAGAGTTTGTGATGACCAAGATGCTATTAAGGAATTATCCAAAGATTGGTCTTGTGGGTGTTGAGCCTATCACAAGCATGTCTTGAAGAAGAAGAGTTTGTAATCATTCATGTTTACCTTCAAGACATCATCCAAATGAAGAGAGTTGGAAAGATTCAAGGTTGATCAAGACTAAGTCAAAGAATGAATCAAGTTGATGAACACACAAAGTGTAGAAGATGTACCTGTCAGGACCCCGATCCTAAGTCACACAGGTCTAGCCTGTAACACATCATATCACTTTGCGGCCTCACGCACGGTATCCCCACGGGTGCCACCTTACCTGGCCCGGGACCGTTTGCGCATTTTGGCACACGTATATGATAGTGTCGCTAGCATCCGTATAACAAAGAACCCGGGCCGACATGACTAGTTATAAACCAAAAGTGGCACTAAATTACAGAGACAGGCATACATGACCCAGCAACGAACGTGTCGGTCATCAACGTATGAAACCAAGTCGTAGCAAGCTACAAGGACTTAAAGGAACAACGCGTGACATTTCCCCTAAGGGATAGACACAGGAACGAAGAAGGACACATGCCGGCCAGCCTAAGTGTTCCGGAGCAGTAGCGAGCTACCAAGGCTCGGTGGAAGCACTAGGAGACATTTCCCTGTAAGATAGGCTACCAAAGGTAAACAACTAGGTGTCGGATCCCACACATAGTAATACACATTACACGTACGCATAACATGCAAGTATGTGCTGTACAACATGGCATCACAACATAACTCAACAACTCATATAGATAAGGCCCAGAAGAGCCATCATAGCATTTATTACAAGAAGAGGTCACATGACCCAACATACAGAGCATACAGGAAACGGAAGCATAACATGTCTGGGTACAGACAACTACAAATGAAAAAGGCTGAGAAGCCTGACTATCTACCAGACCCTCCCAAGGGTACAAGATCGTAGCTGAGGTAACAACCTAAACGTCGAAGTCCACGTGGAACCACTAGCGAGACTGAAGTCTCTCTGCAAAAACATAGTTAAGCAAACATGAGTACAAAGGTACTCAGCAAGACTTACATCAGAACTAGCTACATATGCATCGGTATCAACAAAGGGGTGGTGGAGTTTGACTGCAGCAAGCCAGCTTTAACTCGGTGGCTATCCTAACTACGACTACAAGTAACACTTTTGAGGTGGCGCACACGAGTCCACATATTCACCAATCAATACACCACTATGGATCCGCTCCCGTCTCCCTACGAGAAGGCCATCCATAGCACTCACGCTTATCTTGCGTGTTTTAGAGTATCCACTTTCACTTGTCTATGAACTATTATAGGCAACCCAGAAGTCCATTTCCGCGGACACGGCTATTCGAATAGATTATATATAACCCTGCAGGGGTGTACTTCTTCACACTCGCTCTCACCACTTACCGTCGTTTTGTAATGCCCAGGATGGAACTATACCTCCTACGTGTCGAGGCACGACTTAAAGGCATAAGTCCATCCTAGAATGATCTCAAGTTTGGTATCTTTGCACGACTCATGTAAAAGAGGGATTAAATTGCAAAAGGAGATAGTTGGCTTACACTCGCCACTTCACACAATACAATACATAAGCAATACATCATACAAAACATCACAACCCGACTACGGGTGAAGATCCAAAAGAAAGATACCAAAACAACATAAAGCAACAGGTCAGGATCGAATCCTAGTAGAAACCACTACTGAACATCGAAACGTCACGAGCAAACAGCCAAACTCTTCAACGAGCTCCTGGTGAAGCACTGAACCAGCTCCTGCATCAAACTCGGCTGAACCTGCAACTGGTGTGGTGAAGTAACTGTGAGCCACAGAGGACTCAGCAATCCCGTTCCCGGGTAACAAGACTATTTAAGCCTTGGGTGTGGACAAGGCTGAAGAAAGAACGAGAGGTGAAGGAACAACAAGAGTCTGCAGCAGCAACTAGCACTAACTTACGTATAAGAGAGCGAGAAGAGAAGTGCCTCGGTCGAAAGATGATCACGAAGTGATCCTAGCTAAAGCCGGTCAAACATAACCCCTCCGTGTTCAACTCCCGAATCCCTATTCGGAAATTGACAGTCACGGCACTCACGCTGGTAGTGTATTGAAACATTGTGTCAAGTTATCTACAACCGGAATTAACAAGCTCCCATCTGCCACATAACCGCGGGCACGGCTTTCGAAAGTTCAAACCCTGCAGGGGTGTTCCAACTTGACCCATTACAAGCCCACGATCCGCGGAGTCGCAACTCCATAGGTGGGAAGACCCGAGTATTCTCGGAATCCCGTGCTCAAGTTAAACCGAACTAAGGTAAGGCTAATCCAGCAAATCCTCCCGGCGTGTCGACACCCTGATAGTAGCCGCGCGTATCTAAGTCTCAGGACACGACCGGATGAGACATCCTACGGGTTTTTACCAGACCTCAAGTTTCCTTGAGGTGGCCCCGCAGTCCGCTCGTTTCGGACCAACACTCATGTGGAGCACTGGCCCGGGGGGTTGAATTAAATAAAGGGATAGCTAGTCCACATGCAAGTTTTATTAGTTATTAGGCAAATAGTACCAATGTTGGGACTTGCTGGAAAAGACTTAGCACTTAGCGGTTTATCAAGGGGGTCCCATACACCCCAACCGTGTTAGGAACGCATAATCAAGGAACATAACACCGGTTTATACGGTTCCTAACGGCATGAGTGGAACAAAACACCAAGCAAAAGGCTTAGCCTTCCACCCTTGCCAGTATATAGATGGTTTCATTTTTAAGCATTTATATAGTGTGATATAACCCAACCAAACTTCAACATGAAGCAAGCATCTTCGATCTTCACCTGCAACTAACAATGCTATAAGAGGGGCTGAGCGAAGCGTACTTAGCCAAGCAACGGTTTGCATAGGTAGGGTGGTTAAACAGGTTCATGGTTACAAGTAGGAGGCTGACAAGAAAGACATGGGCATCGAGGCAAAACTATAGAGCGGAACTACTAGCAATAGGCAAAGATAGTAATGGTATCCGGGTTCGGTCATCTTGCCTGGAATTCCACAAGGGAGAAGAACGGATCCATGAAGAAGACGGAGCAACACAGACGAGAGAATCCTCACAACTCCGGAACGAAACCGAAGCTAACAAGAGAAGCAACCGGAAAGAAGCAAAACAACACGGTAAACACACAAACATAAACACGGCATACGATGCACATCCAAATATGATGCATGTCCGGTTTAATTATGCATGGCATTGCAAAGTGCACAAACAACACTACAAGTTAAGTGGAGCTCAATATGCAACGAGTTGCATATTGACGAAACACCACATTTAATTATTTAGTTGACTCTCGTTATTTACAAGACAAGGTTAAAATGTTTTTAACATGGCAAGAGGTGAAGCATAATAAAACTACACTATTTAGGCATTTTAACTGAGGCCAGAAAATAACAACAACATATCCGGAAAATCCCCATGAGCATGTTTAGTAATTATTAAAGCAACAACAATTAAACATTCTCATGTTGTTATCATGATGCGGATGACATGATCAAGTTTATGCAAGTTTTATTAAAAGATTGACTTAAAAGAGATATAGATGATAAGGAGAAATAGTCATCGTGGTGGAAAGAAAGGGGGCCACGACAACGATCCGAAAATGATGCAACGCATCATATCAGTTCCGGTATCTCGTTGAGCGACCGGTGCAAAAGAAAGAATCGACGTGAGCAAGTCGAACAAGATGAAAGTGGGTTGGTCCCGTTGCCGGGTTCCCCCGAGTCGGTGACGAGGCAACCGAGGAACATGAAAAAAGGTCGGAACGGGCACGGTGCACACATGGGAAACATTTCATACAACCACAACAAGCATCTCACGGGTCATGTCACGGGGTTATACCTTCGAAACACTCGTTTCGGGACGGTTCGAGATCGTAGAGGAAGTAGTCGTTCACGTGTCCGAAGAGGAAGAAGTCGTTCACATAGCGGTAGTGGAAGTAGACGTTCTCGTAGATGTACATGTCGACGGTAGACGTTCGGGCGACGGTAGGGGTACTTGGTGCGTCTCCGAGATGGTAGTTGTTCACGTTTCCGTAGCCGTTCGGTCGTCGTGGTACTTGTTACTTCGCGATCGTAGGGGTACTTGACACGCCACTGTGTAGTCGTACTCGAGGCTCGTAGCGGTCGTGTCACGTGTCGTGGAACTTGTTGCGTCGGGTCTTGGCGACGGTAGTTGTTCGGGCCCAAAAGTAGTAATACTTTCTGCTCCATGATTATCTGAGATTAACATTAACAGCAACAAAACAGCAAAAAAAAGGAAAAAGGCTGCTCGGGACGACGATCTGGAAAAAAGGACGGGGCCTTCGCGGCCTTGCTGGAGGTGAGGCAGCAGCAGCATGGCACGGGTGATCCGGGCCGAAGGGGCTGCAGCAGAGCCTTGGGGCGGCCATCGCCGGCGCTGGGGAGAGGTGGTCGCGGCCTTGGAGGCGCATCGGTGCTGCAGGAAGAAGCTCCAGCGCGGAGGATGGAGGCCGGAGGCGCGCCGGTGCGGGATGGAGGTAGGAGATGGCTCGGGGAACTCCGGCGCGGGGAGAGCCCGCGAGCTCCGTCGGCTCGAGAGGAAGGGCGCCCGACGCCCGGCGCTGGAGGCGCGAGGTCGCGGCGGCGCCTTGGCGATAGAGGCCTCTGGTGCGGCCCCGGGCCGGCTTGGCGAAGCGGCGGTTGGGGGTGAGCTGCGAGGGATCGGCCTGGGTGTTTGCGAGGAGGAGAGGCGACGCGAGCGAGAGAGGTCGACGCGGGGAGATCGGGGCGAGAGGTGAGGGTTCGGGCGACAGAGGGAGAAAGGAGGAGCGGTCGAGTGAATCGGGGGCTCGGGGGGAGAAGGGTGCGGCGACAGAGGGAGATGGAGAGGAGCGAGGGGGTTGAGCGAGCTGCGGGCTAGGGTTGGGGAGGCTGCGGGCCTAGCAGGCCAAGAGGGATGGGCCTTGGGGAGAAGGGGAAGGAGGCTGGAGGGCCAAAGGCTGGAAGGGAAGAAGAGCAGGTGCGGCTGGCCCTGCAGCCTAGCCTTTCTCTAATTCTTTAGCAGTAAAAGAAATAGAGAGAGAGAGCTAAAAAAAGAAAGGAGGCCACGAACAAGGAATAAAATATGGAACAATTTTGAAAGGCTTTATGGAATACTTCCGACCCCACAAAAATAGTTCCAACAACAAAAGGGAAAAACAAACTAAAATAATTAGTTTGCCTTAAAGGAGTTTGAAAGGAGTCTAGATTTCTAGGAGGAGCCTCGAAAATAACGGAAAGAATTATAGCAAGGTTTTGAAGGAAACTCGAAGTGAGAAAGACATGGGGAAATATTGCAAGTGTGTTACGGTGATTCCGAAGCAATGGAATATTTATTAATATAGCTCCATAATATTTGGAGGATATGTTATAAAGAGAAGTCACCTTCCCTCGATTTAAATGGACCGAAGGTCCACACAACTTATTTGGTTGAGATGCAAAAATTAAATATGACATGATGGCATGATGACATGATGCAATGCAAAAAATAAATAAAGCAAGCACAAAAGAACACACGGGCAACCCGGAACATCTGGAATCTTCTGGAATCTTCTGGAATCTTCTGGGACGTCGGTCTTGGGGCGTCACAACTCTCCCACACTAACAGAGGATCTCGACCCGAGATCCTAGAGATATCACCGGGTAAAAACGGAAGAGGAAGAGGTAAAACAAAGTTGCTTCTTTGACAGACGAGTGAAACCAAAGAACCTTGAGAGGTTGAACAAGATGAAAGAAGAATACAACAGCGATGAACGAATATGAAAACTCCGTTGGAAAAGAGGAACAAGGAACATTATGAGAACCTTGTAGGTTGAAAGACATGAAACAAGAGCTTACGAACCAAAAGAATATGAAACTGCAATGGTATGGCCAAGGAATAAGAATGACAGAATTTGGACAGCACTCCGTCTGAAAATGGAAGGAATTAACAAGAACTTGAGGAGATTGAATGATACTTGATGAAAACAACAACACATTGCCTCCGGAACAATTAAAAGAATGGCACAAGGGGTAAGAAAGATTCAGACAGCACTCCGGTTAAAAAGATAGGCAAAACTTGGTAAGATGAGAGACCTAGAATGAAGAATACAACACTCCGGTTAAATGATAAGCAAGGGAAAGAACATGATCTTGATAAAAACGAGATGATGGTTTGGAGAGAGCAACATCACAAAGCCTCCGGAACGAAAGAATAGATGCTAGATCGTTGGAAAGAAAAGATCGAAGAAGAAGATGACAACTTCTCCCACGAATGAATTAGAAAGTCCTCCTTACGGAGAAGGGTTGAACAGAGTTTTTGGAATTTAACAACGAAAATAATAAGCTCATGTGGGCTTATGGAAAACATCTCAAAATTAAGAGGTGACGACCAGCCACTAACTTAAACAATTGATTGATTGAGATCAACAAGGAGACAAAAGGGTTATCTCACGGAGAGGATAAATGAAGAACTTGGGTCATTATAAGCACCATAATAACAACAATCCTTAGGGAAAGCTTTTAGGTGAAATATAACCCAAGATTACTCCAACGAATAAATTGAAGGGTTGAAAAGATCTCCTGAACAAGGAAAATGATGGGTTTAAATATCCCATACTTGATAATTCGTGAATCGTAATTCATGAAGGACTTGTCAAGAATGACATAACACCATCTGATAAGATAAGGTAGAAAGGATTGCAATTGGAAAGCATGATGAAGAATGCTTGAGCTCCAACAAGAATGTTGATGAAGACTTCAAGGATGAATTAAAATATTATGAACCACCATGAAGAACTCCGGTAATGAAAACAAGAGAAGTGAAAGATGAAAAGAATATGAATCAAGGATTGCGATGAATAGATTGAGCTTTGAAATGATAATTGAAATCACTTGGCGCTCCGGAAAACAAGATGAACAACTTAGAACCGAGAATATGATATGATGGACAAGCTCCAGACAAAAGAATTAAATCACCTTGAAGGAATAAGAATAAGAATTATGTCATGCAACTCCTTCACCAATTTAAATTGATGACAACCAAAGGATTTGGCATATTACTTATTCGCGTTGGAAAGAATTAAAGAGAGATCTAGCACAAGCTTGGGTAAATCTTCAACGAACCACCGGTAGGATTATGAAAAGAACAAATGAATTAAAACGATAACAACAGAAGGGTAAACTTGAATGAACCACCGTAAGAATTAGGAGACGAACGAAGAGACATCAATGAAGAATATTTGGAGGACGAAGTTGAAAACTGAGAACGAAGAAATATTCTGAAATGATGGCCTTCGGAGGATCACAAAGAAAAGAATTCATGAAATGCTTCGGATGGTATGAAAGGATCTCCTCACAATCGAAAACAATTATGAGGATGGCATGAAGCTAGAACCACGAATCTTCAAGAGAACGGCCAAGATTTAAGAGAAACACTTCTCCGGTCTTCAAATGTTGAGAATGAAGACGAGAAATGCCATAAGAATTTCGAGATACTCCGGAATGAAGAATTAAAAAGGTTGAACCAATGATAAAAAGAATTGAAAGCGGTCTTGGAGAAGGCATGTGACTGATGGAAATCATTCTTACGTCACACTTTAAAAAGAATTTTTAGAATAACTCCGGAAAAAAGAAGAGTCTGGTAAGATCCTGGGAAAAGACCTGTGGGTTAGGGCCCACTCAAAGAAATCACCGTTGAAAAAGATTTCTTAAGATATTGCACCGGTTGAATTAAATGGCTTGAATAAGAAGACAATGCTCAAACTAGCTTGAACGGAATAAGAATGGAATTATGAATCATCAGCACTCCGGATATGAATAGCAAGAGGAGAATGATTAATTGGTGCACCAGAATGAGAAAGCATTGTGAAAAGAGGAAAAAGGATAAGATCAACACCGAAATCTTGAATTACATCCACCGGCAGAATTGAGAACAAAAGAATGATGAACTTGAAGCTCTTGAACATCTTCACGATAATCACCGGATAAGAACATTGAAGGAAAAGAAAGAAGAAAATATCACATGAATAAAAATGGATACTTCATCTGAGAATTGCTGGCTCCATAAAGAAAAGGGGTGGGAGGGTGGGCAAAACAAAGACGACTTGAGATGAATGAAACAGACAAATCGTCAGATTTCTCAACAACGTCCATATGGAATAACTTGAAGAGAAGGCACACCGGTTAAAAAGAATTTAACATGACCATCTTGATGATCAAGAAGGACTAGCACTCCCATATAAATATGAGAACACCGATTAAGAAAGGTATGGAATCAACACTTGACATCGAAGCAACTCGAATACCAGAATCAAAACAAAACAAAGGATAGATATGCAACATGATCTTCACAATATCATTCGAACAGAGAATTGAACGAATGAATTCCGCAGGTACATCAACTTGACGAGAAGCCACTTGGAGAACAAAAGGTAAATAAAAAAAGAACAAGGAACAGATAGAACAAATACAAGATAGAAGCTTCGTTCGACATCTTCGTGCTGAAAGCTCATGGAACATGTTACAAAAGGGTTTTGCAATCCCCGGATCAGCATAGCCAAGGACCCTTTAAGATGCAACTCCCGATCAGAACAAGTCCATAAAACCACTTCACTCAATGTAGAACCCCAAACTTCATATCGTGCATCCGTTGGAAGAATGCCTAGAACTACTAGATGAACCCACCTATAGATTTCCGAAAGTTTCCAGTTATGCAATCAGGTGTTGGGGATACACGGGAAGCACCGCGCAATCAACTCTAAACCTACATCCAGGTGTATCCATCCTTCAACACATAACCAGTCTTTCTCGGAAAATGTTTACCTCGGACCTTCGAAAAGCATCCACTATAACAAGCTATGGCAATACTCCCGAACTACCTCCCCAGTACTGGGTGATGTCGGGGTTATCTTGCCACTGGTCGTATAGGAGAGATTTTCGATGTCGGTCGTCTTAAGTATTTAGTACTGCCGCGATATGCTTGTGTCAATGATACCCCAAAGCTCAACTCCTCGGTAACAGGAGGCATCGAGAACAATATCCTTGTCACAAGAACATCGAAACAATCCCAGAATACTCGCGGGATCCTAAAAAAAAATTTGGTGCAACTTTTGAAAGTAGAAGAGGCAAGAGTAATCGTCAGGAGTCCTCACCAGAGAGAAAGGGGATGAGAAGCAAAGAAATCCTACTCTTCGATATATATATAGGACTCAAAAGATTTTCAAGTGTGTGCCTAGACTCAACCGTCAACGATTCGATCAATCAGTGGGGGCTTCTAGGTCGGAGAAGGCTCTGAATACCAACTTGTAATGCCCAGGATGGAACTATACCTCCTACGTGTCGAGGCACGACTTAAAGGCATAAGTCCATCCTAGAATGATCTCAAGTTTGGTATCTTTGCACGACTCATGTAAAAGAGGGATTAAATTGCAAAAGGAGATAGTTGGCTTACACTCGCCACTTCACACAATACAATACATAAGCAATACATCATACAAAACATCACAACCCGACTACGGGTGAAGATCCAAAAGAAAGATACCAAAACAACATAAAGCCACAGGTCAGGATCGAATCCTAGTAGAAACCACTACTGAACATCGAAACGTCACGAGCAAACAGCCAAACTCTTCAACGAGCTCCTGGTGAAGCACTGAACCAGCTCCTGCATCAAACTCGGCTGAACCTGCAAGTGGTGTGGTGAAGTAACTGTGAGCCACAGAGGACTCAGCAATCCCGTTCCCGGGTAACAAGACTATTTAAGCCTTGGGTGTGGACAAGGCTGAAGAAAGAACGAGAGGTGAAGGAACAACAAGAGTCTGCAGCAGCAACTAGCACTAACTTACGTATAAGAGAGCGAGAAGAGAAGTGCCTCGGTCGAAAGATGATCACGAAGTGATCCTAGCTAAAGCCGGTCAAACATAACCCCTCCGTGTTCAACTCCCGAATCCCTATTCGGAAATTGACAGTCACGGTACTCACGCTGGTAGTGTATTGAAACATTGTGTCAAGTTATCTACAACCGGAATTAACAAACTCCCATCTGCCACATAACCGCGGGCACGGCTTTCGAAAGTTCAAACCCTGCAGGGGTGTTCCAACTTGACCCATTACAAGCCCATGATCCGCGGAGTCGCAACTCCATAGGTGGGAAGACCCGAGTATTCTCGGAATCCCGTGCTCAAGTTAAACCGAACTAAGGTAAGGCTAATCCAGCAAATCCTCCCGGCGTGTCGACACCCTGATAGTAGCCGCGCGTATCTAAGTCTCAGGACACGACCGGATGAGACATCCTACGGGTTTTTACCAGACCTCAAGTTTCCTTGAGGTGGCCCCGCAGTCCGCTCATTTCGGACCAACACTCATGTGGAGCACTGGCCCGGGGGGGTTGAATTAAATAAAGGGATAGCTAGTCCACATGCAAGTTTTATTAGTTATTAGGCAAATAGTACCAATGTTGGGACTTGCTGGAAAAGACTTAGCACTTAGCGGTTTATCAAGGGGGTCCCATACACCCCAACCGTGTTAGGAACGCATAATCAAGGAACATAACACCGGTTTATACGGTTCCTAACAGCATGAGTGGAACAAAACACCAAGCAAAAGGCTTAGCCTTCCACCCTTGCCAGTATATAGATGGTTTCATTTTTAAGCATTTATATAGTGTGATATAACCCAACCAAACTTCAACATGAAGCAAGCATCTTCGATCTTCACCTGCAACTAACAATGCTATAAGAGGGGCTGAGCGAAGCGTACTTAGCCAAGCAACGGTTTGCATAGGTAGGGTGGTTAAACAGGTTCATGGTTACAAGTAGGAGGCTGACAAGAAAGACATGGGCATCGAGGCAAAACTATAGAGCGGAACTACTAGCAATAGGCAAAGATAGTAATGGTATCCGGGTTCGGTCATCTTGCCTGGAATTCCACAAGGGAGAAGAACGGATCCATGAAGAAGACGGAGCAACACAGACGAGAGAATCCTCACAACTCCGGAACGAAACCGAAGCTAACAAGAGAAGCAACCGGAAAGAAGCAAAACAACACGGTAAACACACAAACATAAACATGGCATACGATGCACATCCAAATATGATGCATGTCCGGTTTAATTATGCATGGCATTGCAAAGTGCACAAACAACACTACAAGTTAAGTGGAGCTCAATATGCAACGAGTTGCATATTGACGAAACACCACATTTAATTATTTAGTTGACTCTCGTTATTTACAAGACAAGGTTAAAATGTTTTTAACATGGCAAGAGGTGAAGCATAATAAAACTACACTATTTAGGCATTTTAACTGAGGCCGGAAAATAACAACAACATATCCGGAAAATCCCCATGAGCATGTTTAGTAATTATTAAAGCAACAACAATTAAACATTCTCATGTTGTTATCATGATGCGGATGACATGATCAAGTTTATGCAAGTTTTATTAAAAGATTGACTTAAAAGAGATATAGATGATAAGGAGAAATAGTCATCGTGGTGGAAAGAAAGGGGGCCACGACAACGATCCGAAAATGATGCAACGCATCATATCGGTTCCGGTATCTCGTTGAGCGACCGGTGCAAAAGAAAGAATCGACGTGAGCAAGTCGAACAAGATGAAAGTGGGTTGGTCCCGTTGCCGGGTTCCCACGAGTCGGTGACGAGGCAACCGAGGAACATGACAAAAGGTCGGAACGGGCACGGTGCACACACGGGAAACATTTCATACAACCACAACAAGCATCTCACGGGTCACGTCACGGGGTTATACCTTCAAAACACTCGTTTCGAGACGGTTCGAGATCATAGAGGAAGTAGTCGTTCACGTGTCCGAAGAGGAAGAAGTCGTTCACATAGCGGTAATGGAAGTAGACGTTCTCGTAGATGTACATGTCGACGGTAGACGTTCGGGCGACGGTAGGGGTACTTGGTGCGTCTCCGAGATGGTAGTTGTTCAAGTTTCCGTAGCCGTTCGGTCGTCGTGGTACTTATTACTTCGCGATCGTAGGGGTACTTGACACGCCACCGTGTAGTCGTACTCGAGGCTCGTAGCGGTCATGTCACGTGTCGTGGAACTTGTTGCGTCGGGTCTTGGCGATGGTAGTTGTTCGGGCCCAAAAGTAGTAATACTTTCTGCTCCATGATTATCTGAGATTAACATTAACAGCAACAAAACAGCAAAAAAAAAAGGAAAAAGGCTGCTCGGGACGACGATCTGGAAAAAAGGACGGGGCCTTCGCGGTCTTGGTGGAGGTGAGGCAGCAGCAGCATGGCACGGGTGATCCGGGCCGAAGGGGCTGCAGCAGAGCCTTGGGGCGGCCATCGCCGGCGCTGGGGAGAGGTGGTCGCGGCCTTGGAGGCGCATCGGTGCTGCAGGAAGAAGCTCCAGCGCGGAGGATGGAGGCCGGAGGCGCGCCGGTGCGGGATGGAGGCAGGAGATGGCTCGGGGAACTCCGGCGCGGGGAGAGCCCGCGAGCTCCGTCGGCTCGAGAGGAAGGGCGCCCGACGCCCGGCGCTGGAGGCGCGAGGTCGCGGCGGCGCCTTGGCGACAGAGGCCTCTGGTGCGGCCCCGGGCCGGCTTGGCGAAGCGGTGGTTGGGGGTGAGCTGCGAGGGATCGGCCTGGGTGTTTGCGAGGAGGAGAGGCGACGCGAGCGAGAGAGGTCGACGCGGGGAGATCGGGGCGAGAGGTGAGGGTTCGGGCGACAGAGGGAGAAAGGAGGAGCGGTCGAGTGAATCGGGGGCTCGGGGGGAGAAGGGTGCGGCGACAGAGGGAGATGGAGAGGAGCGAGGGGGTTGAGCGAGCTGCGGGCTAGGGTTGGGGAGGCTGCGGGCCTAGCAGGCCAAGAGGGATGGGCCTTAGGGAGAAGGGGAAGGAGGCTGGAGGGCCAAAGGCTGGAAGGGAAGAAGAGCAGGTGCGGCTGGCCCTGCAGCCTAGCCTTTCTCTAATTCTTTAGCAGTAAAAGAAATAGAGAGAGAGAGCTAAAAAAAAGAAAGGAGGCCACGAACAAGGAATAAAATATGGAACAATTTTGAAAGGCTTTATGGAATACTTCCGACCCCACAAAAATAGTTCCAACAACAAAAGGGAAAAACAAACTAAAATAATTAGTTTGCCTTAAAGGAGTTTGAAAGGAGTCTAGATTTCTAGGAGGAGCCTCGAAAATAACGGAAAGAATTATAGCAAGGTTTTGAAGGAAACTCGAAGTGAGAAAGACATGGGGAAATATTGCAAGTGTGTTACGGTGATTCCGAAGCAATGGAATATTTATTAATATAGCTCCATAATATTTGGAGGATATGTTATAAAGAGAAGTCACCTTCCCTCGATTTAAATGGACCGAAGGTCCACACAACTTATTTGGTTGAGATGCAAAAATTAAATATGACATGATGGCATGATGACATGATGCAATGCAAAAAATAAATAAAGCAAGCACAAAAGAACACACGGGCAACCCGGAACATCTGGAATCTTCTGGAATCTTCTGGGACGTCGGTCTTGGGGCGTCACACGTTTACACGACATGTACTCGGCAACCTTCAAGCGGAGGCCCAGCGAGGGTGTCGGCCACGACCTGACTAACCACACAAGTCTCTCGTCCAAGTTTATCGACTATTTGGGTTCCATCTGTGGGGAGATCCGGCCGGGGTGTCGCTCACAGCCCCAAACGATGTGTACAGGGTTCCTGCATCACCAAACAGGCGATCGGTACACCGTGCCACGTACCTGCCGCGTCACAGCCCACCCCGAGGGTCAGCGCTGCGCACGACCTCCAGTAAACTACAAACACCAGAAACTAGTTGCAACTCCTGGACAGAGGTCAAGGGCAGTTAATAAGTCGAGAGGGTCCATTGGTTTCGGGCCCAATGCATGGTAGTAACTAGTCATGGATCAACCAACACAGAACTCAGTTCCTGAGGACGGCTGCAATGAGACAACCCACCATGTACTCCTACATGGCCTCTCATCGCTACCTTTACCAAATCGTGTTCACACACTTAGCTCACACACATTAGGACATGTTCATCACCATTCCAATTCATCCCCGATGAATCAGACCTGACACAACTCTAAGCAATAGCAGGCATAACCTGAAAGCATGAATGAGTAGGCACAACATGGCTCAAACAACTCCTACTCATACTAGTGGGTTTCAACTATTTACTGTGGCAATGACGGGTCATGCAGTGGAAAGGGGGTTCAACTACCGCAGCAGGTAACAGTTGAAGCGTTGTTGTCCTAATGCAGTAAAAGAGAGCAAGAGCGAGAGAGTGGGATTGTATCGGAATGCTCAATGGGGTTTTGCTTGCCTGGCACTTCTAAAGATAACATTGGGTCTTCATCGGTGTTATCGAACTCATCGTCGGAACACGTCTACTAAAAGGGGGCAAACACCGGCAAACAAGAGAGAACACAATCAATGCAATGCGACAATATGATGCATGATCATGACATGGCAATATGCTGTTGATTAAGCTAATGCAACTAGCAACCATATTAAATGAAGTTGGTTTGAACCAAAGGTTCAAATTCAAACTCCATATGTGATTATTTAAATGCCATTTAATTGATTTGACCTGATCAGCAGGTTTAACTTGTTCAAACATGCATGAAAATGCCATAAACAGATTCCTTGAATTTTTCTGATCATTTTTCGTATATAAATTATTTTCATCTGAGCTACGGTTGATTTTATATGATTTTTAGAAATTTTGGCTATTTTCTGAAATAAATAAATCATTTCTGATTTATTTTAAATTACAGAAAATAGTTACTGCGTCAGCATTAGGTCATGCTAACATCAGCAAGTCAACAGGGGCTGGTCCAGTCAAACCTGACCCGTGGGTCACACTGGTCAGTCTCTCAGGGCTAACTAAAAGTTTTAAAACTAAACTAAAGATTAGTAGAGACAGGGCCCCACGTGTCAGTGACACATCTAACTAACAGGGTTAGTTAGCCTTAAGTAATACTAACTAAACTGTCAGTGGGCCCAGGGCCCACGTGTCAGTGTCCAATCTAACTAACAGAGATAAATAACACTAAACTAAATCTAAACTTTAATTAGTTAGGGGCCTGGGTCCACCTGTCATTGACCCAGGGGGGGTCATTAGTGCCTAAACTAATTAGGCCACGTCAGCGTCGCCGGATTAAGCGCCGGCGACCTCACAGTGCGGCGGCGGCTCGCCGGAGTGGCGCTAGGGGCAGCGGCTGGGCACGCTGAGGGCACCAGAAGGAAGCCCTCGCTCGCCCGCATCTAGGGGTGCGCATGGCTGGGCGCGGGGAGGCCTGCAGAGGCATCGGCGACGAGGTCCGCGGCGGCTGAAGCTCTGGTGGCGACGGGTTCATCGAAACGGTGCTCGGGAGGAGCTGAGGTTTGCGCCTACGGTCTCTACGAGTGCTCGCGAACTTGTTGGACTAGGTGGTGTGACCAAAAGGTCACCGGGGTGGCGCCGGCGACCAGCCCGAGCGGCGGCGAGCTTCGGCTTCAGTCAAAGCAGTGGCTACGGTGATCAGGAGGCAAGGGGAGGAGGGGCAAACGACGGAGGGGCTCACAGGGGGTCGGTCGGAGGTCTCAGCAGGCTCAACGGGAGCCGGACGGCGTCGGAATCCCGACGGCGATCTCCTGTGGCCGAGGAAGAAGACGAGGTCGACGACGGCGCTCCAGGGGCTTCTGGCGTCGGGCAGCTCGGCGAGGAGGAAGAGAGGAACGAGGCGGAGCTACTGGGCATGTTGACGCGGTGTGTGGTGGCCGATGGCCGCGGTGGCAGCGAGCGCGGCGGCGATGGCGGTCGGTGGTTGCGAGAGAGAGTGAGCACCAGGGGGGAGGAGAAGTGCCGAAGAGAGTGGAAGAGAGGTAGGGGCTGCGTGGCGATCTCAGGGCGACGAGGAGACAGGCAGAGAGGTAGGAGGTGGCCACGGCGTGTGCCGGCGCGCGGCGGCCACGCGCCTCGCGTCCTTCTGGCGCGAGGTAGGCGATGACTGGCAGCGGTGGTGGCTGCTGTGGGCTGGGCCAGCAGTGCTGGGCTGCAGCTGGGCCGGTAGGTAAGGCCAGGTAAGCCCTTTCCCTTATTTTTCTTTCTGTTTTCTATTTTTGATATTTTGTTTTGATTTAGTTATAGCCCAAATCATTTTAATAAATCCTAAAATAATTGTGGGCATTAAATAAATTATTACAGAGGCCCTCAACTATTTTCAGAATTGTTGGAGCATTTAAAGATATTAAAAATATTTAAATGCCCCAATTTAAATACAATATGGGTTATTCAAAAATCCAGAATGGTCCTAGAAATATGTGCAACATTTTTGGCAGAGATTTTTAATCAATCCAAAAATGATGAACTTTTCCAAAGGGCATTTTGGGTTTATTGAAAAAGATTTTAATTTGACCCTAGTTGAATTCATTTGGTGTTAGGGTTTGAACATCCCCATTTCTAGTTTCTGAGAAAATAAACATGAAGCAACAGATAGGTGCTATCCTAATGCAAGGTGAAGCTGGGGATGTGACAGTACCGAGAGGGATCAAGCAATCCCATGGTATGGTAAGCATTGTCAATCACGCTTTGTGTACTAACCCATGGTCTTCGTGAGAGTTCTTTGTGGGGTTAGGTTGCGGTGTGCAAGTTCAAGTGGAGCATCACGAAGAGATCAAGTGCTTGAAGCTTGCCATCCATTGTGGTGACAATGGACTTGTGAATATATGTCGGAGAGTGGCTCACCCATAGTGGAGTATGGGGGAGCAATCTACTAGTCTTCATCGAGACAACGCAATCAAGAAAGGTGGTCCAACTTGAGGAAGTCAAGATCGTCTACATCTATCTCAAGTGGACTTTGTGCAAAGCAAAGGTTTTCCCTTGATAGGATTTCTATTTTACCAGTCTCGTGGTGGTAGTTGGGAGACCGGGTTATAGGATCGTTTGCCGTACTATCAAGGGGGGCTCTCAAGTTGGTAGCTTGATCGTATCGTTAGTAGAGAGCTCAAACCATTGCATCCTTGCATCATGTTTCTTGTTTCTTGTTTGGTTCTCTTTGTGAGTCTTAGAGCTTATGGTCATCTTGATGACAAGCTTGAGTTCATCGAAAACGGAGTTCACATGTGTCTTCTATGATGTTTTCGGTGTTGGGTGTTTTACCGGTCTTATCCGAGGAAGGGTTCTCACCATTTTCTTATGGGCCTTTTCTAATTTGCTTCTTATTGATATTTCTATCAAGATTGTGTTAGCCCTTGTCGCTAGCTTTCCAACAAACTTGGTTTCATCGAATTCGGAGTCCGTATGCAAAAGTTGTGGTCGTTTTGGTGTACTGAAAAGGCTGCAGCGGTACTACCGCGGGTTGGAGCGGAAGTAATTTTTTACTACCGCTTTCGGGAGCGGTACTACCGCTTTCGGGAGCGGTACTACCGCTTGGAGCAGTACTACCGCGGCTACTTCCGTGGCTACTTCCGCTCGGGACCAAAAACTCGTCACAAGTCCAGCGGTGGTAGGCACGGATGTAATTTTTTAGTACCGCTCGCAAGCAGTAGTACCGCTACCCTTAGCAGTAGTACCGCTACACCTAGCGGTAGTACCGTGAGGTCAAGCGGTACTACTGCTCCGACGGTTCTTTTGGCCTTTTTGCCTCCTCGCTGTTGTTTTTCAAAGGGGTACTTACTCCCTAGCGGTAGTACCGCTCCTGGAGCGGTAGTACAGCTCTGTGCGGGCTGTGAGCATAACGGTTGGATTTTTCCCCACCTATAAAAGGGGTCTTCTTCCCCAATGAACCTTATCCTTTGAGCTCGTGTTCTTCCCCCATTGTTGACCTTCTTCGAGCTTGCTATCTCTCAATCCCTCCATGGATTCTTGCTAGTTTTTGAGGGAAAAGAGAGAGGAGATCTAGTTCCACATTTCCACCAATCACTTTCTCCTCTATGTGAGGGGAACCCCTTGGATCTAGTTCTTGGAGTTCTTGGTGTTCTCCTTCTTGTTCTTCCTCTCATCTTCCTCCCTAGCATTAGTTGCTTCGGTGGAATTTGAGAGAGAAGGACTTGGGCACACCGTGTGCCCTTGCCATTGCATTTGGTGCATCGGTTTGAGTTCTCCACGGTGATACGTGGAAGTGAAGTTTGAGAAGCTTATTACTCTTGGGTGCTTGGTACCCTTGAGCTTGTTCCTCTTGGGTGCTTGGGCACCCTAGACGGTTGGTGGTGTTCGGAGCTCAATCATTGTGGTGTAAAGCTCCGGGCAAGCGTCGGGGTCTCCAATTAGGTTGTGGAGATCGCCCCGAGCAATTTGACGGGTACCGGTGACCGCCCCCAAGGGTTGCCAAAGTGTACGGGTTCGGTGACCGCCCCCAAGGGTCGCCATTTGTACGGGTTCGGTGACCGCCCTCAAGGGTCCCTTAATGGAATCACGGCATCTTGCATTGTGCGAGGGCGTGAGGAGATTACGGTGGCCCTAGTGGCTTCTTGGGGAGCATTGTGCCTCCACACCGCTCCAAACGGAGATTAGCATCCGCAAGGGTGTGAACTTCGGGATACATCGTCGTCTCCGTGTTACTCGGTTATCTCTTACCCGAGCCCTTTACTTATGCACTATACTTTGTGATAGCCATATTGTTTCTTGTCATATATCTTGCTATCACCTAGTTGTTTATCTTGCTTAGCATAAGTTGTTGGTGCACATAGGTGTGCCTAGTTGTTGTAGGTTTTGTGCTTGACAAATTAACCGCTAGGTTTATTCCGCATTTGTTCAAGCCGAAACCGTAATTATTTTAAAGCGCCTATTCACCCCCCCCCCCTCTAGGCGACATCCACGATCTTTCACCACCCGAACGGGTTCGTCGCCGCCGCTCGCCACTACCACGGCCACCGCCGTCCCGACGACACCCCAAGCTGTCCCCGAGCTCCGTCGTCCCGCTCTCCCTCTCCTCGTCGACGCACGCAATACCAAGAGCAGCAGAGAGCCGCCCCAGTCGTCTCCATCGCCGCCTCTGCTTCGTCCTCGCCGTCGTCAATTCGCCGGCCAAAGCACTTCCCCGAGCCCTCTTCGACGCCCGCCGCAACCGCGGTGAGCTCTACCACCATTTCCCCCTGACCCCGTGGTCCATCTCTCGCCGTAGACGTCGTCCCCATGAGCTCCGAAGCTCGCTGGAGCCATGCTTCATCGCCGCCGTGGCTATGGACACCGTAGCCTGCATCTGAGCTCGTCATCGTGCTCGGGTTGCTCCCAGGAGACGAACGGAGCCACTAGCTCGCCTTGCCATGCATCATAGCGCCACAGCCGTCGTTGCCGAACTCCGTCCGCCGCCGTTTCAGTCATCGCAGTCGATTCAGGTCACCAGAGGCGCCACTGCGTGCATCCCTCGATGTAGCCGAGCAAGGGATATGCCCTGGTGCCGTCGGCGCGCCAAACCCCCGCCCGTAGTGCTTTCCCGAGCATCTCTGTCGTGTCTGGCCTCGCCGGCGGCTGAACGCCGGCAGGTTTGACCCGTTTTGACCACTAACAGACTCAGCTGAGTCACTGTCATGTGGGCCCAGCCCCTGGTCAAAGTTTAGTTTAATGCTAATTAACCCTTAACTAGAGTAGTCAGTGACATGTGGGCCGAGGCCCTAATTAACTTAGGTTAGTATTTAACTGAGCGCTAATTAACTCTGTTAATTAGTGGTGACACTGACACGTGGGCCCAATGGGTCAGGTTTGACCTGGGCGGCCCTGTTGACCAGCTGGCGTAAGCATGACACCATGCTGACGCAGTAAAGTATTTCTGGAATTAAAATAAATCAGAAAATGATTTATGGATTTCAGAAAATACCCCAAACTTCTAAAAATCTTAGAAAATAATCTATAACTCGGAATGAAATAATTTATATATGAAAAATTATTAGAAAATATGAAGAATCTGTTTATGGCATTTTCATGCATGATTAAACAACTTAACCTTGCTGTTTAGTTCAAAACATGTTAATGCACTATTTGAATCCATAACTTGAGTTTAAATTTGAACCCTTGGTTCAAATAAGCTCAAACCTTTCTGTTCTAGTTGCATTAGCCTAAATCACATCATATTGCCATGTCATGATCATGCATCATATTGTTGCATTGCATTGATTGTGTTCTTTCTTTGTTGCCAGTGTTTGTTCCCTCTCGATAGCTGATGTTTCCGACGATGTGATCGATGACACCGATGAAGAACTATACTATCTTCAGAAGTGTCAGGCAAGCAAACCCCCCATTGAACATTCCGGTACAATCCCACACTCTCGCTCTTGATCTCTTTTACTGCATTAGGACAACAACGACTCAACTGCTATTTGATGCGGTACCTGAACCCCTTTCCTCTGCATGACCTATCATTGCCACAGTAAATAGTTGAAACCCACTAGCATGAGTAGGAGTTGTTTGAGCCATGATGTGCCTACTCATCCATGCTTGCTTGTTATGCCTGCTATTGCTTAGAGTTGTGTCAGGTCTGATTCATCGGGGATGAATTGGAATGTGGTGAACATGTCCTACTGTTGAGAGCTAAGTGTGTGAACACGAATTGGTAAAGGTAGGGGTGAGAGGCCATGTAGGAGTACATGGTGGGTTGTCTCATTGAAACTGTCCTTAGGAACTAATTTATGTGTTTGTGATCCATGAATAGTTACTACCACACATTGGAATGCTTAAGTGCCCCTATCGACTTATTAATCAACTCGATCTCTGTCCAGGAGTTGCAACTAGTTTCTGGTGTTTGTAGGTAGTGCTAGTAGTCTACCAAGTGGCACCCGGTACGGGTGGGCTTGGGACAGACTAGGTGCAGCACGGTGTACCAAGTGGCACCCAGATGGAGGGCTTGGGAACCCTGCTCACATCGTTTGGGACCGTGAGCGACACCCCGGCCGGATCTCCTTGCGGATGGAACCCGAATAGGCGATAAACCTGGACTAGAGTCTTGTGTGGTTAGTCAGGTCGTGGCCGACACCCTCGCCAGGCTTCCGCTTGAAGGTTACCGAGATACACGACGTGTACATGGCGGTAAGTGGCGAGAGCGTGTGTGAAGAAGTACACCCCTGCAGGGTTAACATGATCTATTCCAATAGTCGGGTCCGCGGTTATGGACTTCTTGGATGCTTACGTGGTACATAGACAACTTGAAGTGGATACTCTAAAATGCTCAAGACAAGTGTGAGTGTTATGGATGGCCTTCTCGTAGGGAGACGGGAGGGGATCCATAGTGGTGTATTGATATGGTGAATATGTGTACTCGTGTGCGCCACCTCAAAAGAGTTACCAGCTGATACGTCCAAAATGCATCACTATTTTATATCATAATTCATCCTTATTCATTGATATATTTCACATTACGATGATGTTCTTATGTTGTTTTGGCCTATTTTACACAGTTTGCAACTTTCCGGTGCCGAAGCAGCAGACGCAGGATTCAGCGGTAAAAAGTGGACGCTGAGTTGCTGAAGAAGAATACCTCCAAATTACCTAAAAATAGACGGAGGGTATTTTCTAGAAGGATCACGAAGATACGCAAAAGAGCAACCAGAGGGGGCCACAGGGTGCCCAGGCGGCTACCTGGCGCGGCCCCCACCCATGGCCGCGCCGGGAGGGCGCCTGGAGCCCCTGGCCCACTCCAGGCTCCCCCCTCTGGCCTATATACTCCTCGTCATCCAGAAACCCTAAAAGGAGGGGAGTTTATGGAGTTCCGCCGCCGCTCCGTGGCGGAAACCTACAGAGAAGAAAAGCCATCTCCGGCGGGCAGATTCCGCCAGGGAGATCACCTCCCGGAAGGGGAGATCATCGCCATCGTCATCACCATCGTCACGGGCATCATCGAGATCATCATCAACATCATCCCCAACATCAGCACCATCTCCATCTTCATCCAATCTCGTCTCACAATTGCAACTTGTGTTGTAATCCGTACTATCTATCCTTTCTACCCTATCGGTGTTGATTACTACTTTGTGGTGAATGCTATTGAGTTTTGTTGGAGAAATAGCATTGTGTCCGGATTGTTTATCATCCATCTATCTCCACTGATCATGATCACTTTTATGTCTTGTGAGTAGTTACTTTAGTTCTTGAGGACATGGGAGAAGTCTTGTTGTTAGTAGTCATATGATGTTGAAGTAATATGTGTTGTTTGATACTTAAGTTGTGTTGTTATTTTCCTAGTGGTGTTGTGTGAGTTGAACACTCAACACTTCGCCTTATTAAGGACCTAGGGAAATACATTGTGTACAAAGAATGCTTACGGTGGGTTGCCGGAGTGACAGAAACCTGAACCCCAGTTCGCATGCTTTTGCACAAGGGAACAATTGATCATCGATCGTATTGCTATGGTTAGGCTTTTGCCTTAAATACTATCTTGTATTTGCGGATGCTTGCAAGGTGTTTAATCATAAGAGTGCACTCATCTTAGTCTAGAGGGTGTACTAGCATAGATCCACCCACTCAACGCTTATCAACACATCACATAGTACCGATACGGAATATGGCGAAAGCACATGACTACCTCTCCCGTGTGTCCTCAAGAACACTTTAGCCTTTATAAGTTCAGTTGCTAGGCCTCTCCTTTGCTCAGAAAGGATTGGGCCACTTGTTACTCTCCAGTGCCTTTTACTTTGCTCGCTTTTACTTTCCTGTTGCTTATATCAAGAAAACCCCTAAAAAGTTATCTTTCAGTGCTTGCAGTTATTCCTTGCTCAGAATCACTTATCAATACCTTCTGCTCCTCGTTGGGTTCGACACTCTTACTTATCGAAAACGCTGCAATAGATCCCTTACGGTTGTGGGTCATCAAGTACCGTTTTCTGGCGCCGTTGCCGGGGAGTGTAGCGCTATTGGTAAGTGAAGCTGGTAAGGAAGTTTTTATATTTCTGTTTTTATTTTGCTGTTGCTGCTCTTTGTCCTTATGAACAACCTTGCTATTGGATCGTTGCTTGTGGGAAGACGCCCCACATCTGTGGTGGTTGCTCCTCCCCCTACTGAAATTGTGCCCTATAAAATACCAGCTGGTATTATCGATTATGTTTTGGCTAATCGTTATGCAGGAGACAGACATCCCGGTGAACACTTGCTATATCTGTCACAACTATGGTCATTATTTAAGCTTGCAGGTGTATCAATGGAGTTTGTCATGAGGAAATTGTTCTCCGTATCGCTTATAGATAAAGCTTCAGATTGGTATAAGCTTCTCGATAACTCACACTTGCTTGATTGGCAAGAGCTTATGTCTCTCTTTTATACCAAGTTTTATCCTCTTCATGAAATTCATCGAGACAGGAACTATATCTATAACTTTAGGTCTCGTGACGGAGAAAGCATTGCTCAAGCTTGGGGGAGATTGAAGTCCCTAATGCTCAAATGTCCTATTCATGAGCTCCCCAAGAAAATTACACTTACAAATTTTTATGCCAGGCTTTCTCGTCAGGATAAGGAGATGCTGGATGCCTCCTCTAGTGGGGTATTTCAGACAAAGAGCGTTGAAGAAAGGAGTGATCTCATTGAAAGGATCCAGAGGAATACCGAAGATTGGGAAATTGATAAAGGTATTGAACCCGCTATAAATTATGAGCATGATTATAATGAGAGCTATGTGAAAACTGATTACTTCAATACCTTTTGCTCTAAGATTGGTCTTGATTCCCATCTAATGATTGATTTCTGTAAGGATTTTGCCTCTCACGTTGATTCTTGTAAAAAGAAGAGAGATCAGCATCATGAACCTTTCAAAGAGTTACCTGTTGATATTCATGTTGCTGGCCCTATTTTGCCTGCTGTTATATATGAAAAGCCTCCTTTTCCCGAAAGGATAAGGGAGCACTCTCTTGTGACAGGCATAATAAATAAAAGTGAGAGAAGAATTGATGAGCCTGAGGACCAGATCAAGGTCGATCCTCAAGTTGCATTGGTTAAAGACCTTGTTACTAATGATGTTTTGGATTCCAATGTAAATTTTTGTGCTGTTTCCACTAACCTTGTCACAGCCAAGAATAAAGGCCCAATTTCAGGTACTCCAGTAGTATCTGTTAAAATAGGAGATCACAATTATTATGGGCTATGCGATTTGGGATCGAGTGCTAGTGCTATCCCCTATTCACTTTATCAAGAGATCATTGGTGAGATTTCACCTTGTGAACTTGAAGAAGTTGATGTTACCATTCATCTTGCAAACAGAGCAACTATCTCTCCTATCGGAATTGTGAGAGACGTTGAAGTCCTATGTGGAAAGGTAAAATACCCTACCGACTTTCTAGTACTTGGTTCAGTGAGGGACAATTTTTGTCCTATTATTTTTGGTAGACCTTTTCTCAGAACTTGTGGAGCTATAATAGATTGCAAGAAAGGTAAAGTTTCTGTTGAATTCAATGGTGAGCCATATGAATTTAACTTTTCTAAGTTCTCTAAGCAGCCTCATGGTACCGATTTACCTAGTGATGATAAAATTATTGAAAGTATTGCTTCTATTGATATTCCCCCTAATGATCCTTTGCAGCAATATATGGAGGACCACGAGAATGATTTGCGTATGCAGGAAAGAAATGAACTAGATGAAATATTCTTGAGACAACCTGCTATCCTGAAGCACAACCTTCCGGTTGAACCTTTGGGAATTTTATCAAAACAAAAAGAAGACCCGGTGTTCGATCTTAAACCTCTTCCCGATACGCTCAAGTATGCTTATTTAGATGAAAAGAAAGTATATCCTGTTATTATCAACTCTAACCTTTCAGGATATGAAGAAGAGCGACTATTGGAAGTACTTCGTAAACACCGAGGTGCAATTGGCTATACCCTTGATGACCTTAAGGGGATTAGTCCATCTATCTGTCAACATACTATCAACCTTGAGCCCGATGCTAAACCAGTTGTTGATCATCAACGACGGTTGAACCCGAAGATGATGGATGTTGTAAGAACTGAGATTCTCAAGCTTCTAGCCGCATGTATTATCTACCCTATAGCTGATAGTAAGTGGGTAAGCCCGGTACATTGTGTTCCTAAGAAAGGAGGTACAACTGTGGTTCCTAATGATAAGAATGAACTAATACCTCAGAGAATTATTATTGGATATAGAATGTGTATTGATTACAGGAAGCTGAACAAGGCAACCAGGAAGGATCACTACCTGTTGCCGTTCATCGACCAAATGCTTGAAAGGTTATCGAAAAATACCCACTTTTGTTACCTCGATGGTTATTCTGGCTTCTCTCAAATTCATGTTAACACTTCTGATCAAGAGAAGACCACTTTTACTTGTCCCTATGGTACTTATGCTTACAGGCGTATGCCTTTTGGTTTATGTAATGCCCCTGCTACTTTTCAAAGGTGTATGTCTGCTATCTTTCATGGTTTCTGTGAGGAGATTGTGGAAGTCTTCATGGACGATTTCTCCGTCTATGGAACTTCCTTTGACCATTGTCTCCACAACCTTAATAAAGTTTTGCGGAGATGTGAGGAGACAAATCTGGCACTCAACTGGGAGAAGTGCCACTTCATGGTTAACGAAGGAATTGTTCTTGGTCACAAGATTTCCGAAAGGGGAATTGAGGTGGACAAGGCCAAGATCGAAGCAATTGAGAGGATGCCCTATCCAAGGGACATCAAAGGTATTCGCAGTTTTCTCGGTCATGCTGGTTTCTATAGAAGATTTAATAAAGACTTTTCTAAGACTTCTAGACCCCTCACTAATCTTCTCCAGAAGGACGTTCCTTTTGTATTTGATGAAGATTGTAAGGAGGCTTTTGAAGTTCCTAAGAAAGCTTTAATAACCGCTCCTATAGTACAACCACCTGACTGGAATTTACCTTTTGAGATTATGTGTGATGCTAGTGATTTTGCTATTGGAGCTGTTTTAGGGCAAAGGGTTGATAAGAAATTTAATGTTATACATTATGCTAGTAAAACCCTTGATAGTGCTCAAAAGAATTATGCTACTACTGAGAAGGAATTCTTAGTTGTAGTGTTTGCTTGTGATAAGTTTAGGCAGTATATTGTTGATTCCAAAGTTATTATTCATACTGACCATGCTGCCATTAAGTACCTTATGACAAAGAAGGATGCCAAGCCAAGACTTATCAGATGGGTACTCCTTCTTCAAGAATTTGATTTGCAGATTGTTGATAGGAAAGGAGAAGACAATCCGGTGGCGGACAATCTTTCAAGGATGGAAGATATACCGCATGATCCCATCCCAGTCAACGACAGTTTTCCAGACGAGCAACTTGCCGTTGTAAAAGTACAATCTCTTTCCGATCCTTGGTTTGCAGATTATGCTAATTTTATCGTTGCGAAGTATTTGCCTCCAGGTTTAACATTTCAGCAAAGGAAGAAGTTCTTTCATGATTTGAGGCACTACTTTTGGGATGACCCACATCTTTTCAAAGAAGGTCCAGACGGGATCATGAGAAGATGCATACCGGAACATGAGCAGAAGGACATTCTCAGACAATGTCATGATAGTCCCTATGGAGGACATCATGCCGGTGAGAGGACCGCACATAAGGTTCTTCAATCAGGTTTTTATTGGCCTACTCTCTTTAAGGATGCTAGAAATTATGTTTTAGCCTGTGATAAATGTCAGAGAGTTGGTAACATTAGTAGAAGGAATGAGATGCCTATGAATTACTCACTAGTGATTGAACCTTTTGATTGCTGGGGTTTTGATTTTATGGGTCCTTTTCCTTCTTCGCACAAGTACACTCACATTTTAGTAGCTGTTGATTATGTGACCAAGTGGGTTGAAGCAATCCCCACTGAAAGTGCTGGTCACAAGACATCTTTGAAAATGCTCAAAGATGTGATTTTCCCTAGGTTTGGTGTACCTAGGTATCTCATGACTGATGGAGGATCACACTTCACGCATGGAGCTTTTAGAAAAGCTTTAGCCAAGTACGATGTCAATCATAGAATTGCTTCACCGTACCATCCTCAAACTAGTGGGCAAGTTGAGCTCACCAATAGAGAGATCAAGTTGATCTTACAGAAGACAGTAAACAGAAATAGAAAGGACTGGTCAAATAAGTTAGGAGATGCTTTGTGGGCGTATAGAACTGCTTACAAAAACCCCATGGGCATGTCCCTCTATAAGATGGTTTATGGCAAGGCTTGCCATTTGCCATTAGAATTAGAGCACAAAGCTTTCTGGGCTATTAGAGAGCTTAATGCTGACCCAAAGTTAGCTGGTGAGAAGCGTCTCATGAACTTGACTTATCTAGATGAGTGGAGAAGTGAAGCTTACGAGAGCGCTAAAATGTTCAAGGAAAAGGTAAAGAAGTGGCATGATAGGAGGATTCTGAAACGTGAATTTAATGTTGGTGATAAAGTTTTGTTGTTTAGATCTCGTTTCAGGTTTTCTCCAGGCAAACTACTTTCCAGGTGGGAAGGGCCATTTCATATTGAAGAAGTCTATCGGTCTGGTGCAATCAAGATTAACAATTTTGAAGGCACCAAACCTCAAGTTGTGAATGGGCAAAGACTTAAGCATTACATAGCAGGAGACCCTGTCAATGTTGATGTGAATATGATATACACAACAACTCACGAAGAACATGTTGCAGCCCTGTTTCAGACACCAGCAGAAGCAGAATAAGAAAAGGTATGTATTACGGTAAGGAAACATCGCGAACCGCCATAAAAGTTCCATATTATGAGTTTTTGCAAAATTAGGAAAATTCTAAGCCTAAGTGGAACCGGAGACAAGCTCCAGGGGGCCCAGGCGCCCCCCCTGGCGCGGCCTACCTCCTGGCCGCGCCGGGAGGCCGCCTGGGCACCCAGGAGTCCGTCTCCGACCCCACTTTAGCTTGTTACCTTCCTTTCTGTGCAGAAATTTTTGCTATATATTTGCCCGGATTGTTCCGGCAAAGTATCTCGCGATTTCGTGTGTTTTCTTTTCGATCTGTTTCTGCCAGGAAATCTTTTAGCTAGACCTAGGTGCCATGGCTTCCCCAAGTTCCCCCAAGGACAAGTTCGTCGTCAACGTCATCAACCTTTACCTCGCTGAGGTGAAGAAGCACCCTCAGGTTGTTCGGATGGAGGACGGCGTCCTCCATCAAGAAGATCTTAAGGGACCTATGTAGGATCGAAGAAGTAGGTCTAGAGGGGGGGGTGATTAGACTACTTGACAAGATAAAAAATTCTGCCTTTTGGGTGTGCAAAGTTTTAGGCAGTTTTGCAATTAAGATCAAGTCAAGTAACACACTACACATGCAATTCTAGAGTATGGGCAGCGGAAAGTAAATTGCATATATAGTAAAGAGAGGTGGAGAAGATCAAACGCAGTTTGGTGACACGGAGATTTTTGTCGTGGTTCCGATAGGTGGTGCTATCGTACATCCACGTTGATGGAGACTTCAACCCACGGAGGGTAACGGCTGCGCGAGTCCACGGAGGGCTCCACCCACGAAGGGTCCACGAAGAAGCAACCTTGTCTATTCCATCACGGCCTACGCCCACGGAGGACTAGCCTTACTCGGGGTAGATCTTCACGAAGTAGGCGATCTCCTTGCCCTTACAAACTTCTTGGTTCAACTCCACATCTCAAGACGGAGGCTCCCAAGCGACACCTAACCAATCTAGGAGGCACCACCCCCCAAAAGGTAATAGACGGTGTTGATGATGATGAACTCCTTGCTCTTGTGCTTCAGATGATAATCTCCCCAACACTCAACTCTCCTCACTGATATGACTGTGGTGGAAGAAAGATTTGAGTGGAAAGCAACTTGGGAAGGCTAGAAATCAAGTTTCATATGGTAGGAATGGAATGACTTGATCTCAACACAAGGGTAGGTGGTTCACTTCTCAGAAAGTGTATGGTAGAAGTGGTGGTACTTTCTGATGGCTCTCCTCACGAATGAAGAGGGGGTGGAGGGGTATATATAGCCTCCACACAAAATCCAACCGTTACACACACATTTGACCAATCTCGGTGAGACCGAAGTGAAAACTCGGTCAGACCGAAAGTTCAAATATAGTGAACGTTGGGATTTTCGGTGGGACCGAAAATACCATCTCGGTGGGACCGAAAGTGTTTCTGATATGAACGTTGGAGATTTCGGTGAGACCGAGAAAGAAAACTCGGTTTGTCCGATTTGAGAAAGAGCAGGAACATGCCAGAATCGGTGTGACCGAAAATGAATTATCGGTGAGACCGATTTGAGCCAAGACAGAACCTTGCCCATTTCGGTGAGACCGATAATGCAAACTCGGTTATTCCGAAATGATGTGAAATGGTTACAGAAGGTTGGTAGTTCAGTTTCGGTGAGACCGATCTCAAACTCGGTATGACCGATTTTTCTAGGGTTTGGAATATGGCAGAAGTGGTTATCTCGGTGGGACTGAGTTGGAAGAATCGGTTTGGCCGAGATTACTTATGGGTGTGTATAGTAGTGAAAGATGCTGATAGTTGAAGGAGCTAAATCACTAAGCACTTGAGTAACCAGATCATCAACACAACCTCATCCCCTTTTAATAGTATTGGCTTTTCCTATGGACTCAATGTGATCTTGGATCACTAAACCAAAAATGGAGTCTTGAGCTTTTGCCAATGCTTGCCTTAGCATTTGAGGGGTCCACTTCTTCAATCATCTTGCCATACCAATGTGATTGGGTTTCCTGAAACATACTTGATAAAAGTATTGGTCCAACCACAAAGTATGTTGTCATTAATTACCAAAACCACCCGGAGAGCAAATGTGCTTTCAATCTCCCCCTTTTTGGTAATTGATGGCAACACACTGAAATTATATTGAACGAGACATCAAAGCTTATTGAAAGAAAGACAGGATTATCATGAAAGCTTTGACAAGCATGTAGTACACAGGCTCCCCCTACAAGTGTGCAAGATTTTCATAGATTATGGTTTTGGACTACCACAAGCACACAAGAGAGATAAGCAAGATGTGCTACATGCAGCTTGGCTATATGCATCAGAGCAGAAGAAAAGGAAGTGAGTGATAATGCATATGTGCATGGTGATTTCTTGCAAACAAGTATTTACAAGCAAGTCACCATCATGCACATTCTGCAAGATGCATATACTTACCTTGAGGTTCCTTGGCACTTGTACCTGAAGGGATAATCTTGGGAAAACAAGGTTAGATAACACAAGAGTATTCCTTCAACGAACTTGCAAGAACATCAAGAGTACCAAGCCAGGGAGGACATGTATAAAGAGTGTCTCATATTGAGCACAGGCTTGAATCAGCAAACATGTCTCCGAAGCTAAAAGATTTTCAATGAATTCTGAGAGATTTTGCTTTTCATAGGATATCAATTGTGACGATTCCTCTAAGTCTTCTCCCCCTAAACTAAAAGATTCCATGAGATACCAATTGTGATAACAAGGGGTGTGATGGAAAAAGCAAAATCAAAAGAATGATGCCAATTGTAATGTCCAATGTAAAACATGACAAAGCTTTGATGTGACTCTCTCCCCCTTAAGATAAGATTGCTTTTCTTCTTCCCTTAAGTCTTATCTTCTCCCCTACTCCCCCTATTCCCCCTAAGTTCTCTCCCCCTTTGACATCAAGTGCCGAAAAGGACAGCAAACTAGGTAGGACAGGAAAGATGGAAAGAAAGAAAGAAAGAAAGAAGTGGGATCCTTAAGAATCACAACAGGGCAAATAAGAACATTCATAGAGAAACAATTTGAGTTTAAATTTGAGTCCTCTCCCTCTTTAAGATTTAAAAATTTGAGTGGAGCTGCAGAAGTAGATGTCCTGGAAGATAAATCGGTGACACCGAATTAGATGGATCGGTGGGTCCGAATCCTTTTCGGTTAAACCGAAAATTTCAATCGGTGACGCCGAGTTTAACTCCAAGAAAATATTGAAATAATTCAGCTCACTTTGCAAGGGAAGTTTCAAAAGATTTGCAATGAATTTTGTAAAAGATTTTCAAGGAATTGATCAGAGCCATAAAAAGATTTCCAGAAGGATATTCACAAAGAAATATAAGAAAAGAAATAAAAGATTCCTAGATGAAGTTTTTTTTTTGTTTAAAGAGAACTCAATGAGAGAACACAAGAGAAAACAGAAAGACTCCAAAGGCATATGTACTTCATCTAGATAAAGGTCGGCGACAAAGTCACCTATGTTTGAGTATATTGACTTAGGAGTCAAATGAGGACATTTGATCATAGGTCATACTCATCGTTTAAGCTCAAAATGGGGTTGCCATTTTTCGATTAAGCATTTGATGTGATCACATCTTATGAAGCTGCTTGTACTCATGACTTTGAGTAAAGCTCCTCAAAGATGTGAAGAACATACCTTGGGCTTGTTGTTGCTTTACTCATGTAGGTAAGCTTGATGTAGGTGCTCATTGAATGTGAAGTTGGAGCGCCATTTCTACTTGTGTAGTTCATCTTCCTACAAGGGTTAGGCAAGCAAGGAAATACTCAAGAATATCCAAGATGACAAGAGTGAAGTACTAGATGTATAAGATGTCAAAAAGGATATGTGGAATTTTGTTCCTTGAACTCAACATCCCAAAGGGCTAGATACTTGGTCAATGACAAGATTACTCATGATTTGAGTGTGTGGTAATCTTGTGGAATGTAGATCATCCAAGCACCTGCAAAGAGTTAGATGCAATACAAGGAGGCAAATGTGTCCAAGACATATGATCATCATCATAAGAGAAATATCAAGGATTACTCAAGAGAGCTCAAGCCTTGCATGCATCAGAGGAGTTATCACTCCAAGTTTGAAGCATCAATGATGTTCAACTCACTCCTCAAGCGACAAAACACTTTCTCATCAAGAGGTTTTGTAAAGATATCAGCAAGTTGTTTGTCAGTGCGAACATGCCTAAGATTAATATCACCCTTGGCAATATGATCACGAATAAAATGGTGACGAACTTCAATATGCTTTGTTCGAGAATGTTGCACTGGATTGTGTCCAATCTTGATTGCACTCTCATTGTCACAAAGCAAGGGAACACGTCTCACATGTATCCCATAATCTTT
Organism: Secale cereale; assembly: GCA_902687465.1. NCBI lineage: Eukaryota > Viridiplantae > Streptophyta > Magnoliopsida > Poales > Poaceae > Secale > Secale cereale. The sequence continues at coordinate 140,162,362 of LR738714.1, read as the reverse complement.
AAGCGTTTGTGTCATCCATAGCAATTGAGCACAACACGAACCAGCAGCAATATATTCTGCTTCGGCAGTGGATAAAGATACCGAATTTTGTTTCTTGGAGGACCAAGATACAAGGGATCGACCAAGGAATTGACATGTACCCGAAGTTGACTTTCTATCAACCTTGTCACCGGCATAGTCCGAGTCGGAATAGCCAACAAGATCGAAAGAAGCTCTCTTAGGATACCAAATGCCAAAGTTTGGTGTGTGTATCAAGTATCTCACTATCCTTTTAACAGCTTTAAGATGACATTCTTTAGGGGCTGCTTGATATCGCGCACACATGCAAACACTCAACATTATGTCAGGACGAGAAGCACAAAGATATAGTAGAGAACCAATCATAGAACGGTAAACCCTTTGATCAACGGGTTCTCCATCCTTTGTCAAGTCATTATGTCCACTAGTAGGCATGGGGGTACTCATACCTTTGCTTTCTTGCATGTTGAACTTCTTGAAGAGATCCTTGGTGTACTTTGTTTGTGAGACAAAAGTACCCTCCTTAGATTGCTTGATTTGCAACCCAAGGAAGAATTTGAGTTCACACATCATGGACATTTCATACTTCTCTGACATGAGCTGTCCAAACTTCTTGCTAAAATGGGGGTTAGTTGAACCAAAGATAATATCATCAACATATATTTGGCACACAAATAGTTCACCATTAACCCTTTTTGTGAACAGCGTTGAGTCTATCTTTCCAATTTCAAAGCCTTTTTCAAGAAGAAAACTAGTCAAGCATTTGTACCAAGCTCTAGGGGCTTGTTTAAGACCATAAAGAGCTTTATGCAACTTATAAACATGATTAGGCTTTTTAGGATTCACAAATCCGGGAGGTTGTTTCACAAATACTTCCTCCTCAATTTCACCATTTAGGAAAGCACTTTTGATGTCCATTTGATAGAGAGTAATATCATGATGATTGGCATAAGCAAGAAGAATGCGAATGGACTCAAGTCTAGCAACGGGGGCATAAGTCTCACCATAGTCCATACCTTCGACTTGTGTGTAACCTTGAGCTACGAGACGAGCCTTGTTGCGGATGACTTGTCCATCTTCGTCTTGCTTGTTGCGAAACACCCATTTGGTTCCAATGATGTTTTGATCATCGTTGGGCTTCTCTACCAATGTCCACACCTTGTTCCTCTCGAAGTTGTGTAGTTCTTCGTGCATAGCGTTCACCCAATCCGGGTCTTTAAGTGCTTCTTCTACCTTCATAGGTTCAATACTAGAGATAAATGAGTAATGCTCACAAAAGTTAGCTAAGCGAGTTTTAGAGCGAGTAATTCTCCCGGAGTTGATGTCGTTCATCATTTGTTCCACGGGATGATTCTTCTTGACTCTTGCTCGAACTCGGGATAGCTTTTGTTGATGTTGTGGCTCAGCTTCCTCATCATCTTCATCTTCTTCTTCTTCTTCTTCATTGTTGTTGGTGTTGTCTTGAGGCGGTGGAGAAGGAGGTTGTGGTGGATCTTCTTGTTGCATTTCCTCATCTTGGTGAGTTCCACTTGTGGAGGCCTCCATGTTGCCTTGAGGTTCATCTTGCCGTGAGGTAGGTGGCTCCACATATGTAGATGAGGTACTCTCCTTCACTTCCATGGGACGGATCTTCCCGATAGATAAATCTTGGATTGCTTCCGATGGGTCCTTGTCTCCTACATCAATAGGCATTTGCTCTACTTGCGAGCCATTAGATTCATCAAACTTCACATCTACCGTCTCTTCAACCTTTCGGGTGAAATTATTGTAGACACAGTAGGTGTGGGAGTTTGATCCATAACCAAGAAGAGAGCCTTCATGAGATTTAGGAGCAAATTTAGACCGACGATGCTTATCAAGGATATAGCATTTTGAACCAAAGACACGAAAGTATCCCACTTGGGGTTTGTTACCGGTGAGAAGCTCGTATGATGTCTTGCCGAGAAGCTTATGAAGATAAAGCCTGTTGATAGCATGACAAGCTGTCTCGACCGCTTCTCCCCAAAAATGTTTCGGTGTCTTGTATTCATCAAGCATCGTTCTTGCCATCTCTATGAGCGTTCGGTTCTTCCTCTCAACAACTCCATTTTGTTGAGGAGTGTACGTAGCCGAGAACTCATGTAGAATCCCTTCCTCATCGAGAAAAGAGTCTACATTGGCATTCTTGAACTCCGTTCCATTATCACTCCGAACTTTCTTGATCTTCACCTCAAATTGATTTTGGGCCTTTTTGGCAAAGGTCTTGAAGATCCTCTGAACCTGCGATTTATCATCAAGGAAAAATACCCACGTAAATCTGGAATAATCATCAACTATAACTAGACCAAAGGAGTTACCACCAAGGCTTTTGTAAGCATTGGGACCGAAGAGATCCATATGAAGAAGCTCAAGCGGTCTCCTAGTGGTCATGATGTTTTTTACGGGATGACTTCCACCGACTTGTTTTCCTGCTTGACAAGCACTACAAAGTCTATCTTTGTCAAAGAAAACATCTTTAACACCAAGAATATGATCACCTTTGATTAGCTTGTCTAGGTTACGCATACCAACATGTCTTAGCCTTCTATGCCATAACCAACCTTTAGAGGATTTAGCAATGAAACAAGCTCTAGGTTGGGCTTTCTTAGTGAAATCAACAATATATAGATCACCTCTACGTATACCGGTAAAAGCCATGTTTTGATTATCACGACGAAAGACTTGGCAATCTACTTTGGTGAATAGCACATTGAATCCAAAGTCAGCTAATCTAGACACGGAAAGTAAATTGTATCCAAGAGATTCTACTAGCATGACATTTTGAATAGAGCTATCATGAGATATGGCCACCTTACCAAGGCCAAGTACCTTACCCTTGGAGTTGTCTCCAAAAGTCACATACTTGCGTGGACCATCGTTTTTTGCAAGCTCTCGAAACATGTCTTTGTCTCCGGTCATGTGATCGGTGCATCCACTATCAAGAATCCACTCTTTTCCACCGGACATGTAGTCTCTCAGATTTGCCATAAGATTGAGACTCTTCATGACCTTGTCTAGCTCGGTGTCCGAATCGGAGTAATCATCGTCTTGCTCATGCTCATCATCATATTGACCCATAGATTGTTCATCATCAACACCTAGGTCAATTTGATAAGTACTTGCATTAGTTTGGTCAATGGAACAATAATCTTCGGAATGCAATGCAAGAGCATTTCTAATGATAATATTGATAAGACCGGGATCACCCTTCTTTTTCATAAGATCACGAAGCTCAAAAAAGCATTTATCAAAGTTGGGATCATTGGGGTGCAACTTATCAAATTCAATAGTCTTGTGTAGAATTTCATCAAGACTTCTCAAAGAGTAGTCCGGATAAAGTTCTTCCAAGAATTTCCACATAGCATAGGCACACTCAAAGTTTGTAACAAGATTAAGCAATTCATCGGGTAACCCTCTAATGATAAGATTTACAGTTCTAAGGTTACGAAGCAAATCAAGCTCTTCGTCCATGGTAGGGTGCAAGGGATCAACAGGAGGCACATAAGGGGTTTCAACATATTTGCACAAATTGTACATTTTAAAGATACTAAGCATTTCAACCCTCCAAGAGTTATAGAACCTTCCATCAAGAACAGGCACTCTATGGCTAACACTCCCATCCGTAGACACGTCCATCTTCCTCCAATGGTGTGTAAACCAAAGCAATGGAGACCAAAGCTCTGATACCAATTGTAGGATCGAAGAAGTAGGTCTAGAGGGGGGGTGATTAGACTACTTGACAAGATAAAAAATTCTGCCTTTTGGGTGTGCAAAGTTTTAGGCAGTTTTGCAATTAAGATCAAGTCAAGTAACACACTACACATGCAATTCTAGAGTATGGGCAGCGGAAAGTAAATTGCATATATAGTAAAGAGAGGTGGAGAAGATCAAACGCAGTTTGGTGACACGGAGATTTTTGTCGTGGTTCCGATAGGTGGTGCTATCGTACATCCACGTTGATGGAGACTTCAACCCACGGAGGGTAACGGCTGCGCGAGTCCACGGAGGGCTCCACCCACGAAGGGTCCACGAAGAAGCAACCTTGTCTATTCCATCACGGCCTACGCCCACGGAGGACTAGCCTTACTCGGGGTAGATCTTCACGAAGTAGGCGATCTCCTTGCCCTTACAAACTTCTTGGTTCAACTCCACATCTCGAAGACGGAGGCTCCCAAGCGACACCTAACCAATCTAGGAGGCACCACCCTCCAAAAGGTAATAGACGGTGTTGATGATGATGAACTCCTTGCTCTTGTGCTTCAAGTGATAATCTCCCCAACACTCAACTCTCCTCACTGATATGGCTGTGGTGGAAGAAAGGTTTGAGTGGAAAGCAACTTGGGAAGGCTAGAAATCAAGTTTCATATGGTTGGAATGGAATGGCTTGATCTCAACACAAGGGTAGGTGGTTCACTTCTCAGAAAGTGTATGGTAGGAGTGGTAGACTTTCTGATGGCTCTCTCCACGAATGAAGAGGGGGTGGAGGGGTATATATATCCTCCACACAAAATCCAACCGTTACACAAACATTTGACCAATCTCGGTGAGACCGAAGTTAAAACTCGGTCAGACCGAAAGTTCAAATATAGTGAACGTTGGGATTTTCGGTGGGACCGAAAATACCATCTCGGTGTGTCCGAAGTGAGTCAAAGGTTGGAGCTTGCCATCTCGGTGAGACCGAAAGTAACAACTCGGATATTCCGAAGTGATGTCAATTGGTTACAGAAGGTTGGCAGTCCATTTTCGGTGAGACCGAAACTCAAAATCGGATGGACCGAGAAATTAGGGTTTGGTAGAATAACTAAGGTGGTTCATCTCGGTGGGACTGAGTTTGCAGAATCGGTTTGTCCGAGATTACTTATGAGTGTGTTAAGTAGTGAAGAGTGCTGATAGTTGAGGGAGCTAGATCACCAAGCACTTGAGCAACTAGATCATTAACACAACCTCATCCCCTTTTAATAGTATTGGCTTTTCCTATGGACTCAATGTGATCTTTGATCACTAAACCAAAAATAGAGTCTTGAGCTTTTGCCAATGCTTGTCTTAGCATTTTGAGGGGTCCACTTCTTCAGACATTTCCATACCCATATCATCGAACTTTTCTGAAATGATTCTCAAGTAAATATTAGTTCAATGATATATATGTTGTTATTAATTACCAAAACCACCCGGGGATTAGTTGCACTTTCAATCTCCCCCTTTTTGGTAATTGATGACAACATATAGATCAAAGCTTCGACAAAAGATATAATCAAGGAATAATATCGTCGCTTTGAGAAGTATGTGATAAACAAGAGCTCCCCCTAAATTTGTGCATTATTTGAAATTTGCGTTTGAATGCAAATGCACAATCGATTAGGATTATGGGTCACTCTTCCATGTCACATACATCTTGGTGGAGCGCACAAAATGATAAGAATGAGTAACAAGCACTCAATCACCAAGACAAGAGTAAATAGCCATACAATAAGGAATAGCATATGATAAGCAATAAGCACAGCATATGATAAGCAATAAGCACACAATAAGGCATAGTATGACTAAGCACTCATTAAGGTAGCATCAAACGTAGTAGCAAGCACACTTAAAGTATCAGGAACCAAAAGAAATCAACGTATCTCAAAGAAAAACGGCAAAAGAACGAAAAGACGAAAGAGCACTCTCTCTCTCGAAGCCCTATGATCTATAACAATTTCTCCCCCTTTGGCAACAAGTTACCAAAAAGTTCGAAAAGGTATAGAGCTAAGCGTCACTGCGGGCTCTGCTGGCGGCTCCCGTCTGGGTAGATGTCGGTGTAGAGATAGCTGCATCGGCGAAGACTTCTGCTGAAGTCTGCGGTGGAGGAGTGGATGCTGGAGCTGGAGCAACTGCTGGAGCTGTGGCTGGTGCTGAAGTGGTAGCCCTGGAGTCTGTCACTGGGATAGCTGCAGATCTGGATCCTCTGGGAACCTGAGCAGTCTGGCGATGAGAGTCCTGGACTAGATCATCCTGCATAAGCTCTGCTCTCTCCTGCCTTGTCTCCTCCATGTCTGCCTCAAGCTTGTTGACAGACACCTGAATCTCAGTCAGCTTCACGTCCAGAGCGTGGATCTTGTCCTCGACAATCCTCTCTAGGCTCTCCTGAGATTGCTCAATGCTGGCCAGGCGTTGTTCAATCCTTTGGGTAGCTTCAAGAATTTGTTCTCCAAAGCTCTTTGGCTTAGCTGCTGCTGCTGCTGCCTCTTTGTCAGCTTTAGCCTTCTTCGCAGCTTCAATTTTGGCTTGTCCTTCAACTGAGGTGGGATCCTCTTCATCCATCACAACCACGTTGTCCTCATGCTCTGGCTGCAGTGGCAAGTGCTTCCTATCCAACATGAATTTGCCCGTGCCAAACTTGGCGTTGATGAGCATCTGAATCTGCGGTGCAAACCCACACGACCTCTTCTGGTCAGCTGCAGTCCTCTTAATGGTCTCTACCATCAAGTCCATCACCTTAAAAGGTGCCTTCTCATCGAGAATGTGCAGCATGTTGATAGAATAGCCTCGAATCATCCGGTGGTCTCCTGACTTAGGCATCAATGTATGCCTCAGAATAGTGTTAGTGGTGGTCAGACCTGCCTGGAGATAGTACACTGAGCCAAGCTTCCATCCTTCCAAATCAGCAGCTGGGATCTCCTTGTACATATTCTTCATGGAATCTTGACTCTTCTTAGGAATCCCATAGACATCAATGTCGTCCTCTCTCTGCACTGGAGCGTTCAGAAGTTCTGCCCATTCTTCAACAGTCGAAGAAAACCGTTGACCTTCAGTCATCCAGGTGATCTTGACATCAGGATAGAAGTGGGCTGTGGCATAGAACTGCATGATCATCTCGTCATTCCAAGCTGTCAGCTCTTGACCCACAAAATCAGCAACTCCACATGCAGTAAAGCTCTCATGCACATGGGGAAAGAAGTCCCGGTGCTCTTCACTGTCAATATACTTCCAGTCAACATACCTGGTGTCAGCAACAATGGGCTTCTTATCCATCAGCACGGTCTCATAGAAATCCTGCTGCTCTCTGGTGTGGAATCTGGGGTCCACAGCAGTCCTTCTCCTTACAGCATATGGATCAGACTGTCTCCATAGCCTGAGACCTTTGTCCTTCCTTGCCTTCATGTCCTCAGCTTGAGGATGAGCATCATTGTGGAGTGGCAACTTGGGACGGAGCTTAAGCAACACATGCTCTTCATCTGATTCAGACGGTGGCATCTCACCTTTGTTCTTCTCAGAAGCTGGAATGCTCCTGGTTGTTCTCTTGGGCTTGGCTGGAGCTGCCTTGGCTTGAGCAGGCTTCTTGGGCTTAGAGGAGGCTTGAGCCCGAATAGCATCACCCATGAACTTAGCTTTCTGAGGAGGAGGCTGGGGTGCATCTTCTTCTTCTTCTTCTGCAGCATCAACTTGAGGTTCAGCATATACTACCCTCTTCCTTTTGGAAGTCTTCTTCACCTTGCTTGGAGCAGGCTCTTCCAAGTTGAGCTTCTTTGCAACTGCTGACTGCTTTACTTTGCTTGTGCCTTTCCTTGACTGCTGCCCTTGGTGCTCTTTGGCAACCACATTCCTCTTTGGCTTGGAGGTAACTTCCTCAGCAACAAAGTCAGAGTCCTCATCATCTGAAGTTCTCTTCTTCCTGGTTCTGGTGGCTGCAGGAGGCAAACCACTAGGGGTGCTCCTCTCACCATCATCACTAGAGCTGCTAGCAGGACTTGTATCTGCCTCTGGAATATCAGCAAAAGGTGACTCAGACCTGTTCTGGCTGTCACTGACATCTGACATGGCTGAAAACCTGTGAAAAGATAAGGTATAGGTAGAGTAGAAGAGTTATCACAACTGTAGAGGTTTTTGCAAAAAAAAAATGAGTTCAAAACTTAGTTTTGAGTTTTCACAGAATGTATTTCGGTCAAACCGATTTTAAGTTTCGGTGAAACCGAAGTGTTCAACAGAAACCTACACACCACTTTCGGTCAGACCGAAATGGGTTTCGGTCCTACCGATAACTTAGGGTTTCACTGAAACTACGTATCGATCATTCCGATTGGCACAACTCGGTTAAACCGAATGATGCAGTGCAATGGCCAGAGGCCAAATCGGTCATTCCGAGTTTCAAAATCGGCTTCACCGAGATGCGTTTCGTGGAAACCTAAACCTAAGAATTTTGCTCGAAACTAGAGGATCTGAACTAATGTATAGGGAATATCTCAAACGTGGATTGAATCATGGCAAGCCTATCGTGCAAGAATCGGATGGGGAGCACGAAAAGGGATCGGGACACACCCTAACTTGGTGGTGTCCCTCTACGGCGGCAACGGTGGAGATGATTACCGTTGACAGCGGCGGAGACCTGCGGCGAGGGCGCACAGGCGACGATGGCGACGATCCGTAGACCAGGGCGACGGCAGCAGGGGTCTTGGGGGCGAACGGTTTGAAGAATTAAATCGCGCGCAGCCCTCAGGTATATATAACCCCATGCTGTCGGTGGGACCGAGTTGAAAAACTCGGTGTCACCGAGATGTATAACTGCTCTGCAGTTACGCATATCGGTCAGACCGAGATTTTGAACTCGGTTTCACCGAGATGAAACCTAGATCAGTCTAAGCGTTTCGGTTGGACCGAGATTGAGAAGCCGGTCAGACCGAAATGGACTTAGAAGGTTTTGGAAGTCAGCCTTAGACGAATCGGTGGCTCCGAGTGCTCCTCACTCGGACTGTCCGAAAAAGACTTGTTCAAAGTTGTGATATGAGCATGAATAGAATTTGAGACAAGAAAGCATAGATAGCTAGGGAAAGGTGCTTAGGCATTCTTGTCCATCCATTTGGCCAGAAAAATCAAAACAATCAAAACCACAAATGGATGTCCTTGAATGGATAAAATCATGCATTCAACATGCTCACACAATAAGATAGGAACTGAAATATGTGTCAAACATGCACAACCAACACTCTAGCTACTAGCACACAATTTGTCGATGACTAGGTCATCTATATATGAGTATATTGACTTAGGAGCCAAATGAGAACATTTGATCATAGGTCATACTCATCGTTTAAGCACAAGTGGGGTTACCACTTTTACATAAAGCATTTATGTGTTCACATCATTTGGAGATGCTTTAGCTCAATTTTTAGAGCAAAGCTCCCCCTAGATGTGAGAACCCCTTTTAAAGGGTCAAACTAACCTTGGGTTGTCGTAGAAGACTTCATGTAGATGTTGAAGATGTGGATGCTCAATGTTGATGTAGATCATCAAGAGTTGGGAGCTATCCTTTGGATTAGGGCACTTTCAATACCTACATGGGTTAGTCCCACAAGGAACAAACAAGAATATCCATAGACATAGATTGAAGTTCACAAAAGATGATGTCCATCAAAGCAATGATTACCTTGTCCCTTGACTTACCAATAAGAGGGTTTGTGACTCCATGAACTAGTGCATGATGTGGAAGTTGATTGCACAAGTTCTTGCCAAAATGAATATGAGTGAAGTATGTTGGCGGAGTCACCCTCAAGAACCTTCTAGTTCTTCTTCTTTGGGATCCACATCATCTTGATGGGAATCCTTGGGGTTGTAGTTGAGCTTGACGAAGTAGAACTTGATGTGTCCTTGGGAACCCACTTGACCATGGCTTGAGGTGCTTCAATGAATGCATCAATCTCCTCTTGAAGCTTGTCCTTGGCCTTTAGCTTGTGGTCTTGTGGTGGAAGGTCATCTTGAGCTTGTTCACATTGGAAGAAGTAGGATCATACTTCTCCTTTTCTGAAACAAACTGTGGAGTAGGGTATTGACCTTCTTCCCACTCAACACCTTCGGCGTTGAACTTTCGCTCAAAACCAATCCCTTGATTCTTCCGGTGTCTTCCTTGTTTGCGAACAATCTCCTCAAAGTTCTTGCTTCCGGCAAGACTCTTGTAGACACCTTTCTCTATGATTTCCTTAAATAAGCTATTTTCTTGCTCAAGTGTAACTTGGCTTGAAACATTGTTAGTGGAATCAAGAGAACTACTAGAAGCAACAATATTGGATTTAACATTGTTATTGTTACTACTAGAGGAAGAATTTTTCTTATGCTTGTCATGCTTAGTCTTAATAGGTGGCAAGAAATTAGACAAGAGAAGTCGTTTGGCAAGATATGAAGAACTCTTCTTTCGAAGATCGTCATTGATCGCTTTTAGAAACTCATGTTCTTGCTCTAGAGTGAGCTTCTCGAAGCGTAGCTTCTCATGAGATCTTAGGAGCTCTCTATGATCTTCTTGAGTTGTTTCATGAGCTAACTTAAGAGTGTTTAGTTCTTTAGTTAGACGCTCAATCTCCTTCATAGCATTGTCATTCGACTCTTCTCGACTATAAAGACTACTAGCATTTTCATCATTACTAAGCTCACTAGATTTATCATGCAAGAGCTCATCTTCACAAAGCAAGTCATCCTCATCACTATCAAAGTCAATGAATTCAGGGTGTGTTACCTTGGGGCCTTTAGCCATGAAGCATCTTCCAATTCCCTCATTTGGTGAATCAAATAAGTCGTAGGAGTTGGAGTTGGAGGATACGAGCGCAAGTCCGGCAACACCTTCATCTTGACTATAGTCGGAGTCGGAGTGATAGCTTCCATCGGATTGATTGTCAGAGTCGGAGCCGGAGACCCATTCACCAACATGAGCTTGATGTCTTCTTCTTGTGTAGCTCCTTGATGACTTGTCTTTCCTCTCCGAATCTTTGCTTCTCCGAGAGGGTCTTCGTTCATAACGATCATCTCTGCTCCTTCTTTCTCTCCGAGGTGACTCATCTCTTGCTCTTCTTCTTGGAGATTCTTCTCTTCTCTTGTGGGGAGCCGTACACTCATTTGAGAAGTGTCCGGGTCTTCCACAATTGTAGCAGTTTCGATCACGGCTAGAAGATCTCTTTTCATCATATGATCTAGACTTTGAGCTTCTTTCTTTGCCTCTATTCTTGTAGAACTTGTTGAAGTTCTTGACCATTAGGCTTATCTCTTCATTGGAAATTAGCTTGTCACTTGAGGTAGTAGGAGCATCACTTGTAGCTTTGTAAGCACCACTTGACTTGTTGTGAAGCTCTTCCTTATCCTTAAGTGTCATCTCATGAGCAACAATTCTTCCAATGACTTCAGTTGGCTTGAGAGTCTTGTAGTTTGGCATCATTTGGATCAAAGTGCACACGGTGTCATACTTTCCATCCAAAGCTCTGAGAATCTTCTTAATGATGAATCGGTCGGTCATTTCTACGCTTCCTAAGCCGGCAATCTCATTTGTGATGAGAGCAAGCCTAGAGTACATTTCAGCGACTCCTTCACCATCCTTCATCTTGAACTTGTCAAGTTGACCTTGAAGAATATCTAGCTTTGATTCCTTCACAGATTCAGTACCTTCGTGCATTTCAACCAAAGTATCCCAAATCTCCTTAGCATTCTCAAGACGACTGATTTTGTTGAACTCTTCGGGACACAAAGCATTGAAGAGAATGTCACAAGCTTGAGCATTGTTTTGCAACATCCGCAACTCTTCGGGTGTAGCTTCGCGATCCGGAACTTTTCCTTCTTCAAAGAAATCACCTTGCATACCAACATAGATAATGCCCCATGCGGCTGGGTTATGACCAAGAATATGCATTTTCATTTTATGCTTCCAACTAGCAAAATTTGTACCATCAAAGTAAGGACCTCTACGATAATTACCCTCACTAGACGCCATACTCTCCTAGGTTGTGAAACCAAGCTTATGGAGTCCAATGCAATGGAAACCAAGGCAATGGAGACCAAAGCTCTGATACCACTTGTAGGATCGAAAGTAGGTCTAGAGGGGGGGTGATTAGACTACTTGACAATATAAAAAATCTGCCTTTAGATCATGCAATGTTTTTGGCAGTTTCACAATTAAGATCAATTCAAGTAACACCCTACACATGCAATTCTAGAGTATATGCAGCGGAAAGTAAATTGCACATGTAAAAGAGAGGTGGAGAAGATCAAACGCAGTTTGGTGACACGGAGATTTTTGTCGTGGTTCCGATAGGTGGTGCTATCGTACATCCACGTTGATGGAGACTTCAACCCACGAAGGGTAACGGCTGCGCGAGTCCACGGAGGGCTCCACCCACGAAGGGTCCACGAAGAAGCAACCTTGTCTATTCCATCACGGCCTACGCCCACGGAGGACTAGCCTTACTCGGGGTAGATCTTCACGAAGTAGGCGATCTCCTTGCCCTTACAAACTTCTTGGTTCAACTCCACATCTCAAAGACGGAGGCTCCCAAGCGACACCTAACCAATCTAGGAGGCACCACCCCCCAAAAGGTAATAGACGGTGTTTATGATGATGAACTCCTTGCTCTTGTGCTTCAAATGATAATCTCCCCAACACTCAACTCTCCTCACTGATATGGCTGTGGTGGAAGAAAGATTTGAGTGGAAGGCAACTTGGGAAGGCTAGAAATCAAGTTTCATATGGTAGGAATGGAATGGCTTGATCTCAACACAAGGGTAGGTGGTTCACTTCTCAGAAAGTGTATGGTAGAAGTGGTGGTACTTTCTGATGGCTCTCCTCACGAATGAAGAGGGGGTGGAGGGGTATATATAGCCTCCACACAAAATCCAACCGTTACACACACATTTGACCAATCTCGGTGAGACCGAAGTGAAAACTCGGTCAGACCGAAAGTTCAAATATAGTGAACGTTGGGATTTTCGGTGGGACCGAAAATACCATCTCGGTGGGACCGAAAGTGTTTCTGATATGAACGTTGGAGATTTCGGTGAGACCGAGAAAGAAAACTCGGTTTGTCCGATTTGAGAAAGAGCAGGAACATGCCAGAATCGGTGTGACCGAAAATGAATTATCGGTGAGACCGATTTGAGCCAAGACAGAACCTTGCCCATTTCGGTGAGACCGATAATGCAAACTCGGTTATTCCGAAATGATGTGAAATGGTTACAGAAGGTTGGCAGTTCAGTTTCGGTGAGACCGATCTCAAACTCGGTATGACCGATTTTTCTAGGGTTTGGAATATGGCAGAAGTGGTTCATCTCGGTGGGACTGAGTTGGAAGAATCGGTTTGTCCGAGATTACTTATGGGTGTGTATAGTAGTGAAAGATGCTGATAGTTGAAGGAGCTAAATCACTAAGCACTTGAGCAACCAGATCATCAACACAACCTCATCCCCTTTTAATAGTATTGGCTTTTCCTATGGACTCAATGTGATCTTGGATCACTAAACCAAAAATGGAGTCTTGAGCTTTTGCCAATGCTTGCCTTAGCATTTGAGGGGTCCACTTCTTCAATCATCTTGCCATACCAATGTGATTGGGTTTCCTGAAACATACTTGATAAAAGTATTGGTCCAACCACAAAGTATGTTGTCATTAATTACCAAAACCACCCGGAGAGCAAATGTGCTTTCAACCTATCAAGGAGGGAAGCATCCAGGCCAGGCTAGAAGAAGTGGAGCAAGAAGTCTTCAAGTACAAGAAGATGATCGAGCGCGGTGTTGATGCTAACTTTGACATCATCAACGAGCTGAAGACCTACTTCCTGAAGGAGATGAAGGAGATGTGGAAAAGCATCACCACATCTGAAGAAAGAATTGAAGAGCTCCAAGGGCAAATTTATGATCTACATCACCAGAACTGTGAGTATGAACTAAGGTTTATGCGCATGGGTATGGGTGCTGCATGCAGGATTCAGGAGACAAACTTCTCATATGAGACTGGAGAACCCCTTCCATGGAAGCACTTCGCCGAGGACTACGTGATCAACGTCAACAAGAATGAGGAGTGAAATCTCCTTGGGTAATGGCATCCCCTTGGCTTGTTCCAAGCTTGGGGGAGTGCCCGGTATCTTTATCTTTATCTTTTGTCTTTTAGAGTCAAGTAGAGTCGTATCATGTCTAGGGAGGTTATTATATGAAATAGGTGTGTGCATTGAGGTCTATCACTCCTTCTGTGGAGAGATTGTATCCGTGAGTGTGGAGTCGTCTATGATGGAATATAAATGAGAAGTCTATTGGTTCCTTTGCTGCACTCGGTATTCTCTTCACGCAATCGACCTTATATGATGATTCTTATGGGGAGTATTGACCTTATATCAGGTATGGCTTTCAAAACTTTATTTAATCTTGGCAAACATAGCTTTGGTCATAACAACAAGCATGATTTTCTTAAAGTAGCGACATAGCCAAAACCTTTATGTTATTATGCTTGAAGTGTTATGCTGACAAGGAAGACAACTTGATGTGTTATGCTTATTTTAATGTTTATGCTTTATATTGCTTTGCATCTTAGTCATCATCAATTGTCTGTTCTCTCAAAGCCTTTGCTAGCCTAAACTCTGTACTAAGCGGAATTCTGCTTGTGCATCCATACCCTTAAACCAATACCTTCCATATGAGTCCACCATACCTTCCTATTCGTGGTATTCCACTACCACCTCCTAAAGTATAGAATTCATGTGTTATCCTTAAATGTTCAAAATCTTCTATTTTGTGCCCCTGTTTTAGCTCATGAGGAAGTAGTAGTTAATTCATGATCTTTTTAAGTTGGACAAGTTTTACCCCGGGATTGCATGTCTAATCTGCAAACCCCAAATACGAGGAGGAACTGGCATGAGTGCGCCCGGCTCAGAAAAGATAATACAACAAACAAACCCTCCTTCACGCTTTGTTCATGAGAAATCAGAAAACTTTTGGCAGTGGTAAACAAAGGAGATTAAGGGGATGTGATCGTCCCCGTGCGGGACCCATTCCTCGAAACTTGTCCAGTTTGAGAAGTAATTGAGTTATCTATTAGCATTCGTTGACAAATCATGCACCTCTCAAAACTTGTTTTCATTCTGTTTGATTTAAGGATAGCACATGAGTTTTCCCTACTTCCCTAGAGCAGGGCCTATCTCTTAGTTTTAGGTTGAGTCAGTTATTCCTACTTCCTTCTATTCTTAAAGAGAGCAGACATTTGATGTTGACGAGGATTCATTCATATAAAGTTGCATTAAGATTTTTCATATCATATCCTTGTTGACATTATCATTTGATAAGTAAGTTTTTGTCAAGCCCAGCTAAAGCAAACATCTTCCTTTGTGTTAACACTTTCACTTCTTGCCTACTAACATGTTCTTTCAAAAGCTTCAATTAATCTCACCAAAACATAAAGAGAAAGAGCAAAAGTAAAAGCTATTAGTTGTTCTTTGACCAAAGGACATGTTTGCCATGATTTGATGAGTTTCCTTAGCCCTACTTTCGATTATAAGTGTTACCACTCTTTTATAAGGGCCTTATGAGTTGAAGATTGCTGTTGAGGATATTTGAGTTTGGTGAAGAAACTGTGATGCTTCGTGTCCGTATTCTATTTATCGACACTTCACTCTCTAAACTTGTGGACAGGTTTACCGAGCTCAGAATTCGCTTGGGGACAAGCGAGGTCTAAGCTTGGGGGTGTTGATACGTCCAAAATGCATCACTATTTTATATCATAATTCATCCTTATTCATTGATATATTTCACATTACGATGATGTTCTTATGTTGTTTTGGCCTATTTTACACAGTTTGCAACTTTCCGGTGCCAAAGCAGCAGACGCAGGATTCAGCGGTAAAAAGTGGATGCTGAGTTGCTGAAGAAGAATACCTCCAAATTACCTAAAAATCGACGGAGGGTATTTTCCAGAAGGATCACGAAGATACGCAAAAGAGCAACCAGAGGGGGGCCACAGGGTGCCCAGGCGGCCACCTGGCGCGGCCCCCACCCTGGCCGCGCCGGGAGGGCGCCTGGAGCCCCTGGCCCACTCCAGTCTCCCCCCTCTGGCCTATATACTCCTCGTCATCCAGAAACCCTAAAAGGAGGGGAGTTTACGGAGTTCCGCCGCCGCTCCGTGGCGGAAACCTAGAGAGAAGAAAAGCCATCTCCGGCGGGTAGATTCCACAGGGGAGATCACCTCCCGGAAGGGGAGGTCATCGCCATCGTCATCACCATTGTCACGGGCATCATCGAGATCATCATCAACATCATCCCCAACATCAGCACCATCTCCATCTTCATCCAATCTCATCTCACAATTGCAACTTGTGTTGTAATCCGTACTATCTATCCTCTCTACCCTACCGGTGTAGATTACTACTTTGTGGTGAATGCTATTGAGTTTTGTTGGAGAAATATCATTGTGTCCAAATTGTTTATCATCCATCTATCTCCACTGATCATGATCTCTTTTATGTCTTGTGAGTAGTTACTTTAGTTCTTGAGGACATGGGAGAAGTCTTGTTGTTAGTAGTCATATGATGTTGAAGTAATATGTGTTGTTTGATACTTAAGTTGTGTTGTTATTTTCCTAGTGGTGTTGTGTGAGTCGAACACTCAACACTTCGCCTTATTAAGGACCTAGGGGAATACACTGTGTACAAAGAATGCTTACGGTGGGTTGCCGGAGTGACAGAAACCTGAACCCCAGTTCGCACGCTTTTGCACAAGGGAACAATGGATCATCGATCGTATTGCTATGGTTAGGCTTTTGCCTTAAATACTATCTTGTATTTGCGGATGCTTGCAAGGTGTTTAATCATAAGAGTGCACTCATCTTAGTCTAGAGGGTGTACTAGCATAGATCCACCCACTCAACACTTATCAACACATCACATAGTACCGATACGGAATATGGCGAAAGCACATGACTACCTCTCCCGTGTGTCCTCAAGAACACTTTAGCCTTTATAAGTTCAGTTGCTAGGCCTCTCCTTTGCTCAGAAAGGATTGGGCCACTTGTTACTCTCCAGTGCCTTTTACTTTGCTCGCTTTTACTTTCCTGTTGCTTATATCAAGAAAACCCCTAAAAAGTTATCTTTCAGTGCTTGCAGTTATTCCTTGCTCAGAATCACTTATCAATACCTTCTGCTCCTCGTTGGGTTCGACACTCTTACTTATCGAAAACACTGCAATAGATCCCGGTTGTGGGTCATCACCAGCAGTCGTGGTTCAGGATAGCCACTGAATCAAAGCTGGCTTGCTGCAGTTAAACTCCACCACCCCTTTGTTGATAATGATGCATATGTAGCTAGTTCTGATGTAAGTCTTCCTGAGTACATTTGTACTCATGTTTGCTTAATTTATGTTTTTTGCAGAGAGACTTTAGTATCACTAGTGGTTCCGCGTATACTTCGACGTTTAGCTTGTTACCTCAGCTGCGATCTTGTACCCTTGGGAGGGTCTTGTAGACAGTCAGGCTTCTCAACCTTTTTCATTTGTAGTTGTTTGTACTCAGACATGTTATGCTTCCGTTGCTTGTATGCTCTGTATGTTGGGTCATGAGACCCATGTTTGTAATATTTGGCTCCTCGGAGACTAATGAATAAATACTTTGATTCATAGAGTTTTGTTGTGATGCCATGTTGTATTTGCACATATCGAGCATATTGTGTGTATGTTATTGAAATGCTTGGTATGTGTGGGATCCGACACCTAGTTGTTTACCCTTCGTAGCCTATCTTATGGGGAAATGTCTCCTAGTGCTTCCACCGAGCCTTGGTAGCTTGCTACTACTCCGGAACACTTAGGCTGGCCAGCATGTGTCCTTCTTCGTTCATGTGTCTGTCCCTTTAGGGAAATATCACGCGTTGTTCCTTTAAGTCCTTGTAGCTTGCTACGACTTGGGTTCATACGTTGATGACCGACACGTTCGTTGTTGGGTCATGTATGCATGTCCCTGTAATTTAGCGCCACTTATGGTTTACAACTATTCATGTCGGCCCGGGTTCTCTGTCATATGGATGCTGGCGACACTATCATATACGTGAGCCAAAATGCGCAAACGGTCCCGGACCAGGTAAGGTGGCACCCGTGGGGATACCGTGCGTGAGGCCGCAAAGTGATATGATGTGTTACATGCTAGATCGGTGTGACTTAGGATCGGGGTCCCGATAGTACAATTACATCATCAAGTTCTACTTTCCTCCCACTCACTTCTTTCGAGAGAAACTCCTTCTCTAGAAAGGATCCATTCTTAGCAACGAATATCTTGCCTTCGGATATGTGATAGCAGGTGTACCCAACAGTTTCCTTTGGGTATCCTATGAAGACACATTTCTTCGACTTGGGTTCGAGCTTATCAGGTTGAAGCTTTTTCACATAAGCATCGCAACCCCAAACTTTAAGAAACGACAACTTGGGTTTCTTACCAAACCACGGTTCATAAGGCGTCATTTCAACGGATTTAGATGGTGCCCTAATTAACGTGAATGAAGTTGTCTCTAAAGCATAACCCCGAAACGATAGTGGTAAATCGGTAAGAGACATCATAGATCGCACCATATCGAATAAAGTACGGTTACGACGTTCGGACACACCATTACGCTGTGGTGTTCCAGGTGGCGTGAGTTGTGAAACTATTCCACATTGTTTCAAATGAAGACCAAACTCGTAACTCAAATATTCTCCTCCGCAATCAGATCGTAGAAACTTTATTTTCTTGTTCGATGATTCTCTACTTCACTCTGAAATTCTTTGAACTTTTCAAATGTTTCAGACTTGTGTTTCATCAAGTAGATATACCTATATCTACTCAAATCATCTATGAAGGTAAGAAAATAACAATACCCACCACGAGCTTTGACACTCATTGGACCGCATACATCAGTATGTATGATTTCCAATAAGTCAGTTGCTCGCTCCATTGTTCCGGAGAACGGAGTTTTAGTCATCTTTCCCATGAGGCATGGTTCGCAAGCACCAAGTGATTCCAAAAGTCCATCAGCGTGGAGTTTCTTCATGCGCTTTACACCAATATGACCTAAACGACAGTGCCACAAATAAGTTGCACTATCATTATCAACTTTGCATCTTTTGGCTTCAATATTATAAATATGTGTATCACTGCAATCGAGATTCAACAAAAATAGACCACTCATCAAGGGTGCATGACCATAAAAGATATTACTCATATAAATAGAACAACCATTACTCTTTGATTTAAATGAATAATCTTCTCGCAACAAACAAGATCTAGATATAATGTTCATGCTTAACACTGGCACCAAATAACAATTATTTAGGTCTAAAACTAATCCCGATGGTAGATGTAGAGGTAGCGTGCCGACGGCGATCACATCGACTTTGGAACCATTTCCCACGTGCATCGTCACCTCGCCTTAGCTAATCTTCGTTTAATCCGTAGCCCGTATTTCGAGTTACAAATATTAGCAATCGAACCAGTACCAAATACGCAGGTGCTACTACGAGCATTAGTAAGGTACACATCAATAACATGTATATCAAGTATACCTTTGTTTACTTTGCCATCCTTATTATCCGCCAAATACTTGGGGCAGTTCTGCTTCCAGTGACTAGTCCCTTTGCAGTAAAAGCACTCGGTTTGAGGCTTGGCTCTAGACTTGGGTTTCTTCGCGGGAGTAGCAACTGGCTTTCTATTCTTCTTGAAGTTCCCCTTCTTTCCCTTGCCCTTTTTCTTGAAACTAGTGGTCCTGTTAACCATCAACACTTGATGCTCCTTTTTTATTTCTATCTCCGCGGCTTTGAGCATAGCGAAGAGCTCGGGAATTATCTTTTGCATCCCTTGCATATTATAGTTCATCATGAAGCCTTTATAGCTTGGTGGCAGTGATTGAAGAACTCTATCAATAACACTATCTTCATCAAGTTTGCATCCAAGTTGACTCATGTGATTGTAGTACGCAGACGTGTTGAGTAAGTGTTCACTGATAGAACTATTCTCCTCTATCTTGCAGCTATAGAACTTATTGGAGACTTCATATCTCTCAACTCAGGCATTTGCTTGAAATATTAACTTCAACTCTTGGAACATCTCATATGCTCCATGACGTTCAAAACGTCTTTGAAGTCCCGATTCTAAGTTGTAAAGCATGGCACACTGAACTATCGAGTAGTCATCAGATCGAGCTTGCCAGACGTACATAACGTCCAGAGTTGCTCCTGAAGCAGGCCTGTCACCTAGCCGTGCTTCAAGGAGATAATTCTTCTGTGCAGTAATGAGGATAATCCTCAAGTTACAGACCCAGTCCATGTAGTTGCTACCATCATCTTTCAACTTAGCTTTCTCTAGGAAAGCATTAAAATTCAAGGGAACGGTAGCACGGGCCATTGATCTACAACAACATAGATATGCAAAAACTATCAGGACTAAGTTCATGATAAATTAAAGTTCAATTAATCATATTACTTAAAGAACTCCCACATAGATAGACATCCCTCTAGTCATCTAAATGATCACGTGATCCAAATCAACTAAACCATGTCCGATCATCACGTGAGATGGAGTAGTTTTCAATGGTGAACATCTTATGTTGATCATATCTACTATATGATTCACGCTCGACCTTTCGGTCTCCAGTGTTACGAGGCCATATCTGCATATGCTAGGCTCGTCAAGTTTAACCCGAGTATTCTGCCTGTGCAAAACTGCTTACACCCGTTGTATGTGAGCATAGAGCTTATCACACGCGATCATCACGTGGTGTCTCGGCACGACGAACTTTCACAACGGTGCATACTCAGGGAGAACACTTATACCTTGAAATTTTGTAAGGGATCATCTTATAATGCTACCGCCGTACTAAGCAAAATAAGAAGCATAATAAGATAAACATCACATGCAATCAAAATATGTGACATGATATGGCCATCATCATCTTGTGCTTTTGATCTCCATCTCCAAAGCATTGTCATGATCTCCATCGTCACCGGCTTGACACCATGATCTTCATCGTAGCGTCGTGGTCATCTCGCCAACTATTGCTACTACTACTATCGCTAACTCATAGTCATAAAGTAAAGCAATTACATGGCTTTCGCAATTCATACAATAAAGAGACAGCCATAAGGCTCCTACTGGTTGCCGGCAATTTACAAAACATGATCATCTCATACAATAACGTATAACTCATCACGTCTTGACCATATCACATCACAACATGCCCTGCAAAAACAAGTTAGACGTCCTCTACTTTGTTGTTGCAAATTTTACGTGGCTGCTACGGGCTCAGCAAGAACCGTTCTTACCTACGCATCAAAACCACAACATTTTTCGTCAAGTGTGTTGTTTTAACCTTCAACAAGGACCGAGCGTAGTCACACTCGATTCAACTAAAGTTGGAGAAACAGACACCCACTAGCCACCTTTGTGCGAAGCACGACGGTAGAACCAGTCACATGAACGCGGTCATGTAATGTCGGTATGGTCCGCTTCATCCAACCATACCGCCGAATGAAAGTATGACATGTTGGTAAGCAGTATGACTATTATCGCCCACAACTCTGTGTGTTCTACTCATGCATATCATCTACGCATAGACCTAGCTCATGATGCCACTGTTGGGGAACGTAGTATTTCAAAAAATAAATCCTACGATTACGCAAGATCTATCTAGGAGAAGCATAGCAACGAGCGGGAGAGTGTGTCCATGTACCCTCGTAGACCGAAAACGGAAGCGTTTAGTAATGCGGTTGATGTAGTCGAACGTCTTTTCGATCCAACCGATCAAGTACCGAACGCACGGCACCTCCGTGGTATGCACACGTTCAGCTCGGTGACGTCCCTCGAACTCTTAATCCAGTTGAGGATGAGGGAGAGTTTCGTCAGCACGACGGCGTGGTGACGGTGATGATGAAGTTACCGACGCAGGCTTCGCCTAAGCACTACGACAATATGACCGAGGTGTGTAACTGTGGAGGGGGGCACCGCACACGGCTAAAACAATTGTAAACTTGTGTGTCTTTGGGTGCCCCTGCCCCCATATATAAAGGACCAAGGGGAGAGGCCGGTCGGCCCCTATAGGGCGCGCCCCATGTAGGATTCCTACTAGGAATAAGAATCCTATTCCTAGTAGGTTTCCAACAAGGGAAGAGAGGGGGAAGGAAGGAGAGGGAGAGAGGGAGAGGGAAAGAGAGGGGGCGCCGCCCCCTCCTAGTCCAATTTGGACACCTCGCGGGTGGGGGGCAGCCCTAGTGGCCCCTCCTCTCTCTCTCTCTCTCTCAAGGCCAATGTTGGCCCATTAGTTCCCCCGGGGGTTCTGATAACCCCCCGACACTCCGATATTTATCCGGTGACCCCCGAAACTCATCCATGACCAAATAACATCGTCTAATATATCATTTTTATGTCGACCATTCCGAGACTCCTCTTCATGTCCGTGATCTCATTCGGGACTCCGAACAACCTTCGGTACATCAAAACACATAAACTAATAATACCGATCATCATCGAACGTTAAGCGTGCGAACCCTACGGGCTCGAGAACTATGTAGACATGACCGAGACACGTCTCCGGTCAATAACCAATAGCAGAACCTGGATGCTCATATTGGCTCCTACATATTCTCCGAAGATCTTTATGGTCGAACCGCATAACAACATACGTTGTTCCCTTTGTCATCGGTATGTTACTTGTCTGAGATTCGATCGTCGGTATCATCATACCTAGTTCAATCTCGTTACCGGCAAGTCTCTTTACTCATTTCGTAATACATCATCTCGTGACTAACTCATTAGTCTTTTGCTTGCAAGGCTTATTATGATGAGTATTACCGAGAGGGCCCAGACATACCTCTCCGACACTTGGAGTGACAAATTCTAATCTTGATCTATGCCAACACCACAAAAACTTTCGGAAACACTTGTAGAGCATCTTTATAATCACCCAGTTACATTATGACGTTTTCTAGCACACAAGGTGCTCCTCTGGTATTCGGGAGTTGCATAATCTCATAGTCAGAGGAACATGTATAAGTCATGAAGAAAGCAATAGCAATAAAACTAAACGATCACAGTGCTAAGCTAACGAATGGGTCTTGTCCATCACATCATTCTCCTAATAATGTGATCTCGTTGATCAAATGACAACACATGTCTATGGTTAGGAAACATAACCATCTTTGATTAACGAGCTAGTCTAGTAGAGGCATACTAGGGACACTCTGTTTTGTCTATGTATTCACACATGTATCAAGTTTCCGGTTAATACAATTCTAGCATCAATAAAAGACATTTATCATGATGTATAAGGAAATATAAATAACAACTTCATTATTGCCTCTAGGGCATATTTCCTTCACTTAGCCCATCACAAGCTCTCACGATCAGCAGAGGTAAAACCTCATATCTTAGGGACAACCCGATCAGACTCGGAATCCCGGTGCACAAGATATTTCGACGATGGTAAAACAGGTCCAACAAGACCTCCCGACGTGCCCACAACCCGATAGGAGCCGTGCGTATCTCATCCCTTTGGTGGCCCCGGCTACTACCATTTTGGACCAACACTCATGAGGAGCACTAGCCCGGGTTGTTAATTAAGAATCCTCAGGGTAGATAGTCCCTATGCAAATTTTAGTTATTAGGCAAATGGTAAAACCAAAGTTGGGCCTTGCTGGAGGAGTTTTATTCAAAGCAAACTATCAAGGTGGCCCCATAAACCCCAACCGTGTTAGGAACGCAAAATCAAGGAACATAACACCGGTTTATCGGTTCCTAAGGCGGCATGAGTGGAACAAAACACCGAGCAAAAGGCCAAGCCTTCCACCCATTGCCAAGTATATAGGTGCATTAATTTAAACAGAGATATTGTGATATTCCCAAATATCCAATCCAACATGGAGCAAAGTTCATCTTCACCTACAACTAACAACGCTATAAGAGGGGGCTTGAGCAAAAGCTTAACTTAGCCAAACAACGGTTTGCTAGGAAAGTAGTTAGAGGTTTCATGGCAGGGTAGGGGCTAACAAGAAAATACATAGGTAGCGCGACAAAGCAATAGAGCGAGACAACTAGCATAACAACGATAGAGGTGATATCAAGGAATGGTCATCTTGCCTGGGGTCCCGCAAGGAAGAAGAACGAGTCCATGAAGAAGACAAACGAACGAAGTCGAACGAATCCTCACAACTCCGGAACGAAACAGAAGCTAATGAAAGAAGCAAACCGGAAATAAGCAAACAACATGGTAAACACACAAGCATAAACATGGCATGATGCACAACCAAGTATGATGCATGTCCGGTTTAAATATGCATGGCATGGCAAAGTGCAACGAACAACACTACAATTTAAGTGGAGCTCAATATGCAACGAGTTGCATATTGACGGAACATCACATGCACATATTTAGTTTGATCTCGTTTATGTAGACAACAATATTAAATGTTGATTAACAAGGCAAGAGGTGAAGAAAATGTAAACTACCTATCTTGGCAAGTTTAAATGAGGCCGGAATGACAAACAACAATTCCGAAAAAAAACACGTGTCCTTTAGCAATTTTAATGCAAATAACAAATTTACATTTTAAATGTGGTTATCATGATGCGGATGACATGTACAAGTTTTATGCAAATTTTATTAAAAGTTAACATGAAGATGATAGTGAGTATTTGTCACAATGGTGGAAAGAAAAGGGGTGCCACGGCGACAACAACGAAAATGGTGCCACGACAACATTCCGATGATCCGCCAACTCGTTGAGATGCCGATGCAAAAGAAGGGCGGTGTGACCATGTCATGCAAGATGTGAAGGAAATATGCCCTAGAGGCAATAATAAAGTTATTATTTATTTACTTATATCATGATAAATGTTTATTATTCATGCTAGAATTGTATTAACCGGAAACTTAGTACATGTGTGAATACATAGACAAAACAGAGTGTCCCTAGTATGCCTCTACTAGACTATCTCATTGATCAAAGATGGTTATGTTTCCTAGCCATAGACATGAGTTGTCATTTGATCAATGGGATCACATCATTAGGAGAATGATGTGATGGACAAGACCCATCCGTTAGCTTAGCACTATGATCGTTTAGTTTTACTGTTATTGCTTTCTTCATGACTTATACATGTTCCTATGACTATGAGATTATGCAACTCCCTAATACCGGAGGAACACCTTGTGTGCTATCAAACGTCACAACGTAACTGGATGATTATAAAGATGCTCTACAGGTGTCTCCGAAGGTGTTCGTGGTGTTGGCATAGATCAACAATAGGATTTGTCACTCCGAGTGTCGGAGAGGTATCTCTGGGCCCTCTCGGTAATACACATCATCATAAGCCTTGCAAGCAAATGACTAATGAGTTAGTCACAAGATGATGTATTACGGA
The DNA here is from genome assembly GCA_902687465.1 of Secale cereale. Classification (NCBI taxonomy): domain Eukaryota; kingdom Viridiplantae; phylum Streptophyta; class Magnoliopsida; order Poales; family Poaceae; genus Secale; species Secale cereale. Next base: position 140,137,194 of record LR738714.1, on the reverse strand, counting down.
ACGAGTAAAGAGACTTGCCGGTAACGAGATTAACTAGGTATGGTGATACCGATGATCGAATCTCGGACAAGTAACATACCGATGACAAAGGGAACAACGTATGTTGTTATGCGGTTTGACCGATAAAGATCTTCGTAGAATATGTAGGAGCCAATATGAGCATCCAGGTTCCGCTATTGGTTATTGACCGGAGATGAGTCTCGGTCATGTCTATATAGTTCTCGAACCCGTAGGGTCCGCACGCTTAATGTTTGATGACGATGGGTATTATGAGTTTATGTGTTTTGATGTACCGAAGGTAGTTCGGAGTCCTGGGTGAGATCAGGGACATGACAAGGAGTCTCGAAATGGTCAAGACGTAAAGATCGATATATTGGACGACTATATTCGGACATCGGAAAGGTTCCGAGTGATTCGGGTATTTTTCGGAGTACCGGAGAGTTACGGGAATTCGCCGGGGAGTATATGGGCCTTATTGGGCTTTAGGGGAAAGAGAGAGAGGAGGCTGCGCCCCCCCCCCCAGGCTTAGTCCGAATTGGACTAGGGGGAGGGGTTGCGCCCCCTCCTTCCTTCTCTTCTCTTTCCCTTTCCTTCTCTCCTACTCCTACTACTTGGAACGGCTCCTGGTTCTACTAGGAAAGGGGGAATCCTACTCCCGGTGGGAGTAGGACTCCCTAGGGTGCGTCATAGAGAGGGCCGGCCCTTCCCCTCCTCCAGTCCTTTATATACGGGGTTAGAGGCACCCCATAGACACACAAGTTGATCAGTTGATCTCTCCCAACCGTGTGCGGTGCCCCTCTCCACAGAAACACACCTCGGTCATACCGTTGCATTGCTTAGGCGAAGCCCTGCGCCGGTAGCTTCATCATCTCCGTCATCACGCCGTCGTGCTGACGTAACTCTCCCGTGAAGCTCTACTGGATCAAGAGCTCGTGGGACGTCATCAAGCTGAACGTGTGCTGAACGCGGAGGCTCCGTACGTCCGGTGCTTGATCGGTTGGATCACGAAGAAGTTCAACTACATCAACCGCATCACCAGACGCTTCCGCTCTCGATCTATGAGGTTACATAGACACACTCTCCCATCTCGTTGCTTTGCATCCAGTAGATAGATCTTGCGTGATCGTAGGAATTTTTGAAATACTACGTTCCCCAATAGTGGCATCATGAGCCAGGTCTATGCGTAAATGATATGCACGAGTAGAACACAAGTGAGTTGTGGATGATACTAGTCATACTTCTTACCAGCATGTCATACTTTGATTCGGCGGTATTGTTGGATGAAGCGGCCCGGACCGGCATTACGTGTACGCTTACGCGAGACTGGTTCTACCGACGTGCTTCGCACACAGGTGGCTGGCGGGTGTCAGTTTCTCCAAATTTAGTTGAATCGAGTGTGGCTACGCCCAGTCCTTGTGAAGGTTAAAACAACACATACTTGACGAAGAATCATTGTGGTTTTTTGCGTAGGTAAGAACGGTTCTTGCTAAGCCTGTAGCAGCCACGTAAAACTTGTAACAACAAAGTAGAGGACGTCTAACTTGTTTTTGCAGGGCATGTTGTGATGTGATATGGTCAAGACATGATGAGTTATACATTATTGTATGAGATGATCATGTTTTGTAAAGTTATCGGCAATTGGCAGGAGCCATATGGTTGTCGCTTTATTGTATCAAATATAGTCGCCATGTAATTGCTTTACTTTATCACTAAGCGGTAGCGATAGTCGTGGAAGCAATAGTTGGCGAGACGACAACGATGCTATGATGGAGATCAAGGTGTCGCGCCGGTGAAAAAGGTGATCATGACAGTGCTTTGGAGATGGAGATCAAAAGGACAAGATGATGATGGCCATATCATGTCACATATTTTGATTGCATATGATGTTTATCTTATAATGCTTCTTATTTGGCTTAGTACGACGGTAGCATTATAAGATGATCCCTTACAAAATTTCAAGGTATAAGTGTTCTCCCTGAGTATGCACCGTTGCGAAAGTTCGTCGTGCCGAGACACCACGTGATGATCGCGTGTGATAAGCTCTATGCTCGCATACAACGGGTGTAAGCAGTTTTGCACAGGCAGAATACTCAGGTTAAACTTGACGAGCCTAGCATATGCAGATATGGCCTCGTAACACTGGAGACCGAAAGGTCGAGCATGAATCATATAGTAGATATGATCAACATAAGATGTTCACCATTGAAAACTACTCCATCTCACGTGATGATCGGACATGGTTTAGTTGATTTGGATCACGTGATCATTTAGATGACTAGAGGGATGTCTATCTATGTGGGAGTTCTTTAAGTAATATGATTAATTGAACTTTAATTTATCATGAACTTAGTCCTGATAGTATTTGCAAATTATGTTGTAGATCAATAGCTCGCGTTATAGCTCCCCTATGTTTTTTGATATGTTCCTAGAGAAAACTAAGTTGAAAGATGTTAGTAGCAATGATACGGACTTGTTCCATGATCTGAGGATTTTCCTCATTGCTGCACAGAAGTATTATGTCCTTGATGCACCTCTAGGTGACATATCTATTGCAGGAGCAGATGTAGACGTTATGAACGTTTGACAAGCTCGGTATGATGACTACTAGATAGTTTAGTGCGCCATGCTTTACGGCTTACAACCGGGACTTCAAAAACGTTTTGAACGCCACAGAGCATATGAGATGTTCCAAGAGTTGAAATTAGTATTTCATACTCATGCCCGTGTCGAGAGGTATAAGACCTCTGACAGTACTTTGCCTACAAGATGGAGGAGAATAGCTCAACCAGTGAGCATGTGCTCGGATTGTCTGGGTACTACAATTACTTGAATCAAGTGGGAGTTAATCTTCCAGATAAGATAGTAATTGACAAAGTTCTCTAGTCAATATCACCAAGTTAGTAGAACTTCGTGATGAACTATAATATGCAAGGGATGACGAAAGTAATTCCCGAGCTCTTCGCAATGCTGAAATCGGCGAAGGTAGAAATCAAGAAAGAGCATCAAGTGTTGATGGTTAACAAGACCACTTGTTTCAAGTAAAGGGCAAACGGATAGAAGGGAAACTTCAAGAAGAATGACAAGCAAGTTGTCACTCCCGTGAAGAAACCCAAAGCTAAACTCAAGCCTGAAACAAAGTGCTTCTACTGCAAAAGGAAATGGTCACTGGAAGTGGAACTGCCCTAAATACTTGGCGCATAAGAAGGATGGCAAAGTGAACAAAAGTATATTTGATATATAGATTATTGATGTGTACTTTACTAGTGTTCATAGCAACCCCTGGGTATCTGATACCGGTTTAATTGCTAAAAATTAGTAACTCGAAACGAGAGTTGCAGAATGAACATAGACTAGTTAAAGGTGAAGTGACGATGTGTGTTGGAAGTGGTTCCAAGATTGATATGATCATCATCGCGCACTCCCTATACTTTCGGGATTAGTGTAGAACAAAATAAATGTTATTTGGCATTTGCGTTGAGCATGAATATGATAAGATCATGTTTGTTGCAATACGGTTATTCATTTAAAGTCATAGAATAATTGTTATTCTGTTTACATGAATAAAGCCTTCGATGGTCATACACCCAATGAAAATAGTTTGTTGGATCTCGATCGTAGTGATACACATATTCATAATATTGAAGCCAAAAGATGCAAGGTTAATAATGATAGTGCAACTTATTTATGGCACTGCCGTTTAGGTCATATTGGTGTAAAGCGCATGAAGAAACTCCATAGTGATGGACTTTTGGAATCACTTGATTATGAATCACTTGGTGCTTGTGAACCATGCATCATGGGCAAGATGACTAAAACTCCGTTCTCCGGAACAATGGACCAAGCAACAGATTTGTTGGAAATCATGCATACTGATATATGTGGACCGATGAGTGTTGAAGCTCGCGGCGGGTATCATTATTTTCTGACCTACACTGATGATTTGAGCAGATATGGGTATATCTACTTAATGAAACACAAGTCTGAAACATTTGAAAAGTTCAAAGAATTTCAGAGTGAAGTAGAGAATCATCATAACAAGAAAATAAAGTTTCTACGATCTGATCATGGAGGCGAATATTTGAATTATGAGTTTGGTCTTCATTTGAAACAATATGGAATAGTTTCATAACTCACGCCACCCGGAACACCACAGCGTAATGGTGTGTCCGGACGTTGTAACCGTACTTTATTAGATATGGTGCGATCTATGATGTCTCTTACCGATTTACCACTATCGTTCTGGGTTATGCATTAGAGATAGCTGCATTCACGTTAAATAAGGGCACCATCTAAATCTGTTGAGACGACACCTTATGAACTGTGGTTTGGCAAGAAACCAAAGTTGTTGTTTCTTAAATTTTGGGGCAGCGATGCTTATGTGAAAAGGTTTCAGCCTGATAAGCTCGAACCTAAATCGGAGAAATGTGTCTTCATAGGATACCCAAAGGAAATTGTTGGGTACACCTTCTATCACAGATCCAAAGGCAAGATATTCGTTGCTAAAAATGGATACTTTCTAGAGAAGGAGTTTCACTCGAAAGAATTGAGTGGGAGGAAAGTGGAACTTGATGAGGTAATTGTACCTTTCCCCGAATTGGAAAGTAGTAAATCACATAAAGTAGTTCCAGTGATTCCTACACTAATTAGTGAGGAAGCTAATGATGATGATCATGAAACTTCGGATCAAGTTACTGCTGAACTTTGTAGATCAACCAGAGTACGTTCCGTGCCAGAGTGGTACGGCAATCCGGTTCTGGAAGTCATGTTACTAGACCATGATGAACCTACGAACTATGAGGAAGCGATGATGAGCCCAGATTCCGCAAAATGGCTTGAGGCCATAAATCTGAGATGGGATCCATGTATGAGAACAAAGTGTGGACTTTGGTTGACTTGACCGATGATCGGCAAGCCATTAAAATAAATGGATCTTCAAGAGGAAGACCGACGCCGACGGTAATGTTACTGTCTACAAAGCTCGACTTGTTGCGAAAGGTTTTCGACAAGTTCAAGGAGTTGACTACGATGAGACTTTCTCACCCGTAGTGATGCTTAAGTCTGTCCGAATCATGTTAGCAATTGCCGCATTTTATGAAATCTAGCAAATGGATAACAAAACTGCATTCTTTAATGGATTTATTAAAGAGGAGTTGTATATGATGCAACGAGAAGGTTTTGTCGATCCTAAAGATGCTAACAACGTGTGCAAGCTCCAATGATCCATCTATGGACTGGTGCAAGCATCTCGGAGTTGGGATATACGCTTTGATAAGGTGATCAAAGCATATGGTTTCATACAGACTTTTGGAGAAGCATGTATTTACAAGAAAGTGAGTGGGAACACTACATCATTTTCTGATAAGTATATGTGAATGACATATTGTCGATCGGAATGATGTAGATTTTTCTGGAAAGCATAAAGGAGTGTTTGAAAGGAGTTTTTTCAAAGAAAGACCTCGGTGAAGCTGCTTACATATTGAGCATCAAGATCTATAGAGATAGATCGAGACGCTTGATAAGTTTTTTCAATGAGTACATACCTTGACAAGTTTTTGAAGTAGTTCAAAATGGATCAGTCAAAGAAGGAGTTCTTGCCTGAGTTGTAAGGTATGAAGTTGAGTAAGACTCAAAGCCCGACCTCGACAGAAGATATTGAAAGAATGAAAGTCATTCCCTATGCCTCAGCCATATGTTCTATAAAGTATGCCATGATGTGTACCAAACCTGTTGTGTACCTTACCATGAGTTTGGCAAGGAGGTACAAAAGTGATCCAGGAGTAGATCACTGGACAGCGGTCAAAATTATCCTTAGTTACCGGATGACTAAGGAAATATTTCTCGATTATGGAGGTGATAAAGAGTTCGTCGTCAAGAGTTACACCGATGCAAGCTTTACACTAATCCAGATGACTCTAAGTATCAATCTGGATGCATATTGGAAGTGGGATCAATTATCTAGAGTAGCTCCATGCGAAGCATTGTAGACATAGAAATTTGCGAAATACATACGGATCTGTATGTAACAGGCCCGTTGACTAAACTTCTCTCACAAGCAAAACATGATCACACCTTATTACTCTTGGGTGTTAATCACATAGCGATGTGAACTAGATTATTGACTCTAGTAAACCCTTTGGGTGTTGGTCACATGGCGATGTGAACAATGGGTGTTATTCACATAACGATGTGAACTATCAGTATTAAATCACATGGAGATGTGAACTAGATCATTGACTCTAGTGCAAGTGGGAGACTGAAGGAAATATGCCCTAGAGGCGATAATAAAGTTATTATTTATTTCCTTATATCATGATAAATGTTTATTATTCATGCTAGAATTGTATTAACCGGAAACTTATTACATGTGTGAATACATAGACAAAACAGAGTGTCCCTAGTATGTCTCTACTAGACTAGCTCATTGATCAAAGATGGTTATGTTTCCTAGCCATAGACATGAGTTGTCATTTGATAAACGGGATCACATCATTAGGAGAATGATGTGATGGACAAGACCCATCCGTTAGCTTAGCACTATGATCATTTAGTTTTACTGCTATTGCTTTCTTCATGACTTATACATGTTCCTATGACTATGAGATTATGCAACTCCCTTATACCGGAGGAACACCTTGTGTGCTATCAAACGTCACAACGTAACTGGGTGATTATAAAGATGCTCTACAGGTGTCTCCGAAGGTGTTCGTGGTGTTGGCATAGACCAAGAATAGGATCTGTCACTCCGAGTGTCGGAGAGGTATCTCTGGGCCCTCTCGGCAATACACATCATAATAAGCCTTGCAAGCAAATGACTAATGAGTTAGTCACGCGATTATGTATTACGGAACGAGTAAAGAGACTTGCCGGTAATGAGATTAACTAGGTATGGTGATACCGACGATCGAATCTCGGGCAAGTAACACACCGATGACAAAGGGAACAACGTATGTTGTTATGCGGTTTGACCGATAAAGATCTTCATAGAATATGTAGGAGCCAATATGAGCATCCAGGTTCTGCTATTGGTTATTGACCGGAGATGAGTCTCGGTCATGTCTATATAGTTCTTGAACCCGTAGGGTCCGCACGCTTAACGTTTGATGACGATCGATATTATGAGTTTATGTGTTTTGATGTACCGAAGGTAGTTCGGATTCCCGGGTGAGATCGGGGACATGACAAGGAGTCTCGAAATGGTCGAGACGTAAAGATCGATATATTGGATGACTATATTCGGACATCGGAAAGGTTCCGAGTGATTCGGGTATTTTTCTGAGTACGGGAGAGTTACGGGAATTCGCCGGGGAGTATATGTGCCTTATTAGGCTTTAGGGGAAAGAGGGAGAGGAGGCTGCGTCCCCCCCAAGCCTTAGTCCGAATTGGACTAGGGGGAGGGGCTGCACCCCCTCCTTCCTTCTCTTCTCTTTCCCTTTCCTTCTCTCCTACTCCTACAACTTGGAAGGGCTCCTAGTTCTACTAGGAAAGGGGGAATCCTACTCCCGGTGGGAGTAGGACTCCCTAGGGCGCGCCATAGAGAGGGCCGGCCCTCCACCTCCTCCACTCCTTTATATACGAGGGTAGAGGCACCCCATAGAAACACAAGTTGATCTGTTGATCTCTCCCAACCGTGTGCGGTGCCCCTCTCCACAGAAACACACCTCGGTCATACCGTTGCATTGCTTAGGCGAAGCCCTGCGCCGGTAGCTTCATCATCTCCATCATCATGCCGTCGTGCTGATGTAACTCTCCCGTGAAGCTCTACTGGATCAAGAGCTCGTGGGACGTCATCAAGCTGAACATGTGCTGAACGCGGAGGCTCCGTACATTCGGTGCTTGATCGGTTGGATCGTGAAGAAGTTCAACTACATCAACCGCGTCACTAGACGCTTCCGCTCCCGATCTACGAGGGTACGTAGACACACTCTCCCCTCTCGTTGCTATGCATCTAGTAGATAGATCTTGCGTGATCGTATGAATTTTTGAAGTACTACGTTCCCCAACAAGATGTTGGGGTGATCCTGGTAACCGAGTTCCAAAAAGACGGTGGCAAGGAAACGAGTGACAATTCGGACAAGGTGCAAACACGAGCATCTCACTCAACACAAGCACTCATCCACAGCGATCATCTCGATGGTTATACCTTCGAAGCATGCGTTCAGGGTGGATCGAGTCGTAGTGGAAGTAGATGTTCACGAGGTCGTCGTGGAAGTAGTGGTACTATAGGTCCTCGGCGACGGTAGTGGAAGTAGTCGTTCACGTTTCGTAGTCGTACACGTCGGTGATAGTGGAAGTAGTGGTACACTCGTCGATAGTTGTACACGGGTCAAGGTACTTGCGATCTTGGTGACGGTAGTTGTTCACGGTCGACAGTAGTGGTACATGTCATAGTGGAACTTGGCACATCTAACATCTTCGGGCGTAGAGGTACTTGCGAAAACCGAGATGGTCTCGACGATCCGGTGAGACGACGTGGTACGGGGCGCTCTCAGTCTTGAAGAAGGTATGATTGGCGAGTCACACAACCACGGTAGTTTTCGGACTTGGGGCACTGTGGAACTCGGAGGTCTAGGGGGCAGAGGTGTGGGATCTCGAGGGACTTGGCGTGTCCAAACATAGTAGAACAAAGGTCCCGGTTGCAGTCGTGGTACTTGGCACGCAACGAGCAGTAGGGGCAGAGCAGCGACAAGAGCAGTCGAAAGAAGTAGCGGCGGTTGCTTGGCCCGAAGACGACTGCGATGGAGGCATCATCCCCTGGTTCGAAGCAGAGGTGAGGCACTGGCCTCGAGCACCGTTGGCGGAGCCAGGAACTTCGGCCGGCGAGGGTGCTGCTTGGGGAGGCGGAGAGGAAGGCGGCGGCGGGCCGGCTCGAGGGAGGTGGTGGCGCGGCAAGGAGGCAACGGCGGCCGCGGCACCCGGCGGCCCTGGCAACGCGGCAGAGCATACGGGCGCGACAAGGAGACCGACGGGGCTCTGGCCTGGTTCGCTTCTCCGATGAGGGCGAAGCGCGGGGACGAGGTGCGGGGCGACGGATCCTGGCAGCACGGCGGCAGCGGCGAGGAAGCCGGCGGAGGCCGGAGTCGCGGACGAAGGGGCCAGGTCAACGGGGGTGTGGGAGGCGATGGGGTAGTTGGGTGCGGGACGAGAAAGAGGGTCGAGCGGAGCGAGGCAGAGCGCTGCGAGGCTCGCGGTCGAAGCAATGAGGGGAGGGGGTCGAGAAAGAGAGAGATATGGCGACGCGAGGGAGGAGGCACGGGAGCGACGAGGGATCGCTAGGAGTTGGGCTAGGGTTGTAGGGTTTTAGGTTGGCTGCGGGGAGCAGAGCGGCCTGGCTGGGCCTAGGTGGGCCTTGGTCCATTCCGGTGGAGAGGGGGAAAAGGCCAGGATACCTGATCGGCTTCAAAAGAAAAGAAAAGAAAGCGTGTTTCTTTCCTTTTATACAAGCATGGAAGTATAGGTATATTTATTTGGTAAGGCAAATAAATACAAGTTGAGCTCAAAACTGACATAGATCTACTCTGACATATTTCAAAGCACGACAACATGAACCGGAGCAAAAAGGAGAAAGATCAAGGTTAGAATATTTGGAACCGGGAGTGGTTTTAAATGCAAGTTTGTTTGGGTTGATTCCATACCAATGGGATATTTATTGTAGCCCCCTAGAATATTGGGAGGATATGTTTTAAAGAGAAAACACCATGTGAGTTCCCTCGATTTAAATAGATCAAAAGATCTATGCAATTTATTTAGTTGAGTTTTAAAAATTAAATGACATGATGGTATGATGACATAATGCAATGCAAAATAAATAAATAGAGCAAGCAAAAAGAAACACACAGTGACATCGAAATATATGGAAGTCTTCTGGAGCGTCGGTCTTGGGGTGTCACATTGGTGGTAAGCAGTATGACGATCATCGCCCATAACTCTTTGTGTTCTACTTATGCATATCATCTACGCATAGACCTGGCTCTTGATGCCACTATTAGGGAACGTTGCATGGAAAACAAAAAAATTATACGCACACGCAATGATCTATCCATGGAGATGCATAGCAACGAGGGGGAGAGTGTGTCTACGTACCCTCGTAGACCGTAAGCGGAAGCGTTTATTCAATGTGGTTGATGTAGTCCTACACCTTCACGATCTGCCCGATCAAGTACCGAACGCATGTCACCTCCGCGTTCTTCACACATTTAGCTCGGTATCGTCATCGCCGTCTTAATCCAGCAAGCGTAGCGAGGTAGTGATGAATTCCGTCAGCTCAACAGCATGGTGACAGTGGTGGTGAAGCAATCCTGCAGGACTTCACCCAAGCATTGCGATGATCTAGAGCGGATGAGCAAACTAGATGCGGAGGGGTACCGACACACGACGTGGAATAAGCTGTGTATTGTGTGGCACCCCCCCCCCCCACACACACACACATATATATAT
>LR738714.1:140108772-140126707 GCA_902687465.1 Secale cereale | reverse complement strand
GGGGGGGGAGAGGGGGGATGGGAGGAGGTAGCCCCTAGGGCGCCCCAAGTGGTGCGGCGGCAGCCCTAGGGCTCCTCCCTTTGGTGCTCCCCTGCCAAAAATTGGCACAAGGGGGAAGGAAAGGGAGGAGGTGCCCCCTTCTTTCCTTCCTCCCCTCCCTGGGATATGGTAAGAGGAGGTGACCGAATGTTGACCGGCCCATGTGGGCTAGTGTGTTCCCTCTACATGGCCCGATAAAGCCCAATACTCTATCGGTGCCTCCGGAACCCCTTCTGGTATTCCGAGAACTTTCCGGTGCATTCTAAAACCATTCCGAAGACCAAATAGCATCGTCCTATATATCAATCTTTACCTCCGGACCATTCCGGAGCTCCTCGTCATTTCCGTGATACATCCGGGACTCCGAACAACATTTGGTCACCAAAACACATAACTCATATAATACCAAATCGACATCGAACGTTAAGCGTGCGGACCCTACACGTTCGAGAACTACACCTCTTCGGCCAATAACCAATAACGGAACCTGGATGCCCATATTGGCTCCTACATATTCTACGAAGATCCTTATCGGTCGAACCGTTATGACAAGATACGTAATTCCCTTTGTCCATCGATATGTTACTTGCCCGAGATTCGACCGTCGGTATCTCTATACCTAGTTCAATCTCTACCGGCAAGTCTTAATACATCATCTTGCAACTAACTCATTAGTCACTTTGCTTGCAAGGCTTCTTATGATGTGTATTACCGAGAGGACCCAGAGATACCTCTCCGATACTCGGAGTGACAAATCCTATTCTCGATCCCTGTCAACTCAACAAACACCTTCGGAGATACCTGTAGAGCATCTTTATGATCACCCAGTTACGTTGTGACGTTTGATAGCACACAAGGCATTCCTCCGGTATCCGGGAGTTGCATAATCTCATAGTCAAAAGAATAAGTATTTGACATACAGGAATGTAGTAGCAATAAACTGTATGATCAAATGCTAAACTAATGGATGGGTCTTGTCCATCACATCATTCTTCTAATGATGTGATCCCGTTATCAAATGACAATTCATGTCTATGGTTAGGAAACCTTAACCATCTTTGATCAACGAGCTAGTCTAGTAGATGCTCACTCGGACATGGTATTTGTTTATGTATTCACACATGTATTTAAGTTTCCGGTCAATACAATTCTAGTATGAATAACAAACTTTTATCATGAATAAGAAAATACAATGATAATCATTTTATTATTGACTCTAGGGCATATTTCCATCATACAGTTGCACCAGACACAAAATGAGGGGTAAGCGCATCTCTAGAGTATCCCGCAAACCGGATCGTCCGCTATAATAACCGCCGGTTTGCGGTATCCATTACGTATGCCCGGCCCAAACAGATCCTCCAAATAGGGCCGTCCATGTTTTTTTGTGGGATCCCGCATCCGAGAGGCCATTTCCTCCATATCTTTAGGACGAGGATCAATTCTAGAGGATACCGCAATCGAGCCAACCGCTCGGCGGGAGGGAACTTTCACCGCGTCCGCCTCCCGCCCCTGCGCCTCCGTCGACCCCGACCTCGATGCTCCTTCACCGGCGTGCCTCCTCCGGCCGCCACACGACACTATGGAGTGGCCGCCCCCTGCTATCCATCCCAAGCTCGAGCCGGCCGAATCGGCCCCGACCCGCGTTCGCCTCTTGCCATTGCCGCGCCTCGCCGTGGCCGACGGCCATTACCGGGGAACTCCATAGCGCCTCGCCGTGGCAGCCGCGCCGCGTGTGTCGCTGAGGCCGTTAAGCAAGGAGGAGTGGACGACGCACCCGACGGCGCGTCCACCGGCTGCTCGACCTCGCGCATCTGGAGCAAGATGGGCGTGGGCAGGCCACGAGCAGCAACTGGTCAAGGTGGCCGACGCTGCAGGCCTGAGTGCCGCAGGTCCAGCCGATGGCGTGGGGAGGGCGACGCGCCTCGGCGGGCTCCGGCTCCGCCAGGCAGCAAACGACGGGCTCCATTGCCATGGCCGCTCCAAGACCCAATTGTAATCTAAATTTCATTTTGAAGGTGTTTTGTGATACTTTACAAGGATTATATTGTAAATGTAACTCTGGCACATTGGCTCCACATCTGACATGATTCTTTTTACGGGATATATTCTGCCCGAACACATGTCATACCGTAAAACATGTCAATATTGTTTTGCGGTGTCCTCTAAATTGATTTTACGGTGCAACGGTATAAGGGGTCTGTTAGAGATGCTCTAATCAAGTCCTCTCCGCAAACGCCCGATATTTGCGATATACGGTTGTAGATGGTCTAAGACGGCTGCATGCCATCGAAACAAACGAAGGAAGGCCTCTTTCCTCCCTCCGGGCACACACACGCGCGCGGCGGCAAGCAGCGCAGCCAGGGGAGGGCGCTCGCGCATCTCCGCCGGGAACTAAAGGTAACCATGTCGTTCCATTGTGTCGTATATCTATTATCCGTTCGTTTGTGTTGCTATGCATTGCCGCGATTTCGATCATGAGCACGCGAGGTCGATCTAATCTATGGCGATCGACTCAAGGAAAGTTTACTTTTATTGCGCTGCAGAAGATCAATCTGTTACAGTAGTTGTTACGCGTTTGAGGCGGCAACCGCCGTACGTTCCGTCTCCCTACTATATGACCTTGCGTCTGCCCGTCGACCAACTCGGAGTTGTTGCCGCAGCCGCTTTCTTGCCATTGCAGCCGCCGCCGGCCAAACGACCAAACGACCTAGCTAGGGTGTATGGCTGGTACAGTTTAAGCATGTATTCGGCCGCGTTCGTGTTGAATACCTGTACTTGTGTATTATACGTATTCTGTTGTAGCTCTGACCACCAGATCCTAGTCTAGAGGAAAGACCGGATCCTCAGCTGTAACGGGGCTGCGTGTGCCCGCTCGTGTGTGACGAAAAATGATTACGTGCCTGTTTGGATAGCAAACATTAGTGTTGGGTTTATAGAAAACAAGTTTCTAACATGTTTTAGGCAAAACCAGTTTTACTAAAAAATGTTAATAATCTTTTTTTTTGCACAACAACAAGCTATATTGAATTACTTAGGAGGATCACAATGTGACTGAATAGTGAATACATACTAGAAGAAAAGTAGGGGTGCAATTTATCCAGATACATCTTCACTAGTCTGTTTGGCACATCTGTGTGCCACTTCATTTGCTTCTCGCAGAAAATCTTAACAATCAGTTTATATGTGCCGAAAGCCGGGTACGAGCCTGCCCCGACCGAACGAAGCGTTCGGTGGGGGAGATAACATCTCAACGCAAACACCTCCGACGCTGGACCCCTATAGTGGGCCACTAGCACTGAAAAGCCCAACAACGACATTTCTTGAGAAATAAAATCGAAAAAGAAAAAGTGTTGGTTAAAATACACAGAGAAAATTTCTTTATTTACCTATGTGTACTATGGGACAAACATAGAAAATTCCATAGTTTCAAAAATTTAATAAATGATAAAAAGAAAAGAAAAGGTGGCATGGTCACAAAACATTATCATGGTGAATGAGGTAAAAAGTGTTGTAATAAAAAAATTAATATATATAAAAGGAATGAACACTACAAAAAAAGTGTGAACTAAAAAAATTACCATGGCAGATTTGTATTAGAAACTTGCCATGATATTTCAATTAAAATCTCCATGTTCGTATGTAAATTTTGTCATCTAGGTACAACAAACACAAAAATGCGAAAATAAAGTTGCCATGGTTTATATAAAAAATGGCCACCATATTTTAATCAAAAGGCATGTTTTTATGAGAATTTTGCCGTTGTATGTAAAGTACCACAAAATTTACGAACAAAAGATTGCCATCAGATTCGTATTAGAAAAAATGCCATGATATTTTGATCCAAATCCCCATGTTTGTATACGAATTTTGCCGAGGTGTAAAAGAACACAAAACTGTGAGATAAAATTGCCATGGTTCAAATAAAAAAACAGCATCATATTTTAGTTATAATTTCCATGTTTATTATGAGATATTTGCCATGTACGTAAAGTAACACAAGAATTACGAACAAAATTGCCATGGCAGATTCATATAAAAGTATTGCCATGTTGTTTTGATAAAAATTGCTGCGTTTTTGTACCAGGAATTAGCCATGTGTGGACAAAATACAAAAGATGAAAATTAAGTATGAACAAGAAAATTGCCATGGCAGATTCATATCAAAAATTGACATGGTGTTTTAATTAAAATTGCCGTGTTTTTGTATGAGGAATTTGCCATGTGTAAAAAGAATACAAAAGGTTGAAAATTAAGTATGAGCAAGAAAATTGCCATGGCAGATTCATATAAAAATTGCCATGGTGTTTTGCCATGTTTTTGTATCAGGAATTTGCAGTGTGTGACTTTTTCATATATAAACAGGTGAGAATTAAGTATGAACAAGAAAATTGCCATGGCAGATCCATATAAAAAATTGCCATGTTGTTTTAATTAAAATTGTCGTGTTTTTGTATGAGGAAATTGCCGTGTGTGAAAAAATACAAAAGGTTGAAAATTAAGTATGAACAAGAAAATTGACATGGCAGATTCATGTCAAAAATTGCCATGGTATTTAATTTAAAATTGCCGTGTTTTTGTACGAGGAATTTGTCGTGTGTGGAAAAAATACAAAACATTGATAATTAAGTATGAGCAAGAAAATTGTCATGGCAGATTCATATCAAAATTTGCCATGGCGTTTTTATTAAAATTGCCGCGTTTTGTGTGAGAAATTTGCCGTGTGTGAAAAGAATACAAAAAGTTGAAAATCAAGTATGAGCCAAGAAAATCCACATGGCAGATTCATATCAAAAATTCCCACGGTGTTTTTATTCAAATTGTCGTATTTTGTATGAGGAATTTGTCGTGTGTGAAAAAAAATACAAAGTGTACGTGTGGGATCATGGCGTCGTGATCCCAAGAATTTGACGGTGTGCCATAAGACGATGAGGGAGTTGGTTGTTGGGCTCATGAGAGCATGACCGGCTGGGCATGCGTATGGACGCTGGGGACAAACCAAGGATATCAACAGAGTTTACGAGGATGCAAAGTTTGTGGGAAAGTGGTGGCAATGGGGTGATTCACTCAAGCCACTACTTTTCAGTGGCACCGCCGTGGTCTTTGTCGGTGTCCCAGAATTATGACCACATCCACCACCACGATCACAGTCATCGGAAAAGGATCTTCCATGGGCACGGGCAGGCCGCTGCATTCGTGCTTGCCCCGGGTGCCAGAGAATAATCACCACGATTACCACAATCACCTTGATCTTTGTCATGGACGAAACAATGTTGCTATCTCTCGTCGAACACCTTTTTCTCCATGGAAACCTCAACGAACTAAAGGTGCATGTGAGGTTGCACGAAAGGGGGGAATAGATCTAGTGACCGGAGAATTCAGACATGTACCTTGAATTTCTTGTCGAGTCCGTTGATCATTTGCAATGTGAGGGGCCCATTGTGGATTGACTTGTTCACGTCGGTGAGTGTAACATCAATGTGCTTGAGCTCCGTAACCGTGCTACGGAAACCCTAACCTTGGTATTGTAGGACCAAAATCATGAAATCATGCCAAATCCTCGACTATGTGATACTAGTCGACTATTCCAATAGGACCAAACAAACATACCCTCTTTAAACTAATATAAGATCTTTTGGATCACTTAAGTTGTTGTCTAAAAGATCTTATATTAGTTTACAGGGGGAGTACCAGATAATCGGGAGATTTTCAAAAAAGTAATTATCCTTGAGCACTTACATTGAGTTCAATTTTCTAAAAGAAATAGAAGTATTAATCTATCCCGACCTCTAACATCGGGTTTAGAATTATTAGACACTATTGAAAACTCAATTAGATGACCTTTATGTTTTTTAATTTTAATAATGATTAAATTAGAAGGCAATGTTCATTTTTATTGCTCAATCTTAGATCCGATCATCATGGTCACTAAATTTGGATGGTTCTCACTGATTTTTTATTGTACGTATTATGATTTTATAGTGATGTTAACGTAAAAGGAGCCATATTAAACGGTAATTATGTTGTATTTATTAGGCATTGCATACAATAATATTTAATTATTAGATAATTTTCCCTTGAGTCTAAATATGATTAGATGGCCAAAGATGGTTTGCTTAGAATGGTAGATCGTGCTTTTGTGGGTAGCACCGAAGATAAACCCAAATCAATACATTTTATGTCTAGCCTCATTCATTGATCAACATTAATATTTTGCCCTCGAAAAATTATTTAACAAAATCTCTATACCATATGTAAATGATTTCTATACTTGGTTACTATTCAATAGTTATGGCTAAGATATTCTCTATAGTATGCTGCAAAGAAAGTTACGATTTTACCAATTCTTATTATTAGAAGTTCATCGATTCTGCAAAACATAATCACACTAACATAAGAACATATTTTAGATAAATTTCCATAGCAAAAAATGAAGGAAATTCTTATAATTTTTAAATTCACCAGTTGGTCACAGCTAAATATCTTCATTAAAAAGTTAATCACTGGTCACTGTAACAAGTAAAAAATATCTCTACCCTTAGAGTTTTACCGGTGCAATTGCACGTTGTACGTAAGATATATGTAAATAAAGAGTTCGTTTTCTTACATTTCTACCTTGTTGGTGCCCACTCGATAATTTTGCCCTTAGTTTATAACTATGTTTAGTTTTGCCCCTACATTTATATTTGGTTATAGAAATGCACCTTATGATTCGTTTCCATCTAGTCAAACATGTTTCACAGTGACCCTCTATGCCAACTCGTTTAGGGGTAAAACTGTGCACCCTTTC
Source organism: Secale cereale (assembly GCA_902687465.1). NCBI lineage: Eukaryota > Viridiplantae > Streptophyta > Magnoliopsida > Poales > Poaceae > Secale > Secale cereale. The sequence continues at coordinate 140,119,878 of LR738714.1, read as the reverse complement.
AAAGCAAGGGACAAAATTATTTGATGGGCACCAACTAAGGTCCGGAATGTAAAATTCCCATAAATAAATACCTTTTATACATTTGGCCTCATTTATGAGCAAAAAAGGCTATGCTTAGTGAAACCTATAAATTAAAGTAGTACAATTATGATTACATGTGCACCGAACATCTTTTGGCGTTGTGTAAACCAAATGACAAACCCAACAAACACCAACCTATACACACAAAGTATGATGACATCAATCCTTATATCACAAAATTACTTTTTAGAAAATCTCCAAGGCATAATTAAGGTAAATAATATCCATCATTGGTTTATATTTCTTATTTATAACTTTGATATACTATAATTAAAGTCTTAAAATAAAAAGCTATGAATAACAATCATTATTCTGAGAAATCATTAGTTCTACAAATGTGATCACATTGAAGTCTGTTCATATTTGAAGAAATATATGTGGTACTGAAAAAGTATGTTCTTTTATACTTACTCTTTAGTTACTTTTGTTAGCACCGTACAGATTCAGACGCTCATATGTATGCACATACACCTCTTCCGTATGAGCACACACGCACACCCTACCCTATGAGCATCCTGAAAGACTTAGCCGACATATCATATTGAGAATGACGAAGTCACCAAAGGGACCTCGTAGTGAACGGTATCATCTCCACCCACTGAACGTGTATCGCCGGAAATCCTGAAATAAATCTAGGAATAAGTGCGAGCACCAGGACTTGAACCCCGATGGGCTGGGGATACCACTGTCCACCTGACCATCCAACCAGAGGTTGGTCCGCTACTCTTTAGTTACTATTAACATAAGTTCGTTAGAAGATTAGCAAACTACCAGTTACAGAAAAAAGAGATTTTCTGTATATAAGATATAGTAATAAATGCTTTTATATATGCCAATCTGTACAACATCGAGTGTACCATGACATCAATTCTCAACCTCAAGAATTTATTTGTAAAATAAAATATTTATGTCATATTTAAGATAAATGATCTCCATATTTGTTTTTAATGAATGATTTATAACTTAGATATACTCTAATTGGAGTCGTGAATAAAAAATTACAATTATAAAAATAGTTATTCTGATGTTCATTAAACCTACAAATGTGATCACATTAAAGTGTGTATATTGTTTAGAGAAACATCGATATTAAAATGATTATTTTGTTCTTATATTCCTTTTAGATATATATTATTTACTAGTTACTACTATCATATCATCATTAAAGATTAAGAAACTATTTTAGTGACAATGATAATAACATGTTGGGCAGACGAAGGCATAGCTTAGTGGTGGAAAAAGGTTGATGCCTTTCCACCCACCTAGCTCAAGACATGGTACTTATAATTTGCGTTTGTTGCACCAGTTATACCGTAGATGTATCCCTTATAGACTAACAGTCTTTTTGTCAAAAAATATATATAACAATAAGACTTTATAACAGTTCTTAGACGAAAAAATCGTCATAATAATAAATAAACATTAATAAATAATTTAACATATCTTATAATATTATTCGTAATAAACAATTATTTATATATAAGATATATACATATATTAATAAATGCTTTCCATATATTTCTTACAATAAGATATTAATGACTAATTTTGATATATTTCTCGTATTTCGGCAAAGCACATAATTAATACAATATTTTCTGAGATATATTTTATAAATGAATTTTATACATTCTGAATAACAAGAAGACATTAATAAACGATTTCAAACATATTTCTCGTTTTCAAGCAAAGAACGGAATTAATACAAGATTATAGTACATATGAACGCTAATAAATGAAGATGTTAATTAACGATTCAGTATATTTTTTGTATTCCAGCAAAGCATGCAATTAAAAGCTGCATTAACGATTCAATATATTTTTCGTATTCCAGCAAAGCATGCAACTAAAAGCTGCTTTTACATATACGGTACGAGTACACCGAACGTGTTTTGTCCTGTGTACGGCGACTGTAGACGCAGGCAAGACCAACCTGTAGAGCACCGCGCCCTGCTCCACGGGCGAAAGAGCTTCCGTCACACGCTCCGCGCCACCGCAGCCCATCTCCCCAGGCACAGCATCGCTCGCTGACAGCCGGGCGCTCGGCCGTTTCCACTACGCGTCCCGGGCCCCTCGTCCACGTGTCCCGTCCGTTTCTTCTCCTTTGCTTTGCTTCTCCCCGGAATCCTTCCCTTCCCCCTCCCTTAACCCCAGCCGCGCTTCGCTCGTGAGCTGCTGCTTTCCCTTGCTGGCTCTCTAACCTCCTCCCTCCCTCCCTCCCCGTCGCTATGCCCGGAATTCGAACCCTAGCCTGAGCTCGGGCGCGCCCCTGATCCCCTGTTCGCCATGGATCGCCCGCCACATCTCGACATCGACCTCAACGAGGCGCCCTCGCCGCCGCCGTCGCCGCCGGCGGCGGTTCCCCAGTCGCCGCCGCGCGAGTTCGCTGCCCCCATTTTTGCTCTTCCTCCTCCTCCTCCGCCGCCGCCACCCCAGCCCCAGCCTCCGGCCAACGCGCAGGCCCAGCTGCTGCTCGCGCACCAGGCCCGCGAGATAGCGCTGGCGTACCACCGTGGGGAGTCGTGGAGGCTGGCTGCTGCTACGGCCATTGCGGCCGCGACCGCTGGTTCGTCGGTGGAGGTGCCGCCTCCAGCGCAGCACCCGGGAGTAGCGGGGTGGGGGAACCCGCCGCCCCCGTGCGCGTCCTGCGGCCTCCCCGAGCTGCCGGGGGCCACCATTATCTGTGACGCCTGCGAACGTGGGTTTCACGAATCCTGCGTCCACGTCTGGGGGCCGCTTATGCGCCAGCCTCCGCCACCACCGCTGCCCACCCCCCCTGGCGTGCGGCGGCCTCCGGTAGCCGTGAACGAGGACTGGATGTGCCCAGCGTGTGAGATAGGTGGTGCTCACTCCAAGCGCTGGAAGCTTCGAGCAGTGCCGCTCGACATCAATGCTGCCCCACGGGAGGATCCTGTTGCCGTCACCGTCGGAGACATAACCAGGCAGTTATCTCAGCTCCCTCTTAATCATCTCCTTATGACTTTAGATCTTTTTGATCAGCGAATTTTATATATAGCTCTAAGAAGTAGATTGTTGTTCATGAGACGCCAGTACTTTGCAAATGGTAATGGCGAGTCCAATCGAGAACGTGTCATGATGGTTTGAACCTTGTTATATCGCTGATGTTTGGTTTGCTACTTCTTATGATTACACAGATGCACTTGCTATCAACATAGCATATGAATCTGGTATGTTCTTTGGATTTTTCTGCTTTGCTTGACTGTTGATAACACTAAAACCTGAATGACTTGGTTTAAATGCTATAATTAGCAATTGGCAGCAGTGGCTTTCTAAAGCATTAGTAAGAGTGCAGCATGGTGTTGCATCTTCTTTTAGTGGCTACTAAATTTAGGTATTACGCTGAGTAATTCGTGGTTGCTGCATGTTTCCCCCTGATTTACTACAAAGAACAGGGTATATGAGATACTACAGCTAATTTGATACTTTCACCCTTTCACGGCAATGAGGGCATGCACAATGATAATTTTATTTTGTTCTAGTTGTGACACTAATTTGATTTGTGTTATTAGTTTATTGAAGTAGGACACCTGCATGTTTCGGTCTTGACAGGTACATGCAGTTCAGCCTTAGGAAATTTTAAAATCACCACGACTTGCAATCTGTAGTAGTGAAATTTGTAACCCTTTTTTTCCTTTCATTGTGAAAGTATCTTATTGGTTTCTCTTGCATTGTTGCATGAGATTGCTGTCTGTCATTTTCTTTATTGAAAATTCTAGTATGGAAATTTGAACTAGTTCTCTGTAATGTGAATCATGAACTCTTTTGTGGGTTCTTTTCTGGTCCATTAAGTTTGGAGTTAGGTATCACTTAGCATGTTCCAGTAAATTAATGAATCAAGTTCAGAAGAGAAGAAGATTTGGATTGGTGTGATTAATTGGAGAATGGATCACTAGTAATAGAGTAGAAGGTAAGAAGGCAACGAAGCATCAACGACGAAGGTGTCTCGCTGCGGATGGAAATTTATACGGAGAAAACGGTAGATGGGGATTTTGTCAGAACAATGAGCTAGTTTTATTGATTGATTGATGATAGTACAATGGATTGGAACAACTGGAATGCCACCAACAAAGAAGATCCATGATAAAACTGGAAGTTACATGAAGGTCCTTTTGATCTAATGTCTGATGTTTCTCCATGTCTTCGGTAACGAAACCACAAAAGATCAAACCCACACAAGCCAGGCCAACCTTATAGGTTCTAAAGAGCCACATGGGTTGGCTAGCTCAAGTGGTGAGAACCTAATATGACCGAAAACACCGTGGTCGAGGACACACCCCTTGCACGACAGTCTGCCAACTGTTGCTCGGACGTACAACTAGTAGAGAAGGTGCAACGCCCAAAATAACGAGCATTGAGAGTCACTAGCTCAATGAGGTAGATCGTGATGGTCACACGGGTGAGGATGGAGTTGGGAGACCACCATGGGGCCACCACCACCAATCACAAGCCTAACAAAGAAGGCACCTAAACTCCCCGATATTGATCCTTACTTCCTAATGCTAAATCGGTTGTTGAAGGCGAGGGAAATTGGCGGAGATTGAAATGGTGGATGATTCGTCCAATGGCCAGGGTTTCATCACGGCTCATGTACAAGGGACATGTGAGCACAAGATGATGTATGCAACTTTTATGGAAGGCCCATCACGGAGAGAGATCAAGTATAGTGACTTGTGGTTGAACGCTTGTACCACCACTCTTCTTGACAAACCATCCTCCACCATTAGAGTGTGTGTCTTCATCACCGTCTAAAATTTTTGCTTGGTAAGGAAACCCATGGCCGACGACCGTACCAACACCAACACCACGATAGGTCTCCAGCACGGCTCTCTACCAGTGGTGCCGCCGGTGAGGAAGAATGAATTTGACATGTTTGTCATGCGTGTGGGTTGAGCGATAGTAGGAAGAAGCTGGTATGGTAAGAGAGACAAAAAGAGGGTGGGCAGAGTGCTAGCATGGTTGATGGATGAATGCACTCGTGTAGCTTTGGTGCCACCTACCCATAGAACTAGTACCTCTGTCCCTAAATATAAGACGTTTTTGCTGCTCAATTTGAACTGCAAAAACGTCATATATTTTAGGAACGGAGGGAGAAATTCTTTTTGTATTCGCATAATCTAGAAATCCTTTACAAGGTTGAATTGCGTCTACATTCTTGTTATGATTAGAATTTGTTGTGAATCACAACATTGTGATAGTATCCCTAATCTCTCTTGCACTACAATGTATGGGACATCAAACAAACATGTACTTGATCTTTCTGTTAGCATCCGTGCGTAACCTCTATCGCCATGGCAATCTTTTTCTGTGCCTCTTGTGTAGTTATTGTCGCATCATTGCTCAATATCAGTGGACATGACTCTTGTAGTTAGCTTTTTGTCTTCAGATTTAGTATTGTCGACCTTGACTCCTTGACCTGCTACACATTCTTTAGCTAGATCTCTAGAGGATCTTTTTGGTTTGGCATGTCCATGGTTACTTGTTACTCCACCGAGTTCTTTTGTCTCTTCAACTTCATCCAAAGCTACACAAATCTTCTCAAATTTTGTCTCCTTTAGCTAGTAATTTAATTTCCTTGGTTTGTGACAGCCCTTCCTTATGTGACCAACTGCATTGAATCCGTTCCATTTTCTTCTTCCCTATGGCCCATCCTAATTAGATCGAGTATGGCCCAACTCCAATCTCTTCTCTCGCCTCTGACGTGTTCTCCCCGATGTAACATTGCCCTTCTGGTATTTATGTATAACCTTCTATGCAGTCCGTCACCATTGTCGCGACTCAAAGATTATCATCACTATGTTCCTACTTGCGGCGGCTATTGCTAGTTTTAACAATTTTCACTATTTTCAACGTGGCAACTCTTTCTGACACCTACTTGTAGATGGTCATTTGGTCTAACTCCTTATAACGGTTTGATTTGAGTTGTTAACCCATCTTTCTTTCTGCCGTTCGACGAATATAACCATTGTTTTGATGTGAAATTGGAATTGTCATTGTGTGCCATGACACAATTTAGTGCATCTTCATAGAAGTCTGAGTGGGACCTTCTACACAACCGATTAGTTAAGCTCGCGAGACATTACATTTCAACACACACATCGATGGTGATTCTCGGAGAGGTATGCCATGGTATCCCCTCATGTAGCAAATTACATTTGTGCGAAATCCTATGTGACGATTTCGCCACACTACGCGAGCCATGTAGGGGCCAAGGAAGAGACACTATGCGAGCCATGTCATTGAGTAACCTCATATAGTGAGTCGACAACCTACATCCGAGAGGACTTCCATATTGCAAGATCTACGGGAATCATTAGGATTGAGGGTATACTTGGTTTGCTCATGATCACATTTTGCCATGTTTTCTTAATTGAAGATTTTCCTATTTAGCGACATGTTGAACTTGCTAAGAGGCGTTTCCTACTTATGCAGAAGAGCCTATGCTTGAGAGGAAAACAATAAACGATGAAGGGAAATTATCTCCCAAGGCTACATTCTCTTCTCTTGACTTGTGCCTCATCCTATTCAAGGCACTACCACACATCTTCCTTCGTATGACATTTACTGCGTGGTGAACAAGATACATAATTTCCTTGTGCTCACCATAGATATTGCCATCAAGTCTCCTTGGGGCTAGTTGAAGACCAACAACAACAATATGGTGGCCATACTCGCCCATGGACACCTTCGTACCATTGCCCCAATCCAATGGACTATGTCATACAGGGAGGAACCCTTGGAGGTTGGGACAGGAAGAAAGCAGGTTTTGCTTCTGCTTCCTTCGAGCTACCAAACTCTTTCGTCAGGTGTGGTTCAAGTTCCCTCATTATTGCTTGACTTCCCCTTTGGGGCACGAAAAGATGGACTAGGACTTAAGTAAGGGAGAGGACAACCCCTGTTTCTGGCTTACCTTTAACGAGTGAGTGCTATTCGCATTCCTTACTTTGATCCGACCCTGTTCCCTGACCAGTTTGCTTGCTCACTAGAAGAGTCAAGCGAGAGCAGCTAGTTTAGAAGGAAAAGGGTGTGGTGGAAACATTGGCCACGAGAAAGGAGCAATGGATGACAACGTGTGATGTCGTGACGCCACTCCACCACCAACACCCTCTGTGTTGGCAACCCCCTGCCACCCTTGCACACATTATGTGACCCCTCCCCCCCGAGTAAACGCAAGAGGTCTTGCATTTCATTGCATTGAAAAGAAGGGGTTTGAGTTACAATCCTCTTAGGAAGAAGTTAAAATCTGTGATTTGGAATCAATGGACATCCCAAGTTGGGGGGTGATAGCTCTTAGTCCTAATGCTCCGGTACGTGCCCGGGCTGCCTCATCTTTGATCTTTGTAAGTAAGTCATTCGCCGAGGGGTGACCTCCGTTGACGAGTGTCATTTCGGTGTTTCCAAAGCATCCAGGGGACGAGCAAGGTCACAGAAGCAAGGCCTTTGCGCATAGGGTTGGGGGTGAGCTGCCTCGCGGATTGCCACCAAGCATGGAGCGAAGGCTCGTTGTCGGGTGGGAGGTAGGGCATCCTTAGCCAGCTTAGTGTCTCACACTAGACCTGCCGAGTGAAGGGGCCGGTGGGGAGAAGGTGATGCATGGTCTCAGGAGCCTGGTCGCAGAGGGGGACAACGCATGGGGTGCTGGAGGCCGCGGCGAGCGAATAGGTCCACGGTCTAGCATCGATCAAGGTCAGCGAGCCACTGAGCCAGTGGAAGAATCGGAGTCACGGTAGTGCCCAACACTACCAGGTGGGTTTGCAAGTGTTGCAGGTGGAGCTGTGGAACGTGGCTAGGTAGGTAGACTTGGCGGAGTAGATGCTGCTTGCACTCCATTTCCAGGTTAGACAGCCCGGCTCGGTGGAAGGAGTCGTGCGCTCGATCGCCATAGTTGGAGGTATTTCATGATTACCTGGACGCCAACGGGGCCATGTATGTCTTGTGAGAATTGATTAGCATGGAACCCGTCGGAGACCGCCCGGAGCTTGCGGCGGCTCCTGGGGATGCACGTGTACAGGAGGGGCGTGATCTCGCAGACTGAGCGCCCGTCAATCCACCGATCCTCCCAGGACAGGGCCCCTAGGCCATTCCTTAGCAGCATGGTAGTGGAGGCGAAGAAGGCGTGCTCCTCGGCATTGAACTGCAGGTCGAGGCTGCCCTAGGCCCTGCTATTGTCCGTGCAGCTGAACCAAAGCTAGCGCGTGCGCGTCGCGAGGCCGGTGGGTTCGAGGTCGTGGATGCCGATTCCACCTAGCGAGATTGGCTTGGAGATGCGCCGCCAGTTGACGTGGTAGTTTCCACCATTAGCTTCCGTGCGTCTGGCCCCAGGCCTAGAGGAATCCTCTGGATTTTCTTGAGCGCCTTGATGGTCTTCTTGGGGGTGCCAACACTAGCAGATGATGGGCAGGGATCACACTCAGTACTGCCTTGATGAACGCGAGGCGGCCGACCTTGTTCATGAGGCGCGCCTTCCATCCTGGGAGCATGCCGGCAGTCCTGTTGACGACGGGTTGCAACTTCGCAGAAGTGGGTCACCGGATCGTCAGTGGGATGCCCAGGTAGGTGAAAATCCACAATGGGGCAGCAGTGGGTCGCCGGATCGTCAGTGGGATTGCCAGGTAGGTGATGGGCAAATCCACAATGGGGCAGCCCAGGAGGTCGACGGTGGTGGGTGCGGCCTCATCAGTGTCACATCGAATAAGGGTGGCGGCGCTCTTCAAGAAATTGACCCGAAGGCCTGAGGCGCACTCGAAGAGCTGCAAGATGTTCTTCGCTGCCATAATATCACCTGGTGATGGGTGGCAGAAGATGATCACGTATTCACGTCGTCTGTGTATAGCGAGACCTATTTGTTTACCATTGGTGTCTCTGCCAAAGAATAGGAAGTATGATATGATTTCATGATTAACTTCTTCACACCTTAGGGTGTTACTCATCATCTGGCTGCGTGGAGCATGATCAGTGTCATGTAGCCTATAGGTGCAAGTGCAGTTCCCCGGGTCCATGGGTCCATGGCCGCTTAGCTTAGACAGCCTTGTTAGAGACATGAATGCGGGGTTCGGTTTCCAATTGATTTGTATTCACCGGGACCTCCCCTTATTGGATTTACACCACTTTTCTAGTTGCTGTGGAAAGAATGTTGAGCAAATGAGTTTAAGGGGTGGTTTGGATTTGATCAGATACTGCTCAGACCATCCCCTATACCACATGATTTTGTTGGATTCAGAAGCGGAGCGGATAACACTAGGATGTAGATACAAATACAGCTGATGCCGGAGCTAGACTTGCAGATAGCGTAATGCCTCATTCGATAGTAGACACAAGTTGACGGCGTAATACACACATGCGAAAGTATTTAAATGTCTGAATAAAATCACAAGAGTAAAGGGCATATAGAACTACAAGGTGATATATAACAACTAGAAGCACATAATGAACTCTAGAAGGCGGTAAACTTCCACAAGTGAAACCCTAGGGATGCCAGCATACCATGTCATAAACAAGTAACACCCGTATGACAAGTTTGTTACTAAAGTTCTATGAAAGTTGGATTATCCTATTTAAGAGGGTTGGATAATCTCTCTAAAAAACTCCATAATCATAATACCATCAGATATTAGGAATATATATCTTGTGTGCCGGGTTCGGAATCGGAGCAAATAGTGTCTAGATGTAAAAAACTCGTACCATATCCTATCAATACATTGGATTCTCAAAATGGTCCGGTTCAATAATTATCCAAACCACATTCCCCTTGCATGTGGGTGACCACAATATTATCTCTTAGTTCTGTTGCATTATGGGGCCACAGCCTATGGCCTTGTGGAAATACAAGTTGCATATTTCCTCGCATGGTACCAGAAGTTTGGTTTAGGGATTTGATTTTTACTCCTGAAGCCGCAACTCATCCCCCTCCTGGTCTTCTCAATTCAAGTTCCTCCCGACTTCCTCTCACCACTGTCTTCATCCTACCGTCGCCGCAACATCCCTATGTTCCTAGCCTCATTCGCATCGCCTAGATTCACAATCGTTGCCCATCTCGCTCTAATCAGGTTCACGCGCCAGCCGCTCCTCTCGATCGGGCCCACTGGAAAGCCACTCTCATGTGACGCCGGTCCTCTACCCCACCCGTGCCCTTTTGGCCGGCCCACACACTCCCATCAATTGTAAGGGCTAGTTCATTTGGATCTTATTGCTGGCTGTGGAAATAAGCTGCCCCCTCCCCAGCTTATTCTATAAAATTTAGGCTTAGGCTTATTTAGGTAACGCCGGCTCTCACCCGCACCGCTGACTCTCTCCCCAGGTTCCGGCGACCGGATCTGTACCTCACGCCGCCGGTGCTAGCGGGATCTCCTCACGCTGCCGGCTCTAACCCCGCACCGCCGGCTCTCTCCCTAGGTTGCCGGCGACTGGATCTGTACGTCACGCGGCCGGTGCTAGCGGGATCTCCTGTTCCCCGCGCCCCCAAGCGCGCGACGTGGAGCTCCCCGGTCAGGTCTCGTGTCCAGCCTCATCTTCAAAGGTGAGCTCTGGTTCCTCCCTTCCTCTCCCGGTTCCCTGATGGCTGACGCTGAGCAAAAGGGTCAGATTTAGTTAAAGTTTTAGACTACAGAGGGTCAACTTTATGAATTCTCACGATAGATACTGCCTTTTCTGAATCTGAATTTGTTCTGGGATAAAATTATCCGAATCCTACACTGGATTCTGCTGGATATGACTTTATTGAATGGCTTACTACTGGATATGACTTTGGATCGCTCAGATAGTATCCGTCCTGTTTCCAGTCCTGTGTCCGGAGAGTACTGTGGGGATGGAGTTGGGCATCCAGTAATTTGGCTCTCTACACGGACGGCTTGCTTTTCTGCTCTTTAATTCTTGTGGGGTATAGTGTAGTATCTCTCCAAAGATGGATTGGCGAACATCAATTGCATGGACCACACCATCTTGGTCATGTCTGCTGTTCCTTGGCCTATTGCAGTCATGCTTTTCTCGATTCTGGTGTCGGGGTGGGGT
>LR738714.1:139997888-140108730 GCA_902687465.1 Secale cereale | reverse complement strand
GGTGGTGGTGGCCAAATTTGAGTGCCAGTGTGGGCACCAAAGCTGTACCGTGACTCCACCGGGGTTCACTATTTCAGAATTTCTAAAGAACATGCCACTTGGTGGTACTGTGAAATTTCCGTGACTGTTTTTCCTGTCAGATTGGAGCATGCGCTTTCATAACAGAACTTGTTTTGCATAATGAATTCAAATTTCAAATATTAGTAAGGAAATTTCTTGTGGGTTTGATATTACCATGATTTCCTTTCTCACTGAAAACTGTTGGGTTTCCTGCCAGGCTTGTTAATCCTGGGGCCTGCCCCTGTGTATTTTATAATCTTGGAATACTACAACAATATGCACAGCATTAATGAGGAATAAAGATGTAGAATAAACGTAGCAAAAATAGGCAGACATAAATTATATGAAACATGTTGCTGTTAAGGTAGAAGGGGCATCCATTAACCAAGTTATGTATGGAAAACCTACTAATCATCTATTATGTTCTTCTTTTAACATGACAACTCTCGCATGGCTGCAAGTTTTTCTGATCAGTTCATGCGCATTTTACCCAATTGTTAGCAAATGGCGCCTCCCGTTTATTAAAGCATTTCAATATCATATACAGCATATAAGATTATACGAGCATTTGTGAAACATGTACTGCTTAGTGATGGATTCTGACCTGACTTGTACTATAGGTTACTCCTTCCCTATTTTGTTTATCTTATTCCATAATTATTACATAGATGGTCTCCTTTGGAGACTAGGCCACGGTCACGTGTCAGATTGCTTGGTTCTTGTATTTTGAAAAGATATATTTCACACTAAATTTATAGAAAAAGAATGCCGGTCAGAAAGTGGCGTTCTATGCTTTCGCACATCAACCCTCACGCATGCCCTTTTTTGCAGTTTCTCGTGTACTTGTTTTGATATCACATTTAGATCCACATAAGACAAAGGCTTATGTACTTACAGAAATCGTTCAACCAGGTGTCCCTGCACCAAATTGTTCTACTTTATTGTTTATATACAGCCAAGTCTTATAAGATATACATGCTGGAACGGTGACGTGGAATTTGTTAAACGTATATATTTTTATTGTAGTGACGGCACATTTTTCTCACGTTCCTTTATGGAGGTGATAAACTGAGTACGTACTCCATGGGTCTTTCCCTTTATAACACCAATTGTCCCGAGAGTCAATCTCCTTGATAAGAAAGAGAACAGGAAGGGAAAAGAAAAGAGCGAGAACCCTTAACTTTTGCCTCACCCTTCTTCCGCCAATCAGCTCTGAGATCTCAGTTAAGTTGACAGGAGTTGGTGTGATCTGTGAACCCGTGCATCTTGAGGTAGACCTAGTCTCTCTCTCTCTCTCTCTCTCTCTCTCTCTGCAAATCTATGCATCTGGAGGTGCAGATCTATGTTTCTTTCTCCTTGCACGAGGTGGGGGTGGGGTGGGGTGGGGGTGCCGAGGGCAGTTCTAGAATTTCCAACTTCTGCAATTTTGTGAAGTGTTATACCTGCATCAGATCATACATACTGAAGTTGGTAACAAACATCAAAGTTTGCTTTATTTATTCTTGTGGCCTATTAATTCTGGTACATGCATAGATGCTGTACAATTTCCCCACCTTGTTTGGTCTATTTTGATGCTAAAATTTTAGTCACATATTATTTGGTGAATCTTTCTCTTGATTTCATGGACAAAGTTGCCCTTCAGCAGATCTTTTGATCTTCTTAAATCCACATGATGTACTAGATCCCATCAGTAGCCCATCTACAGATGGTTGTGAAATTGCTGCAGCCGAGTACATAACTGCAGTATAACTTCAAAATCAAACATGATATGAAGCTAACTATTTATGTTTTCAGCCCACCATCGTTCTCTACAATGTTTAGTTATCTTGATGATTGTTGTTCTGTACCTTTAGTGATTATTATGGAGTTGAATTTGCTTAATCAAGTTGTCTTTGCATATCAGTGTGTTAAGAAGCTTATAACCTGAACAGTTGAATAGGTTGCGCCGCAATAATTCTCAGTAGTACTGCAAACTAAATTGTAAAACAATAAAATCGTTATTGTCCTCTCATTGTTTTAGACTACTTTTATGTGCTATGCTGAAGAGAATAAGCGCTGAAAGCATGCTTGCATTTACTCTAGCCGGTTCATTGTGTTACAGAGCAGTGCTTTCATCATCCTACATGATGCTCGCTGTTTTATTGTCAAGTGGTTATTGTCTTGACTATTCTTGAAAGATCTGTTCGAAGGAAAAACTTCTGATTTCTTGAAATTCTGTTTTTTCAAAGCAAAGTGAAACTACAAGTAACTCGTGGCAGCTGTTTAGCGATAAACTTTATAAGCTGTACTGTTTTTGGGTGCTCTAATATAATAATATCAGAAATGTTATAGGAAGTTTTCTAATAACCCTTGTTGTACAGACATTATCATCAGAAGAGAGTTAATATTATTCTTTTGATCTTCGCAGAGTAAGTGTTGCTGATGGAGCTCACTTGACCGAATTAGCTACTCCACGTTTCGAGGGGCTGCAATTGAATAATGCAACTCCTTTTGGTAAGGATATTAGAGCAATCATATGTACTGCAAGAGAGATGTATTTGCTTTCTGTTGGAGATTTTCCACACCTTTTATGCACTGTGACTTTTTAGACAGCAATTTGCTGTGCTAACCATGAAGATCAACTTCTGCTTGCCCCCATGTTCAGTGCATGTGTGGCCACTTAGGCGTAGTATGTGTTTATAAAGGGAAATTTAATTCCAGTTCCAAAAAATTATGGGTCATGCTAACATTTTGAAGCTATACTTGTCTGGTCTCTAAAAGTAACTATTGACCATCATTTTTGGTGCATATTATATAATCCCTCTTCTGGCTATCATGTTGCAGATGGGAATCACTTTATGCCAGCATTTGGTCTTCCTCATTGTTTTAGCCTGAGACAACAATTTCCTCCTGTGGATCAAAATTTCATTGCTGATGGAAACATAGAACAGAGGTCAAATCATACACGCCGTAGGAGAAGAGATTTTCCACAAACATCAGCATTGCCCAAGTTTTCTGAGAAGCACGAGTTTGGAAGTTCCAGCATTTTGATGGAGCCATCATTTTTTATGAAAGCAACAGCCCCGAGTCCTACAGAAGAAAGAAATCCACTAAAGCCTCCAAAATTTCTTGCGGAAAATTGCAACCGTCAACCACATCATCGCTGTGTGAGTATCTCATTAACTGTTTCAGATTTGTTTCTTCATCCAGTGTCCATTTTAGATGTTATTGTTTCCCACTGGTACAGCCTTTATTTATTCATTTTATACTGCAGTTCTTGTATCTTACGTTAACTTTGGCACTGATTTTGATAAATACTACTTTGTTGTGTTGTTTCTCTAGGTTGGCCTACCTGTTCAATATCAAGATTTCTTTATAACTAGCTTGGGAGAAATCGATAAACAGGCAAGCTACCACAATTGCCACCAGATATGGCCAGTGGGTTTTACATCTTACTGGCATGATAGAGTTACTGGTTCACTGTTTGAGTGTGAGGTGTGTGATGGAGGGAGTTTTGGGCCTTTGTTTAAGGTCAGAAGGTTACCATGCTCAGTGTTCCCCCTTCCAAAAGCCTCGACCATTCTCTCTCAGAATGGTGCAAGAAAGGCCGATATAATTGAAACAAAGGAAAGTAGCAGTTTTATTGGAGATGCTGCTAATGATATGGATGATGATCTTTATATGATCCTGGATGTTCCCTCTGAGACCAATCAAGATTTCTTATCATGTCTTACCAATGATACGGAGGATAAAGGGACTTCTTTGGGTTGCAATGATGTACAGAGTTCAAATATGATGTCACAAATACTACCTTCAAATTCTGAGAATGTTCCACCAAGTAAGGAAGCCAATATTAATGACCAAATTGGTGAGTTTACATTTGAGGGAACATCATCCTCTTCAGTATGGAGGATGATTTCTTGTGCTATGGTGGAAGCTTGTGAAAAAATGTACAAGGAACATGGGCATTTGGTATTCTCATGCACACACAGTAGTGGAAATCATTTGTTAAACAAGGGGAGTGGATGTCAGAACTTTGATGGTCCTTACGCTCCCTTAACTAGATTTTGCTCATCCAATGGCCCCAGTATACCACGAGTTATAGAAAAGAAGAATGATGTGGAATCTACTTATACATTACTGAAGAAGTGGTTATACAATGATAGAATTGGGCTTGATTTGGATTTTGTTCAAGAAATTGTGGAGTCTCTTCCTAGATCCAGGTCTTGCATAAACTACCAGTTCTTGTGCAATAGGGCTGAATTTCACTCTTCTATGACAGTTGCAAGTGGTTTACTTATATCTGTGCATAAAGATGGCCAAAGTAATGGAGATATGTCATATGATAGACATGGTACGGTGACTGGGCTACATGATCATGCTCAGCCCAGCGGTTCTAGCATCCGCGAGCTTCCTCCAGGACGTCCTATTAGCCATAAGCTTCCACCAGAATCGGCGGGAGATGTTTTCCAGGTAGCTCTTTACATATCTGCAGGGCCGTACCTGAGAAATTAGAGGCCTTGTGCAAAATTAAAAATAAGGCCCTAAGTATTACTACCTCCGTCCCATATTAATTGACGTTCAAATGAATGTATCTAGCCGTATTTTAGTGCTAGATACATCCGTTTGATCTTCAATTAATATGGAACGGAGGGAGTACGTAATTAACTGTGAAAACAAGTTTTATATTTCATATCACTAATAAAAAAAATGAAATGGAATTTCAAAAAAGAAAGAGATGGTTCATATCGCTAACATAATTGCTCAAAGAATTGTATCTTGTCAAAAAACAAATCTTGTCCCGAATGACTTGATTTTTCGCGTACGGTGGCATCATTTTAGCATTGTTTGATACTACTCACCTACGTTCCTAAATATCCTACAAATATAGAGTAAAAAATCTATATCTTTGCCGCTAATAACAAAAGTTTATTTGAGTTTGTTAGATTTTTTTTTGCCAGTACATTTGACATGGATTATTTTTTATTATTATAGTTACCTACTCACCTGCACAGGCTTCCTGCATATCTGTCACTGGTTCTACTATTTGAAGAAACACATCTTTACATAGTTGTGCATTTCCTTCTTATTCTTGCATCCATCTTCTCATTGAAATATTCTTGTAGATATGGGAGTTCTTGGGGCGCTTTGCTGAAATTATTGGTCTCAAAGAAGTGCCTTCATATGAACAATTGGAAGATGAACTTGTTGACCCATGGCCAGTTTGTGGAAATCAGAAAGAAACATTGTTGAAGGGCATTCAACAATGTAGGGATTACTCTTCACCGATGAATTCCCCTGCAAATGTTTCTATATCACATTCAAATAGTGAATCTGGTCTATCCAATAATGAAGAGATTGTGTCTGTGTTTATTCCTGTGGAAACTTCTTCTATGAAGGAAGCTGGTCAAGATAAATTGGCAGCGCAGACACTTGGGAGGTGCACTGGTGTAGTATTGCCCGGGGTTCACCTTGCACTCTTCAAGGTTCTTTTTGGTGAGCTACTGTCAAAGGTTGCGATATTTGTAGATCCAAACATTGACCCCAAAGAATCAAAACCCAGGCGTGGAAGAAAGAAGGACACTGAGAGCCTCATTTCAACAAAGGAATTTAACTTTGATATGCTAACTGCTAACAAGTTGACTTGGCCAGAGTTGGCTAGAAGGTACATGCTAGCTATTTCTTCCATAAATGGGTGCATGGACGTGTCTGATATTTCCAGTCGAGAAGGGGTGAAGTTATTCCGCTGCCTACAAGGTGATGGTGGCATACTGTGCGGAGCAGTACCTGGGGTTGCCGGCATGGAGAAGGATGCTCTGGTAAGCATTTTACTTGTACTATTAGCTGAACTTGTGATTCATTTGTATCAATGCCTTCCTTTCCTTCTTCAGTCAGACATGAGTTGTAGTCTTTAGATTGCTGTATACTATGGTTATTTGCTATCTGTTTTTAGATTTTTCTTCAACTTCTTATTTCTATTTAATAATATTTGCTTTGATTGCAACCCCGTACAATTATATTATCCACATTAACTCTTCATAATAGTATGTTTCTATGTTGTTTCCATGAGGGAAATAAGACATATCCCTGTTTTATTCTGCTTAGGAAAAAAACTTGTTTTATAGGGTTCCTGTTACCATCGGTACCGCTTTCCATTTTGGGAATGCCATTACTCTGTATTTATATGTTCTTTGTAGTAATAATAGAAAGAGGTATGTACAAGCCTAGCAAGGCGGGTATAATCAGTTGAGAGACTCTGCCCATTTGTTTTTTTCCATGATTTTATTCAGAGCTTTTCCACCTGTTTGCAGATTTTTTTTTGTTAAATCTTATCTATGGAGACAAGATTCTTGTTTTTGCTTATTTGGCTGGAGATATCTTGACTACATTAATTCCTTGTCCAGCTGTGTGATATTTTGAGAATATCGAATATAATTTATAAGGATGCTGTTTTACGTTTGTTGTATAATTTATCTATAGTTTTTTGTTCGCTCACTAAGAGATATTATAAAATTTCCTGTGTTCTTATTTTAGACGATGGTAAATTATTATGTGTATTTTTGCTGCACCGTAATTAATGTCTTGTATTTTCAGCTGCTTCTGGAGGCGGAAAATTTGATATGCAGTTCTCTATCAAGTGAAGGAAACAAGGTTTTTATGATGGATTACAAGTACACTGATATGATAGATTCTGCTGAGGTGCCTATTGCTGATAATAGAACATTGCCAGATTGGGCAGAACCACTAGAGCCGGTGAGAAAATTACCGACAAATGTGGGAACGAGAATTAGAAAGTGTGTTTATGAAGCTTTGGATCGAAAACCACCAGAATGGGCAAGGAAAATTTTGGAACATTCGATAAGTAAAGAGGTCTACAAGGGTAATGCATCTGGACCAACCAAGGTTAGTAATGCTCCTGCAGGCTGCAGTCATATGATTATTGCTGTTCTAGACTGTGTTTATTTTCCTTTTTTTAGCCTTGACCCACTCTCTGTCCCTTAAAAAAACTATTTTATCAATACATCGAGCTGCAATGCTTATGGTGTTTTTCTCGTAAGAAGTAACGAGTTCAAAATATAAGTAAGTTTGTTTTAGTTTATGTTTTAGTACCATTTGTTGTGTGGGCGGTCTAGATTAGAACTCCTCATGAATTTTGCTCTTAGCCGGCAAGACGAATGCATAAATTCCGTTTTCTAGTTCCCCTAACACTTCTTTTGTTTTACGAAGTATTGTATCCCTTAAAAAGGATGACATGAATGCGAATTTTGTTTGAAAACTTGAAAATCAGACAGATGATATATTTTGTATTTACATGTCTTTGCTTATATAGGCCGAGCAGGAAACTTAGGTTAACATGAACTTGCTGTCAGCATCGCACTTTAACCAAAGTTTTACTATATGTATAGCTGCCAGAAGAGGAGTCAGTGCATAGCACAGCCATGCTTATGTTGTATTTAAAGAAATGTATTTGCTCGGTGCCTTATTAGACTTATTATTCTTTGCCATGACACTTTTGTCTATCTTTTAATTTGAGAAACCTTATGCCTAGGGAACTATTTGGAAAATACACTAAAATATTTTTTTTCTTGTTACAGAAAGCTGTTTTATCTGTGTTGTCAGAGGCATGCCGTGTAATAGTGCCACAAAAACCTGAAATCCCAAGAAATGAAAGGAAAACTATTTCCATCTCAGAGGTTATCTTGAAAAAGTGTCGTATTGCTCTGCGCCATGCCATTTCTTCAGATGAATCTAAGCTTTTTGGGAATTTGCTTGGAACTACACTAATGAACTCTAATGAGAATGAGGATGAGGGCATCCTTGGATTTTCTGGTATGGTGCCACGCCCTTTGGACTTCCGCACAATTGATACAAGGTTGGCTATGGGCGCTTACTGTGGATCTTGGGAGACTTTTTTTGAGGATGTGCAAGAGGTATGTTTTTCTTTTAACACCCTTTTTATATTATGCTATGGTGATACACATGGGATATTTTCTCAGATTTTCCATGGACGACTTTATGTGCCTTTAAATATTCCTGCTGTGTTAGCTTGTGCTAGATGGTGACGTGGTGGTACCACCAGATCATGGTGTTGCTTCAGTGTTATTCTATTTCTTAACAAGAAGTTTCAGAAATGTTGACTAGCTACAATCTGTTTTTGGAGATATTTTGTCTGGGTTTCTCTAAGACCTTGTTTGGTTGCAAGGGATTTAATCCACTAGTGGAATCAATCCACCTGGGGATTGGGCTGATCCCTGCTTGTCACCCAATCGACTGCATACCAATCCATACCAAACCCCCCTCTTCAGATCTCATTTGGTTCTCCCAAACTCAGTTCATAGTTATAAATGACCCAGAGCAACATGTTTGGACATAGCATTTGAATAACATACACAATACTTTCATATACGAGAATGGTCTGCACCATATAACAAGATGGCAACAAGAATGCAGCACTAACATGAATAAACTGGTAAACAAACATCTCGAAACGATACGAAACACCATCTCCAGTTACATATCATCCTTGATAATTCAGTACAAAATTACTCAGAACTTTTGTGGTCCACTCAAAAAATAAATAAACAAGAACTTGTGTTCCTCGATTGTGCACTTCTCGTCGATGTAGGTATCATACAAGAACTTGCTGTTATCCTTGTTCTTCAGGTGGCATTTCTGGTTCAACTAAAACAGAATAAGGGTCATGAACTCATCATTAAACAGACCCCATCATTTCTACAGGACGCGTCACAACATGAAACCAATTTTGCAACTTTGAGGATGCATAATAACTTTCAAGTTGAATAGAACAACCATACAAAACAAAAGGAAAGCTTAATCCCCACCATACCAAAACAATAATAACTTTGAAGTTGAAGAGATGCTCAGTTTTGTTCTATGGCTAGACTGTTAAGCCCAAGTAACCCATGTTTAATCTTACTAGAAGTGTTAGCGGGTCAGAAACTTACCCATCTACTAATAGTATCCATACATTCCTTACATATTTATTAGGATGTATATCCACATACAATTTGAACAGCAACCAAGAAGAGTATAACTGCAAGAAAACGCAGGGGACAAACTATGGTTTAAATTTGCAAAGACAAGTAACTGAGTCAACCTATTCTAGCAGCCATTAATAATGCAGTCTTGCTCAATGTGTGTGTCCAACTACTAGTCACACTGAACTACAAGGACAGTGGAGAAGACATACATGCAGTAATTCATTTTCTCTAACATAACCTACAGAGATCAGATGGAGAACAACTGTACTAGAGATTACAAACATGCACATAGGTGAAAGTCCAGAAATTCCAAGTCCCAACACATCTTTAGACATGAGAACCTAACAAGTCTCCAATCAAAACAGTAGAGAAAAGCAAATAGATCTGCACATATTTAATACTGGACTACATGTCAGCTTAGAAAGATGAGACCTTCTGTTTGGTTACCATCTGACTAAAACAAGGCCTAAATGGGCTTTTGGTTATATGATGTTTGTTAGAGTTATAATATAAGTCATGTACCCCTTTGTATTTATCCCGTTGTATAAGGGGTTTCCTGCATATGTTCCACCTGTACATGTATATATATATCGGTCTATGGCCTCATGATAATATAAGTTGCTTTCCTAACATGGTATTAGAGCTCTAGGTTTTTTTTTCGCACGCGCAACTCGCGCTCCTAGATCCAATCTCGACGGATTCTCCCGTGGCTATCATCTCGTCGCTTTTCAGCCGGATCGATCCTCCCGTCGCAGCTGTCGCTTTCATCTCGGGTTTTCCCGTCGCCTCGTCAGCTACCGAATCGGGCCAGCTCTCGATCGCTTGCGGATCCGATCTTCCCGTCGCAGCTGTCGCTCTCGATCGCTTGGGCCACCGCGATCTGCTTGCCTTGTCCGATACCGAGCCGGGCCAGGTCTCGATCGGGGCCAGCTCTCCCTCCAGCGGCTCGCCTCGTCTAATACAGAGTCGGGCCAGCTCTCGTTCGGGGCCAGCTCCAGGCAATCGATTCCCTTCCGCCGGGCCGCCCGATCGTCTCCCCTCGAAGGCCCCGGTCGCCAGGCTCGCTTCCCCTCGAAGCTTAGGTCGCTTCAATCTCTGCCACCGGTTCCAGTTGGTTCCCCAAAAAAAAAAAAAAGAAAAAAAAAGAAAAAAGAAAAAAGAAAAGAACAATGTCTTCTGCATCAGGCTTTGTTGCCGTCCCTCGCTGTCCGGTGATCTTTGATGGTACTAACTACACTGAGTTCACTGGCTTCATGCGCATTCACATGCGTGGCATCCGTCTTTGGGGTGTTCTTTCTGGCGAGGTCTGCTGTCCGCCACGTCCGGTTCCTCCGGTGACTCCTCTTCAGCCGACTCCACCGGTTCTTTCTGCGGATGCTAATCAGGCCGCCAAGGATGCGGCTAAGCTTGCTCATGAGGCTGCTGATCGTGCTTATGATGAGATGTTTTTGGCTTATGAGGAGGCTCTTCAGACGTATCATGGTGCTCTGTCTGTCTACACCCAGTGGCTTGATGATGATGCTAGAGCTGCAGCTGTTCTCACTGCTAGTGTTCTGCCCCAATTTGCTTCTGAGTTTCTGGGTCTTCCTACTGTCTTTGAGATGTGGACCCGTCTTCGTCAGCGCTATGAGCCCTCTGGTGATGCCCTGTACCTTTCTGTGGTTCGTCAGGAGCATGCTCTTCAGCAGGGTGACTCTACTGTTGATGACTTCTATGCACAGAGTTCTGCCATCTGGGGCCAGCTTGATTCTCTCCGCACTGCTGGTTGTCGTACTTGTCCCTGTTGCCAGGCTGTCCAGGCCAACTTGGAGTTTCATCGCGTCTACGAGTTCCTGTCTAGGCTTCGTAAGGAGTTCGAGCCCCGGCGTGCTCAGTTGTTTGCTCGTGGCCGTATTTCTCTCATGGAGGCTCTTTCTGAGATTCGTGCTGAGGAGACTCGCTTGCGTGGTGCTGGTTTGCTGGAGGTTCCCTCTGTGTTCGCTACTCGGTCTTCTTCCACGCCATCTGCTGCACCGACCCCGTTTCGCTCTAGTGCTCCGCCACTCTTGCCCACTCCTTCTGATGGCTCAGGTCGCCCCCGTCCACATTGTGACTACTGCAACAATGATGGTCATATTGAGTCCCATTGCTACAAGAAGAAGAAACACTTGCGCAAGACACGACCATCATCTTCAGGGACTTCGTCATCTACCTCGACAGCTTCAGCCGTTGCTTTGACTGAGCAGGATATTTTGCGACTTAAACGTCTGCTTGCAGCTTCAGGTTCTTCCTCGACGGGTACAGCTGGTTCTGTGACTGATGCTTCACGCGTTGAGCAACTGCCCTCTACACAGTCAGGTACATCCCCATGGGTTCTGGATTCTGGAGCTTCTTTTCATATGTCTTCTCATTCTTCCACTTTGTCCTCTCTTCGATTGCTGGATTCTCCTGTTCATGTCTTCACTGCTGATGGTACTCCACTTTCTGTTGCTAGTAGAGGCAATCTTTCCACTCCTTCTTATTCTGTTCCTGATGTTTCTCATGTTCCTCGACTTACCATGAATCTGTTTTCTGCTGGTCAACTTACTGATTCTGGTTGTCGTGTCATCCTTGACGCTGACTCTTGTTCTGTCCAGGACCGTCGCACGCACACTCTGGTTGGGGCTGGCCCTCGGCGCCGTGATTCTCAGGGTCTTTGGGAGTTGGACTGGCTTCATGTTCCTTCCGCTGCCACCACCATCGCCAGTTCTTTCGCTTCTGTCGCCTCCGTTACTGGTTCCTTCCAGCAGTGGCATCATCGACTTGGTCATCTGTGTGGTTCTCGGTTGTCTTCTTTAGTTCGTCGAGGTCTTCTGGGGTCTGTCTCAGGAGATGTCTCTTTAGAGTGTCAGGGTTGCCGTCTTGGCAAACAGATTCAGTTACCATATCCACATAGTGAGTCAGTGTCTAGGCGTCCTTTCGATTTAGTCCATTCTGATGTATGGGGTCCGGCACCTTTCGCTTCAAAAGGTGGTCATAAATACTATATAATTTTCATAGATGATTTCTCTCGTTACACATGGCTTTATTTCATGACTTCTCGTAGTGAGGTGTTGTCTATTTATAAGCGTTTTGCTGCCATGGTTCATACTCAGTTCTCTTCTCCAATTCGTGTTTTTCGTGCTGACTCTGCTGGCGAGTATATCTCTAAGATGTTGCGTGGTGTTCTTGCTGAGCAAGGGACTCTCTCTCAATTCTCTTGTCCTGGTGCTCATGCTCAGAATGGTGTGGCTGAGCGCAAGCATCGACATCTTCTTGAGACGGCTCGTGCATTGATGATTGCTGCCTCTCTCCCGCCTCATTTTTGGGCTGAGGCTGTCTCCACATCCACCTATCTTATCAATATACAGCCTTCCGCTGCTCTACAGGGTGGTGTTCCTTTTGAACGACTTTTGGATCGTTCTCCTGATTATTCGATGCTTCGCTCGTTTGGTTGTGTTTGCTATGTTCTTCTTGCCCCTCGCGAACGCACCAAACTGACCGCTCAGTCTGTTGAGTGTGTCTTCCTAGGCTACAGTGATGAGCATAAGGGCTATCGTTGTTGGGATCCTGTCGGTCGTCGGATGCGTATCTCTCGAGACGTGACTTTTGATGAGTCTCGTCCCTTCTACCCACGCCCATCCTCCTCGACTTTTTCAGTGCAGGATATCTCTTTCCTCACTTTTCCTGACTCCCCTATTACACCTGTCGAGCCTGTACCTCTCCGTTCCACTTCCTCTCCTTCTTCACCTCTAGTTGATTTACAGCCATCATCCTCCCCGGTCTCCTCGCCTAGCATGTCACAGGGTTCTCCACCTTCATCTCCGGTGACTTCCTCCCCGGTCTCCTCTCCTTACATGTCACTGGATTCCCCACCTTCATCTCCGGTGACTTCTTCGTCGCCATCTCCCGATTCTACCTTGGCGATTCCTCCTTCTATTATTCCATCCTTTCCTCGGCATTACACTCGTCGTCCACGACCTGTTGATGCCTCTGTGGATGAGTCGTCATCTTCCTCTCAGCCTACTTATGGCTTGCGTTCTCGTCCTCGTCCACCTGTTGATCGCTTTGGATTTCTCACCGCTGGTGCTGCTGTTCTTGAGCCGACTTCTTACCGTCAGGCTGTTGTTCATCCTGAATGGCAGTTTGCGATGGCAGAGGAGATTGCTGCTCTAGAACGCACTGGTACCTGGGATCTTGTTTCTCTCCCTCCCGGAGTTCGTCCGATCACTTGTAAGTGGGTTTACAAGGTTAAGACTCGCTCCGATGGTTCTCTTGAGCGTCACAAAGCTCGTCTTGTGGCTCGTGGTTTTCAGCAGGAGCATGGTCGTGATTATGACGAGACTTTTGCTCCTGTGGCCCATATGACCACTGTTCGTACACTTCTTGCTGTTGCCTCTGCACGCCACTGGTCTATATCTCAGCTTGACGTTAAGAATGCCTTTCTTAATGGTGAGCTGCGTGAGGAGGTGTACATGCAGCCACCACCTGGGTATTCTGTTCCTGATGGCATGGTATGTCGTCTTCGTCGCTCTCTCTATGGCCTTAAGCAAGCCCCCCGCGCCTGGTTTGAGCGTTTTGCCTCTGTGATTACTGCTGCTGGTTTTTCAGCCAGTGCTCATGATCCAGCATTGTTTATTCACCTTTCTTCTCGTGGTCGGACTCTTCTTCTACTCTATGTTGATGACATGATCATCACGGGGGATGACCCTGAGTATATTGCCTTTGTAAAGGCACGTCTTAGTGAGCAGTTTCTTATGTCTGATCTTGGACCTCTTCGCTACTTCTTTGGGATTGAAGTCTCTTCTACCTCTGATGGCTTCTTTATATCTCAGGAAAAGTATATCCAGGATCTTCTTGCTCGTGCTGCTCTTACTGACGAGCGCATTGTCGAGACTCCTATGGAGCTCAATGTTCATCTCCGTGCTACTGATGGTGATCCTCTACCTGACCCGACGCGTTATCGTCATCTTGTTGGCAGTCTTGTCTATCTAGCTGTCACTCGTCCGGACATCTCTTATCCGGTTCATATTCTGAGTCAGTTTGTCTCTGCTCCCACATCGGTTCACTATAGTCATCTCCTTCGTGTTCTCCGATATCTTCGAGGCACGATCTCTCACCGTCTCTTCTTTCCTAGCTCCAGTTCTTTACAGCTTCAGGCCTATTCGGATGCTACGTGGGCTAGTGATCCTTCGGATCGCCGTTCACTTTCTGCTTACTGTGTTTTTCTTGGTGGTTCTCTCATTGCTTGGAAGACGAAGAAACAGCTTGCAGTTTCCCGTTCGAGTGCCGAGGCTGAGTTGCGAGCAATGGCTCTTTTGACGGCAGAGGTGACTTGGTTGCAGTGGTTACTTCAGGACTTTGGTGTTTCTGTCACTACACCGACTCAGCTCTTATCTGACAGTACAGGTGCTATCAGCATTGCACGCGATCCTGTGAAGCATGAGCTCCCCAAGCATATTGGTGTTGATGCTTTCTATGTGCGCGCTGCTGTGCAGGATCAGGTTATTGCTCTTCAGTATGCGCCTTCCGAGTTACAGTTGGCGGATTTCCTGACGAAGGCCCAGACTAGAGCACACCATGGCTTTTATCTTTCCAAACTCAGTGTTGTTCCTCCACCATGAGTTTGAGGGGGGGTGTTAGAGTTATAGTGTCATGTACCCCTTTGTATTTATCCCGTTGTATAAGGGGTTTCCTGCATATGTTCCACCTGTACATGTATATATATATCGGCCTATGGCCTCATGATAATATAAGTTGCTTTCCTAACAATGTTAACCAGTTCACTGTTAAGTGTCTCGTCTGGGTTTCCCTAAATGGGCTTTTGGTTATATGATGCTACACCAGTTTACTGTCAAGTGTGCATTCTACTACAGGTCTAAAGCTGGCATGAGTGCACTAACTGCTTCTCATGCTAAACTAAGCCCATTGACTGCTGCAGTACGAATTTACAATAAACAGAAGCCTAATTTTAAGGCTTATGATATCTATGTATATCATTGCTATTCATGTTGGCAATGTAGTAATGCTTGTTTATCCATGAGCGATTCTTATTCTCGTTTCTATTGACGGCTGTTTCCTTATTGATTGCCATTATGTATATTCCTAAACTTTGATGTGTTTTGGTTTATGTCCATCCAAGGGATATTACACACGCACAAAGAAGGTAAAGTGTTGCGCTGAATTGAATATCCCGAGCTTCTAAGTTGGTACATGAGCCACATCTATTTGGTTCAGAAAAGTTGGGAATGATTTCCATTCATTCATGACTCATGAGCACAGCTGCATTAGCAAATTTGATGTTATATTTGGTGAACCTACTAGAACAGCATTTGCTAATTTATGTCTTTAATTGAGCAGTATATATATTTAGTTCCCTGGTCAAATTATGATGCCATTATGTTTACCTGCAGGTAATCCGTAATCTGCACACTGCATTTGCTGACCGAGCTGATGTAGTGGAAATGGTTGCAGAATTGTCTCAGAGTCTTGAATCCTTATATAAGACAGAGGTTTGTTATTTCTTTCTGTATCAATCTATCTCACGTGATTTAGTCAACATATCTCACGCGATTCCATAATTTCATTTCACACGTGTTTATGATCAAGATGATATTGCAACTAGAAAATAAAATAAATGGGTCACCGAGCCAGCTTTATACCATCTTATTTGGATTACCTATGCTGATTTGAGTATATATTAGCTTACTGTTAAATTTTCTGTTTACTAAGTTATATTACCAGGGATTTTTATAAACCTTTTGGCCATGGCTGGTGCAGGTGCTCGACCTTGTTCAGAAATTTGATTGTCACCTGTCTAATGAGAATACTGATTCAGAAATCCACGAGGAGCTACATGATATTCTGACTGCAGCAACGAAATTACCTAAAGCTCCATGGGAGGAGGGTGTTTGCAAAGTTTGTGGTATTGATAGAGACGATGAAAGTGTTCTCTTATGTGATGAGTGTGACTCGGAATACCATACTTACTGTTTGAATCCACCACTAGCTCGTATACCACAAGGAGACTGGTTCTGCCCATCCTGCATGTTAAAGCCAAAGAAAAAATCACGTCTTGACCAGGGTGCTCAGGATTCGAAACGACAACGAAAAGGAGCAGAGTCTCATGCCTTTCACGACAAACCATCGTGCATGTCAGGTCAAAAGAAATCGCATCTTGACCAGGGTGTTCAGGATTTGAAACGACAACGAAAAGGAGTCTTTCAAGACATACTAATTAAGTTAACTGCAGCAATGGAACAAAAGGAGTACTGGGAGCTTAGCACACAAGAGGTATGGGTTTTCTCTTCTATGTTTCAAGTAGATATCTCTATTGTTTAGTGTTTGGAAGTTTTAGTTCTTTGTGTATTGCACATTTCGTTGTATTCCTTCATATTAAGAAAAATGAAGTGGAAGCTTGAGAGTTCAGACCAGTAAAACCAAATGGGGCATTTTTCTCATACAAAATTTAAGCTGGTATCTTGACTTTAGACCAACATTTTCTCCGACGCATCGTACTGTCATACTCTAGATAACCACATTGATGTTTTAGTTGGAGCTTAATTTTATAAAGTTAGCTCTTAGCCGATGTCTTGGACGATTTTCCTTAAAAGTCTGCATGGAAATGTGGATGGAGTACGTTGGAATTGCGTATTTACTCATTTGGCCTGATATGCTTTTACTTGGCCAGATCATCTTTTCTCTATTATTTTACAGTATACCTAATAATTTATTTGTGTGCTGATTTTCATAGTGGACAAAGTGACAATCTACAGTGTCTAACATTTATCGTCAAAATGCAGAGAATAAATATGCTGAAATTTCTATGTGATGAAATGCTCAACACAGTCCTGGTAAGAGAGCATATAGAAAAATGTCCAGATAAGTTGAATGACCTCCAGCAGAAGTTTCGTGCTTTGAATTTTGAATTGAAAGATTTGAAATATAAGGAGGAAATGAGGACTTCATATGCTAGACAAAGCAGATGGAGCAAGACTGAACAGCACGTTAGCAATTGTTCTGGACTTGCGGAAAATCAACAGAATGAAGTGGCCATAGCATCAGACCATCTTGAAGAGTCTGAACAAGGTAATACTGCAGTTAACCTCAACCACCCAGCTGAAGGGACTACTCCTGGGCAACTAAATGTTGGCAAACCTTGCAAAAGTGACAATGGCATGTCTATGGTTGAAGAAAATAAGTCTTTGGGACTTTCTGAACAACCATCAGGGACAGGTAGTGACCGGATTGAAGGGAACATTATGAACGAAGGATCGCGTGATAACTTCAATTTGGTGGACACTCCTATTGCTGAAAGAGAACCAGTAGCTACACCTCTCAGTACACCGGGTGGGGAGTTGCCTGATGAAAATGCTAGCGCATCCCAAGATAATCTGAAAATGTCAACAGCTAGATCACTTGAGCAAGCTGCTGATAATGGTGAAATGGATACTTTACCGGACGAGATTTCAAAAGTGCAGGAGTCAATTGGCACAGTAGAGTCACAACTTAATATGTCATCCCTCAGAAGAGATTGTTTGGGAAAGGACTCCTTGGGTCGATTGTACTGGGTTTTAGGACGATCTGGTAAACGTCCTTTGCTGGTCGCTGATGGAAGCATGCTGATATGCAAGGAGAGGGACATTAATATGGTTAATAGCTACCCCCCCTCCACTTCTGATTGTAAAGGATGGAATTCTGCATCTGTTGTCATTTATGAATCGGATGACGAAATCCGTAGTCTTGTTGACTGGCTAAAGGAACACGATCCAAGGGAAAAGGAGCTGAAAGATGCTATCCAGCAGTGGCAGCGGAATCTTTATCACCTGGGTAATTTTGTTCTCAGTGATCCTCCAATATCCAAGGGGTCGAACAGCGAGCAGCAGCTTATGGACCTTCCCAGTACCAAGGCTGGAGCAATTTTGGAGAAAACATGCCGCTGTGACTGCTTAGAGCCTATATGGCCTGCTCGACACCACTGCGTAGCATGTCACGAGACTTACTCCACATCAACGGAGTATGAAGAGCATGCTGGAAAGTGCAATGGAGATGCCAAGGAGAAGGATTCCGTTGATTCTAGCTCCACTGCTGAGTCCAGAAAACTGAAGTCATGCCCATATGACTTTGAAGAGATTTGCAGAAAATTTACCACGAATGATTCAAACAAGGAGATAGTGAAGGATATTGGACTTATTGGATCAAATGGAGTTCCGTCTTTTGTCCCTTCACCTGCATCTTATCTTGAGCCTCCAGTTATTCTGAATAAAAACAAAAAAGATGACATCCCAAATGACTGGGTTTCCTCCTTGGAGGAATGCCAGGCAATGTCTGCACAAAAGTTAGGGCAGGAGGGGTCCAATTCTGGTCAAAATTGTCCTGGTAGCACGGGTGATGAAAATGTGTCAAAAACTAAGAAGCCCGCCTCTGATAGTACTTCCTGCGAGGAAGCATCTTCTGTAACAGCCAAGCCAACAAGATTGCTAGCTGTTAATGGTGGCTTGGTTCCGGAGTCATCATTGAGGCCTGTTATAGGAAGAAACTCTCATATCCTAAGGCAGCAAAAGATAAATTTGCTTGATATAGATGCAGCGTTGCCTGAGGAAGCTTTGAGAGCCTCAAAGTCTCAACAAATAAGAAGGCGTTCATGGCGTGCTTTTGTGAAGAATGCAGAATCAATATCCGAGGTGACTTGCTCTATTTATTCACCTTCATGCCACAGAAAACATATATCTATTTATTATTATTTTTGTGCTGATTATCTAGTGTCCATTAAGAGCTCTCTAACATCATCTCCATACAAAATAAATGCTTGAGAGCGCTGATATTATCCATTGTACTGATTAATCGTATCTATGCCTCTTCCAGATGGTACTGGCGACCAGTGTGTTGGAGAGTATGATAAAATCAGAGTTCCTGAAGAACGATTGGTGGTACTGGTCCTCCTTCACGGTAGCTATGAAGACCTCAACTGTATCCTCGCTCGCTCTCAGGATCTACACTCTTGATGACTGTATCATGTACACCAAGGAGCCTAACACCGTGCCGGCTGACAGTACAAAGGTTGTAAACAAGGGGAAGAGGAGGAAAGACCCAGAACCATCAGCGTCGTAATCTGCGCCGCTCTATTGCATACCTCGAATTTAGAAGTTCCGCAGACGGTGCAACAATGTGGCGCTGTGGTGATAGAGATGGTATAGAGTCTTTGGTTATGTGGCCCCTTGAGTGGTTGAGCCTTTAGGCTAGCTGTGATTCTGGTGCTCCTGCAAGGGTGCAACCTTGACCGTTCATTTTAATAAGTCATATTTACCAGACTATAGTTGTGCGCCTTAGATATGTTAGGGCCAGCGAAGAAGGACAATGCGTTGTTTCGGGGATGACAGCCGCAATAGCTGGCGTTCAAATTTTCTGCTGGGAGCGGCTGCATGCGAGCGATAGTTTTTCCTTTTGGGCTAGCCTGTTTCGGCTTTCAGGGATACATATCCATTCATGTTAGGTCTGAGAACCCGAGGATCTTGGGCCTCCTTTTGTACCCACCCTCACATGATTGACAGCATGTGGCGGGTAGTGGCTGTTAGCCTTTCTGTTCAATGATGCATGTTTTAGGTTTTCACAGCATACAATTTTGAACGCAGAATTTCACAAGAAAAGTTGGTATTTAAAAAAATTGATGTTATGAAAATATTCTTATGACAAATCTGACATACTATCTTCACTTGACCAGTCAAGTTAATGTTTATATACCGGCGGTCAGTGTATTTGAAGTGAAAAGCGTAATATGGTCATTGGACTTCAAAATACGCACATTACGATCACTATATATGTTTTGTGATGATTATATGGTCACTCGCTCATCGTTCAAGCTCATCGTTCAAGGTCAAATAGTCTGAGTGGCACTACGGGTCAAATAGTCTGCGTTGCACTACGCTGATTGGTTAAATTGGCCACATTCCTTGTGCGTCCCATTTGTCAGTTGGTAGTGGAAAAATATAAGATAAGCATAAATTTATGCAGGCGTGACATGACTTCAACCCATGCGCGGGAATCACCTGATTGTGTATGTGTGTGTCAGGGCCTGATGTGTGTGCATGCATGTGTAGGTGGAGCACTTGAGCGTGAGCGTGTGTGTTGGTCGTGTAGTGTGTGCATGCGTGCGTGCGTGTACACGTGTGAGTGTTGCGTGCGTGCGTGCGTGCGTGTACACGTGTGAGAGTTGCGTGTGTGCAGTTCGTATGCATACGTGTGTGTATAATTACCACACTAGCTCCTGTGTATTAAAAAAGCCAGCTCAACATACTAATACAAGGCTGCCTTATCCTCTGTGCCCGCGGTCACAACTTCGAATACCCACTGTCCAATAATTCATTTTCATTTGTTTTCATTTTTATAACCGCCGATAGGTGGGGTCTATGGTAGTGAGATAATGTGTGCTGCTGATGCAACACTAGATGCGCGGCATGGAGTGTTTAGCTGGTCAATTAATCATGTCTTCAACAAATACAGAGCTCTACGGTGAGCCGTGACTGTATAGTGATTACAAGACGTATATGGTGACCGTAATGAGTGGATTCCGATGTCCAGTGAACGTATCGTTCTTTCGTTTCAAATACAGTGATCGTCGGTATATATCTTGCGGTATTAACTTTCATACTCCATATAACTTTGTAATATTGTATACATGTAGATTTTCTAAAATAAAATTTTGGCCACACTTTGTGTAGTTTTTATTCAAAAGGAATGTTGCATGCGATTTAAAGGTGAAGAGAGATTTTTTTAGATCAATGGGGCATATGATAAGATGTAACGTGTTTGAATGTGTAGTTGACATATTTGGCAGGGTCTAGAGAGGGTATATGTACGTATTCGAAAGAGGCATGGGTAGAGGGGCCGGGGGTGGTGAGAGAGAGATAGCACGAAAAATGATAGAGATCAAGAGAAAGAGAGAAAAATAGGATGTCTCGGCGAGAGATGTACTTGAGTGTGTCTACGCAAAGGAGAAAGGGAGATAGGCATGAGTAGAAAATAGTGTGTGCCGTGTGTGTTGGTATGTGTGGGTGTGAGAAGATACCGAGATCTAGAGGTAGAGGGTGTGTGACCTTGTGAGGTCTGATGGTTCCGTCTTGTGCTGCATTGGTTGGTCCATGACGCATTACACGGAGACCCATGAAGGACCAGTCGTACAAGTCAAAGATAATAGAGTCGCGAAGGACTCTGTGTCCACTCACAATGCTGGCTAGGATTTGTAACCCTAAGTCCTAGGTATGTACAAGCCCGAGGCCTAGTTCTTCGATAGTATATACAAAACCCTTGGTATCCACTTAGTATATTTTGTACACACCATACTCACAAATATACATGGCCGGAAGTACGATATTTCCTGGATCGCAACAAGGGCCCGAACTAAGGTAAGCCCTTGTCTCTGATTACCATTCATCCAACCTAACTGTAAGGGGCATCCAACTGAATGCTCTGCTGGAATCATATTCATCAACTAGGAAGAGAGGTGGAGACAGTGTATGTGAGATAGGCCTAAAGATAATGTGCGTGAGGGAGACACGTAGGCAGATGTATGTATAGATAAAGTATCGATGGCGATCATGCGTGCGTACGCATGTGAGAGAAAGAATGGTTGTGACAAAGGTTAGTGAAAATAGTCGTACATGGTTGTGAGAGAGGGGGGTGATATAGAGAGCATGTGTGCGAGAAAGACACCTCGAGAGAGAGTGTGAGCATGTCTGAGAGACCGACGATGGATATACATTGTGTGCAGTATGTGTGTGAGAGAAAGTTAGCGCGTGTGTAAGAAGAGGCCTAATATTTGGATAATATCATGATATTTGCAATTCGTGTAAGGAACAACCATTGGTCTATCAAACATCCATATTCTATCGAATTTGAGCATGTCTATGTTATTATTCGACATAATTGATTCATAGAGTCAGCATTTTGAAGTCCAGACAATGCATCGCTTCAACAATTCAAATATAAATGTGTGTATAATTTATGTTGTCTATGTAAAGCACATTATACATACGAAAAATATACAGTGAACATTCTAAATAGCTAGCTAAGACTAGCATATATTTGAATTCAACTTAAGGTTATTTAAAATATTTCAATTCAACATGAAGTCCATTCAATTATTTGAATTTGAGATCATGGCATTTGTAAATCATACCTAAATTAAGGGGGCATCAATCTTTGCTTTGCTTTTGTACATAATAACATATATAGTCGTGTACAAAATAGATTCAAATTTACCTCCTCCATTCCAAAATAATCGTAGTTACAGGATTTTTAAGAGTCAAAACTTTAAAAAGAAGCGATAATTTGATGAGGTTTTCAAACATACAAGGTCAAATTTAACATTGTCTATTTAGGTCAATCCTAAAATTTCAAGAGTACTCTAAACGTGAATGCTTCTGTTTCAAAATTTCGAACAAAGCGCCGAAAAAGCTTTTACTCGCCCGAAATCGCATCATACCAATATTTGGTAGAAGGAAATTACTGGTCTAACTCCGACCCGTGAAACCTACCGGCCCAACGCCCAAAGGACTAAACCGGGGTAGGTTTGTAACTTCATCTAGACGCCACACAACCGCCTCCGAAAAACATTCATACACCATGGCCACCTAAACACACATGCGCTCGGCCGAAATTGCTCCCGCCCATTATTTGGGACACCTGAGATTACCATCCTATCCTCGACCCACAGTAGGTCCGAAATTTTAGAGGGGGCAAAGTTCATACTTTTCCCAAATTTCAAGCATGCGCATCCCAAACCGAAACATGGTTCCCCCTTAGCCCCCATCTACTTCCCCATTCATACTTTGTGGGCGCCAAAACTCCCTTTCCACCAGTCGTGAAACCCCAGCGTCCTCCGTCAGCAACCCCATCGCACCGATCAACCATCATCCTCCTCAATCACGCCGGAGCCGATACCCCGATGCCGTCATCCACTGCAACTGCAACTAAAACACCATCCACGGCTAGCAACTGAAGCCGAGGTTGAGATGTCTCGAGGACGCCGACGTGCACCATACCCGAGTCAGTTCAACCACGCCGTCCTGCGCCTCACCGCTCCGTTCCAACGTTGCCATCGTCCACCGCACTGGAGCTGTTCCCTCTACGCCGTCGTTCTCCGCCTCGGATCTGCTTCCCCTCCGCCGACAGATGGCCATCGCAGCACATACAACACTTCGCCATGGGTTCTTCCAAGGCTCCACCGTCCTCCACAACATCGGGTCCCTTGGTAAAACTAAGAAGATCGATGCGAAATCAGGAGGACACAACAATTGGAACTGGTACTCCTCTTCCCTTATTCGTGCAAATCTTACGTGTATACTCGCACGGTATTCATCCCACAGAAGGTAGATACTAGATGTTCCTATTAAATCACGATGCACATGGTTTCTCCTCATATACTATTTACCTTAGCTAGAGGTCCATCTTCCAATTGGATTTCAATTCCTGGTCAGTTGATTCTGAATTAAAGGAAGCACCACCCACGGAGGCGCTAGTCCGCCTGTTCATCGGGGAAGCAGCGCCTTGGTGTTTATCTTAGGGGTGTGTAGGGCGCAGGAGCTTCTAGCGCATGATCTGGAGGTCTTCCGAGCTTAAAGGAATGGTAGGGGGCGGTGACAAGCACGACGGTGGTGTGATGTCGAGGGGAGGGCGGGACGACAGTGGCAGGGGTCTGGGCCGGTGGTTGCTGGTGGTTCGAGAAAGACCGTCAATAGTGACTGGCGGGAGGTAGACGAAGGCCATCTGCTCGTTCCTTGTAGATCGGACGGTTAAAAAAAACGACTGGCCTATTTATTTTCAGTCGACTATTATTTTGATGGCACCACATGTGGTGGTGTGCTGGAGGAGTACATGCATTTCCCAGCCATCCCTGTGCTCATATTTCAAAATCCTAGAATCTAATTTCCTGTGCCATACATGTTGTAGAGCTATCATATGTCTCGTGTCATCTATTTTTGACCCACGTGCCATCTGCTATTTTTATAGTGCACTACTTCTGCACACACTTCACTCATACTCTCACTATTGTTTTTTATGCATGAGTATTTCATCCTCTGACACACTATTGATAAATACACAATTGAAAAGAGAGAAGTCGCTCCTGCTTAAGTCGCGGATAAGCAATAAGCATTTCAACGCTTTAAATGGTGCATTGTCAACAGATGGAGATAGTAAACATAGCTCTGTAGTTGATGATCTCGTTCACCATGAACCACCATCCCATGTGCTTGCTTTAGTTTCATGGTGTCATATGTGGTTGCATGTTGCGTATGATGTCTAGCTTGTATTGCTTCCAATTTGGTTAAATTGCATCTGCTTAGTTTACGCATTATACCTTTGAATATGACATGCCTTCCTATTTTTGGTACATACTACATCTGTCTATTAACCATATTCTTACGTCAAACTAATGTTCTTGTGTATCCCTCATCAATCAATTATGATGACATAGTCAGACTCGTGGATTACTGTAAGAGAAGATACTGTTTTAAAGACTGCAGTGTCGGCCTCCCCACATGATTCTCCAGAAACAACAAGGCTAGATTAATATACTCAAGGTAACTCTGTAGTTGATGACCGCATTTCCCCTACACCACCATCACATGTGCTTGCTCTAACTTGGCAGTGTGATATGTGGTTGCATGTTGCATATGGTGTCTACCTTGTAATTATTCCAATCTGGTTAAATTGCATGTGCTATTCTGCTTAGTTTACACATTATACCTGTTAATGTGACATGTCTTCCTATTTTTGGTACATACTACATCTGTCTATTAAGCATGCCCTCACATAAAACTATTGTTCTTTGGTACCCCCATCAATAACTTATGATGAGACACCTTTAGTATATGCAGTATGATATATGTTGCATCTTTCATATGATTTATAGCGTGTACTGCTTCTAATTTGTTGAAACGCCATTTATGATGGGACATTTTTAACTTGGGAGAGTCATACTAGTTGCATCTTTCATGTGGTGTCTAGCGTGCATTGCTTCTAATTTGTTGAAATAACTTCTGCTTAGTTTACACAAATAGTTGTGAACATGCCATGCCATCCTGTTTTCATACATATTCCATCCTCGTATCATGTGTTTGCCTTACATCAAAGTAGTAGTTGTCTGGATCATGCATGAATGAGTTCTCAAGAGTGAGTTTGTTGCCTTTTCTTGTCGGTTTTACTTGACAATGCAAAATCAATAAAGCGGAAGGAAATTAGCAAGGCAGTGGATGATGGTACTCCTTCCGACCAACTGAAATGGAGGGTCTCTACAGATTCTACTCCGCCACCCCAACAAGATTTGCAAGACAACACATGCATAGACACTCAACGTAGTTGTGTTGATGATGAGAACATCTCCCCTACTCCACCATCACAGGTGATCCCTCTAACTTGGCACTGTTATATGTGGTTGCATGTTACGTATGATGTCTAGCGTGTATTGCTCTAATTTTGTTGAATTCTATCTGCTTAGTTTACACATTATACTTGTGAATAAGACACGTGTTCCTGTTTCTAGAACGTACAATATTTGTCTAACACACCATGTTCTTACATCAAAGTACCACTGTTGTGTAACCTGCAACAATCACTTATCATAAGACACGTTTAACTTGGGAGTGTGATATAAGTTACATTTTGCATTCCTTTCTAGCTTGTACTACTTCTAATTTGTTGAAATGGCACTTATGACGAGATAGTTTTAACTTGGTAGAGTGATATTCGTTGCATCTTTCATATGGTGTCTAGCTTTCATTGCTTTTAATTTGTTGAAATGCCTTATGCTTAGTTTACATATCATAGCTGTGAATATGCAATGTTGTCCTTTTTTCTTACACATCCAATCTTCCTATCATGCGGCGGCCTTACATGAAAGTAGTGCTCGTCAGCATCCTGCATCAACGAGTTCTGAAAAGTGATTTTATTCATTTTTCTTGTGGGTTTGACTTGACAAGGCAATTAAATTAAGTAATAGAAGAAAAAAATTAAGGCAGGGACTGATGGTGGTCTTCCGGCGGAACCGACATCCTAGGTGCTTTCTCTAGCTTGGCAGTGTGATATTTGCTTGTATGTTGCATACGGTGTCAAACCTGTATTGCTTCTAATTTTATTAAATTACATATACTTAGTTTACACATTAATACATTAAACATGTGAATATGACATGTCTTCCTTTTTTTGCATATACTACATCTGTGTATTACATGTTCGAACATCGAAGTACTGTTCGTGTCTATCCTGCATCAATCACTTATGACGAGACACCTTTAACTTGGTAGTGTGACGTTGTTTGCATCTTGCATATGATTTATTTCTTGTATTTGAAAGATCGTGGATGTCGCCTAGAGGGGGGGGGGTGAATAGGCGCTTTAAAATAATTACGGTTTAAGCTTGAACAAATGCGGAATAAACCTAGCAGTTAATTTGTCAAGAACAAAACCTACAACAACTAGGCTCACCTATGTGCACCAACAACTTATGTAAGCGAGATAAACAACTAGGTGATAGCAAGATATATGACAAGAAACAATATGACTATCATAAAGTATAGTGCATAAGTAAAGGGCTCGGGTAAGAGATAACGGAGGCATGCGGAGACGACGATGTATCCTGAAGTTCACACCCTTGCGGATGCTAATCTCCGTTTGGAGCGGTGTGGAGGCACAATGCTCCCCAAAAATCCACTAGGGCCACCGTAATCTCCTCACGCCCTTGCACAATAGAAGATGCCGTGATTCCACTAAGGGACACTTGAGGGCGGTCACCAAACCCGTACAAATGGCGACCCTTGGGGGCGGTCACCGAACCCGTACACTTTGGCAACCCTTGGGGGCGGTCACCGGAACCCGTCAAATTGCTCGGGGCGATCTCCACGACCTAATTGGATACCCCGACGCTTGCTCGGAGCTTTACACCATAATGATTGAGCTCCGAACACCACAAAGGTTGGGGCTATCTTCCCAACAACACCACAAAGCTTCACCACAATGGAATATGGCTCCGAGGTGACCTCAACCGTCTATGGCGCCCAAGCACCCAAGAGGAACAAGCTCAAGGGTACCAAGCACCCAAGAGTAATAAGCTTCTCAACTTGTAACCTCCACGTATCACCGTGGAGAACTCAAACCAATGAACCAAATGCAATGGCAAGGGCACACGGAGTGCCCAAGTCCTTCTCTCCCAAATCCCACCAAAGCAACTAATTCTAGGGAGGGAAATAAGAGGAAGAACGAAGAAGAGAACACAAAGAACTCCAAGAACTAGATCCAAAGGGTTCCCCTCACAAAGAGGAGAAAGTGATTGATGGAAATGTGGATCTAGATCTTCTCTCTCTTTTCCCCAAAAACTAGCAAGAATCCATGGAGGGATTGAGAGATAGCAAGATCGAAGAAGGTCAACAATGGGGGAAGAACACGAGCTCAAAGGATTAGGTTCATTGGGTAAGAAGACCCCCTTTTATAGGTGGGGGAAAATCCAACCGTTATGCTCATAGCCCGCACCGAGCGGTACTACCGCTCCAAGGAGTGGTACTACCACTAGGGCGGTAGTAGCCCTTTGAACACAACATCAAGGAGGCAAAAAGGCCAGAAGAACCGTCGGAGCGGTAGTACCGCTTGACCACACGGTACTACCGCTAGGGGTAGCGGTACTACTGCTAAGGGTAGCGGTAGTACTGCTTGCAAGCGGTACTAAAAAATTACATCCGTGCCTACCACCGCTGGACTTATGACGAGTTTTTGGTCCGGAGCGGAAGTAAACTACGGAAGTAAAAAATTACATCCGCTCCAAGCGGTAGTACCGCTCCCATTTGCGGTAGTACCGCTGCAGCCCTTTTGAGGACACCAAAAATGACACAACTTTTGCAAACGGACTCTGAATTCAATGAAACCAAGTTTGTTGGAAGGATCACGACATGGCCTAACACAATCTTGATAGAAATAACAATAATAAGCAAATGAGAAAAGGCCCATAAGAAAATGGAGAGAACCCTTCCTCGAAAGAGACCGGTAAAACCTCCAACACCGAAAACACAATAGAAGAAGCATGTGAACTCCGTTTTCGATGAACTCAAGCTTGTCAAGAAGATGACCATAAGCTCCAAATCTCGCAAGAATAAAACTAAACAATAACCAAGAAATATGATGCAAGCATGCAATGGTTTGAGCTCTGTACGAACGATACGATCAAGCTACTCACTTGAGAGCCCCCCTTGATAGTACAACAATCGATACTATAACCCGGTCTCCAAACTACCACCATGAGACCGGTAAAATAGAGAACCTATCAAGGGCAATACTTTGCCTTGCACAAAGTCCATTTGAGCTAGATGTAGACGATCTTGATTTCCTTAAGTTGGACCACCTTTCTTGATTTCATTGGCTCGGTGAAGACTAGTAGATTGCTCCCCATACTCCACTATGGGTGAGCCACTCTTCGGCACATATTCACAAGTCCATTGTCACCACAATGGACGGCAAGCTTCAAGCACTTGATCTCTTCATGATACATCACTTGAACTTGCACGCCACAACCTTGATTTGATGTCATCCTCCATGGGTTGTATGTGATCTTCCTCTTGATGCAAGCCCATGGAAGATAACCTAACCCCACATAGAACTCTCACAAAGACCATGGGTTAGTACACAAAGCGTAATTGACAATGCTTACCGTACCATGGGATCGCTTGATCCCTCTCGGTACATCTTCTACGCTTTGTGTGTTGATCAACTTGAAACACTCTCTGTACTTAGTGTTGATCAACCTTCAATCTTTCCAACTCCATTCATTTGGATGATGTAAGACAATTCTTTGGATAAATCCTTAATAGCACCTTGGTCATCACAAACTCTCCTTGAAACCAACAAATGGACTCCAAGAAAAGCCTATGGACAAACCCTTCAAATATAACTCAAGGCAACCATTAGTCCATAGAGATTGTCATCAATTACCAAAACCAAACATGGGGGCACCGCATGTTCTTTTAGTATTGCTTCACATTCATTTAAATGCTAGTTATGACAAGACACTGTTAACTTGGCAGAGTGATATTTGTAGCATCTTTCATACAGTGTCTACCTTCCATTGCATTGTGAAAGCACATTTGCTCTCCGGGTGGTTTTGGTAATTAATGACAACATACTTTGTGGTTGGACTAATACTTTTATCAAGTATATTTCAGGAAACCCAATCACATTGGTATGGCAAGATGATTGAAGAAGTGGACCCCTCAAATGCTAAGGAAAGCATTGGCAAAGGCTCAAGACTCCATTTCTGGTTTAGTGATCAAAGATCACATTGAGTCCATAGGAAAAGCCAATACTATTAAAAGGGGATGAG
The DNA here is from genome assembly GCA_902687465.1 of Secale cereale. Taxonomy (NCBI): domain Eukaryota; kingdom Viridiplantae; phylum Streptophyta; class Magnoliopsida; order Poales; family Poaceae; genus Secale; species Secale cereale. Next base: position 140,079,334 of record LR738714.1, on the reverse strand, counting down.
GTTGTGTTAATGTTCTTGTTGCTCAAGTGCTTGGTGATCTAACTCCCTCAACTATCAGCACTATTCACTACTTAACACACACCCATAAGTAATCTCGGTCAAACCAACTCTATCCCACCGAGATGAACCACTTCTGCCATATTCCAAACCCTAACATCTCGGTCACACCGATTCTTTCAAATCAGACCCACCGAGATGAACCACTTCTGCCATTTCCCAAACCCTAGAAAAATCGGTCTTACCGAGTTTGAGATCGGTCACACCGAAACTGAACTGCCAACCTTCTGTAACCACTTCACATCATTTCGGAATTTCCGAGTTTGCATTATCGGTCTCACCGAATTGGGCAAGGTTCTGCCTTGACTCAAATCGGTCGCACCGATAATTCATTTTCGGTCAAACCGATTCTGGCATGTTCCTACTCTTTCTCAAATCGGTCCAACCGAGTTTTCTTTCTCGGTCTCACCGAAATCTCCAACGTTCATATCAGTAACACTTTCGGTCTCACCGAGATGGTATTTTCGGTCCCACCGAAAATCCCAACGTTCACTATATTTGAACTTTCGGTCTAACCGAGTTTTCACTTCGGTCTGACCGAGATTGGTCAAATGTGTGTGTAACGGTTGGATTTTGTGTGGAGGCTATATATACCCCTCCACCCCCTCCTCATTCGTGAGGAGAGCCATCAGAAAGTACCACCACTTCTACCACACACTTTCTGAGAAGTGAACCACCTACCCTTGTGTTGAGATCAAGCCATTCCATTCCTACCATATGAAACTTGATCTCTAGTCTTCCCAAGTTGCTTTCCACTCAAATCTTTCTTCCACCACAGCCACATCAGTGAGGAGAGTTGAGTGTTGGGGAGTTTATCACTTGAAGCACAAGAGCAAGGAGTTCATCACCATCAACACCGTCTATTACCTTTTGGGGGGTGGTGCCTCCTAGATTGGTTAGGTGTCGCTTGGGAGCCTCCGTCGTGATGTGGAGTTGAACCAAGAAGTTTGTAAGGGCAAGGAGATCGCCTACTTCGTGAAGATCTACCCCGAGTAAGGCAAGTCCTCCGTGGGCGTAGGCCGTGATGGAATAGACAAGGTTGCTTCTTCGTGGACCCTTCGTGGGTGGAGCCCTCCGTGGACTCGCGCAGCCGTTACCCTCCGTGGGTTGAAGTCTCCATCAACGTGGATGTACGATAGCACCACCTATCGGAACCACGACAAAAATCTCCGTGTCACCAAACTGCGTTTGATCTTCTCCATCTCCATTTACTATATATGCAATTTACTTTCCGCTGCCCATACTCTAGAATTGCATGTGTAGTATGTTACTTGACTTGATCTTGTTTGTGAAACTGCCAAAAATCTGTCCTTGATAAAAGACAGAAATTTTATCTTGTCAAGTAGTCTAATCACCCCCCCTCTAGACCTACTTCTTCGATCCTACAATTGGTATCAGAGCTTTGGTCTCCATTGCTTTGGTTTACACACCATTGGAGGAAGATGGACGTGTCTACGGATGGGAGTGTTAGCCATAGAGTGCCTGTTCTTGATGGAAGGTTTTATAACTCTTGGAGGTCTGAAATGCTTAGTATCTTTAAGGTGTACAATTTGTGCAAATATGTTAAGACCCCCTATGTGCCTCCTGTTGATCCCTTGCACCCTACCATGGATGAAGAGCTTGATTTGCTTCGTAACCTTAGAACTGTGAATCTTATCATTAGAGGGTTACCTGATGACTTGCTTAATCTTGTTACGAACTTTGAGTGTGCCTATGCTATATGGAAATTCTTGGAAGAACTTTATCCGGACTACTCTATGAGAGGTCTTGATGAGATTCTGCACAAGACTATTGAATTTGATAGGTTGCACCCCAATGATCCTAACTTTGATAAATGCTTCTTTGAGCTTCGTGATCTTATGAAAAAGAAGGGTGATCCCGGTCTTATCAATATTAGAGTTAGAAATGCTCTTGCATTGCATTCCGAAGATTATTATTCCATTGACCAAACTAATGCAAATACTTATCAAATTGACCTAGGTGTTGATGATGAACAATCTATGGGTCAATATGATGATGAGCATGAGCATGATGATGATTATTCCGATTCGGACACCGAGCTAGACAAAGTCATGAAGAGTCTCAATCTTATGGCAAATATGAGAGACTACTTGTCCGGTGGAAAAGAGTGGATTCTTGACAGTGGATGCACCGATCACATGACCGGAGACAAAGACATGTTTCGAGAGCTTGCAAAGAACGATGGTCCACGCAAGTATGTGACTTTTGGAGACAACTCCAAGGGTAAGGTACTTGTCCTTGGTAAGGTGGCCATATCTCATGATAGCTCTATTCAGAATGTCATGCTTGTAGAATCTCTTGGATACAATTTACTTTCCGTGTCTAGATTAGCTAACTTTGGATTCAATGTGCTATTCACCAAAGTAGATTGCCAAGTCTTTCGTCGTGATAATCAAAACATGGCTTTTACTGGTATTCGTAGAGGTGATCTATATATTGTTGATTTCACTAAGAAAGCCCAACCTAGAGCTTGTTTCATTGCTAAATCCTCTAAAGGTTGGTTGTGGCATAGAAGGCTAGGACATGTTGGTATGCGTAATCTAGACAAGCTAATCAAAGGTGATCATATTCTTGGTGTTAAAGATGTTCTCTTTGACAAAGATAGACTTTGTAGTGCTTGTCAAGCAGGAAAACAAGTTGGTGGAAGTCATCCCGTGAAAAACATCATGACCACAAGGAGACCGCTTGAGCTTCTTCATATGGATCTCTTCGGTCCCAATGCTTACAAAAGCCTTGGTGGTAACTCCTTTGGTCTAGTCATAGTTGATGATTATTCCAGATTTACGTGGGTATTTTTCCTTGATGATAAATCGCAGGTTCAGAGGATCTTCAAGACCTTTGCCAAAAAGGCCCAAAATCAATTTGAGGTGAAGATCAAGAAAGTTCGGAGTGACAATGGAACGGAGTTCAAGAACGCCAATGTAGACTCTTTTCTCGATGAGGAAGGAATTCTACATGAGTTCTCGGCTACGTACACTCCTCAACAAAATGGAGTTGTTGAGAGGAAGAACCGAACGCTCATAGAGATGGCAAGAACGATGCTTGATGAATACAAGACACCGAAGCACTTTTGGGGAGAAGCCGTCGAGACAGCTTGTCATGCCATCAACAGGCTTTATCTTCATAAGCTCCTTGGCAAGACATCATACGAGCTTCTCACCGGTAACAAACCCCAAGTGGGATACTTTCGTGTCTTTGGTTCAAAATGCTATATCCTTGATAAGCATCTGAAAGTGCAACTAATCCCCGGGTGGTTTTGGTAATTAATAACAACATATATATCATTGAACTAATATTCTCTTGAGAATCATTTCAGAAAAGTTCGATGATGTGGGTATGGAAATGTCTGAAGAAGTGGACCCCTCAAAATGCTAAGACAAGCATTGGCAAAAGCTCAAGACTCCATTTTTGGTTTAGTGATCAAAGATCACATTGAGTCCATAGGAAAGCCAATACTATCAAAAGGGGATGAGGTTGTGTTAATGATCTTGTTGCTCAAGTGCTTGGTGATCTAACTCCCTCAACTATCAGCACTATTCACTACTTAACACACACCCATAAGTAATCTCGGTCACACCGATTTCTCCAACTCAGTCCCACCGAGATGAACCACTTCAGTTGTTTCTCCAAACCCTAAATTCTCGGTCACACCGATTCTGAGTTTCGGTCTCACCGAAAAAGGGCTGCCAACCTTCTGTGATCAGTTGACATCAATTCGGAATATCCGAGTTTATATTTTTGGTCTCACCGAGATGGCAAACCCTAACCTTTGACTCACTTCGGTCTCACCGAGATGGTATTTTCGGTCCCACCGAAAATCCCAACGTTCACTATATTTGAACTTTCGGTCTAACCGAGTTTTCACTTCGGTCTGACCGAGATTGGTCAAATGTGTGTGTAACGGTTGGATTTTGTGTGGAGGCTATATATACCCCTCCACCCCCTCCTCATTCGTGAGGAGAGCCATCAGAAAGTACCACCACTTCTACCACACACTTTCTGAGAAGTGAACCACCTACCCTTGTGTTGAGATCAAGCCATTCCATTCCTACCATATGAAACTTGATTTCTAGCCTTCCCAAGTTGCTTTCCACTCAAATCTTTCTTCCACCACAGCCATATCAGTGAGGAGAGTTGAGTGTTGGGGAGATTATCATTTGAAGCACAAGAGCAAGGAGTTCATCATCATCAACACCATCTATTACCTTTTGGAGGGTGGTGCCTCCTAGATTGGTTAGGTGTCGCTTGGGAGCCTCCGTCTTTGAGATGTGGAGTTGAACCAAGAAGTTTGTAAGGGCAAGGAGATCGCCTACTTCGTGAAGATCTACCCCGAGTAAGGCTAGTCCTCCGTGGGCGTAGGCCATGATGGAATAGACAAGGTTGCTTCTTCGTGGACCCTTCGTGGGTGGAGCCCTCCGTGGACTCGCGTAGCCGTTACCCTCCGTGGGTTGAAGTCTCCATCAACGTGGATGTACGATAGCACCACCTATCGGAACCACGACAAAAATCTCCGTGTCACCAAACTGCGTTTGATCTTCTCCACCTCTCTTTACTACATGTGCAATTTACTTTCCGCTGCTATTACTCTAGAATTGCATGTGTAGGGTGATACTTGAATTGATCTTAATTGTGAAACTGCCAAAAACATTGCATGATCAAAAGGCAGATTTTTTATATTGTCAAGTAGTCTAATCACCCCCCCTCTAGACATACTTTCGATCCTACAAGTGGTATCAGAGCTTTGGTCTCCATTGTTTTGGTTTCCATTGCATTGGACTCCATAAGCTTGGTTTCACAACCTAGGAGAGTATGGCGTCTAGTGAGGGTAATTATCGTAGAGGTCCTTACTTTGATGGTACAAATTTTGCTAGTTGGAAGCATAAAATGAAAATGCATATTCTTGGTCATAACCCAGCCGCATGGGGCATTATTTGTGTTGGTATGCAAGGTGATTTCTTCGAAGAAGGAAAAGTTCCGGATCGCGAAGCTACACCGGAAGAGTTGCGGATGTTGCAAACATTCTCTTCAATGCTTTGTGTCCCGAAGAGTTCAACAAAGTCAGCCGTCTTGAGAATGCTAAAGAGATTTGGGATACTTTGGTTGAAATGCACGAAGGTACTGAATCTGTGAAGGAATCAAAGCTAGATATTCTTCAAGGTCAACTTGACAAGTTCAAGATGAAGGATGGTGAAGGAGTCGCTGAAATGTACTCTAGGCTTGCTCTCATCACAAATGAGATTGCCGGCTTAGGAAGCGAAGAAATGACCGACCGATTCATCATTAAGAAGATTCTCAGAGCTTTGGATGGAAAGTATGACACCGTGTGCACTTTGATCCAAATGATGCCAAACTACAAGACTCTCAAGCCAACTGAAGTCATTGGAAGAATTGTTGCTCATGAGATGACACTTAAGGATAAGGAAGAGCTTCACAATAAGTCAAGTGGTGCTTACAAAGCTACAAGTGATGCTCCTACTACCTCAAGTGACAAGCTAATTTCCAATGAAGAGATAAGCCTAATGGTCAAGAACTTCAACAAGTTCTACAAGAATAGAGGCAAAGAAAGAAGCTCAAAGTCTAGATCATATGATGAAAAGAGATCTTCTAGTCGTGATCGTAACTGCTACAATTGTGGAAGACCCGGACACTTCTCAAATGAGTGTACGGCTCCCCACAAGAGAAGAGAAGAATCTCCAAGAAGAAGAGCAAGAGATGAGTCACCTCGGAGAGAGAGAAGGAGTAGAGATGATCGTTATGAACGAAGACCCTCTCGGAGAAGCAAGGATTCGGAGAGGAAAGACAAGTCATCAAGGAGCTACACAAGAATAAGACATCAAGCTCATGTAGGTGAATGGGTCTCCGGCTCCGACTCCGACAATCAATCCGATGGAAGCTATCACTCCGACTCCGACTACAGTCAAGATGAAGGTGTTGCCGGACTTGCACTCGTATCCTCCAACTCCAACTCCTACGACTTATTTGATTCACCAAATGAGGGAATTGGAAGATGCTTCATGGCTAAAGGCCCCAAGGTAACACATCCTGAATTCATTGACTTTGATAGTGATGAGGATGACTTGCTTGGTGAAGATGAGCTCTTGCATGATAAATCTAGTGAGCTTAGTAATGATGAAAATGCTAGTAGTCTTTATAGTCGAGAAGAGTCGAATGACAATGCTATGAAGGAGATTGAGCGTCTAACTAAAGAACTAAACACTCTTAAGTTAGCTCATAAAACAACTCAAGAAGATCATAGAGAGCTCCTAAGATCTCATGAGAAGCTACGCTTCGAGAAGCTCACTCTAGAGCAAGAACATGAGTTTCTAAAAGCGATCAATGACGATCTTCGAAAGAAGAGTTCTTCATATCTTGCCAAACGACTTCTCTTGTCTAATTTCTTGCCACCTATTAAGACTAAGCATGACAAGCACAAGAAAAATTCTTCCTCTAGTAGTAACAATAACAATGTTAAATCCAATATTGTTGCTTCTAGTAGTTCTCTTGATTCCACTAACAATGTTACAAGCCAAGTTACACTTGAGCAAGAAAATAGCTTATTGAAGGAAATCATAGAGAAAGGTGTCTACAAGAGTCTTGCCGGAAGCAAGAACTTTGAGGAGATTGTTCGCAAACAAGGAAGACACCGGAAGAATCAAGGGATTGGTTTTGAGCGAAAGTTCAACGCCGAAGGTGTTGAGTGGGAAGAAGGTCAATACCCTACTCCACAGTTTGTTTCACAAAAGGAGAAGTATGATCCTACTTCTTCCAATGTGGAACAAGCTCAAGATGACCTTCCACCACAAGACCACAAGCTAAAGGCCAAGGACAAGCTTCAAGAGGAGATTGATGCATTCATTGAAGCACCTCAAGCCATGGTCAAGTGGGTTCCCAAGGACACATCAAGTTCTACTTCGTCAAGCTCAACTACAACACCAAGGATTCCCATCAAGATGATGTGGATCCCAAAGAAGAAGAACTAGTAGGTTCTTGAGGGTGACTCCGCCAACAAACTTCACTCATATCCTTTTTGGCAAGAACTTGTGCAATCAACTTCCACATCATGCACTTGTTCATGGAGTCACAAACCCTCTTGTTGGTAAGTCAAGGGACAAGGTAATCATTGCTTTCATGGACATCATCTTTTGTGCACTTCACTCTATGTCCATGGATATTCTTGTTTGTTCCTTGTGGGACTAACCCATGTAGGTATTGAAAGTGCCCTAATCCAAAGGATTGCTCCCAACTCATGATGATCTACATCAACATTGAGCATCCACATCTTCAACATCTACATGAAGTCTTCTACGACAACCCAAGGTTAGTTTGACCCTTTAAAAGGGGTTCTCACATCTAGGGGGAGCTTTGCTCTAAAAATTGAGCTAAAACATCTCCAAATGATGTGAACACATAAATGCTTTATGTAAAAGTGGTAACCCCACTTGTGCTTAAACGATGAGTATGACCTATGATCAAATGTTTTCATTTGACTCCTAAGTCAATATACTCATATATAGATGACCTAGTCATCGACATTTTGTGTGCTAGTAGCTAGAGTTTTGGTTGTGCATGTTTGACACATATTTCAGTTGCTATCTTATTGTGTGAGCATGTTGGATGCATGATTTTATCCATTCAAGGACATCCATTTGTTGTTTTGATTGTTTTGGTTTCTTTTTCTGGCCAAATGGATGGACAAGAATGCCTAAGCACCTTCCCTAGCTATCTATGCTTTCTTATCTCAAAAATCTATTCATGCTTATATCACAACTTTGAACAAGTCTTTTTCGGACAGTCCGAGTGAGGAGCACTCGGAACCACCGATTCGTCTAAGGCTGACTTCCAAAACCTTCTAAGTCTATTTCGGTCTGACCGGCTTCTCAATCTCGGTCCAACCGAAACACTTAGATTGATCTAGGTTTCATCTCGGTGAAACCGAGTTCAAAATCTCGGTCTGACCGATATGTGTAACTGCACAGCAGAAATACATCTCGGTGACACCGAGTTTTTCAACTCGGTCCCACCGACAGTACGGGGTTATATATACTGAGGGCTGCGCGCGATCTATTCCTTTCAAACCGTTCGCCCTCCAAGACCCCTGCTGCCGCCGCCCTGATCTAAGGATCGTCGCCTTCGTCGCCTGTGTGCCCTTGCCGCAGGTCTCCGCCGCCGTCAACGGTAATCTTCTCCTCCGTTGCCGCCGTAGAGGGACACCACCAAGTTAGGGTGTGTCTTGATCCCTATTCATGCTCCACTTCTGATTCTTGCATGATAGGACTGCCCTGATTCAATCCACGTTTGATATGATCCCAATACATTGTTCAGATCGTTTAGTTTCGAGGAAAATTCTTAGGTTTAGGTTTCCACGGAATGCATCTCGGTGAAGCCGATTCCTGAAACTCGGACTGACCGATTTGGTCTCTGACCATTGCACTACACAGTTCGGTCTGACCGAGTTGTGTAAATCGGAATGTCCGAATTGAAGTTTCTGTGAAACCCTAAGTTTTCGGTAGGACCGAAACCCATTTCGGTCTGACCGAAAGTGGTGTGTAGGTTCTGTTGAACACTTCGGTTACACCGAAACTTGAAATCGGTTTGACCGAAATACACTCTGTGAAAACTCAAAACTAAGTTTTTAACTCATTTTTTTTTGCAAAAACTTCTGCAGTTGTGATAACTCTTCTACTCTGCCTACACCTTATCTATTCACAGGTCTTTCAGCCATGTCAGATGTCAGTGACAGCCAGAACAGGTCCGAATCACCGTTTGCTGAGATTCCAGAGGCAGGTACAAGTCCTGAGGCTAGCAGCTCTAGTGATGATGGTGAGAGGAGTACCCCTAGTGGTCTGCCTCCTGCTGCTACGAGAACCAGGAAGAAGAGAACGTCTGATTCTGAGGATTCCGATTTTGTTGCTGAGGAAGTTACCTCCAAGCCAAAGAGGCAAGTGGTTGCCAAAGAGCTCCAAGGGCAGCAGCCAAAGAAAGGCATGAGCAAAGTGAAGCAGTCTGCAGTTGCCAAGAAGCTCAACTTGGAAGAGCCAGCTCCAAGCAAGGTGAAGAAGACTTCCAAAAGGAAGAGAGTTGTTTATGCTGAACCTCAAGTTGATGATGCTGAAGAAGAAGAAGAAGATGCACCCCAGCCTCCTCCTCAGAAAGCTAAGTTCATGGGTGATGCTATTCGGGCTCAAACCTCCTCCAAGCCCAAGAAGCCTGCTCCAGCTAAGGCAGCTCCAGCCAAGCCCAAGAGGACAACCAGAAGCATTCCAGCTTCTGAGAAGAACAAAGGAGAGATGCCACCGTCTGAATCTGATGATGAGCATGTATTGCTCAAGCTCCGTCCCAAGTTGCCACTCCACAATAATGCTCATCCTCAAGCTGAGGATATGAAGGCAAGGAAGGACAAAGGTCTCAGGCTATGGAGACAATCTGATCCATATGCCGTAAGAAGAAGGACTGCTGTGGACCCCAGATTCCACACCAAAGAGCAGCAGGATTTCTATGAGACCGTGCTAATGGATAAGAAGCCCATTGTTGCTGACACCAGGTATGTCGACTGGAAGTACATTGACAGCAGAGAGCATCGGGACTTCTTTCCCCATGTGCATGAGAGCTTTACTGCATGTGGAGTTGCTGACTTTGTGGGTCAAGAACTGACAGCATGGAACGACGAGATGATCATGCAGTTCTATGCCACAGCCCATTTCTACCCCGATGGCAAGATCACATGGATGACTGAAGGTCAACGGTTTTCTTCAACTGTTGCAGAATGGGCAGAACTTCTGAACGCTCCAGTGCAGAGAGAGGACGACATTGATGTCTATGGGATTCCTAAGAAGAGTCATGATTCCATGAAGAATATGTACAAGGAGATCCCAGCTGCTGATGTGGAGGGATGGAAACTCGGCTCAGTGTATTATCTCCAGGCAGGTCTGACCACCACTAACACTATCCTGAGGCATACTTTGATGCCTAAGTCAGGTGACCACCGGATGATACGAGGCTATTCTATCAACATGCTGCACATTCTCGATGAGAAGGCACCTTTTAAGGTGATGGACTTGATGGTAGAGACCATCAAGAGGACTGCAGCTGACCAGAAGAGGTCGTGTGGGTTTGCACCGCAGATACAGATGCTTATCAACGCCAAGTTTGGCACGGGCAAATTCATGTTGGATAGGAAGCACTTACCACTGCAGCCAGAGCATGAGGACAACGTAGTTGTGATGGATGAAGAGGATCCCACCTCAGTTGAAGGGCAAGCCAAGATCGAAGCTGCAAAGAAAGCCAAAGCTGACAGAGAGGCAGCAGCAGCAGCAGCAGCTAAGCCAAAGAGCTTCGGAGATCAGATTCTTGAAGCAACCCGGAGAATTGAACAACGCCTGGCCAGCATTGAGCAATCTCAGGAGAGCCTTGAGAGGATCGTCGAGGACAAGATCCACGCTCTAGACGTGAAGCTGACTGAGATTCAGGTGTCTGTCAACAAGCTTGAGGCAGACATGGAGGAGACTAGGCAGGAGAAGGCAGAGCTTATGCAGGATGATATAGTCCAGGACTCTCATCGCCAGACTGCTCCGGTTCCCAGAGGATCCAGGTCTGCAGCTATCCCAGTGACAGACTCCAGGGCTACCACTTCAGCACCAGCTACAGCTCCAGCAGTTCCTTCAGCTCCAGCATCCACTCCTCCAGCGCAGACATCCGCAGAAGTCTTCGCCGACGCAGCTATCTCTACACCGACATCGACCCAGACGGGAGCAGCCAGCCGAGCCCGCAGTGACGTTTAGCTCTATACCTTTTCGAACTTTTTGGTAACTTGTTGCCAAAGGGGGAGAAATTGCTATAGATCATAGGGCTTCGAGAGAGAGAGTGCTCTTTCGTCTTTTCGTTCTTTTGCCGTTTTCCTTGAGATACATTGGTTTCTTTTGGTTCCAGATACTTTAAGTGTGCTTGCTACTACGTTTGATGCTACCTTAATGAGTGCTTAGTCATACTATGCCTTAATGTGTGCTTATTGTTTATCATATGCTATTTCTTATTGTATGGCTATTTACTCTTGTCTTGGTGATTGAGTGCATGCTATTCATTCTTATCATTTTGTGCGCTCCACCAAGATGTATGTGATATGGAAGAGTGACCCATAATCCTAATCGATTGTGCATTTGCATTCAAACGCAAATTTTAAATAATGCACAAATTTAGGGGGAGCTCTTGTTTATCACATACTTCTCAAAGCGACGATATTATTCTTTGATTATATCTTTTGTCGAAGCTTTGATCTATATGTTGTCATCAATTACCAAAAAGGGGGAGATTGAAAGTGCAACTAATCCCCGGGTGGTTTTGGTAATTAATAACAACATATATATCATTGAACTAATATTCTCTTGAGAATCATTTCAGAAAAGTTCGATGATGTGGGTATGGAAATGTCTGAAGAAGTGGACCCCTCAAAATGCTAAGACAAGCATTGGCAAAAGCTCAAGACTCCATTTTTGGTTTAGTGATCAAAGATCACATTGAGTCCATAGGAAAGCCAATACTATTAAAAGGGGATGAGGTTGTGTTAATGTTCTTGTTGCTCAAGTGCTTGGTGATCTAACTCCCTCAACTATCAGCACTATTCACTACTTAACACACACCCATAAGTAATCTCGGTCACACCGATTTCTCCAACTCAGTCCCACCGAGATGAACCACTTCAGTTGTTTCTTCAAACCCTAGATTCTCGGTCACACCGATTCTGAGTTTCGGTCTCACCGAAAAAGGGCTGCCAACCTTCTGTGATCAGTTGACATCAATTCGGAATATCCGAGTTTATATTTTCGGTCTCACCGAAATGGCAAACCCTAACCTTTGACTCACTTCGGTCTCACCGAGATGGTATTTTCGGTCCCACCGAAAATCCCAACGTTCACTATATTTGAACTTTCGGTCTAACCGAGTTTTCACTTCGGTCTGACCGAGATTGGTCAAATATGTGTGTAACGGTTGGATTTTGTGTGGAGGCTATATATACCCCTCCACCCCCTCCTCATTCGTGAGGAGAGCCATCAGAAAGTACCACCACTTCTACTACACACTTTCTGAGAAGTGAACCACCTACCCTTGTGTTGAGATCAAGCCATTCCATTCCTACCATATGAAACTTGATCTCTAGCCTTCCCAAGTTGCTTTCCACTCAAATCTTTCTTCCACCACAGCCATATCAGTGAGGAGAGTTGAGTGTTGGGGAGTTTATCACTTGAAGCACAAGAGCAAGGAGTTCATCACCATCAACACCGTCTATTACCTTTTGGGGGGTGGTGCCTCCTAGATTGGTTAGGTGTCGCTTGGGAGCCTCCGTCGTGATGTGGAGTTGAACCAAGAAGTTTGTAAGGGCAAGGAGATCGCCTACTTCGTGAAGATCTACCCCGAGTAAGGCTAGTCCTCCGTGGGCGTAGGCCGTGATGGAATAGACAAGGTTGCTTCTTCGTGGACCCTTCGTGGGTGGAGCCCTCCGTGGACTCGCGCAGCCGTTACCCTCCGTGGGTTGAAGTCTCCATCAACGTGGATGTACGATAGCACCACCTATCGGAACCACGACAAAAATCTCCGTGTCACCAAACTGCGTTTGATCTTCTCCACCTCTCTTTTACATGTGCAATTTACTTTCCGCTGCATAAACTCTAGAATTGCATGTGTAGGGTGTTACTTGAACTGATCTTGTTTGTGAAACTGCCAAAAACATTGCATGATCTAAAGGCAGATCTTTTATATTGTCAAGTAGTCTAATCACCCCCCCTCTAGACCTACTTTCGATCCTACAGCATCGTCGGTCTAAATTTGCTCCTAAATCTCATGAAGGCTTTCTTCTTGGTTATGGATCAAACTCTCACACCTACCGTGTCTACAATAATTTCACCCGAAAGGTTGAAGAGACGGTAGATGTGAAGTTTGATGAATCTAATGGCTCGCAAGTAGAGCAAATGCCTATTGATGTAGGAGACAAGGACCCATCGGAAGCAATCCAAGATTTATCTATCGGGAAGATCCGTCCCATGGAAGTGAAGGAGAGTACCTCATCTACATATGTGGAGCCACCTACCTCACAGAGAGATGAACCTCAAGGCAACATGGAGGCCTCCACAAGTGGAACTCACCAAGATGAGGAAATGCAACAAGAAGATCCACCACAACCTCCTTCTCCACCACCTCAAGACAACACCAACAACAACGAAGAAGAAGAAGAAGAAGAAGATGAAGATGATGAGGAAGCTGAGCCACAACATCAACAAAGGCTATCCCGAGTCCGAGCAAGAGTCAAGAAAAATCATCCCGTGGAACAAATGATGAACGACATCAACTCCGGGAGAATTACTCGCTCTAAAACTCGCTTAGCTAACTTTTGTGAGCATTACTCATTTATTTCTAGTATTGAACCTATGAAGGTAGAAGAAGCACTTAAAGACCCGGATTGGGTGAACGCTATGCACGAAGAACTACACAACTTCGAGAGGAACAAGGTGTGGACTTTGGTAGAGAAGCCCAACGATGACCAAAACATCATTGGAACCAAATGGGTGTTTCGGAACAAGCAAGACGAAGATGGACAAGTCATCCGCAACAAGGCTCGTCTCGTAGCTCAAGGTTACACACAAGTCGAAGGTATGGACTATGGTGAGACCTATGCCCCCGTTGCTAGACTTGAGTCCATTCGCATTCTTCTTGCCTATGCCAATCACCATGATATTACTCTCTATCAAATGGATATCAAAAGTGCTTTCCTAAATGGTGAAATTGAGGAGGAAGTATTTGTTAAACAACCTCCCGGTTTTGTGAATCCCAAAAAGCCTAATCATGTTTACAAATTGCATAAAGCTCTTTATGGTCTTAAACAAGCCCCTAGAGCTTGGTACAAATGCTTAACTAGCTTTCTTCTTGAAAAAGGTTTTGAAATTGGAAAGATAGACTCAACGCTGTTCACAAAAAGGGTTAATGGTGAACTATTTGTGTGCCAAATATATGTTGATGATATTATCTTTGGTTCAACTAAACCCCATTTTAGCAAGAAGTTTGGACAGCTCATGTCGGAGAAGTATGAAATGTCCATGATGTGTGAACTCAAATTTTTCCTTGGGTTGCAAATCAAGCAATCTAAGGAGGGTACCTTTGTCTCACAAACAAAGTACACCAAGGATCTCTTCAAGAAGTTCAACATGCAAGAAAGCAAAGGTATGAGTACCCCCATGCCTACTAGTGGACACAATGACTTGACAAAAGATGGAGAACCCGTTGATCAAAAGGTTTACCGTTCTATGATTGGTTCTCTACTATATCTTTGTGCTTCTCGTCCTGACATAATGTTGAGTGTATGCATGTGTGCACGATATCAAGCAGCCCCTAAAGAATGTCATCTTAAAGCTGTTAAAAGGATAGTGAGATACTTGATACACACACCAAACTTTGGCATTTGGTATCCTAAGAGAGCTTCTTTCGATCTTGTTGGCTATTCCGACTCGGACTATGCCGGTGACAAGGTTGATAGAAAGTCAACTTCGGGTACGTGTCAATTCCTTGGTCGATCTCTTGTATCTTGGTCCTCCAAGAAACAAAATTCGGTATCTTTATCCACTGCCGAAGCAGAATATATTGCTGCTGGTTCGTGTTGTGCTCAATTGCTATGGATGACACAAACGCTTAAAGATTATGGGATAAATGTGAGACGTGTTCCATTGCTTTGTGACAATGAGAGTGCAATCAAGATTGGACACAATCCTGTGCAACACTCTCGAACAAAGCATATTGAAGTTCGTCACCATTTTATTCGTGATCATATTGCCAAGGGTGATATTAATCTTAAGCATGTTCGTACTGACAAACAACTTGCTGATATCTTTACAAAACCTCTTGATGAGAAGGTGTTTTGTCGCTTAAGGAGTGAGTTGAACATCATTGATGCTTCAAACTTGGAGTAAGAACTCCTTTGATGCATGCAAGGCATGAGCTTACCTGACTAATCCTTGATATTTCTCTTATGATGATGATCATATGTCTTGGACACATTTGCCTCCTTGTATTGCATCTAACTCTTTGCAGGTACTTGGATGATCTACATTCCACAAGATTACCACACACTCAAATCTTGAGTAATCTTGTCATTGACCAAGTATCTAGCCCTTTGGGATGTTGAGTTCAAGGAACAAAATTCCACATATCCTTTTTGACACCTTATACATCTAGTATTTCACTCTTGTCATCTTGGATATTCTTGAGTATTTCCTTGCTTGCCTAACCCATGTAGGAAGATGAACTACACAAGTAGAAATGGCGCTCCAACTTCACATTCAATGAGCACCTACATCAAGCCTACCTACATGTGCAAAGCATCAACAAGCCCAAGGTATGTTCTTCACATCTTTGAGGAGCTTTGCTCAAAAGTCATGAGTACAAGCAGCTTCATAAGATGTGATCACATCAAATGCTTAATCGAAAAATGGCAACCCCATTTTGAGCTTAAACGATGAGTATGACCTATGATCAAATGTCCTCATTTGACTCCTAAGTCAATATACTCAAACATAGGTGACTTTGTCGCCGACCTTTGTCTAGATGAAGTACATATGCTTTTGGAGTTTTTCTGTTTTCTCCTATGTTCTCTTATTGAGTTTTCTTAAAAAAAAAAAAGAAAAAAAAAACTTCATCTAGGATTTTTTTTATTATTTATTTCTTTTCTTATGTTTCTTTGTGAATATCCTTTTGGAAATCTTTTTCTGGCTCTGATCAATTCCCTGAAAATCTTTTACAAATTCATTGCAAATCCTTTGAAACATTCCTCGCAGAGTGAGCTGGATTATTTCTGTGTTTCCTTGGATTTATCTTCCAGGACATCACCTTCTGCAGCTCCACTCAGACTTAAATCTTAAAGAGGGAGAGGACTCAAATTTGGACTCAAATTGTTTCTCTATGAATGTTCTTGTTTGTCCCGTTGTGATTCTTAAGGATCCCATTTCTTTCTTTCTTTCTTTCTTTCCATCTTTCCTGTCCTACCTAGTTTACTGTCCTTTTCGGCACTTGATGTCAAAGGGGGAGAGAACTTAGGGAAGTAAGGGGAGTAGGGGAGAAGAGAAGACTTAGGGAAGAAAAGCAATCTTATCTTAAGGGGGAGAGAATCACATCAAAGCTTTGTCGTGTTTTACATTGGACATTACAATTGGCATCTTTCGTTTGATTTTGCTTTTTACCTCACACCCCTTGTTCTCACAATTGGTATCTTATGAAATCTTTTACAATTGGTATCTTACTCACAATTGGTATCTTATGAAATCTTTTAGTTTAAGGGGAGAAGACTTAGAGGAATCGTCAATTGATATCCTATGAAAAGCAAAATCTCTCAGAGTTCATTGAAAATCTTTTAGCTTCGGAGACATGTTTGCTGATTCAAGCCTGTGCTCAATATGAGACACTCTTTATACATGTCCTCCCTGGCTTGGTACTCTTGATGTTCTTACAGTTGGTTGAAGGAATACTCTTGTGTTATCTAACCTTGTTTTCTCAAGTTTATCCCTTCAGGTACAAGTGCCAAGGAACCTCAAGGTAAGTATATGCATCTTGCAGAATGTGCATGATGGTGGACTTGCTTGTAAATACTTGTTTGCAAGAGATCACCATGCACATATGCATTATCACTCACTTCCTTTTCTTCTGCTCTGATGCATATAGCCAAGCTGCATGTAGCACATCTTGCTTATCTCTCTTGTGTGCTTGTGGTAGTCCAAAACCATAATATATGAAAATCTTGCACACTTGTAGGGGGAGCCTGTGTACTACATGCTTGTCAAAGCTTTCATGATAATCTTGTCTTTCTTTCAATAAGCTTTGATGTCTCGTTCAATATAATTTCAGTGTGTTGCCATCAATTACCAAAAAGGGGGAGATTGAAAGCACATTTGCTCTCCGGGTGGTTTTGGTAATTAATGACAACATACTTTGTGGTTGGACTAATACTTTTATCAAGTATATTTCAGGAAACCCAATCACATTGGTATGGCAAGATGATTGAAGAAGTGGACCCCTCAAATGCTAAGGCAAGCATTGGCAAAGGCTCAAGACTCCATTTCTGGTTTAGTGATCAAAGATCACATTGAGTCCATAGGAAAAGCCAATGCTATTAAAAGGGGATGAGGTTGTGTTAATGTTCTTGTTGCTCAAGTGCTTGGTGATCTAACTCCCTCAACTATCAGCACTATTCACTACTTAACACACACCCATAAGTAATCTCGGTCAAACCAACTCTATCCCACCGAGATGAACCACTTCTGCCATATTCCAAACCCTAACATCTCGGTCACACCGATTCTTTCAAATCAGTCCCACCGAGATGAACCACTTCTGCCATTTCCCAAACCCTAGAAAAATCGGTCTTACCGAGTTTGAGATCGGTCACACCGAAACTGAACTGCCAACCTTCTGTAACCACTTCACATCATTTCGGAATTTCCGAGTTTGCATTATCGGTCTCACCGAATTGGGCAAGGTTCTGCCTTGACTCAAATCGGTCGCACCGATAATTCATTTTCGGTCAAACCGATTCTGGCATGTTCCTACTCTTTCTCAAATCGGTCCAACCGAGTTTTCTTTCTCGGTCTCACCGAAATCTCCAACGTTCATATCAGTAACACTTTCGGTCTCACCGAGATGGTATTTTCGGTCCCACCGAAAATCCCAACGTTCACTATATTTGAACTTTCGGTCTAACCGAGTTTTCACTTCGGTCTGACCGAGATTGGTCAAATGTGTGTGTAACGGTTGGATTTTGTGTGGAGGCTATATATACCCCTCCACCCCCTCCTCATTCGTGAGGAGAGCCATCAGAAAGTACCACCACTTCTACCACACACTTTCTGAGAAGTGAACCACCTACCCTTGTGTTGAGATCAAGCCATTCCATTCCTACCATATGAAACTTGATCTCTAGTCTTCCCAAGTTGCTTTCCACTCAAATCTTTCTTCCACCACAGCCACATCAGTGAGGAGAGTTGAGTGTTGGGGAGTTTATCACTTGAAGCACAAGAGCAAGGAGTTCATCACCATCAACACCGTCTATTACCTTTTGGGGGGTGGTGCCTCCTAGATTGGTTAGGTGTCGCTTGGGAGCCTCCGTCGTGATGTGGAGTTGAACCAAGAAGTTTGTAAGGGCAAGGAGATCGCCTACTTCGTGAAGATCTACCCCGAGTAAGGCAAGTCCTCCGTGGGCGTAGGCCGTGATGGAATAGACAAGGTTGCTTCTTCGTGGACCCTTCGTGGGTGGAGCCCTCCGTGGACTCGCGCAGCCGTTACCCTCCGTGGGTTGAAGTCTCCATCAACGTGGATGTACGATAGCACCACCTATCGGAACCACGACAAAAATCTCCGTGTCACCAAACTGCGTTTGATCTTCTCCATCTCCATTTACTATATATGCAATTTACTTTCCGCTGCCCATACTCTAGAATTGCATGTGTAGTATGTTACTTGACTTGATCTTGTTTGTGAAACTGCCAAAAATCTGTCCTTGATAAAAGATAGAAATTTTATCTTGTCAAGTAGTCTAATCACCCCCCCTCTAGACCTACTTCTTCGATCCTACACATTGCTTATAATTTATTGAAATGCGTTCTGCTTAGTTTACACATCATAGGTTTGATTATCTCATGTCATCCTGTTTTTCGTTCATATTACATCCTCCTATTGTGCGTTCGTCTAACATCAAAGTTTAGTTCATCTGTATCACGCATCAATAGGTTCTGACGAAACAAATTTTTATTCCTTTTTCTTATGGGCTTGACTTGACATGGCAAAGAAAAAGCGGAAGGAACACATAATGGTAGGGGATGGTGTTAGTAATCAGGAGGACCAGAAACAGAAGCGGAAGACGTATGAAGATTCTGTTGGTACTGGTAGTGCAATAGAAGGCCGAAGTCCACCAGATAAATGTACAAACATGGTATCTTATACTACACCATCCGCAAAACAGTCCAAATGCAAATGAAAATCTTTCACCAAACATGCAACGACATCCCTAGTTATTGCAACACCTTCTTCCATAGTACCGACACGAGTTACTCGTTGGTCACTACAGCTAGCGGCAAACAGTCATATCATTGAAGGGCATTTATGTCTTATCATGTCGCGCTGCTCCCTAGGCTATAAATATCAGGCCC
The DNA here is from genome assembly GCA_902687465.1 of Secale cereale. NCBI lineage: Eukaryota > Viridiplantae > Streptophyta > Magnoliopsida > Poales > Poaceae > Secale > Secale cereale. Next base: position 140,060,084 of record LR738714.1, on the reverse strand, counting down.
CTACAACCACTAGCTAGTTGGCTGCTCCGAGAGAAACCGACACTTGTCATTAGAGCAACCCATCCTCCGAGGACTTTGAGCGAAAATCATCAAGTGAGGAAAAACCCCAAACCCAAACACTTGAAACCCCAAACTGATTGAGCATCACTGAAGAGAGTGTTGCTGTGTGGAGCCGACGCTTGTTACCTTTGAAGACTGTGATCTTCCAGACGGTTAGGCGTTAATGGTCTAGAGCATCCAAGAGGAATTGTGGATCGCCGAGTGACCAAGTCTGTGAAGGTTTGGAAGTCACCTGTGAAGACTTACCACGAGTGATTGGACGAGGTCTGTGTGACCTTAGCTCAAGGGGAATACGGTGAGGACTTGGTGTCTTGGACTGTGTGTCCAGGACTAGGTGTCCGGGACTGTGTGTCCTCAGGTTTAAATACCTAGCCGCCCTAACCAGACGAACAACTGTCACATCAGTTGGAACTGGTCAAACAAATCATTTTCTTCATCAAGCCTACTGGTTCTATTTCGTCAACCCTTCCATTTACTCATTCATGTGTTGATGAACTTGATTTGTACTGTTTGAAGACTTTGACTGAAGACTTTCTCAATTTTCTCAACCCAATTTCTTCAGTCCTCAGTCCTCAGCCTGCTTATCCTGTTTACACGCTACTTGTACTCTGTGCTTGCTTTCATTTCATCATGATGACCATGCTACTGTCTTGTTATGCTTGCACTTGAGTATCTATTCCGCTGCTAAGTAGTTCGTTGCTTAGGAAATTCCTCAGCTAGAATTTCCTCAGTGATGAATTTGTAAAAATCGCCTATTCACCCCCTCTAGTCGATATAACGCACTTTCAAAAACCAGTTTGAATTCAAATTTAAAATAAAAGTCCAACAATAGAAGTTTTCAAATGTCATAACTAAAATGTTCTAAATGTGACAAATAATCCCTAGGTAATATTGGTGAAGAAACCACATTCTTATATATATATATATATATATATATATATATATATATATATATATATATATATATATATATATATATATATATATATATATATATATATATATATCTGTGGCAAGCTGTTGTAGACACAGTTTTACCTATATAGGAGTAGGATTTTCTACAATAGCTTGCCACAAAACTAGTTAAGGTATTCGACGGTGTAAAAGTCTCTAAAAATCCTAAAAGAAATACTGAAGCAACATACCTATAATATAACAAGATCCAACGAAGGGATTGACAAATTATGATTGTATGTGTCGTGGACAAAAAAACAAATAGTTCAGTATATATATGTCGCAATGAGCTGAAATGATTGTTTTTTTTGCCGATGACACATAAATGCATATTTTCACAATCACACCGTTGGATCATCTTGTTACACTATAGTGGTGCTCCACTATTTATTTCAAATTTTTTCATAATATTTACACCGGTAAAAAGCTTAGCGAGCCTTAACTTTTATATATATATATATATATATATATATATATATATATATATAAAACTATTTTGCTCAGGGGTCAAACTTTTTGAGTGAGTGGTAGTATAATTAGTATTACTAATTTAGGTGCTATTGGTATCTTTTACATAACTAAAACATTTTGAAAACAAAACTAAAAGTTAAACAGAAAAGAAAGATAAACAAAACAAAGACAAACAAAGCAATATAAAAGAAAGCTCCCCTGGGACACTGGCCCAGCTGGCCAGGCCGCCCCAAGGCCCAGTGCAACTGGTTTGCCTTCCACCTCCCGCTACAGGAGGCAGGGGTGCCGTCGCGGCCATCCACCGGCGATGACCATGCGTGGCGGCCATCGGCCCCCCTGCCCGCCTACTTGTCGCCCCCGAGATCGGCCCCTCCTCCTCGAAACCCTAGCTCACTTTCCCCTCTCCCTCGCGATGCTCTCTTCTACTCAACACGAACCGGAGCCACCGTCACCATGGATCTTCTCACCCACGCGCTCTCTGTCGATCCCACGAGCTGGTAACTTGTCCTGAAGCTCCGTCACGCTCGACTACATCGCCAGCACCCTCGGGTTCGAGCTCTCGGCCTCTCCATCACCGGGGTTGACGCCGTCTTCCTCCTTCGGCCACTGTCACGCCATCGATGATTGCCATCGTTCTGCTGCTACTAAGCCTTCATCGGGCCACCGTGTGCCTCCATGGTGAGCTTCCGCTCGATTCCCCTCTCCCCTAAGCTCGCTCCTCCGTCTCCTGCTGTCGCTACCCTTCACCACCGTAGTTCTTCGCCGCCGTTGCACTTGTTGTCGTCGCCTTCGTCGCTATCCTGGACGGCCAAGCATGTGGGCGTGCTCAGGACCTCGCGACGATGTCGTCCGTGTCCTCGAACCTCTGCGCCGTGCCCCGCAGCCACGACCCTGAGCTCGGTCGAGCTCCGGTCGCCGCCACGCTCCGCCCGCTCCCCCGAGCTCCCCCGCGCTTGCTTGCCTCGCTCTGGCCACGCACAAACTACGTAGCGCGCACGTGCCCGCGCCTCGCTCCCCGCGGCCCCGCTCGCCCCTGCCGTGCGCAGGCCCTGCTCGCACCGCCTCTGCTCGCCGTCACCCATCGACTGTTGGAAATATGAGCAATTTACCGAAGGATTTTATTAACAGAAATACTAGATAAAGCATGATTAATACAGTAGTAATAGAGCAAGTCATGCGATCTGACAAAGAGAAGGTAAATAGCATCTTCATATATGAACTATAGCTAAATATATGTAGAGCAGAAAGTAGAACTAGTTGCATATATGAAGTAGAACTGAACATATTTAGAGCAAACACTAGAATAAGGAATTGTGACAGGGCTTCTAACGGAAAGAGCAAGAACACATACGGGACAGCAGCAGTACTGGACTTGGGGTTGACATCCTCGCCAGCCATGTCGTAGAGGAGGTTGTCGACGTTGGGGAAGAAGTCGTCGTCGGGGAAGTAATCGTCGGCGTCCGGATCGTCCGTGATGAAGCAGCCAGTAGTCGCGCTGGGCGCTCCCAAAAAACCTTATCACCCTTCTCATGTACATGACTCAAAGTGGTGCGGTTTTGGAGGCCTACTGTCCCGACCTGCGGTGCACGCCGCAAGCCGAGATGAGGAAGACAACATCAGCTCAGAGATGGAACCGGTGGCGAGAGGAATGAGTGGTTCTGATGCGTCTCTCTGAGAGGAGCGACCTCCCTTTTATAGGCACAAGAGAAGGAGGCGAGAAGCCAGCGACAGGAGCTGAAGGGAACGAGGGAGACGAAACGAACATGCAGCAGCTGAAGAGGCGCACCGTTTGGATTCAGTGTCCACTACATAAATACGTTTCAGCTTTCGCGTGACCTTTCCTATACCCGTCGTGCGTGGCAAAAATTTAGACATCGGCTCGGCTCATTCCCGCAACCCGCGGCGCGTCGTGACAAGGCGAGGCGTGGCGAGGCGGGCGACGGAGGAGGAGCACGCATGGATGTCCCTCTTGTTATCATGCTTGTACAAGTGGGGAAAGAACCTCCCTTATAAGGAGGTCCAACTCCCTCTAAACTAGCAATGTGGGACTAAACTTTAGTAGTGCCCCTTGCCTTGCACGAATGGGCTAAGTGGACCTCTAGGATTTATTAGGAATTTCTAAAAATAATATTGGGCTGGCCCAGTTCCAGCAATGCCCCACCGCCGTCCATTAGAGCGTCGTCGCACGAGCATGCCTCCGGCGGCTCCTCCGGCCGCGCCTCTCCCGACCGCATCGTCGCCTACCTCGCCGCCCCGTTCGCCTGGCCGGAACCGCCGGTGGCCGCGCCCGAGGCAGCGCCCAGGCTCGCCCCGACGGGCGCTCGTGGCCACGCCTGCTTACCCGCATGCCCGATAGGCCCGCTGGGTCTATGACATAGGGGCCGAGCGCCCCGGAAAAAAAGAAAACGAAGAAAAGAAATTAAAATTAATTAAATAGATTAGTTAATAAATTAACAGAGTAATTAACTTAACTAATTTAGGTTAATTAACTTAACTTAATTAACCTGTCTAAATTAACTATAACTAAATAATGATGTCAGCATCAGGTCAGAGTGATGACAGCAGTCAACTTTGACATGTTGACCAGTCAAACTGACAGGTGGTCCCATTGTGGTATCAGCCGAAGTATTCTTGACATCAGCGACTGAGCGCCGCACGCCGGGTTGGACCGCGTAACGTAACTTCCTTTGTAATGGAGGTTGCTAGGTCTGCTCACCGACCGCGTATGCAACGTGCAGGTGTGCAATGGGCGATGGGCCCAGACCCCTGCACGCTTAGGATTTAGACCGGCGGGCTGACCTCTCTGTTGTGCTTAGGTAGGGCTGCACCGTGTTGATCTTCCGAGGCTGGGTATGACCCTGGAAAGTGTGTACGACCAAAGAGGATCGAGCGTGCTGGGAAATGTGGTGCACCCCTGCAGGGAAGTCAATCTATTCGAATAGCCGTGTACCTCAGTAAAAGGACGACCCATAGTTGTACTCCGACCTCATGACAACTAGAACCGGATACTGAATAAAACACACCAGACAAGTTCTAGAGACAACCCGGTGAACGCTTTCCCACGAGGTGACGAGGGGAGGATCATCGAGTAGGATTATGCTATACGATGTTACTTGGTGAACTTACCATCTACTCTATTCTACTGCTGCAAGACGGAGGCTGCCAGAAGTGAGGATACTTGTTACTTTTCAGCTACTTTCTTCTACTGCTGCAAGATGGAGGCTGCCAGAAGCGTAGTCTTTAATAGGACTAGCTACCCCCCTCTTATTCTGGCATTCTGAAGTTTAGCCCACAGATATTACCCCCTTTATACAGATACCATTGCATATGTAGTGTAGATCCTTGCTTGCGAGTACTTTGGATGAGTACTCACGGTTGCTTTGCTTCCCCTTTTCCCCCTTCCGTCCCTTCTTCTCAGATGCTGCAACCATATGTTGGAGTTCAGGAGCCAGAGGATCCCGAGGATGTTTCTCCGTGGAGTTCGGCTTCGAGGAGTAGTTAGGAGGTCCCAGGCAGGAAGTCTTGCCTTTTCGATCGTTGCTACATTTGTGCTAGCCTTCTTAAGGCAGACTTGTTTAACTTATGTCTGTACTCAGATATTATTGCTTCCACTAACTCTTGTGTATTCGAGATTATGTATTCGAGCCCTCGAGGCCCCTGGCTTGTCATATGAAGCTTGTATTATTTTAATTTGTGTCTAGAGTTGTGTTGTGATATCTTCCAGTGAGTCCCTGATCTTGGTCGTACACATTTGTGTGCATGATTAGTGTACGGTCAAATCGGGGACGTCACAAGTTGGTATCAGAGCCGACTGCCTGTAGGAATCCCCCTTTCTTAGTCCTTGGCTGAAGTTAAGTCTAGTCATTGAAAAACTTTTACTAACTTTGCTGTGTGGCTTACGGGCGCACGTCGCCATTTGGATGTGTTGGGGATCGTTGCAGAAATTCAAAAAATTTCTATGCATCACCAAGATCTATCTATGGAGTTACTAGCAACGAGAGAGGAGTGCATCTTCATACCTTTGAAGATCACGATGCGGAAGCGTTGCAAGAACGTGGTCGGTGGAGTCGTACACGAAGTGATTCAGATCGCGGTCGAATCCGATCTAAGCACCGAACAACGGTGCCTCCGTGTTCAACACACGTGCAGCCCGGTGATGTCTCCCGTGGCTTGAACCACCAAGGAGAGAGGGAGAGGTTGGGGAAGAATCCGTCCAGCAGCATCACGATGGCGTGGTGGTGATGGAGGAGCGTGGCACTCCGGCAGGGCTTCGCCAAGCTTCACCGGAGAAGAGGAGGAGTTGGGAGGGGGAATGGCTGCGCCAGGCTATCGGGTGCGGCTGCCCTCCCACCCCTCTCTTTAAATAGGGGCAAGGAAGAGGGGGCCCGGCCCCCTCAGATCCAATCTGAGGGGGGGGGGGGCAGGTGGGAGGGACTTGCCCCCCAAGCAGGTGGGGCGCCACCACCCCCCTAGGGTTTCCCAACCCTAGGCGCCTTGGGCCCTTGGGGGGGGAGCACCAGCCGACCAGGGGCTGGTTCCCCCCTTACTTGGTCCACTTGGCCCACCGGGGTAGGTGGCCCCACCCGGTGGACCCCCGGACACCTTCTGGTGGTCCTGGTACAATACTGGTGACCCCAAAATCACTCCAGTGACCAAAATATGACTTTCGATATATAAATCTTTACCTCTGGACTACTCCGGAACTCCTCGTGATGTCTGGGATCTCATCCGGACTCCGAACAACATTCGGTAACCAAGTATATACATTCCCTTATAACCCTAGCGTCATCGAACCTTAAGTGTGTAGACCCTACGGGTTCGGGAACCATGTAGATATGACCGAGACATCTCTCCGGTCAATAACCAACAGCGGGATCTGGATACCCATGTTGGCTCCCACATGTTCCACGATGATCTCATCGGATGAACCACGATGTCAAGGATTCAATCAATCCCATATACGATTCCCTTTGTCTACCGGTATAGTACTTGCCCGAGATTCGACGTCGGTATACCAATACCTTGTTCAATCTCGTTACCGGCAAGTCTATTTACTCGTTCCGTAACACATCATCATGTGACCAACTCCTTAGTCACATAGAGCTCATTACGTTGATGTCTTACCGAGTAGGCCCAGAGATACCTCTCCGTCATACAGAGTGACAAATCATAGTCTCAATTAGTGCCAACCCAACAGATACTTTCCGGGATACCCGTAGTGTACCTTTATAGCCACCCAGTTACGTTGTGCGTTTGGCACACCCAAAGTACTCCTACGGTATCCAGGAGTTGCACAATCTCATGGTCTAAGGAACAAATACTTAACATTGGAAAAGCTTTAGCATACGAACTACACGATCTTGTGCTAGGCTTAGGATTGGGTCTTGTCCATCACATTATTCTCCTAATGATGTGATCCCGTTATCAATGACATCCAGTGTCCATGGTCAGGAAACCGTAACCATCTATTGATAAATGAGCTAGTCAACTAGAGGCTCATCAGGGACATGTTGTGGTCTATGTATTCACACATTTATTACGATTTCCGAATAATACAATTAAAGCATGAACACTAGACAATTATCATGAACAAGGAAATATAATAATAACCATTTTATTATTGCCTCTAAGGCATATTTCCAATAGTCTCCCACTTGCACTAGAGTCAATAACCTAGTTACATTGTGATGAATCAAACACCCATAGAGTTCTGGTGTTGATCATGTTTTGCTCGTGGAAGAGGTTTAGTCAACGGATCTGCGGCATTCAGATCCGTATGCACTTTACAAATATCTATGTCTCCATCTTGTATATAACTTTGAATGGAGTTGAAGTGGCGCTTGATATGCTTGGTCTTCTTGTGAAACCTGGGCTCCTTGGTAATGGCAATAGCTCTAGCGTTGTCACACAATAGAGTCATCGGATCCGATGCGCTTGGAATAACTCCTAGGTCGGTGATGAACTCCTTCATCCAGACTCCTTCCTGTGCTGCTTTGAAAGCAGCTATGTACTCCGCTTCACATGTAGATGCCGCCACGACGCTTTGCTTACAACTACACCAGCTGACTGCCCCACCAGTCAAAATATACACGTATCCGGTTTGTGACTTGGAGTCATCCGGATGTGTGTCGAAGCTAGCATCGCGTAACCCTTTACGATGAGCTCTTCGTCACCTCCATAAATGAGAAACATATCCTTAGTCCTTTTCAGGTACTTTAGGATGTTCTTGACCGCTATCTAGTGTTCCATTCCGGGATCACTTTGGTACCTCCCTACCAAACTTATGGCAAGGTTCACATTAGGTCTGGTACACAACATGGTATACATAATAGAACCTATGGCTGAGGCATAGGGGATGCCACTCATCTTTTCTCTATCTTCTGCCGAGGTCGGGCATTGAGCTGTTCTCAATCTCATACCTTGCAATACATGCAAGAACCCTTTCTTGGACTGATCCATATTGAACTTCTTCAATATCTTGTCAAGGTATGTGCTTTGTGAAAGACCATTGAGGCGTCTTGATCTATCTCTATAGATCTTGATGCCTAATATGTAAGCAGCTTCTCCAAGGTCCTTCATTGAAAAACACTTATTCAAGTAGACCTTTATGCTTTCCAAGAGTTCTACATCATTTCCCATCAACAATATGTCATCCACATATAATATGAGAAATGCTACAGAGCTCCCACTAACTTTATTGTAAATACATGCTTCTCCATAAGTCTGTATGAACTCAAACGCTTTGATTGCTTCATCAAAGCGAATGTTCCAACTCCGAGATGCTTGCACCAGCCCATAGATGGAGCGCTGGAGCTTGCATACCTTGTTAGCATTCTTAGGGCTGACAAAACCTTCCGGCTGCATCATATACAATTCTTCCTTAAGGAAGCCGTTAAAGAATGCCGTTTTGACGTCCATTTGCCATATCTCATAATCATAGCATACGACAATTGCTAACATGATTCGGACGGACTTCAACATCGCTACGGGAGAGAAAGTCTCATCGTAGTCAATTCCTTGAACTTGTCGATAACCCTTAGTGACAAGCCGAGCCTTATAGATGGTCACATTTCCAGTCGCGTGAGTCTTCTTCTTAAAGATCCATTTATGTTCTATGGCTCGCCGATCATCGGGCAAGTCAACCAAAGTCCATACATTGTTATCATACATGGACCCTATCTCGGATTTCATGGCTTCAAGCCATTTATTGGAATCCGGGCCCGCCATCGCTTCTTCATAGTTCGAAGGTTCACCGTTGTCTAACAACATGATTTCCAGGACAGGGTTGCCGTACCACTCTGGTGCGGAACGTGTCCTCGTGGACCTACAAAGTTCAGTAGTAACTTGATCCGAAGTTTCATGATCATTATCATTAACTTATTCTCTAGTCGGTGCAGGCACCACAGAAGCATCTTCCTGCGCTGTGCTACTTTTCGGTTCAAGAGGAGTGACAATCACCTAATCAAGTTCCACTTTCCTCCCACTTACTTCTCTTGAGAGAAACTCTTTCTCCAGAAAGGATCCATCTTGGCAACAAAGACCTTGCCTTCGGATCTGAGGTAGAAGGTATACCCAATAGTTTCCTTAGGGTATCCTATGAAGACGCATTTTTCTGATTTGGGTTCGAGCTTTTCAGGTTGAAGTTTCTTGACATAAGCATCGCATCCTCAAACTTTTAGAATGACAACTTAGGTTTCTTCCCAAACCGTAGTTCATACGGTGTCGTATCAACGGATTTAGACGGTGCCCTATTTAAAGTGAATGCGGCAGTCTCTAAAGCATAACCCCAAAATGATAGCGGTAAGTCGGCAAGAGACATCATAGATCGCACCATGTCCAACAGAGTATGATTACGAGGTTCGAACACACCGTTACGTTGAGGTGTTCTAGGCGGCGTCAGTTGTGAAAAAATTGCACATTTCCTTAGGTGCGTGCCAATTTCGTGACTTAAATATTCTCGTCCACGATCTGATCGTAAGAACTTTATTTTTCTGTCACGTTGATTCTCAACCTCATTATGAAATTCCTTGAACTTTTCAAAAGGTCTCAAACTTGTGTTTCATTAGGTAGACATACCCATATCTACTTAAGTCATTAGTGAGGGTGAGAACATAACGATAACCACCGCGAGTCTCAACACTCATCGGACGGCACACATCAGCATGTATGATTTCCAACAAGTTGGTTGCTCGCTCCATTGTTCCGGAGAATGGAGTCTTGGTCATCTTGCCCAAAAGGCATGATTCGCACGTGTCAAATGATTCATAATCAAGAGACTCCAAAAGTCCATCTGCATGGAGCTTCTTCATACTTTTGACACCAATATGACCAAGGCGGCAGTGCCACAAGTATGTGGGACTATCATTATCAACCTTACATCTTTTGGCATTCACACTATGAATATGTGTAACATCACGTTTGAGATTCAATAAAAAATAAACCATTGATCAGCGGGGCATGACCATAAAACATTTCTCTCATATAAATAGAACAACCATTATTCTCAGATTTAAATGAGTAGCCATCTCGCATTAAACGAGATCCAGATACAATGTTCATGCTCAAAGTTGGTACAAAATAACAATTATTGAGGTTAAAAACTAATCCCGAAGGTAGATGCAGAGGTAGTGTGCCGACGACGATCACATCGACCTTGGAACCATTCCCGACGCGCATTGTCACCTCGTCCTTCGCGAGTCTCCGCTTATTCCGCAGCTCCTACTTTGAGTTACAAATGTGAGCAACTGCACCGGCATCAAATACCCAGGAGCTACTACGAGCGCTGGTAAGGTACACATCAGTAACATGTATATCACATATACCTTTGATGTTGCCGGCCTTCTTATCTGCTAAGTATTTTGGGCAATTCCGCTTCCAGTGACCCATTCCCTTGCAATAAAAGCACCCAGTCTCAGGCTTGGGTCCATTCTTTGGCTTCTTCCCGACAACTGGCTTACCGGGCGCAACAACTCCTTTGCCGTCTTTCTTGAAGTTCATCTTACCCTTGCCTTTCTTGAACTTAGTGGTTTTATTCACCATCAACACTTGATGTTCCTTTTTGATCTCCACCTCCGCTGATTTCAGCATTGAATATACCTCAGGAATGGACTTCTCCATCCCTTGCATATTGAAATTCATCACAAAGCTCTTGTAGCTAGGTGGGAGGGACTGAAGGATTCTGTCAACGACCGCGTCATTTGGGAGATTAACTCCCAGCTGAGACAAGCGGTTGTACAACCCAGACATTTTGAGTATATGTTCGCTGACAGAACTATTTTCCTCCATCTTACAACTGTAGAACTTGTCGGAGACTTCATATCTCTCGACTCGGGCATGAGCTTGGAAAACCATTTTGATCTCTTGAACATCTCATATGCTCCGTGTTTCTCAAAACGCTTTTGGAGCCCCGATTCTAGACTGTAAAGCATGCCGCACTGAACCAGGGAGTAATCATCACTACGCACCTGCCAGGCGTTCATAACATCTTGAGTTGCTGGAAAAACGGATGCGTCACCTAGAGGTGCTTCAAGGACATATGCTTTCTTGTCAGCTATGAGGATGATCCTCAAGTTACGGACCCAATCCGTATAGTTGCTACCATCGTCTTTTAGCTTGGTTATCTCTAGGAACGCGTTGAAGTTGAGGGCAACATTAGCGTGGGCCATTTGATCTACAAGACATATTGTAAAGATTTTAGACTATGTTCATGGCAATTAAGTTCATCTAAACAAATTTAATGAACTCCCACTCAGATAGACATCTCTCTAGTCATCTAAGTGATACATGATCCAAATCGACTAGGCCGTGTCCGATCATCACATGAGACGGACTAGTCATCAACGGTGCACATCTTCATGTTGATCGTATCTTCTATACGAATCATGTTTGACCTTTCAGTCTTTCGTGTTTCGAGGCCATGTATGTACATGCTAGGCTCGTCAAGTCAACCCTAAGTGTATTGCGTGTGTAAATCTGGCTTACACCCGTTGTATGCGAACGTTAGAGCATATCACACCCGATCATCACGTGGTGCTTCGGAACAACGAACCTTAGCAACGGTGCACAATTAGGGGGAACACAATTCTTGAAATTTTAGTGAGAGATCATCTTATTTATGCTACCGTCGTTCTAAGCAAATAAGATGTAAAACATGATAAATATCACATGCAATCAAATAGTGACATGATATGGACAATATCACTTTGCTCCTTTCGATCTCCATCTTCGGGGCTCCATGATCATCATCGTCACCGTCATGATACTATGATCTCCATCATCATGATCTCCATCATCGTGTCTTCATGAAGTTGTCTCGCCAAACGTTACTTCTACTACTATGGCTAACGGTTAGCAATAAAGTAAAGTAATTACATGGCGTTTTCAATGACACACATGTCATACAATAAAATAAGACAACTCCTATGGCTCCTGCCGGTTGTCATAATCATCGACATGCAAGTCATGATTCCTATTACAAGAACCATAGGAGTACATAGTCGTGATTCCTATTATATATGATGTATGAGATTGATCATGTTCTCCTATGGCTCCTGCCGGTTGTCATAATCTCATAATGCACACTATGAACAATATATGATGTATGAGATTAAACTTACAACTCCTATGGCTCCTGCCGGTTGTCATAATCTCATACATCATACATCATATATGAGACTGATCACATCCTTTTGGCCATATCACATCACACGACACATGATGCAAGAACAAGTTAGAGGTCCTCTAATTGATGTTGCAAGTTTTTACGTGGCTGATATAGGTTTCTAGCAAGAACGTTTCTTAGCTACGCCAAAACCACAACATGATATGCCAATTACTATTTACCCTTCATAAGGACCCTTTTCATCGAATTCGATCCGACTAAAGTGGGAGAGACAGACACCCGCTAGCCACCTTATGCAACTAGTGTATGTCAGTCGGTGGAACCTGTCTCACGTAAGCGTACATGTAAGGTCGGTCTGGGCCGCCTCATCCCACGATGCCGCCGAATCAAGATAAGACTAGTAGCGGCAAGTAAATTGACAAAATCTACGCCCACAACAACTCGTGTTCTACTCGTGCATAGTAACTACGCATAGACCTAGCTCATGATGCCACTGTTGGGGATCGTTGCGTAAATTCAAAAAATTTCTACGCATCACCAAGATCTATCTATGGAGTTACTAGCAACGAGAGGGCAGTGCATCTTCATACCTTTGAAGATCACGATGTGGAAGCATTTCAAGAACGAGGTCGGTGGAGTCATACACGAAGTGATTCAGATCGCAGCCGAATCCGATCTAAGCACCGAACAACGGTGCCTCCGCGTTGAACACACGTGCAGCCCAGCGATGTCTTCCGCGCCTTGATCTACCAAGGAGAGAGGGATAGGTTGGGGAAGACTCCGTCCAGCAGCAGCACGACGGCGTGGCGGTGATGGAGGAGCGTGGCACTCCGGCAGGGCTTCGCCAAGCTTCACCTGAGAAGAGGAGGAGTTGGGAGGGGGAGGGCTGCGCCAGGCTATCGGGTGCGGCTGCCCTCCCACCCCCTCTCTTTATATAGGGGCAAGGAAGAGGGGGGCCGGCCCCCTCAGATCCAATCTGAGGGGGGGGGGGGGCAGGTGGGGGGGACTTGCCCCCCAAGCAGGTGGGGCGCCCCCACCCCCTAGGTTTTCCCAACCCTAGGCGCCTTGGGCCCTTGGGGGGGCACCAGCCGACCAGGGGCTGGTTCCCCCCTTACTTGGTCCACTTGGCCCACCGGGGTTGGTGGCCCCACCCGGTGGACCCCCGGACACCTTCCGGTGGTCCCGGTACAATACCAGTGACCCCGAAATCACTCCGGTGACCAAAATATGGCTTCCTATATATAAATCTTTACCTCCGAACTACTCCGGAACTCCTCGTGACATCCGGGATCTCATCCGGGACTCCGAACAACATTCGGTAACCACGTACATACATTCCCTATAATCCTAGCGTCATCGAACCTTAAGTGTGTAGACCCTACGGGTTCGGGAACCATGCAGACATGACCGGGACATCTCTCCGGCCAATAACCAACAGCGGGATCTGGATACCCATGTTGGCTCCCACATGTTCCATGATGATCTCATCGGATGAACCACGATGCCAAGGATTCAATCAATCCCGTATACGATTCCCTTTGTCTACCGGTATAGTACTTGCCCGAGATTCGATCATCGGTATACCGATACCTTGTTCAATCTCGTTACCGGCAAGTCTCTTTACTCGTTCTGTAACACATCATCACATGACCAACTCCTTAGTCACATAGAGCTCATTACGATGATGTCTTAACGAGTGGGCCCAGAGGTACCTCTCCGTCATACGGAGTGACAAATCCCAGTCTCGATTCGTGCCAACCCAACAGATACTTTCGGGGATACCCATAGTGTACCCTCATATCCACCTAGTTATGTTGTGACGTTTGGCACACCCAAAGTACACCTACGGTATCCGGGATTTGCACAATCTCATGGTCTAAGGAACAGATACTTGACATTGGAAAAGCTTTAGCATACGAACTATACGATCTTGTGCTAGGCTTAGGATTGGGTCTTATCCATCACATTATTCTCCTAATGATGTGATCCCGTTATCAATGACATCCAATGTCCATGGTTAGGAAACCGTAACCATCTATTGATCAACGATCTAGTCAACTAGAGGATCACCAGGGACATGTTGTGGTCTATGTATTCACAGATGTATTACGATTTTCGGATAATACAATTAAAGCATGAACACTAGACAATTATCATGAACAAGGAAATATAATAATAACCATTTTATTATTGCCTCTAGGGCATATTTCCGATAGGGTGGTATTAGGATTTTTTATTTCCCGTCTATGGTCTGGGACTCTGATCTCTTTTCTACTCAGGTTAAATGATTTTTCTAACATCTAACTTTAGGTTCTCGTAACTGATTCTCCTGAAGAGCCCCTCATTCAAGATGATCGCCTGCTGCACGAGAAGGTTCTGAAGATACTCTCAGATGTTCTCTTAAGACTTTGTGCCCATTGCTTTTGCAATTCCCTACCACTGAAATATACTCATGGATTAATACTTACACCTGTCCCTCTTACAATTATTCCCAAGTTGCTCTTGTTATTACAAGATACCCTGTAATACTTTATGATCTTCCGAGAATCTTTTGTGCCCACTGCCTTGTAGTTCTTTGCCACCTGAATACCCCTACAAGTAATACCTCACACTTATCGAGGATTGATGATCCCCGGTTGTTCATGTGTCCACATAATACTTTGTAATGCTATTCGACCTTCGGAAAATATTGAGCAACCTACTGCTTTTGAAATTCTTGCTTGCTTACGTTATGTTTAATCTCATAAGTCTAGTAATCTTATTGACATCCCTTATCATTACCATTTTGAGTCCGTTGATTCAACATGTTGCGAATGCTCGCAATCCTCTATCCTATAATTCATACTTCCGGCTCAGACGTCATTTTGAACATGAGCTGGTTCTCGACCTATTAAATTGTCGTCGATTGTACCAATAAGTCTATTCAACTTATGCATCCTTTATCAGAGCGTTTGTTCCTGATTCCTTGAATTGGATATCATAATTCCTTTGCAATTGAGGTTTGAATTAGTCAGTTGTTTCTATGATCCAACGCCTTGCATTGATTCTTCCTCTGGTTGTGTGCTGATGCTCACATCATCTCCATTATGGACCGTCGGATCCTTTGCTAAAATATCATCAAAAAGTGTCCTTCGTATACATAAACCTCGAGAAGTTCTTTCCCTTATGCATAATACCTTTGGTAAATTGTATCCACTGCACGGGCTCTGCGCCCGCCCCCTCCTCGGCGCCTCCAAGCCGCCTTGCGCTCCGCCTCTACTGGAGCCCCACATCGCCACCGCAAGCCGCCACCACCGCCGCATGCTGGGACACCGGGGCTCGCTGACCAGCCTACAAAAAAAATTGATGAGCTCATGGGAGCATTATTAGTACAACTACTACAAGTATAAGTGTTGCAACCGGTTTGTCATCCTATTAAAAAAGAAGGGGCCACGAAGCTAAGGCCACATCAGACATTTGTTTTTGATCGCTAGAATTCACGTTCATCCGACCAAAAATACCAGGTGCTATTTTTCTATCTATTTTTAGTACATATTAATTTATCCGTAAAAAATTACTCTCACCCGCAATATATTTTGCGTAGGATAATTATTCACTACTGCAGTATGCTGCTAACGCGACACTACAATCAGACATCCTTCGGCGAAACTGTGTGCGATGCATTTATCACAAACGGTGATGTGGAAAACCCGTCAAAAATATGCAAAACGTTTGCGATGGCAGATACATCAAACAAGGTTCAGATTTTACTTATGTGTGCGATGAGGGGCATACGGTTCACTCCAATGAACTCTTTGCAATGAAGAAGAACAACAGAAATGGGTAGCCAGATGAAAGTGTGTGCGATATACGGCATACAGTTCAATCGGATGAACTGTTTGTGATTAGGAAACACAACAGAAATGGTTAGCCAGATCAAGGTGTGTGCGATTGACGGTATATAGTTCACTCGGATGAACTGTTTGTGATTAGGCAAAACAACAGAAACGGTTAGCCAGATCAAGGTGTGTGAAATAGAGGGAAAACAGTCCACTCGGATGAACTATTTGCACCGAGCCAAGAGAACAGAAACGGTTCAATTTAACAAGATGTGTGTGATACTTGGCAAACAGGTCTGTAATCATAAATGTGTGCAAATACCGATACACAGAGGATTGCTGCTAATAAGATGTGTGTGTTGTGCGATGGAATTTCAAGATACATCTAATAAGGACATGATTGCATAACCAAATTAAACATCCAATTACAAAGGTAGCTACTACACACATGACATTTGCACACACCAAAGTAAAACTATTACATGCAAAATTACACAGGTGGCTACTACACACATGCCATTTCCACACACCAAAGTAAACTATATATTACATGCATGATTAACTAGGATAAATGATCATCTGATCATCATCTACTTCTCATGACGCTTGCCACCACTGGTCTCCTGGTGGCTCGATCTGATCTCGTCGATTTTGGGAAGGAGGCACTTCCTCATGTCAACGATCCACCTGTGCATATCGTAGCATGTGTACATGCTCTTGGCCGCGAACCTGAGTCCAGTTGCCGCACCCAGGCCCCGTGCTAGGATAAGGGACGTGTTCTGTTGGCATCCAGCTTCATCTTTTTGTAGTAGGGGTCGATGATGGCCCAGGCGAGTTCAACAAGGGAGTCCTTCTTCGTGCTGCCCCAGAACTAGTAGTGGCCATGGATTTCGATAAGGTTCTTGCAGGTCAAGCCCGTAACCTTGAGCGCTTTTACATCGTCAGTGGTATCCAACGTAGCGAACTTCTAGTGGATGCTGTTGGCAAACCTGGCGAAACGGTCGCAAGGCTCTATGGCCATGCAGTAGTGGTAGACGAGGAGAAGATTGCGCACGGACAACTGGGCGACGACAACCTTCTGATCTATGTTGGGATGATCGTCGGTGCACTTGAGGTCGTTGCCGACCACCTTGTACTTGTCTCGAGCCAGCAACTGTTCAACATTGTTGATGTAGTCGTCCACCACGGCCGGGTCGATGGTGTGCACCACCGAGAGATCCGTCTCCCTCGTGTGGGTCTCCACTTTATGCTCGCTGAACTCCATTGGAGCGCCGCTAGACATCCCCTCTCTATTTGTCGTCGTGGGTGTGCTTGTTGTGTTGTGGGGTGCGATCAAAAGGTTGAAGAGACTAAGGTTATAATGGTCGCATGAACTAAAGGGGAAGCCGAACGTCCTGGAATATCTGCACGCCAGAATGACAGTTCTAATTTGCAGTGTGTAACTCCATCGTGCCGCACATAACTGCATCGTGGTGACGCACGCGGAGCAACCGCATGCATATGGGCCCCCAACATGATCGTGTGCAGGCCCCAACCGTTGGCAGAGCGCACACGCAGGGACACGAGCAGAGCGCTCCGTGATCGCCTCAACGACGAGAAACCATATATATGCATATAGCAGTTGAAAACGCAAGGCAAGACTGTCCACATGCCGAGCGTGTGGAAGTACGCGAGCAGAGCGCGCCACGGATCATAACGGCGAGCACAGCGCGCGGCGACGCCTAACGGCGAGTCGAGTGCGCCGAGGAACACAAGTAGCGGCCGACACAGTGATACGTTGCAAATAAGACAAACTGTGCGAGCGATGGCAGAGACATCAAGCACGAATCAGATTAGAGTTGCATGTGCCATACATGACATACAGTTGATCCATCCAAGGTATTTGTGATGGAATAAGCCGTGTGTGTTGTGGGCAAACGCTTGCTAGTATACAACTATTTGTGATTGATGAATTCATCACCGACGGGTTCCCTAGTGTGATCCGTGTGCGATTTGATATGCTTTGTCTACACAATATCTATTGGCCATTGGCATCCTATATCAGCAAGGACCGGCTGTTCCACCAATAGCTCATCTAAGAGAACTCTCAAGTTAACTATGCTCAGGCTGGAGCAGCCATCAGATGGATGACTGGATGTGAAGTTGTCTTGATGTTAAATTAGCAGATGGGATGGATCATAGACATCAAATTAAATGACCTCTATGATCCATCTCACTAGTTAAATTGACCTCGAGGTCCTTGTTTTTTTTTGTTTTTTAAACATATGTTAAAGAAGTTCTACCGCATTACTTTTTGACAATGTGCAATACGTGACATACAATTGATCCATCCGAACTGTTTGTGATGAAATAAGGCGTGTGTGTTGTGGGCAAACGCTTGCAGGTATACAACCATTTGCAATTGATGAATTCATCACCGACGGGTTCCCTAGTGTGGTCCGTATGCGATGTGACATGCTCTGTCTGCATAACATCTATGCTCTGTGTACAGAAGAACAACATATATATATATATATATATATATATATATATATATATATATATATATATATATATATATATATATATATATATATATATATATATATATATATATATATATATATGGTGGGTCTATTTTATTCTCATAACAAAAACCTTATTCTCATAACACCCCCACTTAAATAGGTTTCTAGCGCGGAGCGCCCCGAGGACAGCAACCACTACCCCACCTCCTACCCCTGCGCTGCCGCCCCGCCTCCTTCCCCCAGCACCGTCGTGCCGGCTCCTATCCTGATGCAGTGCGGTTTTTCTTGTGCAGTTCGGAAGCGCAAAAAAACGCTCGCCGCCATTATTCGTCGGTCGCATCGTTTTCAAAACTGCTCTTAAACCGTGCGGAATCTCAAAAAGTGTTCAACATGCCAAAGTTGCGTCTACTCCATAGCTTTTCAACGGTATATTACACGCATAATTCCGATAAACGGTTAAAAAACTAGAGCAAAAAAGGTACCGAAAAAATAACACGTACAATTTTTTCAAACATGCAATTCACCGTTTTCAAAACTGCTATTAAACCATGCGGAATCTCTTAAAGTGTTCAACATGGCGAAGTTGCGTCTACTCCATAGCTTTTCAACGGTATATTACACGCATAATTCCGATTAACGGTTAAAAACTAGAGCAAAAAAGGTACCGAAAAAACAACACGTATAGTTTTTTCAAACATGCAGTTCACTGGTCTCTGTGTTGCAGTAACATGCAGTTCGGAAGCGCAAAAAAACGCGTCGATTTGGGTGTCGCGAAAAACAGAGTTTCCGCGTTTTGGTAATTTCAAAACTGCTCTTAAACCGTAATGAATTAGAGGGGGTGTTCTACATGAAAAAGTAGCGTCTCGACGATATCTTTCCAACGGTGTATTATTTGGATCATTTCGACCAACATTTTGTAAAAAATTCACAAAAAACGGCCATTGCCCTTCGTAGTCAGCCGCACGATTTTCAAATTTAACTAAAAACCGTAAGGAATCTAAAAAACATTTCAACATATAAAAGTTGCGCCTTGTTCGTAGCTTTTCAATGGTATATTACACGCCTGGTTTCGAAAAACGGTTAGAAAACTGGAGTGAAAACAGTACCGAAAATTTGAAAAATTTAGAAAAACACAATTCCGCGATTTAGTAAATTCAAAACTGCTCTTAAACTGTAGCGAATTAGAAAAAATAATAGATATGAAAAAGATGCGCGCCGACGATACCTTTCCAACGGTGTATCATACGTTTCATTCTGACGAGCGGTTTAGAAAAAAGCAAAAAAAGCTCGCTGCCATTCGTTGTGAGCCGCACGATTTTCGAAACTGCTCTTAAACTATGATGAATTTTGAAAAGTGTTCAACATGGCGAAATTGCGTCTACCCCATAGCTTTTCAACGGTATATTACACGCATAATTCCGATAAACGGTTAAACACTAGAGCAAAAAAGGTACCGAAAAAACAACACGTACAGTTTTTTCAAACATGAGCTTCTGTTGCAGTATCTGTGCAGTGCGCATAGCTTTCCAATGCAATAAAACAAAGCAGTTCGAAAGTGTTATGAGAATATTATTCTCATAATGTTATGAGAATAGACCGGCTGTATATATATAACAAGACATGATTGCAAAACCAAAACATCCAATTATGTTATATAACAAATACCATAAATATTGCAAGGTTCAAATTCCAGCATTACAAGGTTCAAACTATTCAGACACATAAAATTCATCTTCTTCAGAATCTCTTTCATGCATTATTTTCGCAAAAGGATCAGCCACCGAGAAGTCATATAGAGGCTCGATACAGTGACTTCTGAATAATCTGTCATAAGAAGTTACAAACTGAAATTCAGCTTCTGCAGAGCCTTTTCCATTCAGCTGTACACGCATGTGCTCTTTAGCAATCCATTCACTTCTGTGCAGTAAATATAGGGCAAACCTCATTACCTTGAGCAACCTTGCTTTCTCAACAAATAACCTGGTGAATTTAATTTCTAATGTGGTGCCTTGGTACTCGTTAAAAGTAATTTTCGTGAGATGAAGATCAAGGCATTCAATGGGATTGTTATATTTCCCAACATTTTCTACTTTCAGGCTTGCTAGTATCTGCAAACGAAGATAACATATTAGTGCCTAGCTGCACGGGGTATGATTAATTGTTCATCAGGTTTACACAAAATCCAGATTGAACGGGACAATAATAACTAACTCAACCAAAGTTTTCGGCAGTTAAAATCAAATGGATCGTTCTGATCCATAAAATCAAGATCCCGCGCCATAACATCTACTGGTACATGAAGACAAGTTGTCGTAAATAGAAGCCGGGCACTTTCGGAAGCCCTTTTGTCCACCTGAAGCTTCTTATTATGCTGTTCAACGTGTCCATCCATGAGAAAGTTTTTGTTAAAAAACTTAATACTCATGGACAATAGTACTATCACATTCAACAGGAAGAATGTGACAAAGTTAGTGAGCCTCCGCAGCGGACTGCTCGCATGCCTACCATCATTTCACACAGCTACTAGCACACAACACGATGGGTACGTAGCGAACACGCACAAGCCTCAGCCTCCCAGTCTGCCTGCGCAGTGGACTGCTAGCAAGCGTCTCGTCAACTCACGCGTGCTCGTACGACATACGAGACGCGTGTGCAGGGCGTATTATGTTGTTTTTTCCTTTTGACGATTAATTATACTGCTTTATTGCTTAACCGAAGCACGACACATACATTATTGGTCTAACGCACACGGTTCGAGTAAATAGTCCGTTTGCGGTATTTGTTGATAATTATTAATAATTTCCTGTCTGTAAGAAGATTAAATCAAAACTTGTCTCAAATTTGAATAATAATAATAATATCACAGTATATTGGTGTCCATATGACACCACGATAAGTTTCACGAATTTCAACTTAGTTTTGGATTTATTGGATTTTAAAATCAAGATTCTCGATGTTCGAAATTTCTTGCATGTCGACTAAACATGCACCCAGGGACACGTACACATATGATATTGCAATCCATTTTCATGCACTATCACGAGTCTCATGTATATCAATTTCGATTTTTGCACAGTAAATCTCTGGGAAATCAATCAATGTATAAGAACAGACAAATGTTATCTTTTTTTTTTTCAATTTTCAACACTAAACTTGTTTGGTCGTATGTTTGCTGTAGAAAAAGTTTGACATGCATCTTTGGGCCACATTCGCCCGGTGGTCCTAGGACACTCACTCGCGTACGACACTCTCTGTGGGTGTCGGAGTATTCTCGCGACAGATGCCAGGGGGTGGCTTATCATGGTGCGAGAGAGGAGTACGCCGTCGGGCTCTAGAAGCAGGAATGGGCGAGATCTCGATCGCACACGAGTCTTACCCAGGTTCGGGGCTCTCCGTGGAGATAACATCCCTAGTACTGCTCTGCGGGGTCTCCACATGATGACTATGATCAAAGGGGGCTACAAGATCGCTCCTTGAGCTGTGTGCTAGAGGAGGAAGAAGGGCAAGGCTTAGCTCTTGCTTCTCCTAGCTATGGTGCATGTGGGTGGAACAATGGCTGAACCCTTTGCATGGGTGAACCTGGGGGGTTTATATAGGCCAACCCCCAGGGGTACAATGGTAATATGCCGGGTGGTATGTCCCGGATGTCAGTGTCCTCGGTCGCCAGGTTCTTCGCCGGCTGCTGGGGCCCGCCTCTGGTGTACCCCGCCGGCTGCCGAGAATCCGGCCGAGAGGTAGGGCCCGCCGCCTGCGGGCCACGCTGATTGCCTTTCACTGTAGCGCCGTCCTTGATAACGAGGGCGGCATCACAGCGCACATGGTTATAATGTCGTGCCATGGCGGAGGATGTTCGCCTGGTTGAAGTACACTTTAGCCATGCTTCCCAGTATCCTGGGAGGTACTTGTGGCACTATTACCATACTTTGTCTTGATCACGGTCGGCTGGTGCAAACTCCAAGGAAGGAGGGGCCGGCAGCTAAGAGCCATCCCGCTCCTGGTGCCGCCTACCAGGGGCATGCCGCCTCCTAGAACACGGCCAAGATGCTGGCCGTTTGCCCAGTTGGCCTGAGGGGCTTGGCAATCCCCGATGTCATAAAATATTATCAGGGGCGGATGAGGCTACCCGGGGTACATAACCCCGACAGTAGCCCCCAAAGCTGGTGAGGTGTCACGGCTCGATGCCGGGGCATCTCAAAGGCTTCCTCCTCTCAAAGATGCCGTTTTCTAGAAGCCGACCATGGTTGTGCTGGCCGCCAGGTGAATTCGAACCGTGGAGGCGGGCGCCACATGGCGCTTCACCGGGTGGTGTGGTTGCCGCCCGTTGGACACCTGCCACGCGTTGCCAGCAGACCAGGCCGTCCTGCCAGCCCAGGCGCACGACAGGACATCGCCGCAGGCCCGGGCCCGCCACTATAGGGCCTCAGCACATGCGCAGATCTGTTACGGCCGAGGCGGGATGTTGCTCTTCCCGAGCAGAGTAACAGCTCGCCGGTATCGTGGGACATGCGGGGCGTCGACGCAATTAATCTCCACGTCCCCATGCCTCGCCTCTTCGGCTCTGCTGCCGTCTCCATATAAATAAGAGGGAGGGGGCGCGGAAGAACGCACGCGCCCCCTACTCTTCCTCTTCTTTCTCTTGTCTCTTCTTGCTGCCGCCGTGCTGCCGCACTGCTCCGCTACCAAAGAGCCGCCGCGGCTCGCCATTGCTCGTCCTCGCCGCAGCGCCGCAACCTCACCACCACCCGACCTCAAGCCATGGCGCGAGGCGAATGGGATGGCTCCAACGTCCACGACGACCACACCGAGTTACTCCACGTGATGCGGAGGATGCCCAATGAGGCATGCGCGGGGACGCGCCTCCCGGACGAGCGAGAGATCTCGCCTGCGCCGGAGGCCAATGAGTTTGTTGTCTTCCAGAGCCACTTCATCCACGGCTTCGGCTTGCCGGTGAGTGACTTTTTCCGTGAGTTCTTGGAGTTCTATCGACTTCAGCCTCACCACCTCCCATCGAACATGGTGGTCCTTCTCTCCAGATTCATCACGCTCTACGAGGGCTACTTTGACGTCCTGCCCACACTCGAGTTGTGGGGTAGGTTCTTCTACCTCAAGCTTGGCACCGCGGCCAAGGGCGAGCTGGCCCAGTGTGGCGCCTGCATCGCCGTGCGGCACACCGATAGAGGGGTCCGATTCCCAGCAGTCGTCTTGCATGAATCGGTGAAGCTGTGGCAGCAGTCCTACTTCTACGTCCGCAATGTCGACCTGGTCCAGGACTACATCAACCTGCCGGACCTTCGCACCTGGCCCGCCTCCTAGAGCGTGGAGCAACTGGGCCAACAACCCGGCAAGCCTCTGCCGGCTACCGTCGAGATCACCCTCGGCCGGCTCCAAGAGATTACGGAGTCGAAGGGGCTCCAGCCGGCGGATCTATTGGCCGCCTTCGTCCACCTATGGGTATCGCCTCTTCAATTTCGGCCGCACCCGATGTGCAACATGAGCGGCCGCCGGGACCCTTGCCGGATGTCGACAAAGGTCCTGCCAACTGTCGAGGTGATCCGGCACGTCAACCACTTCTCCCAACACCAGCTCAGTGAGGATGAGTGGGTCTTCGGCAAGCCGCCATACATCCGCGCAAACCCTCTACCTGCGGTGGGTGTCCGACTCTTTTTCTTTTCCTGTGCCATGTTTTATTATCCGCCTTGACTAATCGGCTCGTGGCGTAGCACTTCGTTGGCCAAGGAGCAGTCACCGCACCGGCTCCCGGCTATCAGTGGACACCGGACCAAGAGGTGAGTGACATGGGCGACCTCGAGCTGGGGGCGGCCGAGATGGAGGAGGACGACGCCACCGGAGGCGGTGGCGGTGGAGCAGGCGGAGCCATAGGAGCCGGCGAAGGGGCCGAAGTCTGGGATGGGCCGGATGATGATGACGACAGCGACGAGCCACGCCGTCATGAAGGCACCGACATGACTGGGGCCGGTTCTTCGACGGCGCGACCCATGGGCAAGGCGCCGGCTAGGGCAGCTGGCGTACCTAAGCGCCGCCATGACAGGGTGCTATTCGGCAGTCGTCCGCCCAAGAAGGCCAGGCCGTCGGTTGCCGCGACAAAGCGTCAGGAGGCCGCGAATGCGGCCGCCATCTGGAGGGGCCCAAAGGAGCGCCCCAAGGTATCCGGATAAGTGGTCTAATTGTTCTTGTCGTAGTTGCTTTTCTAGGCTCTCTCTCTCTTTCGCCAGTTTCTTATCATCGCTTCCCTTGCTGAGCAGGGCTCCCCTCTCCGTTTTATGGGCTCCGTGTACCTCGCTGATCATCTCGACAGACGGCTTTGAGGGCGCTGTTGTCGGTGTCAAAACCGGAGGATCTCGGGTAGGGGGTCCCGAACTATGCGTCTGAGGATTAATGGTAAAAGGAGGCAGGGGACACGATGTTTACCCAGGTTCAGGCCCTCTTGATCGAGGTAAAACCCTACTTCCTGCTATATTAATATGGATGAATATGTATACAAGAGTTGATCTACATCGAGATCGTAATGGCTAAGCCCTAGGTCTAGCCTATGAAGATATTATGATTCCTATCTATCTAGCCTCTATGGACTAAACCCCCCGGTTTATATACACACCGGGCAGGCCTAGGGTTTGTACATATCATCTTGCAGAGGAAGGAAAATCTACACCCGAGCCTAAAACTTGCCATTACAAGAATCCAGGAGTCCTATCCGGATACGAGAGATGATCTTCTGTAATAATCTGCACGGCCCACCAGTCCGGCCCACCAGGAGTTTGTCCGGCCACATGAGGACCCCTCGATCCAGGACTCCCTCAGTAGCCCTAGACCTGTCTTCGATGACGATGAGTTTGGCTTTCGTATTGTCTTCGGCATTGCAAGGTGGGTTCCTCCTCCCGAATATATCTTCTTTAAATAGATGGATTGTGTTCGGCTCTGCAAGATTAGTACAACCCTTAGCCTCGAAGGCAAGGCCCTTTAAAGAAAAATGAATAATGTGTCTCTACTAACATCTTTTCAGTGAAGCGTCACGTCCAACCCACTAACATATCAAACCGTTTTATTTGGTCCTAGTTTCGCGTTTCGAGGTATATCCTCATTGACACGTCCCATCAGAATAAAGATCATGCTCGCTTATTGTGGGATCCTTATCAGTGTGACGTGAGCACCCATGCCGCGCATTACGCACGACTACTTTGGGAACCGGCGAGTTTTATGGCTAAAGTGGGGGGACGCTCTGTATTCGCAGCATTATAAAAGGACATCAATCCCTTTCACCAGCCCCACAGCTTCCTCAAGCTTGAGCTCTCCAATCTCCCTTGCCCCCGTATTCTCATCTCCTGCGCCCACAACTCCTCGTTCCTCAACCACTACTCTTCTTCCCAGCAATGGCTGGATCTGGTGCCAGAGGCAAGTGGGAGGCTTCCACGGTCACTGAAAAGACCGTGGAGGATCTCGCCAGCGACATCGCACACCGAGTCCCCCCCTAAGGGCCGGGTGATTCCCATTCCTAAGGCGGGCAAGTGGGTAGTTTTTACCTCTCACTTTGTCAAGGGGCTAGGGTTTCCACTTCACCTGTTTGTTTAGGGTCTTTTGTTCTTCTACGGGCTAGATTTCCATGATCTAGCCCTGTAACACCACATGTGTAATACTTTCCATATATGGCAATAAAAAATTTATCATTTTGATCCTTGTACTTTTCCTTGGGGGTTCTTGGCATTTAAGCTTTATTTTGTTTTGCATTGTCATTTTATTTTTCTTATGCATCCATGCATTGCTTCATCATCAACATGGCATCATATTCATGTTAGCTTCTTTTACTTGTCTTTGGTTGTGATGTGAGGTCACCTTGATGATTGTTGTGTGTTGTTGGTGTAAAGCCATGCCTTGCCAAACCCTAAAAACCCCCTCCTTCTTCTTCACCTCTTCTCTTTCCTTCTTTTCTTCCTCTCTTTAAGTAATTTCGCAAGTGACTTAGCCTATTCCAATAATGTTCATCTTCTCCCCTTTTCTTCGTTGCCTTGTCATGAGTCACCATGCAAAGCCATGCCCCATTTTAAAGTGATTTGGTTAGGTTCAAAAATGACAGATGTTTGAACCATATTCAAACTCATTTTATTTTTCTACCTATAAAAATGCCCAAACCAATTTTATAAAATAGGGCATAAATCCAGGAGCATGGGGATATTTTATTTTTCTCCTAACTCTATTTCTTTGAGCGTGTACTTTTTCTGTTATTTTCTGTCTGAGGAAAATAGAAAAAGAAAAGGGTTAGCAGCAGCAGCAGCCGCAGCAGTGCAGCCCAGCCAGCAGGCCTAGCTCTTCCCCTCGGCCCAGCTCTAGCCGGCCTGCGTCAGCAGCCCAGCACGTCCCTCGCACCTCTTCTCACCCACGCGCCCACATACCCCCACTAGCTCTCGCCCACGTGGACTCCGAGGCCGCACTCGTCAGCGTGTGTGCCCGTGGGTTCACCCACCTTTTCTTCCTCCTCCCGCGATGCCATGCGGACCGCGAGCCCGACGCCGTCGTCGCACCGTCGTGCCTCTGGCACCCCTTTTAAGCTCTCCCCGTGTCCAACCCACTCCATAGGGTTCCTCCTTCCTCCTCCCGCCGCCTGGTGAGCTGAGGGCCACCAGATCCGCCGCACCGTAGCTGTCCCGAGCGCATCTAGGAGCGCGAGCATGTCGCCGGTGTGCCTCCCGTCGACCTCAGCCTCGCCAACCTTGCCGGACTGCTTCCTCGTCATCGACTATGTCCACTACACGTAGCCGATCGCCTTGCCTGCGACTTCTTCTTCCTATTCTTCAACTCTGGTGGCCGCAGCTGTTCGAGCGTCGTCGTCGTTGACTCCCACCACCTCCGGGCAAGCCGAACACCTCGCCGTGTTCGTGGCGAGCATCCACCCCTCCCTGTGCACTTTTCCCCTTCCCTCGCGCCGTATAGGCCGTAGTCCGCCGTGCACCCGAGCTTGTCGCCATCGGGACTCGTCTCCGGCGAGTATTCCGACCATCGTAGGCCTTCCTCTGTTGCCCGTCTGCTTCGTCTTGTCGCGTAGAAGATGCTAGCGCAGTCGCCGCTCCGTTTAGGCCTCTGCTTTGCCCCGTCGAGGTCCGCCGCCGCCATTCTGTTTTGTGCTCGCCGCCGGCGTTGTAGTTGTTGCTAGGAGCTGCCAGTGCGTGGCGTGCATGCGGAGTTCCCCCAGGAACAGCCCGCACCCCTCCGCCGTCAGTTTAGGTCGCCGGAGCATCTCCGATGAGCCCCTATTTTCCCCCCGCTGCTTCATCTTCAGTTAACTCTTAAGGTGTTTCACCTGTATTATGTCAGTAACGCTCGCCTAGCTCAGTGGCTTGGTTCTTCGTCAGATATGCAGGGGGTCGTGGGTTCGAAACCAACCGAGGGCTATGGTTTCCCCCAATTTTTGTTTTCCCTGTGAGGCTGACAGACAGGCCCCTCCTGTCATCCTCTCTGTACACTTCCACCCTCACGTGCACACACCGCTGCCACATCAGCGCCTCTTACGTCATAGATTAGTGGCTGCGGCTAGGTTAGTCTGGGTCAGTTTGACCTTTTACGTCCGTTTTTCTTTTTCTGTTTTCTTTTTCTTTTTCTTTTTCTGCATTTACTTTGCATATTTAATATCTGTTTAAATATGCATATCATGGAAATGAGTTATATATGAAAACTGGTTAGTTTTTCATGTAGAATATTAATATGCTGTTTGTTGCCATGTTTAAAACATTTAAAATGCTGTTTGAATTATTTTTGTGTTTAAAATGTGCTTAAACTTGTAAAAATCATAACTAAATATCTACAACTCCAAATTTAATAAACTTTATATGCATTTGGGGTGAAAAAATGTGTAGATTAATGTGGTGCTGTTACTTTGCATGTTTGGCAACTTTAAGATATGAGTTTCTCAGTTCTGTCCCAAATGCATTCAAATGAATATGGGAGTTTCCGGAAATTGTTATTTGTTCTTTCCGGCCCATTTAAAAATGCTAGCATGTTGCTGTAGTCCTAGAAGCACCTTGCCATGTTAATCAACTGTTTTAAACTTGTTGGGTGCTTGTTTAAATAATCTACATAACCTTGTGAACATGTTAGTTTTGTTCTTTTGCTTGTGCTCATACATGTGATGTGATCTTGTTTGCTATGATGCTTGTGCACTCTTTGTGTCCCTAGGAGATGCATCATATCTTATCCATGTCCATATGCATCATAGTCATGCATCATGTGGTTGAGCATTGCATGATGATTGATTGTGTTCCGGTGTTGCATTGCTGTGTTGGTTAGAGCCCGGTGACGATTCGGAGTTCGACGTTCCTATCGAGGCTGAGTTTGAGGAGCAAGGTTATGATCCCTCCATGGAATCAATAGGCAAGATGACCATTCCCGATATCACTTCTATCTTTGCTTATGCTAGATGTCTTGCTCTTTAGATATTGCCTCGATGCCTATTCCTGTTTGTCAGCCCTCCTATTGTTGCCATGAAACTCTCTAACCACCTTCCTAGCAAACCGTTGGTTGGCTAAGTACGCATCGCTCAGCCCCTCTTATAGCGTTGTTAGTTGCAGGTGAAGTTTTGAAGATTGCTCCGTGATGAAGTTGTTATTTGGGATATCACAATATGTAATACTTGTTAAACTAATTCACCTATATATTGGTAATGGGTGGTAGGCTAAGCCTTTCTGCTTGGTGTTTTGTTCCACTCATGCCACCCTAGGAACCGATAAACCGGTGTTATGTTCCTTGAGTTTGCGTTCCTAACACGGTTGGGGTTTATGGGCCCCCCTTGATAATTTGCTCTGTGTTAAAGCTTTTCCAGCAAGGCCCAACATTGGATTTACATTTGCGTAATAACTAAAACTTGCATAGGGCGTTGCAAACCCGAGTTCTTAATTAACAACCCGGGCTAGTGCTCCTCATGACTGTTGGTCCAAACCGGGGGTTCTGCGGGGCCACCACGGGGGAACCCGAGGTTTGGTATATACCTGTAGAATCACCCATCCGGACGTGGCTTGAGACGGGATACGCGCGGCTACTATCAGGGTGTCGGCACGCCGGGAGGTCTTGCTGGATTAGTTTTACCTTTGTCGAAATATCTTGAGCATGGGATTCCGGGAATACTCGGGTCTTCCCACTTTGGAGTTGCGACTCCGCAGATCGTGAGCTTGTGATGGGATAAGTTGGGACACCCCTGCAGGGTTTTGATATTTCGAAAGCCCTGCCCGTGGTTATGTGGCAGACGGGAATTTGTTAATATCCAGTTGTAGATAACTTGACACCTTATTCATGAATACACTACCTGCGTGGGTAACAGTGATGGCCGCTTTCTGAATGGCTTCGGGAAGTGAACATGGTGGGGTTATGTTTGATCGTGAGTAGCTAGGATCACTTCTTGATCAACTTGGCGATCGTTGGCACTTGTTCTCTCCTCGCTCTATACTTGTAAGCTAGTGCTTAGTGCTTGCTGCAACCCATGTTTATAGCCTTCCCACACCTAAGGCTTTGGTAGTTTTGATACCCGCGAACGGGATTGCTGAGTCCTGTGTGGCTCACAGATTCAACACACACCAGATGCAGGTACCGTTGAGAACTATGCAGGAGATGGTTCAGAGCTGTACTGGGAGTTCGATGAAGAGCGTGGACGTTACTATGTGTCTTATCCCGATGATCAGTAGTGGTTCTTACTAGGAGGATCCGGGCTTGTGTTATTTATGGTATATTTTCGTGTGGATTTCGTCCGTAGTCGGACCCTGATGTTCTTTGGATGATGTATGCTATTGTATTCATTTGTGTGACGTGGCGAGTGTAAGCCAACTATCATCTTACACTTTCATCCCTGAATTTTACATGAGTTGTGCAAAGATACCATACTTTAGATCATTCTAGTATGCGTTTATGTCCTTAAGTCGTGCCTCGACACGTGGGGGACATAACCGCATACTGGGCATTACAAGTTGGTATTCAGAGCCTTCTCTGACCTAGGAGCCCCCTGATTGATCGAATCGTTGACGGTTGAGTCTAGGCACACAAAAAAATATTTGGAGTCCTATATATATATATATATATCGGAGAGTATGATTTATTTTTACTCCTCATCCCTTCATCGCTCTGGTGAGGACTCCCGATGTTGTTCTATCTCCTCTACGCTCAAAAATTCACTAATTTTTTTAAGGATCACGCGAGTATTGTTTTGATTGTTTCGATATCTTTGTGACGAGAACATTGTTCTCGATGCCTCCTGTCATTTAGGGGTTGTGGCAGTGTCCCAGGGAGTTGAGCTCCGAGGTGTTGTCGTCACAAATGTAGCGCAACGGTTCTAGAATACTTAAGACGGCTGACATCGAAAACTCTTCTATGCGGTTAGTGGTGAGATAACCCCGACGTCAGCCAGTACTGGTGGGATAGTTCGGGAGTATTGCCACAGCTAGTACAGCGGATGCGTTTCAAAGGTCCGAGGTAAACATTTTCCGAGGATGACTGGTTATGTGTTGACAGATGGATACAGCTAGATGTAGGTTTAGAGTTGAGTGCGCGGTGCTTCCCCTGTATCCCCAACACCAGATTGCATAACCGAAAACCTTCAGGAATTAATAGGTGGGTTCTTCAAGTAGCTCATAGGCATTCTTCCAACGAGTGCATGGTATGAGGTTTGGGGTTCAACATCGAGTGAAGAGGTTTCATGGGCGTTGTTCCAATTGGGAGTTGCATCTTAAAGGGTCCTTGGCTATGTTGATCCGGGGATTGCAACACCCTTTGTAACACGTTCCATGGGGCATTCAACACGAACATGCGGGATGAAGCTTCTATCATGTATTTGTTCCATCTGCACCTTGTTGTTTTTATTTTATCTTTTGTTCTCCCAAGTGGCTTCTTGAGAAGATTGTCGTACCATTAAACTGTGGAATTCATTCGTTCATTTTGTTCGAATGTTTATTGTGAAGACTTATGTTGCAAATATCTAGTCATTGATTCAGCTTATCTATTTTGCATCAATGGCTAATGGGTGTCATCATATTCAGGATGGCTCCCAAGAAGGTTCCCAACCCTAACCAAGAGGGCGAAGAAGAGCGTCCTCCTGAACGTCCTCCTTCCCCTCCTCCTCCGTCTGAGGCATGGAGAGCAATTATGCAAGCAACCAACCAGAACACTCAGATGCTCATGCAAACGATGCAGAACTTTCAAGCCAACCAAGAAAATCAAGGCAATCATGGGAACCAAGGTCAAGTCAATCTGTTCAATCAACCTCACTTTGCGACACTGAACCAATTCCTGGCAAACCAACCGAAGTCGTTCAGTTATTGTGTGGACCCGCTAGATGCTGAAGACGGGATCACAGACATCAAAAAGCACTTTGAATGCAGTAACGTGAGGCTTGAGGATTATGTCAAGTTTTCCGCTTTCCAACTCAAAGATCAAGCTGATGATTGGTGGCAACAGTACAAAGATTCCAAAGGTGATCGTGAGATCTCGTGGACTGACTTCTGCAAAGATTTCCGCTCTCACCACATTCCAACCAGTGTCATTGAAGGCATGCGTGAGCAATTCCGCAACCTGAAGCAAGGCACCATGTCCGTCTATCAATACAATGTCAAGTTCCAGAATCTTGCCCGTTATGCGAAGCAAGACATCCCCGATGCCAAGAGCAAGATATATCAGTTCCGAGGTGGTCTGAAAGATGAACTCCAACTTGCTCTCACCTTGTTCGAGCCGGATGAATTTGACCAATTCTACAATATGGCTCTCAAGCAAGAGGCAGCTCAGCTCAAGAGTGAAGCTTCCAAAAAGAGGATTAGAGATGCTGTTCACTCCTCCTCTTCCTCTCAAGTGGTTGCCAAGCAGCAGAAGTTCTGGCTACCGCCTCCTGCAGTGCTCCGTCCTCCGAACAACAACAAGCACTCAGGTGGTCGCGGATTCTCCCACCCACCCAACCCAAGAAATCAGTCCAAGCCTCAGTTCCAAGCTTCAAGATCAAGTGGTCCTTATCATCGGCCTCTTTCAGAAGTTACTTGCAACAAGTGTTCTTAGAAGGGTCACTATGCCAACAAGTGTCCCAACCCAAGGCGCCTTCCGCCTCCTCCACCTGTCAGCACTGCTATTGTCAAGCACAATCCCAAGCATGCAAGAGTGAACTTGATGAGTGCAGCCCAAGCAGAGAATTCTTCCGATGTGATAATTGGTAATCTTCCGGTTAACTCTATTCCTGCAAAAGTCTTGTTTGATTCGGGTGCATCATGCTCTTTCATATCTCAACCTTTTGCATAGAAGCACAATGTTGACATCAATGGTTTGCCAAGGGAATTATCAGTTGTTTCTCCCAGAAAAATAATGCATTCTAGCGTGTTTGCTCCGGATATATCTATTCATATGGGTGATTACAGTTTTCTGGTTTCTCCGATTATTCTCGGCAATTCCGACATTGATCTTATTCTTCGGATGGATTGGCTCTCCAAGCATGATGCAAACATTGATTGCGCAAATAAGGAAGTCAAGCTTACTCATCCTGATGAAGACGTGATTATCTTCGCCTCTCGAGATAACACAATCAGGCTATTCTCTCTCAATGACAAGGGCGGGGTTAATGCCATTTCTCAGATTCCGGTGGTTCGTGAATATGAGAATGTATTCCCTGAAGAGCTTCCAGGCATGCCTCCCCATCGTCAAGTTGAATTCGTCACTGAACTTGAGCCCGGTACCGAGCCAGCATGTCGGTGTCCGTACAAGCTTTCTCCTGATGAGTTGAAGGAGCTGAAGAAACAAATCGATGAGCAAGAACGTATGGGTATAATCAGGCCTAGTACTTCTCCTTGGGGCTGTGGTGTTCTATTTTTCAAGAAGAAGGATGTCACGGAACACCTTTGCGTTAATTACCGGCCATTGAATAAGAAGACAATAAAGAATAAGTATCTGCTCCCCAATATCAATGAATTGTTCGAGCACCTCAAAGGAGTAAAGGTGTTCTCGAAGCTCGATCTCCGGATGGGTTACCATTAGATTCATATCCGTGAAGAGGATATTCCTAAGACTGCATTCAGAATGAGTTTTGGCTCTTATGAATACACGGTCGTGTCTTTGGGCCTTGCAAGCGCTCCACCCACTTTCTCTCGGATGATGCACTTCATATTCAACCCCTACACCAATGAATTTGTTCTCGTCTATCTGGATGATATCTTGGTATTCTCCAAGAATGAAGAAGACCATGCCAAGCACCTCCGTTTGGTCCTTCACAGGCTCCGTGAACACAAGTTCTATGCGAAGTTCTCCAAATGTGAATTGGCCATATTATCTCTGCCGAGGTCATTTCTGTGAACCCCGAGAAGGTTGAAGCTATTGTCAACTGGGAACCTCCGCAAAATTTCAAGCAACTCCGAAGCTTCCTTGGTCTCACTAGCTATTGCAGAAGGTTCGTTGAGAAATTCTCCAAGATTGCCAAGCCTCTTTCCAACCTGTTGCAGAAGAATGTCAAGTACTCATGGACTCCTGATTGTGATGTGGCATTCAAGACACTCAAAGAGAAGCTCATTTCAGCTCCGGTTCTTACTCCTCCGGATGAGTCCAAGCCATATGAAGTCTTTTGTGATGCTTCATTGCAAGGTCTTGGTGGTGTTCTCATGCAAGACAAGAAGATTGTGACATACACTTAACGTCAGCTGAAACCAAATGAGAAGAATTACCCCACACATGATCTTGAGCTAGCAGCAGTTGTACATGCCTTGATTACGTGGAGACACCTTCTGTTGGGCAGAAAAGTGTACATCTTCACCGATCACAAGAGCTCGAAGTACATTTTCACACAGTCAAACCTTAACCTTCACCAGACTCGTTGGGTTGAAATGATTCAAGAGTACAATCCAAGAATTGAGTATACTCCTGGCAAGGCCAATGTCATTGCAGATGCCTTGAGCAGAAAGGCGTATTGCAACAGTCTCCTTCTCAAACCATTCCAGCCTGTACTTTGTGAATCATTCAGGAAGTTCAACCTCCAAGTCGTTCCGCAAGGCTTTCTGGCAAACCTTCAAGTTGCTCCTACCTTGGAAGATCAAATCCGTGAGGCCCAACTCAGTGATGCTATGGTGCAGAAAGTGAAACATGGTATTGCTAAGGGTACTCCCAAGTACAAGTGCTATCGTGTTGATGAGAAAGACACCTTGTTCTTTGAGGACAAGATTGTGGTTCCCAAGGGTGATCTCAGGAAGCTCATAATGAACGAAGCACATGACTCCCTCCTCTCGATACATCCCGGAAGTTCCAAGATGTACCAAGACCTCAAGCAATCGTATTGGTGGACTCGCATAAAAAGGGAGATTGCCAAATTTGTTAATGAATGTGATGTGTACAGAAGAGTGAAGGCAGAGCATCAACGTCCAGCCGGACTCCTTCAACCTCTACCTATTCCCAAGTGGAAATTTGATCACATTGAGATGGATTTAGTCACTGGGTTTCCCAAGTCCAAGAAGGGAAATGATGCTATCTTTGTGGTGATTGAAAAGCTAACTAAAGTAGCTCATTTTCTTCCCGTCAAAGAATCCATCAACGCAGCTTAGCTGGCAGAGCTGTACACCTCCAGAATTGTTTCTTTGCATGGAATTCCTCAAGTGATCTCCTCAGACCATGGAAGCTTGTTCACTTGCAAGTTCTAGGATTCTTTTCAGTCAGCCATGGGCACAAATATTCGCTTCAACACTGCGTTTCACCCTCAGACTAGTGGTCAAGTCGAAAGAGTGAACCAGATCCTCGAAGATATGCTAAGAGCTTGTGTCATCTCCTTCGGTATGAAATGGGAAAATTGCCTTCCATTTGCCGAATTCTTCTACAACAACAGCTTCCAAGCAAGTGCCGGCAAAGCTCCTTTTGAAATCCTCTAAGGCAGGAAGTGCCGTACCCCTCTCAACCGGTCCGAGACTGGTGAACGTCAACTTCTTGGAAATGATTTGATCTCAGAAGCCGAAGAAATGTGCAAAGTCATACGTGAGAATCTCAAAGCCGTGCAATCGCGTCAAAAGAGCTACTATGACGGGAAGCATCGTGACTTGGCTTTCGACATTGGAGACCATGTCTATCTCCGTGTTTCTCCCATGAAGGGCACCTAGAGGTTCGGTATCAAAGGCAAGCTTGCTCCAAGATACATGGGCCCTTTCAGGATTCTTGGCAAGAGAGGCGATCTAGCCTACCAGCTCGAGCTTCCCTCCAACTTTGCAAATGTGCATGATGTGCTTCACATGTCTCAACTCCGCAAGTGCTTCAAGACGCCTGAACGCACCATTCCGTTTGAAGAGATTGATCTTCAACAAGACTTGTCTTATCGTGAGCACCCCGTTGCTATCCTTGAAGAAACTGAGCGCAAGACCCGCAACAAGTCCATCAAGTTCTTGAAAGTGAAGTGGTCACACCATATCGACCGAGAAGCTACATGGGAACGAGAAGATCACCTCCGTTCCGAGTATCCCTCCTTCTTTCAGTCCTAGATCTCGGGACGAGATCTTTTCGTAGTGGAGGAGAGTTTGTAACACCCCATGTGTAATACTTTCCATATATGGCAATAAAAGATTTATCATTTTGATCCTTGTCCTTTTCCTTGGGGGTTCTTGTCATTTAAGCTTTATTTTGTTTTGCATTGTCATTTTTTATGCATCCATGCATTGCTTCATCATCAACATGGCATCATATTCATGTTAGCTTCTTTTACTTGTCTTTGGTTGTGATGTGAGGTCACCTTGATGAATGTTGTGTGTTGTTGGTGTAAAGCCATGCCTTGCCAAACCCTAAAACTTCCCTCCTTCTTCTTCACCTCTTCTCTTTCCTTCTTTTCTTCCTCTCTTTAAGTAATTTTGCAAGTGACTTAGCCTATTCTAATAATGTTCATCTTCTCCCCTTTTCTTTGTTGCCTTGTCATGAGTCACCATGCAAAGTCATGCCCCATTTTAAAGTGATTTGGTTAGGTTCAAAATTGACAGATGTTTGAACTATATTCAAACTCATTTTATTTTTCTACCTATAAAAATGCCCAAACCAATTTTATAAAATAGGGCATAAATCCAGGAGCATGGGGATATTTTATTTTTCTCCTAACTCTATTTCTTTGAGCCTGTACTTTTTATTTTATTTCCTGCCTAAGGAAAATAGAAAAATAAAAGGTTTAGCAGCAGCAGCAGCCGCAGCAGTGCAGCCCAGCCAGCTGGCCCAGCTCT
Source organism: Secale cereale (assembly GCA_902687465.1). Lineage (NCBI taxonomy): Eukaryota > Viridiplantae > Streptophyta > Magnoliopsida > Poales > Poaceae > Secale > Secale cereale. Next base: position 140,023,462 of record LR738714.1, on the reverse strand, counting down.
TCCCCTCGGCCCAGCTCCAGCCGGCCCGCGTCAGCAGCCCAGCGCGTCCCTCGCACCTCTTCTCACCCACGCGCCCACATACCCCCACTAGCTCTCGCCCACGTGGACTCCGAGGCCTCACTCCTCAGCGTCTGTGCCCGTGGGTTCACCCACCTTTTCTTCCTCCTCCCGCGATGCCATGGGGACCGCGAGCCCGACGCCATCGTTGCACCGTCGTGCCTCTGCCCCCCTTTTAAGCTCTCTCCATGTCCAACCCACTCCCTAGGGTTCCTCCTTCCTCCTCCCGCCGCCTGGTGAGCTGAGGGCCACCAGATCCGCTGCACCGTAGCTGTCCCGAGCGCATCTGGGAGCGCGAGCACGTCGCCTGCGTGCCTCCCGTCGACCTCGGCCCCGCCAACCTTGCCGGACTGCTTCCTCGTCGTCGACTACGTCGACTACGTCCACTACACGAAGCCGATCGCCTCGCCTGCGACTTCTTCTTCCTCTTCTTCAATTCTGGTGGCCGCAGCTGTTCGAGCGTCTCCGTCGTCGACTCCCACCTCCCACGGGCCAGCCGAACACCTCGCCGTGTTCGTGGTGAGCATCCACCCCTCCTCGTGCACTTTTCCCCTTCCTTTGCGCCGTCTAGGCCGTAGTCCGCCGTGCACCCGAGTGTGTCGTCGTCGGGACTCATCTCCGGCTAGTATTCCGACCACCGTAGGTGTTCCTCTGTTTCCCATCTGCTTCGTCTTGTCGAGTAGAAGATGCTAGCGCAGTCGTCGCTCCGTTTAGGCCTCTGCTTCGCCTCGTCGAGGTCTGCCACCGCCATTCTGTTTTGTGCTCGCCGACGGCATTGTAGTTGTTGCTAGGAGCTGCCAGTGTGTGGCGTGGATGCGGAGTTCCCCCAAGAACAGCCCACACCCCTCCGCCGTCAGTTTAGGTCACCGGAGCAGCTCCGATGAGCCCCTATTTTTCCCCTGCTGCTTCATCTTTAGTTAACTCTTAAGGCGTTTCGCCTGTATTTTGTCAGTAACGCTTGCCTAGCTCAATGGCTTGGTTCTTCGTCAGATATGCAGGGGGTCATGGGTTCGAAACCCACCGGGGGCTGTGGTTTCCCCCAATTTTTGTTTTCCCTGTGAGGCTGACAGGCATGCCCCACCTTTTATCCTCTCAGTACACTTCCACCCTCACGCGCACACATCGCTGCCACATTAGCGCCTCTGACCCCACAGGTCAGTTGCTGCAGCTAGGTTAGTCTCGGTCGGTTTGACCTTTTGCGTCTGTTTTTCTTTTTCTGTTTTCTTTTTCTTTTTCTTTTTCTGCATTTACTTTGCATATTTAATATCTGTTTAAATATGCATCTGATGGAAATGAGTTATATATGAAAACTGGTTAGTTTTTCATGTAGAATATTAATATGCTGTCTGTTGCCATGTTTAAAACATTTAAAATGCTGTTTGAATTATTTTTGTGTTTAAAATGTGATTAAACTTGTAAAAATCATAACTAAATATCTACAACTCCAAATTTAACAAACTTTATATGCATTTAGGGTGGAAAAATGTGTAGATTAATGTGGTGCTGTTACTTTGCATGTTTGACAACTTTAAGATATGAGTTTCTCAGTTATGTCCCAAATGCATTTAAATGAATATGGGAGTTTCCGGAAATTGTTGTTTGTTCTTTCTGGCCCATTTAAAAATGCTAGCATGTTGCTGTAGTCCTAGAAGCACCTTGCCATGTTAATCAACTCTTTTAAACTTGTTCGGTGCTTGTTTAAATAATCTACATAACCTTGTGAACATGTAGTTTTGTTCTTTTCCTTGTGTTCATACATGTGATGTGATCTTGTTTGCTATGATGCTTGTGCACTCTTTGTGTCCCTAGGAGATGCATCATATCTTATCCATGTCCATATGCATCATACTCATGCATCATGTGGTTGAGCATTGCATGATGATTGATTGTGTTCCGGTGTTGCATTGTTGTGTTGGTTAGAGCCCGATGACGATTCGGAGTTCGAGGTTCCTATTGAGGCTGAGTTTGAGGAGCAAGGATACGATCCCTCCGTGGAATCAATAGGCATGATGACCATTCCCGATATCGCTTCTATCTTTGCCTATGCTAGATGTCTCGCTCTTTAGATATTGCCTCGATGCCTATTCCTGTTTGTCAGCCCTCCTATTGTTGCCATGAAACTCTCTAACCACCTTCCTAGCAAACCGTTGCTTGGCTAAGTACGCATCGCTCAACCCCTCTTATAGCGTTGTTAGTTGCAGGTGAGGTTTTGAAGATTGCTCCATGATGAAGTTTTTATTTGGGATATCACAATATATAATACCTGTCAAACTAATTCACCTATATATTGGTAATGGGTGGAAGGCTAAGCCTTCCTGCTTGGTGTTTTGTTCCACTCATGCCACCCTAGGAACCGATAAACCGGTGTTATGTTCCTTGATTTTGCGTTCCTAACACGGTTGGGGTTTATGGGACCCCCTTGATAATTCACTCCGTGTTAAAGCTTTTCCAGCAAGGCCCAACATTGGATTTACATTTGCGTAATAACTAAAACTTGCATAGGGCGTTGCAAACCCGAGTTCTTAATTAAAAACCCGGGCCAGTGCTCCTCATGAGTGTTGGTCCAAACCGGGGGTTCTGCGGGGCCACCACGGGGGAACCCGAGGTTTGGTATATACCTGTAGAATCACCCATCTGGACGTGGCCTGAGAAGAGATACACGCGGTTACTATCATTGTGTCAACACGCCGGGAGGTCTTGCTGGATTAGTTTTACCTTTGTCGAAATATCTTGAGCACAGGATTCCGAGAATACTCGGGTCTTCCCACTTTGGAGTTGCGACTCCGCAGATCGTGAGGTTGTGATGGGCTAAGTTGGGACACCCCTGCAGGGTTTTGATCTTTCGAAAGCCGTGCCCGCGGTTATGTGGCAGATGGGAATTTGTTAATATCCGGTTGTAGATAACTTGACACCTTATTCATGAATACACTACCTGCATGGGTAACCGTGATGGTCGCTTTCCGAATGGCTTTGGGAAGTGAACACGGTGGGGTTATGTTTGATCGTGAGTAGCTAGGATCACTTCTTGATCAACTTGGCGATCGTTGGCACTTGTTCTCTTCTCGCTCTATACTTGTAAGCTAGTGCTTAGTGCTTGCTGCAACCCATGTTTATAGCCTTCCCACACCTAAGGCTTTGGTAGTTTTGTTACCCGGGAACAGGATTGTTGAGTCCTCTGTGGCTCACAGATTCAACACACACCAGATGCAGGTACCGTTGAGAACTATGCAGAGATGGTTCAGAGCTGTACTGGGAGTTCGATGAAGAGCGTGGACATTACTATGTGTCTTATCCTGACGATCAGTAGTGGTTCTTACTTGGAGGATCCGGGCTTGTGTTATTTATGGTATCTTTTCGTCTGGATTTCATCTGTAGTCGGACCCTGATGTTCTTTGGATGATGTATGATATTGTATTCATTTGTGTGACGTGGCGAGTGTAAGCCAACTATCATCTTACACTTTCATCCCAGAATTTTACATGAGTTGTGCAAGGATACCATACTTGAGATCATTCTAGTATGCGTTTATGTCCTTAAGTCGTGCCTCGACACGTGGGGGACATAGCCGCATACTGGGCATTACAAGCCCCTTACTCAATTCTTCACATATCCGCTTTCATAGTGATGTGTGAAGCCTTTCTCCGTATCCCCCCCACACTTCGGCCTGTGGCTTAAGACTTTCAACGTGAAGCCGAAGGTGGTTGATGGGGAACATGCAGAGTGCAGGGGCGCCATGATCAGCAAGCTCCCAAACGCAACTTGGCCCAAGGGCTCGTTCATGGAACCTGTTTTCAGATCCGGACCCCCAATGGGGTTGACCTCCTGGACCAAAGAGGGTCTGGACTGGGGGTCGCACACTAAGGTAACGACTCTCGTGGGTCGTGTGTCTGGCGTGATCTCCAAGGGGCACCTGCTCTCCTCCATGATCCAGGTGATGCTGACTCGGCTTGTTCTCCCTTGACAAAGCCGGGCTTCCTCCCTATGGGAGTTTGATCCGGTAGGAGACAAGCCGCTGAAGCATCCTTCGGCTCTACGCACAAAGAGATCTGGAAGTAGCTCTTCAAGAGCCAGAAGGAATGGCCCAAAGAGGACGAGGATGCGGGCTTCAGCACCAAAGCTTCTGCCACAGAGGTAATAATAATCCTTGCCGAATACTTACCCTTTCCCTTATCCATGATAACATGAGTTGGAATTTTTATGTGATATATAGGGCTGGACGGAGAAGGCGTCCCGGATTAAGTGTAAGGGGGCCGGAGACAGCCCCCGTCCTACGGGCGAGGAGCCCGAGGATCTCCACATCCTCTCCTCTGATGAGGCGGAGGAAGATGATGAGGAGGAAGAGGAGGAAGAAGAAATGCCCCCTGTGCAAGGCAGGGGGAGGAAAAGGGGGACCGTTGCTGACGCGGGTATGGTCGCGCCCCGAAAGAAACTAAACTTTGGAGCTAGCTCGAGTTCATCCGAACATAGCTATGTGATGAAGCCCAGGGAAAAACCCCTGCCCGAGACATAAGTCAGTCCGGACTCAAGTGCTACACCTTTATTTATTCAGCTTCTCCGGTATTTTAATTAATATTTTTCTCCTGCTGGCCTACAGCCCTCCCGGTGTAAACCCTGATGTTACATCGTCGGAGGGGAACTCTCTCGCGCCTAGGGAGACAGAGAGTGACCTGCCAGTCTGGGCTCCATCGCCCGTAATCGGCGGGGACACCGAAGTGTCGTCCCAGCCGGTTCTCTCCGCCCAAGGAGATGAGGGCGGTGTAGGAGACAGAGCGGTCGAGGGTGATACCTCGGCGTCCGCTGACCATGGGGAGACGGCCCCCATGGAGACCGATGACGTGGGGCCCAAACAGTCCGGGGCCGCACCGAACACCATCCTGGAGCGTAGCACGGCTCCGGGATCCGAAGACCCGACTCCTCAAGCGGAGGAGGATACAGTGGCGCCCGGAGTTAATCCGAAGGCGCCAGATTTTATGGAGGGAGCACTGCAAAGTGCTCTTGTCATTGAAGAACACCGCACCGTGATGGGTGCGGTGATGAAGAAGATTTAGTCCGTCAAGGGCGGACTGAATGAAGCCTTCAACAGCCTTTTAACGGGCTTTGAAGTAAGCAATGTAATGCTATTAAGAAATTTTATTTGTTTTAAATACACATATATAACCAGTAGCCCCTGATGCTTTGTGTGACTCCGAAAAGAATCAGACGATGTATCCATAGAATAGCATACTTACGGAGTTGAACTGTTGTGCAAGCTTTGTTAGTTACAGGTTGCCAAACTAAATCGGAAGCTCGAGGTGGCGAACGCGGACCTCGACCATATCAACCGGCGTTTTGATGAAACGCAAGGTATGCAGATTTTTTCAATGTCAATAAAACCTAATTGATTTAGTATGTTTACAAACTCTAATATTGTATTCTGTTTTACACAGTTGGCGCCGCTGAGCTCGAGGCCCTTAAGGGCGAGGTTGCCAAGGCCAAGAAGGCGGTCGAGGCAAACAAGGCGGCCGCTGATAAAGCGGCTGCTGATTTGGAGGCCGTAAATGTAGAGTGCGAGAAGCACAAATCTCGGGTGTCTGAAGTCGAGGTCGAGCTCCAAGATACCATCCTTAAGTGTGGGGCATCGGAGAAGAAGGCTTCGGAGCATGCGACCGAGCTATCTGCGGCAGTAAAGTCTGCCCAGGACGCGCGAGGTGAGGCGCACAGCGCCTGTGATGAAATCAAACAAGCGTGATAGATAGCATCTGGTAAGATATTTCTCTTACAAAGCATCTTCGAAGGGCGGAAGTATATTGGGTTGACACGATTGTGGAGTTCTCCAGGCGTGTTTGCTGATCTTCCGAGGAGCAGCGCAGATGCCACTCAATACTTCCGAGCCCAGGAGGGGAATGATATAGAGAAGTTGTTCTGGTCGCAGTTCTATGCGCCACAACATCCAGTTCCCCTCAACGACCAGAAGAAGCAGCTGGTCGAGCTGCACCACATGGCGGGTTCGGCCATGAAGGACTTAATAGTCCGACTATGGCCCGCTGAGCCAATCCCAAGTAGTTACTTCAGATTGGTGAAGCGACTGGTCAAGGCGAGTCCACGAGTCGACGCACTAACGCGTTTGGCCTGCATAGAAGGTGCTCGGATGGCCTTCGCTTGTGTCAAAGTGCACTGGGCGAAGATGAACGCAGTGCATATAGCTACTACTGGCCCGCCCGCAGGAAAGGAGCACCGCAAGCCGGAGAAGTACTTTGAGGACGTCATTGATGGCGCTCGCCTTGTAGAAGGCCAGTGTTCGAAGGATGTTGTCTTTGAATGATTGTATCCGGATGTAAAGACTATGCTTATGAATCCAATGTATATAAATTTTGCGCTATTATAATATCAGCGTCTTTTTCCTTCCGTGTGACTGTTTATTTTAAATCTAAAAGCTTCCAGTCGTCGGCTTCAGCCCCCAGGTACATAGTACTGGGGTGTTCAGTCATACGCAAATACACGCTTTATCCAACGTCTTGGTCCGTATAGGAGGTGTATGCGGAGCGAACTAGGCAATCAGACTATGCGATGTTATCCCTTTCACTTAGTCGTAGGAGTTTGACAAGTGGGGCTAGGTACTAGCCCCTGGTGCGGATGAAGTATCCAATTGCACTTGGTTGGGCGAAAAAACCAACCCTTCGTATAACACAGGGTAGATCTCTATCGATCGTAGTATAACACTAAGTCACCGGAGTGCAGATCAGGTTCTTGCTTATCATGACAGTTAGTTTTCGGCTTTCTCTACTGAGGTACTTGACCGGACTAGCCAGAAGTACTATCACAGTAGTTCTCCCGTTACACCCTAGCCAAACAATCGGGAACGTAGGGGTAAGCACAGGAGCCGAGCAACCCAACTATTGACCCAAGACATGATTCAGAACTGATGCATATAAGGCAAACATCCAGGACACCGAACACTCCCTATAGGTGTTCAGTCTTTTCAATGTATGTTAGGGCTGAATACAGCCCCTGGTAATAAACCCTTATTGGCAAGGCATATATGGCAATCTGATGCGGGAAGAGAACATTTTATGGTGAGTGAATAAAACTCCGAACATAATGCAAATGAAGATGCTCTGTTAATATCCCTCTATAGTACGGCGAACCGTAATCTTATAGACAATGTTGATGACCTTCTTTGGACATTCTACATGCCAGGAAGGTATATAACAAGAAAGATAAAAAAGGTTTACACAAGGTCTTAATCTAAAAAGAGACCTTGGTGCGGGTCCCTGCAGCACGTCTGCGCCGTTTCCTCATCTGTAATGTGTCCTTGAGGGTGTGAGTATGATAGCCATCTGTAAAAAGAAAAAGAAAAAGAAACCTGGAAAGGAAGAAATCGATCTGGTGTGGCCATAACAAGTATGGTTCATTTAATGAGCCTAAATAAGATAAGTTTTAGAGACCGAATAGGGTCTAGCCGAACTATGGACTATATGCAGGTGCCCCCGGTCGCTACCCAAGGAATTTTTAAGGAATAATTATGTACTCGAGGCACATATGCTATTACCTTATGGGGGCGGTCGATGAGGGCGTAGCTGTCAATCTTGCTTAGGTTCTTCTGAGATGCCGCACTGAAGCATATGCGGGACACGTTTAGCTGTGTCCGCTATTAATAGATTAGCCGGCTTGAATAGGCCGCATTGGGCTTCGGCTGCTAAGGCCGTAGTGTCCTCCTCCGTACGGAGAGAGCGGTCCATATTTCCATTGACCGTGATAATGCCATGTGGTCCAGGCATCTTGAGCTTTAAATAGGCATAATGTGGGATTGCATTAAAGCGGGCGAATGCCGTTCTTCTGAGTAAAGCGTGATAGCCACTTCATAACGGAGCTATGTCGAAGAGTAGTTCTTCGCTTCGAAAGTTGTCGGCAGAACCGAATACAACCTCCAACGTTAAAGAGCATGTGCAGCGAGCTTCAACGCATGGTATCACTCCTTTAAAGGTTGTGCTGCTTGGCTTGATTCTTGATGGGTCGATTCCCATCTTGCGGACAGTGTCCTGATATATCAGACTGAGACTACTGCCGCCATCCATAAGGACTCGAGTTAGATGGTATCCATCTATTATTGGGTCGAGCACTAAAGCAGCCGAACCCCCATGCCGAATACTAGTTGGATGATCCCTGCGATCGAAAGTGATCGGGCAGGCTGACCATGGGTTGAATTTTGGGGCGACAGGCTCAACGGCATAGATGTCTCGGAGTGCGTGCTTGCGCTCTCTCTTTGGGTATGAGTGGCATATATCATGTTCACTATTTTGACCTCCGTTGGAAATTTCTTCTGTCCCCCTATATTCGGCTGGCGAGGTTCATCCTCGTCTTCGCTCTGAGGCTCCTTCCCCTTGTGTTCGGCGTTTAGCTTGCCGGTCTACTTGAAAACCCAACAGTTACGGTTGGTGTGGTTGGTAGGTTTCTCTGGGGTGCCATGGATTTGGCAGGGCCTGTCTAATATCCTGTCCAAACTTGATGGACCGTCTTTGTTGCCTTTAAATGGCTTCTTCCGTTGACCAGGTCTGGAGCCACTGAATTCGGTGTTTACCGATGTATCATCTGGGCTTCCAGCATTGTTTTGACGCATGTTTTATTGCGCCGTGGCTTTCCATTGACATCCCTGACTTCACATGTTCCAGGGTCGCTGGTGCTGCTACGAGATCACTAGCTATCTTCACCCGCGCAAAAGGTGTCTGGCTTTTCCTGTCCAAGGTGTCTGGCTAGCCATTCGTCCCGGATAATGTGCTTGAATGCCGCTAAGGCTTCGGCGTCTGGACATTCGACGATCTGGTTCTTCTTAGTGAGAAACTATCGGGACCCCGATCCTAAGTCACACCGGTCTAGCATGTAACACGTCATATCACTTTGTGGCCTCACGCACGGTATTCCCACGGGTGCCACCTTACCTGGACCGGGACCGTTTGCGCATTTTGGCTCACGTATATGATAGTGTCGCTAGCATCCATATGACAGAGAACCCGGGCCGACATGACTTGTTATAAACCCAAGGTGGCACCAACTTACAGGGACAGGCATACATGACCCAGTAACGAACATGTCGGTCATCAACGTATGAACCCAAGTCATAGCAAGCTACAAGGACTTAAAGGAACAACGCGTGACATTTCCCCAAAGGGACAGACACATGAATGAAGAAGGACACATGCCAGCCAGCCTAAGTGTTTCGGAGCAGTAGCAAGCTACCAAGGCTCAGTGGAAGCACTAGGAGACATTTCTCCATAAGAGAGGCTACCAAGAGGAAACAACTAGGTTGTCGGATCCCACACATACCAAGCATTTCAATAACATACACACAATATGCTCGATATGTGCAAATACAATATGGCATCACAACAAGACTCTATGAAACAAAGTATTTATTCATTAGGCTCTGAGGAGCCAGATATTACAAACATGGGTCTCATGACCCAACATTCAGAGCATACAAGCAACAAGCGGAAGCATAACATGTCTGAGTACAGACAACTACAAATGAGAAAGGCTGAAGAGCCTGACTATCTACAACACTCGTACAAGATCGTAGCTGAGGTAACAAGCTACTTGTCGAAGTCCAAGCGGAACTACGAGTGAGACAGAAGTCTCATCTGCAAAACATAAATTAAGCTAACATGAGTACAAAGGTACTCAGCAAGACTTACGTCAGATCCTATCTTACATGCATTTGTATCAAGAAGGCAAAGTGGGGTTAGTTGCAGCAAGCCAGCTTTGACTCAGTGGCTATCCTGTTCTACGACTGCTCGTAACTCTTTTGAGGTGGCGCACACGAGTCCACTAAGCACCACACAATACACCAGTATGGATTCATCCCCGTCTCCCTACGAGAAGGCCATCCATAGCACTCACACTTGTCTTGAGTGTTTTAGAGTATCCACTTCAAGTTGTCTATGTACCACGTAAGCATCCAAGAAGTCCATAACCGTGGACTCGGCTATTCAAATAGATCATGATAACCCTGCAGAGGTTTACTTCTTCACACATGCTCTTGCCACTTACCGCCATGTACACGTCGTGTATCTCGGCAACCTTCAAGCGGAAGCCTCGCGAGGGTGTCGGCCACGACCTGCCTAACCACACAAGACTCCAGTCCAGGTTTATCGCCTATTCGGGTTCCATCCGTAAGGAGATCCGGTCGGGGTGTCGCTCACGCCCCCAAATGATGTGCGCATGGTTCCCAAGCCCACCTCGCCGGATGGATCTACGCTTAGTATACCGTGCCATGGTGCCTAGTCTGTCCCAAGCCCACCTGGCCGGGTGCCACTTGGTAGACTACTAGCACTACCTACAAACACCAGAAACTTGTTGCAACTCCTGGACAGGGATCATGTTGATTAATAAGTCGAGAGGGGTCGAGTTACCGGAACCCAATGTGTGGTAGTAGCTAGTCATTGGACAACATGCACATAACTCAGTTCTTATGGACGATTCCAGTGAGACAACCCACCATGTACTCCTGCATGGCCTCTCACCGCTACCTTTACCAAATCGTGTTCACACACTTAACTCTCAGCACCAGAACATATCACTGCACTCCAATTCATTCCCAATGAATCAAACCTGACACACTCTAGGCAATAGCAGGCATGGCATGGTAAGATCACAACATGGCTTCAAACTACTCCTACACATGCTAGTGGGTGTCAACTATTTACTGTGGCAATGACAGGTCATGTAGGGGAATGGGTTCAACTACCACAACATAAAGTAGCAGTTGAACCGTTGTTGTCCTAATGCAATAATAGAGAGGAGGAGCGAGATAGGTATTGTATCAGAATGAACAAGGGGGTTTGCTTGCCTGGTATAACAACATGTAGAGCACTGCTCCTCTGACACGTACTCTGCAACGGTCTCCGGAGCTGGACCTATCGAGAAGAACAGTGCTGACAATCAAACACAAGCATATGCAACAATATGATGCATGAATATGGCATAAAAATGTGATGTTGTTTGACATAATGCAACTAGTATTCTACTTGAATGAAGTCCATTTGAACCTAGGGTTCAAATGCAACTCCAAATTTAACATTTATAAGTGCCATTTATGTGTTTTCACCTATACAAGAAGTATAAGTTGGTTTATCATGCATGAAACTGGTACAGATGGATAGATTGATTTTTTCTGAAATTTTTTCATATAGAGCTACGGTTGAATTTCTGTGATTTTTTGAAGTTTAAACAATTTTCTTGATTTTCCTGAGTTAAAACAAATCCAGAAAATTATTTATTGCGTCAGCACTGCGTCATGCCTGCGTCAGAGCTCTTGGTTTTAAAAACAGAGGTAATAATTATTTTTTTAGATTATGCATGTTCCGTCAACGAATGCTAGTAGATAACTCAATCACTTCTTGAGATGGACAAGTTTCGAGGAACGGCTCCCGAATGAGGACGATCACATCCTCTTAATCTCCTTTGTTTATCACTGCCAAAGTTTTCTGATTTCTCATGAACAAAGCGTGAAGGAGGGTTTGTTTGTTATATTATTTTTGAGCCGGGCGCACTCTTTGCCAGTTCCTTCTCGTATTATGGGTTTGCACATTAGACATGCAATCCCGGGGTGAAGCTTGTCCAACTTAAAAAGATCATGAATTAACTACTACTTCCTCATGAACTAAAGCAGAGGCACAAAAGAGAAATGCTTTTTTTGAATAATTTCGAGATGGTACATGAAAGTCTTCGTTAGGAATGGCAGGTAAATACCATGTATAGGAAGGTATGGTGGACTCATATGGCATAACTGGTTTAAAAGAATTTGGATGCACAAGTAGTCAGTCCGCTTAGTACAGGCGAAGGTTAGCAAAAGACTGGGAGCGACCAACTAAAAGAGCAATGACGGTCATAATCATGCAGAGCGACAAAGCAACATTGAATCAGGCATGGAAGTTATATCGCTACTCAGAAACTAAAGATCATCAAGGCTTGATAGACTTTCTTTACAGTCTTAAATATGCGTGAGCATACGCCAAGTCAATCAAAATAAATTCTTCAAGGAAGATATCACTAAACCATACCACATCATAGGCAAACAAATCATGTTGGTACCTCAATAACACATTGAGAACCCCCCAGCTATTTGAGACTAACCATAAGAAAACATGAACTACTAAGCATCATTATGCACATAGCATTTTATCATAGACATATCGACCAGTGCAACAGAAGCCAACTCTCTTAATAAGATAAGCATGATAACTAAAGAGAGTTCCAGCGACCAACTAAACAAAAGCTCTTTACAAAGATAAGCATGAAAACTAAGAGCTAAACATGATAGTAGCTATTGAAAGACAAAGAACACACACAACAAAGATAGACATGAAAATTCTATGTTATGTTCTAGGTTGAAGTGGAGCGTGTTTCTCTCCCACACAAAGAAAGCTGAGTTCCAACTCGTTATGAAAAGCAAGCAAAGCTAAAGAAAACTAAAAAGAAAGACGCTCCAAGCATAGCACATAACACATGAAGTGATAAAAATATAGTGGAACGAAAGACGAACTGATAATGTTGATGGAGAAGGGGATGCACGGGGGGAATCCCCAACCTTAGACGCTTGAGTCTTCTTGAATATTTCTTGGGGGTGCATGGGGGCATCCCCAAGCTTGAGTGTTTGACACTCCTGAATCTTTTTATCATCTTCCCTCGCACACTTGAAAAATCCCTTCATACATAACTCATCATAATCTGATTAGCGAGGTTAGTACCCTTAATAAAATAATTGTTCCTTGCTGGAAATAAGAATATTCTTGAAGCTCTACTGTTTCTCAAGATTGCCAAAAGGTTTTTGCAAAGAAAAAGCGAGCTCAAGGTTTGCAAAATGAAGGAAAGGCAAAACAGGACAGAATCTGTGAAAAACAGACCAGCAGGTAGTAAATGATTTTTTCGGGGCACTTCTGCAACTCTAATAAAAAAACTCAGAACATACGCCCGAAAGACAATTGTATAGAGCACGCTTTAGAAAAAATTCAGACCAAAAAGATGATCTAGTGATTTTATACGAATTTTTCTATCCAAGGACATAATCTGTTTCCTGGACAGCACGTCACAACTTTTGAACTTTCTTGCAATCAGAGGCTAAACTTGGCACAAAGCTGAAAAGTAAAGATACAATGATGATGCTACTGTAGTAACAACATCAAGACACAACAAAAGCAAAATAAAATTTTATTCATGTGGGCTGCCTCCCAAAAGCGCTTTCTTTTATGCCTTTAAGCTAGGCATAATGCATAGAGGAATCAATAATCATCATAATAATCGGAGTTATAAATTGCTTCAAATGGTTCCTCAACAAGTTCACTCTTGTTCCTTCTAGGAAAGGGGTACACACCTTTTGCCTTCCCGCGTAAGCGGATTTGTCCCTTACCTATATCGATGAAGCCTTTTACTACTCGGAGGAAGTCCCTTCCAAGCACTATATTTCCTTGGTTTGGCTTCATGAGGAAGAAATCAATCATTGCAATCCCTTTAAGGAATTTAACTGGCACGTCTTTTATTCTTCCCTGGATTTCAGAAATATCTCCATTAGTGTGTTCATGATAAGATGATAATCTATCCATGTTAAATTTTAAAGAATCATGAACAATTTTTGGCATAGTAGAAACCATAGATCCAATATCACAATAAGCAAGGAAGTCTTGATTAGAGATGCTAATCCTAACCAAAGGCTCCCAATCATTGTCTATTTTCAAAATATCTCTCTTATTGGGTTTGGGTTTCTCTACCTTCATCAAGTCTAGAGCATCCATTCTCTTCTCAATAGTAGCAAGTCTATCTATAACAGTATCAAAATTATGATCATAAACAAAGTAACTAGATAGACCATGTATAATTTCAAGAGCTCTAGCTTCATCACACTCTAGGAAATCTCCTTCAGCTATAATATCAAGAGAGTGTTTACACCATTTAAAAAGACCATGGTAAAAATTTCTAAGCACAATTTTTATAGGTATCCAAGGCGTAATTCTCCTATGTGCATCCGAAATTCTGTCCTATGCCTTCTTCATATTTTCTCCATCCCTTTGATGGAAATCTAGGACTTCTGATTCCCTCAAAGCACCAAATCCTAACATGCTTGACTAAACAGAAAGGACTACTAGCAAATAATTAAAATATTTTTTTATGATTTTCGATAAAAGATACTAAAGCAAAAACTGAAAGGTAAACTAACAAGACTAAAAAGCAAAGGTAAAAGATAGCGTGCAACTCCCCTATCTTGAAGAGTGGAGTCCCCGGCAATGGCGCCAGAAAACTTTGCTTGATGGATTCTCGCCCCTCGTTGGTTACCCCAAGTGGAAGGTTTGAGATGCAGTGTAGCGGAAGTTTTCCCTTGGCAAAGATACCAAGGATCGAATTCCCCTGAGACTCCAAGGTTCAACAAGAAGGTGTCAACTGCTAACGGCGCCAGATACTTAGCAATCAACTTGGACCTGCACACAGATACAAATAACTTTGCTCCCAACGAGTACAGAGAGGTTGTCAATCCCTCGGGCCTTGTCGTTTACAAAGGATCAAACGCAAGAGATAATAGTGATAGGTATTGCTGCAACTAGTAAGTAAAAGCAGAAAGTAAATAGCGGATGTGATCAGTGATGGTAATATGGACCGGGGTCCCATGATGTTCACTAGTGATGTCTCTCTCCCAAAAGACGATAAAACAGCTATGTGAGGTAAACGAATTACAGCTGGGCAATTGACAGAATTATGTGCGCAAACCAATGCTAACTATGCTGCAAGAAAGGTTGAGGCTCAAAAGCATGGGCGGTACGCCAAGGTATGTAGACCGAAATCCATCTGCATCTACTACTAATCATCCACCTTGAGATATCTATCCAGAACATCTCGCTGGTATTAAGTTGCGAGTCCCACCCATAGTATAAACTCAAAGCAACAGACAACTGCATTAAAGAACTTGCGTAAAGTAAACAATCCTTGCACCCGCGAGTACAAGCACCGTTGTTTTCCCCCTTGTGGCAACAACACATCCCCTAGACTCGTGTTTCTGTCACTCAAGCTAGTCATCGAGGGGCATGAACCCACAATCAAGCATAACGTTCCCTCTTGGAGTTACTACCTACTACTTGGCCAAAGCAATAAACAGCAACGGAGAACATGCAAGAATTACTCAAGAACATAAATATAAAAGAGTTAAATCAAATATATTACTCACACACAATCTGAACATAATCTCACAATCCATCGGATCCCAGCAAACTCAACATAGCAACAGCATAAGGATTACATATGTGCCTCGATCATGTAGGGCAGCTCACGAGGTCTAATTAGTGATGCACAAAGAGGGGAGGAGAACATCACATAGCTACTGGTCATGGACCCATGGTCCAAGGGAGACTACTCACAACTCATCCGGGAGGCGTCCATGGTGGTGGAGAGGCTCCCGGTGGTGGTTCTCCCCTCCGGCAGGGTGCCGGGAAGAGTTCTCCTGGCGCTCCCGATCTTGGAAGCGCGGCGGCGGCGGAACAGAGATGAGATCACGAAAAAGGGTTCCGTCCTCGAGGGTTTCGGGACGCGGTGTAAATATATGCCAAAGGGGGGCATCAGCGGAGACCTTGGGGGCCCAGGCGCCCCCCCGGCGCGGCCAGGAGGGGGGCCGCGCCACCAGGGCGCCTGGAGCCCTGGTGGCCCCCCTCCGGCCCTACTTCAGCCATGTGGAAGCTTCCGGAACGCTGATTTTTTATCTAATTTTTCCGGGATTTTTCTGGCAGTTTACGTGATGGGAAAACCTGAAATACAAAAACAACAGAAAACAGAAACTGGCACTGGGGTGCACTGAGTTAATAGGTTAGTCCAAATATGATCAAAAGTGTATGGAAGTGTATAAATATCATAGCAATATCACCCAAAAGAGGCATGGAGCAAGCAGAAATTATAGATACGTTTTGGACGTATCAGTAGGACGTGGACCCGCATTGGCAGGCGGTCCACCAATAGGCCTGGGTAGAGCATACTGCTGAACTGGATGAGGTACCACATAGGATGGCCTCAGTGTATAATCGGGTGGAAGAACAGAGTTCGAAACCCAAATCCAGCGCTTCTGAGAACTAGAACCGGAGGAAGATCCCAAATCAAGGGTGTGCTTATGAGACTCCTCGTAAGTGAGCTGAGCTGCCTCTGCATTGATGGCCTTGTTCACAAGAGCCTGGAATGTGTTGCAACGATGTAAGTGGAGATCATGATGCAGCTTGGGGTTGAGACCCTTCCGGAACCTATCCTGCTTCTTGGCGTATGTGGACACTTCTTCTGTAGCATAGCGGGCGAGATTCTCAAACTCTACTGTAAGCATCAACAGCCATCTTTGCCTGGGTAAGACTACAAAACTCTTCTCTCTTGTGATCAATAAGGGCTTGAGGAATGTGAAGCTCGTGAAAAGCCTCTATGAAATCACTCCAGGTAGGAATCTGGCCAGTTGGAATCATGGCCTCATAGTTCTACCACCAAAGACTAGCAGGACCTTCCAGGTGATAGGTGGCATAGATGACCTTGTCACCTTTGGCTACGTTCGTGGAACGTAGCTTGTGGGTGATACTACGGAGCCAGTCATCTGCATCGAGTGGCTCAATGGGATGATGGAAGGTGGGTGGTTTCAGACGAATGAAGTCAAGGATGGTTGCTGACTCCTTGCACTGATGTGCGGTGTTCTCCTCAATACGTGCCAACAAGCGGTTAGACACACGCTTGTTTCTCTCCATCTCTAACATTAACTCTGCCAACGAAGGCTGGTCGGGAGGATCCTACTCATCCCTACCACCTCCGTGGTTCTGTCTGCGAGCAACTGTGCTTCGCTCAACTGAAGACATCCCGAGAAATGAAACCAAGGATGGAATCAACATCACTATAGGATGCATAAGGTAGAACAAGAAATTAGTATCTCTCGAACTCCTAGGACAATTCCGGCAGCATAACGGCAGTAAAAATCTCAGAATGAGACAACCTGTTAACAAAGGGGTAGTACAACAACTCAACATCATCACTCAAGGTTCTGTGATAGTACTAAACAAACTACACCGGAAGAACTTGAAAACAGGAGTAGGACTCTGATCAACCAATCCTATGGGACTACGGAGTAGTAACTCGTGATCCTGATAGATGGAAGAGAAAGCCTAGTTCCTTAACCCCGTGGCAAAGGTAGGATGACTCAGATTAGAAGACATGAGGTATAAGGAGTAAAAAGAGCCTTACGTTCCCTTCCACAATCAATTCCCTTATAAAACTACAGAATTTCTAGACTCAACTTCGACCAGTTGGGCTTGGTAATCCTACAGGCAGTCAGGCTCTGATACCAAAGCTGTCGGGACCCCTATCCTAAGTCACACCGGTCTAGCATGTAACATGTCATATCACTTTGTGGCCTCGCGCACGGTATTCCCACGGGTGCCACCTTACCTGGCCCAGGACCGTTTGCGCTTTTTGGCTCACGTATATGATATTGTCGCTAGCATCCATATGACAGAGAACCCGGGTTGACATGACTAGTTATAAACCCAAGGTGGCACTAACTTACAGGGACAGGCATACATGACCCAGCAACGAACGTGTCGGTCATCAACGTATGAACCCAAGTCGTAGCAAGCTACAAGGACTTAAAGGAACAACGCGTGACATTTCCCCAAAGGGACAGACACATGAACGAAGAAGGACACATGCCGGCCAGCCTAAGTGTTCCGGAGTAGTAGCAAGCTACCAAGGCTCAGTGGAAGCACTAGGAGACATTTCCCCATAAGAGAGGCTACCAAGAGGAAACAACTAGGTTGTCGGATCCCACACATACCAAGCATTTCAATAACATACACACAATATGCTCGATATGTGCAAATACAACATGGCACACAACAAGACTCTATGAAACAAAGTATTTATTCATTAGGCTCCGAGGAGCCAGATATTACAAACATGGGTCTCATGACCCAACATTCAGAGCATACAAGCAACAAGCGGAAGCATAACATGTCTGAGTACAGACAACTACAAATGAAAAAGGCTGAAGAGCCTGACTATCTACAACACTCGTACAAGATCGTAGCTGAGGTAACAAGCTACTTGTCGAAGTCCAAGCGGAACTACTAGTGAGACATAAGTATCATCTACAAAACATAAATTAAGCTAACATGAGTACAAAGGTACTCAGCAAGACTTACGTCAGATCCTATCTAAGATGCATTTGTATCAAGAAGGAAAAGTGGGGTTAGTTGCAGCAAGCCAGCTTTGACTCAGTGGCTATCCTGTTCTACGCCTGCTGGTAACTCTTTTGAGGTGGCGCACATGAGTCCACTAAGCACCACACAATACACCACTATGGATTCATCCCCGTCTCCCTACGAGAAGGCCATCCATAGCACTCACACTTGTTCTTAGTATTTTAAAGTATCCACTTCAAGTTGTCTATGTACCACGTAAGCATCCAAGAAGTCCATAACCGTGGACCCGGCTATTCGAATAGATCATGATAACCCTGCAGGGGTGTACTTCTTCACACACGCTCTTGCCACTTACCGCCATGTACACGTCTTGTATCTTGGCAACCTTCAAGCGGAAGCCTGGCGAGGGTGTCGGCCACGACCTGAGTAACCACACAAGACTCTATTCCAGGTTTATCGCCTATTTGGGTTCCATCCGTAAGGAGATCCGTCTGGGGTGTCGCTCACGGCCCCAAATGATGTGCGCAGGGTTCCCAAGCGCACCTCGCCGGATGGATCTACGCTTGGTACATCGTGCCACGGTGCCTAGTCTGTCCCAAGCCCACCTGGCCGGGTGCCACTTGGTAGACCACTAGCACTATACAAACACCAGAAACTAGTTGCAACTCCTGGACATAGATCATGTTGATTAATAAGTTGAGAGGGGTCGAGTTACCGGAACCCAATGTGTGGTAGTAGCTAGTCATTGGAGAACATACACATAACTCAGTTCTTAGGGACGGCTCCAGTGAGACAACCCACCATGTACTCCTATATGGCCTCTCACCGCTTCCTTTACCAAATCGTGTTCACACACTTAACTCTCAGCATCAGAACATATCACTGCACTCCAATTCATTCCCAATGAATCAGACCTGACACACTCTAAGAAATAGCAGGCATGGCATGGTAAGATCACAACATGGCTTCAAACAACTCCTACACATGCTAGTGGGTTTCAACTATTTACTATGGCAATGACAGGTCATGCAGAGGAATGGGTTCAACTACTGCAGCACAAAGTAGCAATTGAATCGTTGTTGTCCTAATGGAATAACAGAGAGGAGGAGCGAGAGAGGGATTGTATCGGAATGAACAAGGGGGTTTTCTTGCCTGGTATAACAACGTATAAAGCACTGCTCCTCTGACAGGTACTCTGGAACGACCTCCGGAGCTGGACCTATCGAGAAGAACGGTGCCGACAATCAAACACAAGCATATGCAACGATATGATGCATGAATATGGCATAAAAATGTGATGTTGTTTGAGCTAATGCAACTAGCATTCTACTTGAATGAAGTCCATTTGAACCTAGGGTTCAAATGCAACTCCAAATTTAACATTTATAAGTGCCATTTATGTGTTTTCACCTATGTAGCAAGTATAAGTTGGTTTATCATGCATGGAACTGGTACAGATAGATAGATTGAATTTTTTTTAAAAAAAATCATATATAATTTTTTTCATTCTGAGCTACGGTTGAATTTCTGTGATTTTTTAAAGTTTAAATAATTTTCTGGATTTTCCTGAGTTAAAACAAATCCAGAAAATCATTTATTGCGTCATGCCCGCATTAGCAAGTCAGCAGCGCTGACTCAAGTCAAACCTGACGTGTGGGGTCCACACGTCAGTGGCTCAGTAGACTAACTAAGTTAGTTAGCCCTAACTAACTGGGCAGGGCCCACTAGTCAGTGACTATAGTAACTACCCTAACTAGTTAATTAGTGCTAACTAGAGTAATTAGTTGGGTGGGGCCCGCAAGTCAGTGAGAGAGAGGGGAAGTCAAACTGGGCAGTGGGGTCAACCCACGCCGGTCAACGGGTCAGCGGTCGCCGGTGTTTAGCCGCCGGCGAGTCCAGACGCGGTGGTGCGCTGTGGGATTTGCCTATAGAGCGTCGTTTGGTGCGCGAAGTACATCTACGGGATGCGGATGCTCGTCCGCATCCAACCGTGGCAGTGGCGCGGCCGGGGAGTGGCGCCGGCGACGAGCTCGGCGGCGGCCGAAGCTCGGTCGAGCTCGGGCTCGTTGCTGCAGTGGCCTAGGCAGGGCAGCGTTAGCACCTATGGCTCCTACGCGATGCTGGGATTGCAAGGGGCACAGGCTCGGGACCAAATGGTCACCGGAGCACCAATGGCGACGAGCACGGGCGGCGGTGCGTGCGGATGGACGCGGTGCGGCAGCTACGACGTGCGAGAGAGGGAGCGGAGAGGGGGAGCAGGGGCAGGAGCTCACGGCGGTTGCAGCGGGCGTCGAAGCGGGCTCGGGGAAGGCCGAACGATGACGTGCGGGCGGTGGGGATCCACGGCGGCCGGCGGTGAAGTAGACGACGGTGGCAACGATGGAGGCCGTCCGGAGGTGCATGGCTTGACAAGGAGGACAAGGAGGACACGACGAAGCTCGTGGACTAGTCCGAGAGGCCAGGCCATGGCTGTGGGCGCGGCAACGGCGAACGGCGGTGGTCGGCCATGTGTGAGAGAGAGCGAGGGAGAGGGAGACAGGGCGAGTGAGAGGGAGAGATCGATCCAGACGGTAGTGGCGACGTCACCCAGCTCGTCGCGGTGGCAGGGGAGGGCAGGCAGGCAGCTCGCGTGGCGTGCGGAGCGAGCCGGGCACGCGCCTCGCCTACTGGCGCGAGGAAGACGACAGGGGAGGGGGGCAGGTGGGCTGGGCTGGCCAACTGGGCCGGCCAGGCCGCACAGTGCTGGGCCAGCA
Source organism: Secale cereale (assembly GCA_902687465.1). Taxonomy (NCBI): domain Eukaryota; kingdom Viridiplantae; phylum Streptophyta; class Magnoliopsida; order Poales; family Poaceae; genus Secale; species Secale cereale. The sequence continues at coordinate 140,002,482 of LR738714.1, read as the reverse complement.
CGGGAGCTGGCCGCAGGTAAGCCCAGGTAAGAGTTTTCCCTTTTTGTTTTCTTTTCTATTTCCTGACATTTGTTTTGATTTAAAATAAATCTTATAAATTCTTCTAACAATTTGCAGGGACTAGAAGGAGTATTCCAAAGCCCCTCACAAATTCCAGAATTATTGGATATATTTAAAAAATATAATAAATATATATCCAATGCAAATATTTATTGCATTAATTCCAAATGCCCAAAATAAATATTTATGAGCTCCTAAAAATATTGGTTTGAATTTTCCTCTGACCAATATTTTCAAAGAGAAACATGAACATTTTCTTGGACGCTTCTGGAGCAATTTTTATCTGGGTCATTTTCAAAAAGATTTTTGAGGGTTTCACATGTCCCCATTTCAAATTTATTTGAAAAATTAAACATGATGCAAACACCAAGCTAGCCTAGTGCATACCAGAACTAGGCTTGTGACAGAACCGGTTCCAAAGCTTGCGGGCAGACTCCCCGGGTTGTTTGATGATGTGACTTAAATCGTCAACGTCCGCGGGCCGGACAAAAGTCCCTTGAAAATTGGCCCGAAAAACGTCCTCAAGTTCTTCCCAACTCCCAATGGAGTTCTCTGGGAGGCTGTTTAGCCAGTGTCTAGCTGGTCCTTTTAGCTTGAGGGGTAAATATTTGATGGCGTGGAGATCATCTCCTCAAGCCATGTGAATGTGAAGAATGAAATCTTCTATCCAGACGGCAGGATCCGTCGTTCCATCGTACGCTTCAATGTTCATGGGTTTAAATCCTTCTGGGAAATCATGACCCAGCACCTCATCGGTGAAGCATAGAGGGTGTGAAGCTCGTCTGTATCTTGCTATATCATGGCGTAAATCCAATGGTTGTGGTGTCCGGTATTGACCCCGAACTAGTATGTCACCGGCGCGATTGGCTTGATAGCCGCCGTGCCGTGTGGGAGCTCGGTCCCTATGTCCGTATATAGACCTGGTCTTCCTAGCTTTTTTGTTTAGGTCCTCACGCAGATCGGGTTTTCGGACTTGTGCCGCACCCTCCTTTCCTTTATGGGGTGGTGGTGCGGGTTTGTATACATTGCTAGCTACTCTAACCCGTCCGTGAGGTGGTCGGTCCGGCTTGTCGGCGGTGTTATTTTTCGGTGGGACGGGCGCAACGGCCTCATCGTCAAATTCGGGCAGCAGCTTGCGCTTGGGATAGCCTTTGGTTTGGCCGTTAAAGCCATGTTTCTGTTCGGCGTCTAGCACCTCATTCCATCTATCATTGAGCGTGTCCTGTGCAGCTCGAAGCTGTCTCTGCTGCTTTTTTAGGCTCCGTTCGGTGGCTATAAGCCGCCGATGGAAGCGCTTTTCTTCGGAGGGTTCTTTTGGGACGGTATACTCATCGTCATCCAGACTAGCCTCTTCTTCGGAGATCGGTTCGTAGTTAGCGTCTTCGGCATCGCTGCCATCGGACCGCGGCTTCGGACTCTGTTCGCCGTCCTCTCGCTCCTCCTGCTCTATCGTTGGATCTGCGGGGTCTTAGGCTTGTTCTGGAATGTCACTGTCATTAGTCACGATGTTGCTGTCCTTTCCTTTACGGGATTTTGTTCGGAGTTTTGGACGCCGACGCTTGGGAGGTTCTTCACGGGCTTATCGTCTACGGGATTGTTTTCGCCATCGCCTTCCACCTCTTTGGGTGTATCCACCATATACACATCGTATGAAGATGTAGCTTTCAACCGCCCTGTTATGGGCCGGATTTGATCCGTGTCTGCTTCAGCTTCGAGGTCCATCCCGTCGAAGTCTTCTGAAGCATAGTCGAGTAGATCGGTTAGATCTTCAACCGTGGCTACCAAGTGGGTGGTGGGTGGGGAACGAAATTCTTCATCCCCCTGGGTATAGCGCGGCTGTTCATAGCCTCCAGTTCAAACTGGATATAGTGTGGCTGTGTGCTCTCATCCAAGGAGAGAGATCTTAACGACCTTAACATGTCGCCAAGTGGTGAGTGCTGGAAAATACCAGCAGCACAAAATTCGATGATAGGCGCCTGATTGGATTTGAAGGGCGCGGTTACGCGCAATTCGGAATCAGAGACCGGAGTCGAGTCCGAGGTTCCGGTAACACAGACCCCATCAGTTGGGTCCATGTGTGGCTCCAACGATGTAGAGTCTGCGGTTCTCGTGGTGGGGTTGAGCTTCCCGTCCTCGGGTGACGCGATATGTTCTGGATCTAGGGCCAGAACTGTTGCAGGTACTATTTCCTGATCCGATGACAGAGTTAGGTCATGATCATCGTGGTGGCAGAGAGGGATTGTCACTGGCTCGAATCCGGTGAAGATCAAGTCTCCACGGATATGAGAAACATAGTTCAAGTTGCCGAACCTGACATGATGGCCAGGGGCATAGCTCTCGATCTGCTCAAGGTGGCCTTCTGTGTTGGTACGAAATGTGAAGCCACCGAACATGAAAAGTGGACCGGGAGGGAATATCCCCTCGGCGTCGCCGTTGCAGTTGACGACGTGATCCATCAGTTCTTCCATCGACAACATAGTGGAACTCTCAATGAAAGCACCAATGTCGGTGTCAAAATCGGCGGATCTCGGGTAGGGGGTCCCGAACTATGCGTCTGAGGATTAATGGCAACAGGAGGCAGGGGACACGATGTTTACCCAGGTTCAGGCCCTCTCGATCGAGGTAAAACCCTACTTCCTGCTATATTAATATGGATGAATATGTATACAAGAGTTGATCTACCTCGAGATCATAATGGCTAAACCCTAGGTCTAGCCTATGAAGATATTATGGTTCCTCTCTATCTAGCCTCTATGGACTAAACCCCCCGGTTTATATACACACCGAGGAGGCCTAGGGTTTGTACATATCATCTTGCAGAGGAAGGAAAATCTACACCCGAGCCTAAAACTTGCCATTACAAGAATCCAGGAGTCCTATCCGGATATGAGAGATGATCTTCTGTAATAATCTTCACGGCCCACCAGTCCGGCCCACCAGGAGTTTGTCCGGCCAGATGAGGACCCCCTGATCCAGGACTCCCTCAGCTGTCACCGCCCTTCGAGAGGCGATGGAGAGGAAAACGCAGGAGGCGCATGAGGAGCGAGAGGCCGTGGCCCGGGCAAAGGCTGAGGCAGTGACCGCGGCGCAGGCGGAGGCCGATGCCATGGCCAAGGTGCGGGAGGACATGGCGGCCAAGGCGCAGGCAGAAGCCGACGCCAAAGCCGCGGAGGACTCGGCCCGCAGCGCAGTTCCGGAGGCCGCCGACTTGCGGCAGCCGGAGCCACCAGTGACAAAGGGCCGGGCGCCAACTGGAACAGCCGGAGTTGACCAGGCGGGCCCGGAGCGGGAGGAGGCTGACCCCGTCGTCCCAGAGGCGAAGGTGGTTCCGCTCGGGCCAGAGGACAGAGGGTGAGGTGGTGGCCAACGAGCGAGGCCAGAAATGCCACCGGTCAACACCGGGCTGGCGACAAGCCAGGCGGTGGTGACCCGTACTTCCGCGCGCCTACGCTCGGCGCGGGCGGCTTTTGCGCTGAGGCTGGCAGGTGCCGAGGCCGTGAGCTCGCAGGCGGTCGATGTCAAGGCCACAAGCCCCGCTCCGTCTGGTTGGACACGAGGAGCTGGCCCGGCCGCCCTGAACCTTGCAGTGACGGACGTCCTGGACTCGTTTAACGAACTCGATGCCACTCTCTAGAAGGCCAGGACGTACATGATGGCATCGGGGACAGATTTTCGGGTATGTCTTCTGTCTTCTGATCTTTCTTATTTTTGCAAACTTCAGCGGGGGTGCGCTAGCGCACCCACTGGGTCTAGCCCCCAAGTTCCAAGCCGGCTGCTGAGCAGGCGAGTTGGAATTTCTTAGGCGCGTATCTGATTATCGGGGTGTTGTGCTTGCTGTAGGATTACCACAATGTCCGCATGGCCGCCTTCAACTCGCAGAGTCAGCAGCTCACCAAGTGGACCGCCGACTTGAACAAAAGCCGCGGTACATGAGTCGTCCATTAGCAGGGGCGTGCAAGCGCACCCGCTAGGTGTAGCCCCCGAGATTTGGGTCGACTGGTGAGCAGTCGGGCCGGATCTTCCGGCAACTTATTGTCTTTTGTTTATGCTGACGATTCTTCCTTCTCTTTGTAGAGGCAGCCGCTCAGCTGTGGGACCACGTGCATGCCCTCAAGAAGGAGCTCTTGGTGAAGGAGAAGGAGCACATTGAGGCAGCCGCAGAGCGCGACCGTCTTTCCAAAGAGCTTGCGGACCAAGCGACCCAGCATAAGGAGGAGGTCCGGAAGCTGGAGGACGGCGAGGTGCTCCTCAAGGCCGAGTTCGAGACTCAACGCTCGAACTGGGCCGAGAGGGAGAAGTTGCTATCGGGCGGTGAGGGATCGAAGAAGGTGAGAGTGTCTAGAGGGGGGGGGGTGATTAGACTACTCAACAAGATAAAAATTCTGTCTTTTATCAAGGACATATTTTGGCAGATTTTGCATAACACACAAGTCAAGTAGCACACTACACATGCAATTCTAGAGTATGGGCAGCGGAAAGTAAATTGCACAAGTAGTAAAGAGAAGTGGAGAAGATCAAACGCAATTTTGAGACG
>LR738714.1:139878818-139997816 GCA_902687465.1 Secale cereale | reverse complement strand
TTGTGCTTCAAATGATAATCTCCCCAACACTCAACTCTCCTCACTGATTTGGCTGTGGTGGAAGAAAGGATTGAGTGGAAAGCAACTTGGGAAGGTTAGAGATCAAGTTTCATATGGTAGGAGTGGAGCAACTTGATCTCAACACAAGGATAGGTAGTTCTCTTCTCAGAAATGTAAGGTAGGAGTGGTAGTTCTTTCTGATGGCTCTCTCCACGAATGAAGAGGGGGTGGAGGGGTATATATAGCCTCCACACAAAATCCAACCGTTACACACATATTTGAGCAATCTCGGTGGGACCGAAGTGGACAACTCGGTGAGACCGAAAGTTCAAATAATGTGAACGTTGGGGTTTTCGGTGGGACCGAAAATACCATCTCGGTTAGTCCGATTTGAGCAAATACAGGAGCATGCCAGTTTCGGTGGGACCGACTTCATCATCTCGGTGACACCGATTTGATGACAGAAGGTTACAGAAGCTTGGCAGCCCATGTTTCGGTGAAACCGATCTCAATCTCGGAATATCCGATTTTTCTAGGGTTTGGCTTATGGCTGAGGTGGTTCATCTCGGTGTGACTGAGTTTGGATAATCGGTGGGACCGAGATTACTTATGAGTGTATATTGTAGTGAAGGTTGCTGATAGTTTAAGGAGATATATCACTAAGCACTTGAGCAACCAGATCATCAACACAACCTCATCCCCTTTTAATAGTATTGGCTTTTCTTATGGACTCAATGTGATCTTGGATCACTAAACCAAAAATGGAGTCTTGAGCTTTTGCCAATGCTTGCCTTAGCATTTTGAGGGGTCCACTTCTTCAGTCCTTTTGCCATGCCAATGTGATTGAATTTCCTGAAACATACTTGATAAAAGCATTAGTCCAACCACAAAGTATGTTGTCATTAATTACCAAAACCACCCAGGGAGCAAATATGCTTTCAATCTCCCCCTTTTTGGTAATTGATGGCAACACACTAAAATCACACTAAACAAGACATCAAAGCTTATTGAAAGAAAGACAGAATTATCACGAAAGCTTTGACAAGCATGTAGTACACAGGCTCCCCCTACAAGTGTGCAAGATTTTCATAAATTATGGTTTTGGACTACCACAAGCACACAAGAGAGATAAGCAAGATGTGCTACATGCAGCTTGGCTATATGCATCAGAGCAGATGAAAAGAAGTGAGTGATAATGCATATGTGCATGGTGATTTCTTGCAAACAAGTATTCACAAGCAAGTCACCATCATGCACATTCTGCAAAGTGCATATACTTACCTTGAGGTTCCTTGGCATTGTACCTGAAGAGATAAACTTGGGAAAACAAGGTTAGATAACACAAGAGTATTTCTTCAACCAACTGCAAGAACATCAAGAGTACCAAGCCAGGGATGACATGTATAAAGAGTGTCTCATATTGAGCACAAGCTTGAATCAGCAAACATGTCTCCGAAACTAAAAGATTTTCAATAAACTCTCAGAGATTTTGCTTTCCATAAGATATCAATTGTGAAGATTCCTCTCCCTTTGAGTTTGATGGAAAGAGCAAAATCAAAAGAATGATGCCAATTGTAATGTCCAATGTCAAAACACGGCAAAGCTTTGATGTGATTCTCTCCCCCTTAAGGTAAGATTGCTCTTCTTCTCCCCCTAAATCTTCTCTTCTCCCCCTAAGTCTTCTCCCCCTTTGACATCAAGTGCCGAAAAGGACAGAAAACTAGGAAGGTCAGGGAAGATGGAAAGAAAGAAGTGGGATCCTTAAGAATCACAACAGGGCAAATAGGAACATGCATAGAGATTCATTGAGTGGAGCTGCAGAAGATGATATCCTGGAAGAAATAAATCGGTGACACCGAATTGAGAAGGATCGGTGGGTCCGAAAGTCAGGGACTTAGGATGGATCCTTTTCGGTTAGACCGAAATATTTAAATCGGTGACGCCGAGTTTAATTCCAAGGAAATACAGAAATAATTCAGCTCACTTTGCGAGGAATGTTTCAAAGGATTTGCAATGAATTTGTGAAAGATTTTCGGGGAATTGATCAGAGCCAGAAGGATATACAAAAAGACATAAGAATAGAAATGAAAAAGATTCCTAGATGAAGTTTTTTTTTGTGTAAAGAAAACTCAATGAGAGAACATAAGAGAAAATAGAAAGACTCCAAAACATATGTACTTCATCTAGATAAAGGTCGGCGACAAGGTCACCTATGTTTGAGTATATTGACTTAGGAGTCAAATGAGGACATTTGATCATAGGTCATACTCATCATTTAAGCTCAAAATGGGGTTGCCATTTTTCGATTAAACATTTGATGTGATCACATCTTATGAAGCTGCTTGTACTCATGACTTTGAGCAAAGCTCCTCAAAGATGTGAAGAACATACCTTGGGCTTGTTGTTGCTTTGCTCATGTAGGTAAACTTGATGTAGGTGCTCATTGAATGTGAAGTTGGAGCGCCATTTCTACTTGTATGGTTCATCTTCCTACATGGGTTAGGCAAGCAAGGAAATACTCAAGGATATCCAAGATGACAAGAGTGAAATACTAGATGTATAAGATGTCAAAAAGGATATGTGGAATTTTGTTCCTTGAACTCAACATCCCAAAGGGCTAGATACTTGGTCAATGACAAGATTACTCATGATTTGAGTGTGTGGTAATCTTGTGGAATGTAGATCATCCAAGTACCTGCAAAGAGTTAGATGCAATACAAGGAGGCAAATGTGTCCAAGACATATGATCACCATCATAAGATAAATATCAAGGATTAGTCAGTGGGCTCATGCCTTGCATGCATCAATGGAGTTCTCACTCCAAGTTTGAAGCATCAATGATGTTCAACTCACTCCTTAAGCGACAAAACACCTTCTCATCAAGAGGTTTTGTAAAGATATCAGCAAGTTGTTTGTCAGTACGAACATGCTTAAGATTAATGTCACCCTTGGCAATATGATCACGAATAAAATGGTGACGAACTTCAATATGCTTCGTTCGAGAGTGTTGCACGGGATTGTGTCCAATCTTAATTGCACTCTCATTGTCACAAAGCAAGGGAACATGTCTCACATGTATCCCATAATCCTTAAGCGTTTGTGTCATCCATAGTAATTGAGCACAACACGAACCAGCAGCAATATATTCCGCTTCGGCAGTGGATAATGATACCGAATTTTGTTTCTTGGAGGACCAAGATACAAGGGATCGACCAAGGAATTGACACGTACCCGAAGTTGACTTTCTATCAACCTTGTCACCGGCATAGTCCGAGTCGGAATAGCCAACAAGGTCGAAAGAGGCCCTCTTAGGATACCAAATGCCAAAGTTTGGTGTGTGTATCAAATATCTCACTATCCTTTTAACAGCTTTAAGATGACATTCTTTAGGGGCTGCTTGATATCGCGCACACATGCATACACTCAACATTATGTCAGGACGAGAAGCACAAAGATATAGTAGAGAACCAATCATAGATCGGTAAACCCTTTGATCAACGGGTTCTCCATCTTTTGTCAAGTCATTATGTCCACTTGTAGGCATGGGGGTACTCATACCTTTGCTTTCTTGCATGTTGAACTTCTTGAAGAGATCCTTGGTGTACTTTGTTTGTGAGACAAAGGTACCCTCCTTAGATTGCTTGATTTGCAACCCAAGGAAGAATTTGAGTTCACTCATCATGGACATCTCATACTTCTCCGACATGAGCTGTCCAAACTTCTTGCTAAAATGAGGGTTAGTTGAACCAAAGATAATATCATCAACATATATTTGGCACACAAATAGTTCACCATTAACCCTTTTTGTGAACAGCGTTGAGTCTATCTTTCCAATCTCAAAGCCTTTTTCAAGAAGAAAGCTAGTCAAGCATTTGTACCAAGCTCTAGGAGCTTGTTTAAGACCATAAAGAGCTTTGTGCAGCTTGTAAACATGATTAGGCTTTTTGGGATTCACAAATCCGAGAGGTTGTTTCACAAATACTTCCTCCTCAATTTCACCATTTAGGAAAGCACTTTTGATATCCATTTGATAGAGAGTAATATCATGGTGATTGGCATAAGCAAGAAGAATGCGAATGGACTCAAGTCTAGCAACGGGGGCATAGGTCTCACCATAGTCCATACCTTCGACTTGTGTGTAACCTTGAGCTACGAGACGAGCCTTGTTGCGGATGACTTGTCCATCTTCATCTTGCTTGTTCCGAAACACCCATTTGGTTCCAATTATGTTTTGATCCATTGGGCTTCTCTACCAAAGTCCATACCTTGTTCCTCTCGAAGTTGTGTAGTTCTTCGTGCATAGCGTTCACCCAATCCGGGTCTTCAAGTGCTTCTTCTACCTTCATAGGTTCAATACTAGAGATAAATGAGTAATGCTCACAAAAGTTAGCTAAGCGAGTTTTAGAGCGAGTGATTCTCCCGGAGTTGATGTCGTTCATCATTTGTTCCATGGGATGATTTTTCTTGACTCTTGCTCGGACTCGGGATAGCTTTTGTTGAGGTTGTGGCTGAGCTTCCTCATCATCTTCATCTTCCTCTTCTTCTTCTTCATTGTTGTTGGTGTTGTCTTGAGGCGGTGGAGAAGGAGGTTGTGGTGGATCTTCTTGTTGCACTTCCTCATCTTGGTGAGTTCCACTTGTGGAGGCCTCCATGTTGCCTTGAGGTTCATCTCGCCGTGAGGTAGGGGGCTCCACATATGTAGATGAGGTACTCTCCTTCACTTCCATGGGACGGATCTTTCCAATAGATAAATCTTGGATAGCTTCCGATGGGTCCTTGTCTCCTACATCAATAGGCATTTGCTCTACTTGCGAGCCATTAGATTCATCAAACTTCACATCTACCGTCTCTTCAACCTTTCGGGTGAAATTATTGTAGACACGGTAGGTGTGGGAGTTTGATCCATAACCAAGGAGCAAACCTTCATAAGATTTAGGAGCAAATTTAGACCGACGATGCTTATCAAGGATATAGCATTTTGAACCAAAGACACGAAAGTATCCCACTTGGGGTTTGTTACCGGTGAGGAGCTCGTATGATGTCTTGCCGAGGAGCTTATGAAGATAAAGCCTGTTGATAGCATGACAAGCTGTCTCGACCGCTTCTCCCCAAAAATGCTTCGGTGTCTTGTATTCATCAAGCATCGTTCTCGCCATCTCTATGAGCGTTCGGTTCTTCCTCTCAACAACTCCATTTTGTTGAGGAGTGTACGTAGCCGAGAACTCATGTAGAATCCCTTCCTCATCGAGAAAAGAGTCTACATTGGCGTTCTTGAACTCCGTTCCATTGTCACTCCGAACTTTCTTGATCTTCACCTCAAATTGATTTTGGGCCTTTTTGGCAAAGGTCTTGAAGATTCTCTGAACCTGCGATTTGTCATCAAGGAAAAATACCCACGTAAATCTGGAATAATCATCAACTATAACTAGACCAAAGGAGTTACCACCAAGGCTTTTGTAAGCATTGGGGCCGAAGAGATCCATATGAAGAAGCTCAAGCGGTCTCCTTGTGGTCATGATATTCTTCACGGGATGACTTCCACCTACTTGTTTTCCTGCTTGACAAGCACTACAAAGTCTATCTTTGTCAAAGAAAACATCTTTAACACCAAGAATATGATCACCTTTGATCAGCTTGTCTAGATTACGCATACCAACATGTCCAAGCCTTCTATGCCATAACCAACCTTTACAGGATTTAGCAATGAAACAAGCTCTAGGTTGGGCTTTCTTAGTGAAATCAACAATATATAGATCACCTCTACGGATACCGGTAAACGCCATGTTTTGATTGTCACGACGAAAGACTTGGCAATCTACTTTGGTGAATAGCACATTGAATCCAAAGTCAGCTAATCTAGACACGGAAAGTAAAGTCTATCCAAGAGATTCTACAAGCATGACATTTTGAATAGAGCTATCATGAGATATGGCCACCTTACCAAGGCCAAGTACCTTACCCTTGGAGTTGTCTCCAAAATTCACATACTTGCGTGGACCATCGTTCTTTGCAAGCTCTCGAAACATGTCTTTGTCTCCGGTCATGTGGTCGGTGCATCCACTATCAAGAATCCACTCTTTTCCGCTGGACATGTAGTCTCTCAGATTTGCCATAAGATTGAGACTCTTCATGATCTTGTCTAGCTCGGTGTCCGAATCGGAGTAATCATCATCATGCTCATGCTCATCATCATATTGACCCATAGATTGCTCATCATCAACACCTAGGTCAATTTGATAACTACTTGCATTAGTTTTGTCAATGTGACAATAATCTTCGGAATGCAATGCAAGAGCATTTCTAATTAAAACATTGATAAGATCGGGATCACCCTTCTTTTTCATAAGATCACGAAGCTCAAAGAAGCATTTATCAAAGTTGGGATCATTGGGGTGCATCATATCAAATTCAATAGTCTTGTATAGAATTTTATCAAGACCTCTCAAAGAGTAGTCCGGATAAAGTTCTTCCAAGAACTTCCACATAGCATAGGCGCACTCAAAGTTTGTAACGAGCTTAAGCAAGTTATCGGGTAACCCTCTAATGATAAGATTTACAGTCCTAAGGTTACGAAGCAAATCAAGCTCTTCATCCATGGTAGGGTGCAAGGAATCAAAAGGAGGCACATAGGGGGTCTCAACATATTTGCACAAATTGTACTTCTTAAAGATAATAAGCATTTCAGACCTCCATGAGTTATATGACACTCCATTAAGAATAGGCACTCTATGGCTAACACTCCCAAACGTAGACACGTCCATCTTCCTCCAATGGTGTGTAAACCAAAGCAATGGAGACCAAGGCTCTAATACCAATTAAGGGATCGAAGAAGGTGAGAGTATCTAGAGGGGGGGGGGTGATTAGACTACTCAACAAGATAAAAATTCTGTCTTTTATCAAGGACAGATTTTGGCAGATTTTGCATAACACACAAGTCAAGTAGCACACTACACATGCAATTCTAGAGTATGGGCAGCGGAAAGTAAATTGCACAAGTAGTAAAGAGAAGTGGAGAAGATCAAACGCAATTTGGATACGCAATGATTTTTCCCGTGGTTCCGATAGGTGGTGCTATCGTACATCCACGTTGATGGAGACTTCAACCCACGGAGGGTAACGGCTGCGCGAGTCCACAGAGGGCTCCACCCACGAAGGGTCCACGAAGAAGCAACCTTGTCTATTCCATCATGGCCTACGCCCACGGAGGGCTAGCCTTACTCGGGGTAGATCTTCACGAAGTAGGCGATCTCCTTGCCCTTACAAACTTCTTGGTTCAACTCCACATCTCGATGACGGAGGCTCCCAAGCGACACCTAACCAATCTAGGAGGCACCACCCTCCAAAAGGTAATAGATGTTGTAGATGATGATGAACTCCTTGCTCTTGTGCTTCAAATGATAATCTCCCCAACACTCAACTCTCCTCACTGATTTGGCTGTGGTGGAAGAAAGGATTGAGCGGAAAGCAACTTGGGAAGGTTAGATATCAAGTTTCATATGGTAGGAGTGGAGCAACTTGATCTCAACACAAGGATAGGTAGTTCTCTTCTCAGAAATGTAAGGTAGGAGTGGTAGTTCTTTCTGATGGCTCTCTCCACGAATGAAGAGGGGGTGGAGGGGTATATATAGCCTCCACACAAAATCCAACCGTTACACACATATTTGAGCAATCTCGGTGGGACCGAAGTGGACAACTCGGTGAGACCGAAAGTTCAAATAATGTGAACGTTGGGGTTTTCGGTGGGACCGAAAATACCATCTCGGTTAGTCCGATTTGAGCAAATACAGGAGCATGCCAGTTTCGGTGGGACCGACTTCATCATCTCGGTGACACTGATTTGATGACAGAAGGTTACAGAAGCTTGGCAGCCCATGTTTTGGTGAAACCGATCTCAATCTCGGAATATCCGATTTTTCTAGGGTTTGGCTTATGGCTGAGGTGGTTCATCTCGGTGTGACTGAGTTTGGATAATCGGTGGGACCGAGATTACTTATGAGTGTATATTGTAGTGAAGGTTGCTGATAGTTTAAGGAGATATATCACTAAGCACTTGAGCAACCAGATCATCAACACAACCTCATCCCCTTTTAATAGTATTGGCTTTTCCTATGGACTCAATGTGATCTTGGATCACTAAACCAAAAATGGAGTCTTGAGCTTTTGCCAATGCTTGCCTTAGCATTTTGAGGGGTCCACTTCTTCAGTCCTTTTGCCATGCCAATGTGATTGAATTTCCTGAAACATACTTGATAAAAGCATTAGTCCAACCACAAAGTATGTTGTCATTAATTACCAAAACCACCCAGGGAGCAAATGTGCTTTCAGGCGGCTACGGGGTGATCGAGGACATGCTTGAAGGTAAGTTCTTTCTTCCCTTGTTGCTTAGTCGCTGGCCGCCACAGGGGGACGACTTCTAACTCTCTAGCTTTTCTTTGAATAGAGTATCTTCCTGGATGCTCTATCGTCGTCTGCCGGTTGATCGAGGAAAAACGCGATGAGCGGAGGAAGGCGGGCGCGCAGATCCCGGCGAACCAGCCTCAGACTACCGGCGAGCAGCTTTTGGCCGCCCGGATGCACCTTGAGCCAGCACGCCGCGCTTACTCCACCGTCTTCGGCGCGCCGGATCTCAGGTCCTCGAGGGACTCTGGCCAGATGAGCCGGCGCCCTGGACTCCCTGTCGGCGCACCAATTGGCTGGAGGTGGTGGCCGAGCGGCTTGACGCCTGGAAAGGCACCGAGGCACAGGCAGGCGCCAGGGCGGTGCTGGAGTTCGTCAAGGCGTGGTACCCCTGGACCAGCTGGCCACATTCCTCCTGGAGGCAGAGCCGGAGCTAGAGGCGGAGCACGAGGAGATCATCAAGCGTGTGGTTGTTCTTGCAGACTACGCCGATGTTGGTGTTTTTGTCCTGGAGCGGAAGGAAGACGGCGCTGAAGTGCCGCCTTTTTGGTTCGGGCAGGACCCAACCGAGGTGGAGGACTTGGCAAAGGAGATCGCCTCCAGCGATGAGGGTGAGGAAGACGACGAGGATGAGGAAGACGATGACGATGTTCCGAATGGCGGGCCGACCAGCTGGAGCCAGTCCGTGCTGACTTTAGCCGACGGGCAACCAAAGACTTCGTCAACTGCTGCCACCGACCAAGCCGGAGCCAGCTAGCCGGATGCCCCGCTAGCCCGCACCACCGCCACCGCCGACCAGTCAGAGCCTCCTTCCGCACCTCTAGCGTAGCTGTCCTTAGCGTATTTTCTGTCTTACGCTCTAATGAACAGTTAGTCCTGTGCAGTCCCACCCGCTGGGGGTGTATTTGAAACTTTGTTGAATGCTGGCCTTTGATCTTTTGCTATGTAAATAAGTTATTTCCGCATGCTTGTGTCTTTGCCGGTTTTGGCTTGTTTTTGCCTTTGTTCTATTTGGCCTTTTTTTGCCGTCTTCTTTTGGCTGCCGCCCTGCCAGCCGGACAACCACGCTGCGGTCTGTGGCCGGGTCAGGGACTTGGCCGTTTAGAATAGGCATGTTACTTTGCCCATCTAGAGCCTAGCTCGTCGAGCGAGAAGCCGTCCGGCCGGCTGGTGAACGACCGGTCAGGTAAGACGAGGGGCCGGCTTGGCCCTTGTTGGCATTTCTTCCTTAGTCGTATTTTGTGTGGACATCGTTTCTTGCCTTTAGCTCTTGCCAGCCGGAGAGTCATGCTACGAGCTGTGGCTTGGGACGAAGAAAGGGCTTTGGCATCGGCACACTACTTAGCCAACTTCGGGTGTCGCCAATTTAGGTCAAGGCGGCAAGCCCCCAGGCCGGCTGACCGGACCCGGTCAGGGCGAAAGAATGAAAAGAACACATTCATAGGCGAAGCTTATCATATATATAAAAAGGTAGCCCCCGAGTGTGCCTCGGGGGACCTATTGTCTTAGCTTTGTACAAATGATAGCGTGGTACATACACTACATTTAGTTGTAAAATGGACGGAGGAGATTCGCGTTCCATGGTCACTCCGTCTCTGTGCAGGAATCATCCCTCTTGCGTGCCCTGTGCTTCTGTGCATTGATGAGGTGGTAGGAGTCGTTGCCCAAGGCCTTGCTGATGATGAAAGGCCCTTCCCAAGGGGCCGAGAGCTTGTGCTCGCTGGCTGTTCGCTAGATCAGCCGGAGCACAAGATCACCCTCTTGGAAAGCACACAGCTTGACCTTCTTGTTGTGGTAGTGGCGCAGGCTCGGTTGGTAGATGGCGGACCGACTGCAAGATAGCAGCCAGGCCTCTTCCAGCAGATCGACGCCATCTTCTCTTGCTTCCTTTTCTTCCGCCTCAGTGTACATGGTGACACGAGGTGAGTCGAACTCAATGTCAGTTGGTATGGCAGCCTCGGCCCGATACATGATGAAGAAGGGTGTGAAGCTGGTTGCTTTATTCAGCATGATCTGAAGACTCCAAAGGATGACCGGAAGCTCTTCAATCCAGCAGCCGATCGAGCGCTCTAGAGGCTCGACTAGTCGGGGCTTGATGCCGAAAAAGATGAGGCCGTTTGATCGCTCTACCTGGCCGTTTGACTGTGGATGGGCAACGGATGCTAGGTCCAGTCGGATGCCCTGCTTCGCGCAGAATCGGGCAAAGCCGCCCTTGGCAAAGTTTGTGCCATTGTCAATGATGATGATGTGCGAGATGCCATACCGGATAGTGATATCGGCAATAAATGTGACTGCAATTGGACCATTCAGCTTCTTGATTGGCTTTGCCTCAATCCACTTTGTGAACTTGTCCACGGCGACACAGATGGGTCAGGCCACCGCGTGCTGTTTTGAACGGGCCCGCCATATGCATTCCCCATACGGTGAATGACCAAGTGATGGGGATGGCCTTGAGGGCGGAGGCTAGTTGGTGTTCTTTGGCGCTGAACTTCTGGCACCCCTTGCACTTATGGACCAACTCCTTGGCGTCATCCAAAGCAGTCGGCCAGAAAAAAGGTGTGGTGGAAGGCTTTGGCCACAAGGGATCTGGAGGCGTCATGGTGTCCACACTCGCCTTAATGAATATATCTGAGGATTGCAATGCCCTTCTCTGGCTCGACGCGGTGTTGGAAGACGCCAGTGCCACTGCGCCTGACGAGCTCTCTATTGACAATTGTGTATGAGGCTGCCCGACGTTGCACGTGTCGGGCCAAAACTTCGTCGGCTGGTAGCTCGCGGCTCACCAGAAAGTTGAGGATGGGCTGTGCCCAAGACGGAGCTTCCACCACTATCATGAGAGCAACTGGTATTAGGGTGGCCGTGCTGGGAGGCGGTAGGCTGGGATCAGCTGCCGCTTGCGGTGTTCAAGAAGTCCCTGGGCCGACTGCAACAACCCCCGGGCTGGGTTCTGGATCTCCTGGACTGGGTTTTGGTGTTGCAGCCCCCGGGCCGCCTGCAAAAGTCCCCGAGCCGCCTGCTGCAACCCCCGAGCCGGATTCGACTGCTCCATGGTCAGCCGGCATGAAGATGGACTCTGATTCCGGCGAGGGTTGAATAGACGGCTTGCGCAGACACTCGAGGGAGATACCGATTGAATGGCTTGCCGGGTGGAGCCGATCTGGGCCAGGGCGTCGGCTGCTTCGTTGTCAGCCCGTGGCCCATGGAGGAACTCACACCCGTCGAAGTATCCACTGATCTGCTGAACTAGGGAGCGGTAGCTGGCTATGTTGGCGTCCTTGGCGTCCCAGTCGCTAGAGGACTGCTGGACTACCAAGTCCGAGTCCCCGTAGCACATGATGTGGTGGATGCCAATCCCCTTGGCCAGCCGGAGCCCGTGGATAAGTGCCTCGTACTCGGCCACGTTGTTGGAGGCCGCGCAGTGGATCTGCAGGGTTTACTTCAGCTTGTCTCCTTTGGGAGAGGTGAGGACGATGCCGGTTCCCAAGCCGGTGCGCATCTTGGAGCCGCAAAAGTGCATCTGCCAATGCGTGGAATCCGGTGCTGGCGGCACGTACTGGGTCTCGACCCAGTTGACTAGGAAATTGGCCAGTGCTTGGGATTTGATTGCGGTGCGGGGCTGGTAGAGGATATTTTGGGGAACGTCGTATTTAAAAAAAATTCATACGATCACGCAATATCTATCTAGGAGAATCATAGCAACGAGTGGGGAGAGTGTGTCTACGTACCCTCATAGACCGAAAAGGGAAGCGTCTAGTGACGCGGTTGATGTAGTCGCGATATGATGTATTACAGAACGAGTAAAGAGACTTGTCGGTAACGAGATTAACTAGGTATAGTGATACCGACGATCGAATCTCGGGCAAGTAACATACCGATGACAAAGGGAACAACATATGTTGTTACGAGGTTTGCCCGATAAAGATGTTCGTAGAATATGTAGGAGCCAATATGAGCATCCAGGTTCCTCTATTGGTTATTGACCTGAGATGAGTCTCGGTCATGTCTACATAGTTCTCGGACCCGTAGGGTCCGCACGCTTAACGTTCGATGACGATCGGTATTATGAGTTTATGAGTTTTGATGTATTGAAGGTAGTTCGGAGTCCCAGATGTAATCACGGACATGACGAGCAGTCTCGGAATGTCCGAGACATAAACATTGATATATTGGACGACTATATTCGGACACCGGAAGTGTTCCGGGTGTTATCGGATAAAACCGGAGTGCCGGAGGGGTTACCGAAACCCCCCCGGGGGAGTATGGGCCATAGTGGACCATGAGGGAAAGAGAGAGGCAGCCCACTAGGGCTGGCCGCGCCCCCCAAGGGAATCCTAGTTGGACTAGGAGTGGGGGGGGGGGGTGGAGGCGCCCTCTCCTTCCGTCTCGCCTTCTTCTTCCTTTCCTACTCCTAGCAGGAATAGGAAAGGGGGATTCCTACTCCTACTAGGAGTAGGAAACCTACTCCTGGCGCGCCCTATAGGGCCTGTCGGCCCTCCCCCTTGCTCCTTTATATACGGGGGTAAGGGGGCACCCAAGGACACGCAAGCAATATTGTTTTAGCCGTGTGCGGTGCCCCCTCCACAGAAACACACCTCGGTCATATCGTTGCAGTGCTTAGGTGAAGCCCTACGTCGGTAACTTCATCATCTCCGTTACCACGCCGTCGTGCTGATGAAACTCTCCTGTGAAGCTCAACTGGATCAAGAGCTCATGGGACGTCATCGAGCTGAACGTGTGCTGAACACGGAGGTACCGTACGTTCGGTGGTTAGATCGGTTGGATCGTGAAGACGTTCAACTACATCAACTGTGTCACTAGACGCTTACGCTTTTGGTCTATGAGGGTATGTAGACACACTCTCCCCTCTCGTTGCTATGCATCTAGTAGCTAGATATTGCGTGATCGTAGGAATTTGTTTGAATTACTACGTTCCGCAACAGTGGTATCAGACCCAGGTCTATGCGTAGATGATATGAACGAGTAGAACACAATGAGTTGTGGGCGATAATAGTCATACTGCTTACCAGCATGTCATACTTTGATTCGACGGTATTGTGAGATGAAGTGGCCCGGACCAACATTACGCGTACGCTTATGCGAGACTAGTTTGACCATTACGAGCACTCGTTGCCTAAAGGTGACCAGCGGGTGTCTGTCTCTCTCACTTTAGTTGAATCAAGTGTGGCTACGCCCAGTCGTTGTGAAGGTTAAAACAACACATACTTGACGAAAAATTGTTGTGGTTTTTGTATGCGTAGGTAAGAACGGTTCTTGCTAAGCCCATAGCAGCCACGTAAAACTTGCAACAACAAAGTAGAGGACGTCATAATTGTTTTTGCAGGGCATGTTGTGATGTGATATGGTCAAGACGTGATGAGTTATACATTATTGTATGAGATGATCATGTTTTGTAAATTTATCGGCAACCGACAAGAGCCTTATGCCTGTGTCTTTATTGTATGAATTGCGAAGGCCATGTAATTGTTTTACTTTATCACTATGAGTTAGCGATAGTAGTAGTAGAAATAATTGGCGAGACGACCACGACGCTGCGATGAAGATCATGGTGTCTAGCCGGTGATGATGGAAATCATGACAATGCTTTGGAGATGGAGATCAAAAGCACAAGATGATGATGGCCATATCATGTCACATATTTTGATTGCATGTGATGTTTATCTTATTATGCTTCTTCTTTTGCTTAGTACGGCGGTAGCATTATATGACCCCTTACAAAATTTCAAGGTACAAGTGTTCTCCCTGAGTATTCACCGTTGCGAAAGTTTGTCATGCTGAGACACCACGTGATGATCGGGTGTGATAAGCTCTACGTTCAAATACAACGGGTGTAAGGCAGTTTTGCACATGTAGAATACTCGGGTTAAACTTGAAGAGCCTAGCATGTACAGACATGACCTCGGAACACTGGAGACCGTAAGGTCGAGCATGAATCATATAGTAGATATGATCAACATAAGATGTTCACCATTGGAAACTACTCCATCTCACGTGATGATCGGACATGGTTTAGTTGATTTGGATCACATGATCATTTATATGACTGGAGGGATGTCTATCTAAGTGGGAGTTCTTTAGTAATATGATTAATTGAACTTTAATTTATCATGAACTTAGTACTGATAGTTTTTGCATATCTATGTTGTTGTAGATCAATGGCCCGTGCTACCGTTCCCTTAAATTTTAATGCGTTCCTAGAGAAAGCTAAGTTGAAAGATGATGGTAGCAATTACACGTACTAGGTCTGTAACTTGATGGTCATCCTCATTGCTGCACAGAAGAATTATGTCCTTGAAGCACCACTAGGTGACAAGCCTACTGTAGGATCAACTCCGAACGTTATGAACGTCTGGCAAGGTCATTCTGATGACTACACGATAGTCCAGTGTGCCATGCTTTACGGCTTAGAACCGGGACTTCAACGACGTTTTGAACGTCATGGAGCATATGATATGTCCCAGGAGTTGAAGTTAATATTTCAAGCAAATGCCTTGATTGAGAAATATGAAATTTCCAATAAGTTCTACAGCTGCAAGATGGAGGAGAATAGTTCTATCAGTGAACACATGCTCAGAATGTCTGGGTACTACAATCATATGACTCAACTTGGATGCAAAGTTGACGAAGATAGTGTTATTGATAGAGTTCTTCAAGCACTGCCACCAAGCTATAAAGGCTTCATGATGAACTATAACATGCAAGGGATGCAGAAGACAATTCCCGAGCTCTTCGCTTTGCTCAAAGCTACGGAGGTAGAAATCAAAAAAGGAGCATCAAGTGTTGATGGTTAACAAGACCACTAGTTTCAAGAAAAAGGGCAAGGGAAAGAAGCGGAACTTCAAGAAGAATAGCAAGACAGTTGCTACTCCCACGAAAAAACCCAAGTCTGGAGCCAAGCCTGAAACTGAGTGCTTCTACTACAAAGGGACTGGACACTGGAAGCGGAACTGCTCCAAGTATTTGGTGGATAAGAAGGATGGCAAAGTGAACAAAGGTATATTTGATATACATGTTATTGATGTGTACCTTACTAATGCTCGTAGTAGCAGCTGTGTATTTGATACTGGTTTGGTTGCTAATATTTGTAACTCGAAATAGGGGCTACAGATTATATGAAGATTAGCTAAGGACGAGGTCACGATGCGCGTGGGAAATGGTTCCAAAGTCGATGTGATCGCCGTCGGCACGCTACCTCTACATCTACCTTCGGGATTAGTTTTAGACCTGAATAGTTGTTATTTGGTGCCAGCATTAAGCATGAACATTATATCTGGATCTTGTTTATTGCGAGACGGTTATTCATTTAAGTCTGAGAATAATTGTTGTTCTATTTATATGAGTAATATCTTTTATGGTCATGCACCTTTGAAGAGTGGTCTATTCTTGTTGGATCTCGATCATAGTGATACACATATTCATAATATTGAAGCCAAAAGATGCAAGGTTAATAATGATAGTGCAACTTATTAGTGGCACTGCTGTTTAGGTCATATTGGTGTAAAGCGCATGAAGAAACTCCATAATAATGGACTTTTGGAATCACTTGATTATGAATCACTTGGTGCTTGCGAACCATGCCTCATGGGCAAGATGACTAAAACTCCGTTCTCTAGACAATGGAGCGAGCAACTGATTTGTTGGAAATCATACATACTGATGTATGAGGACCACTGAGTGTTGAGGCTCACGACAGGTATTGTTATTTTCTGACCTTCACTGATGATTTGAGCAGATATGGATATATCTACTTGATGAAACACAAGTCTGAAACATTTGAAAGGTTCAGAGAATTTCAGAGTGAAGTAGAGAATCATCGTAACAAGAAAATAAAGTTTCTACGATCTGATCGTGGAGGTGAATATTTGAGTTACGAGTTTGGTCTTCATTTGAAACAATGTGGAATAGTTTCACAACTCACACCACCCGGAACACCATAGCGTAGTGGTGTGTCCGAACGTCGTAACCGTACTTTATTAGATATGGTGCAATCTATGATGTCTCTTACCAATTTACCACTATCATTTTGGGATTATGCTTTAGAGACAACTGCATTCACGTTAAATAGGGCACCATCTAAATCCGTTGAGATGAGGCCTTATGAACTGTGGTTTGGAAAGAAACCAAAGTTGTCATTTCTTAAAGTTTGGGGCTGCGATGCTTATGTGAAAAAGCTTCAACCTGATAAGCTTGAACCCAAGCTGGAGAAATGTGTCTTCATAGGATACCCAAAGGAGACTGTTGGGTACACCTTCTATCACAGATTCGAAGGCAAGATATTCGTTGCTAAGAATGGATCCTTTCTAGAGAAGTACTTTCTCTCGAATGAAGTGAGTGGGAGGAAAGTAGAACATGATGAGGCTATCATACCTTCTCCCGAATTGGAAAGTAGTACATCACAGAAACTAGTTCCAGTGATTCATACACCAATGAGTGAGGAAGCTAATGATGATGATCATAAAACTTCAGATCAAGTTACTACAGAACCTCGTAGGTCAACCAGAGTACGTTCCTCTCCAGAGTGGTACGACAACCCAGTTCTGGAAGTCATGTTACTAGACCATGATGAACCTATGAACTATGAGGAAGCGATGATGAGCCCAGATTCCGCAAAATGGCTTGAGGCCATGAAATATGAGATGGGATCCATGTACGAGAACAAAGTGTGGACTTTGGTTGACTTGCTCGATGATCGGCAAGCCATTTAAAATAAATGGATCTTCAAGAGGAAGACCGACACCGACGGTAATGTTACTCTCTAAAAAGCTCGACTTGTTGCGAAAGGTTTTCGACAAGTTCAAGGAGTTGACTACGATGAGACTTTCTCGCTCGTAGTGATGATTAAGTTTGTCCGAATCATGTTAGCAATTGCTGCATTTTATGATTATGAAATCTGGCAAATGGATGTCAAAACTGCATTCCTGGATGGATATCTCAAAGAAGAGTTGTATATGATGCAACCAGAAGGTTTTGTCGATCCTAAAGGTGATTACAAAGTGTGCAAGCTCCAGCGATCCATCTATGGACTGGTGCAAATATCTCGGAGTTGGAATATACGCTTTGATGAGGTGATCGAAGCATATGGTTTTATATAGACTTTTGGAGAAGCTTGTATTTACAAGAAAGTGAGTGGGAGCTCTATAGCATTTCTGATATTATATGTAGATGATATATTGTTGATCGTAAATGATATAGAATTTCTGGATGGCATAAAAGCTTGAATAAGAATTTTTCAATGAAAGACCTCGGTGAAGCTGCTTATATATTAGGCATCAAGATCTATAGAGATAGATCAAGACACTTAATTGGACTTTCACAAAGCACATACCTTGATAAAGTTTTGAAGAATTCAAAATGGATCAGTCAAAGAAAGGGTTCTTGCCTGTGTTACAAGGTGTGAAGTTGAGTAAGACTCAATGCCTGACCACTCCAGAAGATAGAGAGAAAATGAAAGTCATTCCATATGCCTCAGCCATAGGATCTATCATGTATGCAATGCTATGTACCAGACCTGATGTGTGCCTTGCT
Source organism: Secale cereale (assembly GCA_902687465.1). Lineage (NCBI taxonomy): Eukaryota > Viridiplantae > Streptophyta > Magnoliopsida > Poales > Poaceae > Secale > Secale cereale. The sequence goes on along the minus strand of LR738714.1, from coordinate 139,979,876 downwards.
ATAAGTTTAGCAGGGAGGTACCAAAGTAATCCAGGAGTGGATCACTGGACAGCGGTCAAGAACATCTTGAAGTACCTGAAAATGACAAACGATATTGATGTCTACTACGCAACCTTCTTCTTGTAGACGTTGTTGGGCCTCCAAGTGCAGAGGTTTGTAGGACAGTAGCAAATTTCCCTCAAGTGGATGACCTAAGGTTTATCAATCTGTGGGAGGCGTAGGATGAAGATGGTCTCTCTCAAACAACCCTGCAACCAAATAACAAAGAGTCTCTTGTGTCCCCAACACACCCAATACAATGGTAAATTGTATAGGTGCACTAGTTCGGCGAAGAGATGGTGATACAAGTGCAATATGGATGGTAGATATAGGTTTTTGTAATCTGAAAATATAAAACAGCAAGGTAGCAAGTGGTAAAAGTGAGCATAAACGGTGTTGCAATGCTAGGAAACAAGTCCTAGGGTTCATACTTTCACTAGTGCAAGTTCTCTCAACAATAATAACATAACCGAATCATATAACTATCCCTCAACATGCAACAAAGAGTCACTCCAAAGTAACTAATAGCCGAGAACAAACGAAGAGATTATGGTAGGGTACGAAAGCACCTCAAAGTTATTCTTTCTGTTCAATCTATTCAAGAGTACGTAGTAAAATAACATGAAGCTATTTTTACCGTTCGATCTATCATAGAGTTCATACTAGAATAACACCTTCAGATACAAATCAACCAAAACCCTAATGTCACCTAGATACTCCATTGTCACCTCAAGTATCTGTGGGCATGATTATACGATAAGCATCACACAATCTCAGATTCATCTATTCAACCAACACAAAAAACTTGAAAGAGTGCCCCAATGTTTCTACCGGATAGTCAAGACGAAAACGTGTGCCAACCCCTATGCATAGATTCACAAGGTCACTGAACCCACAAGTTGATCACCAAAACATACATCAAGTGGATCACGTGATATCCCATTGTCACCACAGACAAACACATGCAAGATATACATCAAGTGTTCTCAAATCCTTAAAGACTCAATTTGATAAGATAACTTCAAAGGGAAAACTCAATCCATTACAAGAGAGTAGAGAGGGAGAAACATCATAAGATCCAACCATAATAGCAAAGCTCGCGATACATCAAGATCATGCCATCTGAAGAACATGAGAGAGAGAGAGATCAAACACATAGCTACTGGTACATACCCTTAGCCCCAGGGTGGACTACTCCCTCCTCGTCATGGAGAGCACCGGGATGATGAAGATGGCCACCGGAGAGGGATTCCCCCTCCGGCAGGGTGCCGGAACGGGGTCTAGATTGGTTTTTGTTGGCAGCAGAGGCTTTCGGCGGCAGAACTAGCGATCTAGGTTATTTTCCAGAGGTTTAAGTATATATAGGAGGTGTTGGAGTCAGGGGCAAGTAAAGGGGGTCTTCGGGATGTCCACGAGGCAGGGGGCGCGCCCAATAGGGGGGGCGCCCCCTACCCTCGTGGGCAGCCCGTGGACCATCTGACCCCCCTCAAGCACTTTCTGGGCTTCTTCTAGTCCAAAAACGTCCTCCATTGAGTTTCAGGTCAATTGGGCTCCGTTTGATATTCCTTTTCTGTGATACCCTAAAACAGGAGAAAAACAGAAACTGGCAGTGGGCTCTAGGTTAATAGGTTAGTCCCAAAAATAATATAAAAGTGTATACAAAAGCCCATAAAACATCTTAGAAGGATAATATAATAGCATGGAACAATCAAAAATTATAGATACGTTGGAGACGTATCAAGCATCCCCAAGCTTAATTCCTGCTCGTCCTCGAGTAGGTAAATGATAAAAACAATTTTTTTGATGTGGAATGCTAACTAACATAATTCTCAATGTGATTCTCTTTAATGTGGCATGAATGTTCAGATCCGAAAGATTCAAGATAAAAGTCTATATTAACATAAGAATTAATAATACTTAAAGCATACTAACAAAGCAATCATGTCTTATCAAAATAACATGGCCAAAGAAAGTTATCCCTACAAAATCATATAGTCTGGCTATGCTCTCTCTTCATCACACAAAATATTCATATCATGCACAACCTCGGTTTCAGCCAAGCACTTGTTTTCATACTCAATTTTTTCAAACCTTTCAACTTTCACGCAATACATGAGCGTGAGCCATGGATATAGCACTATAGGTGGAATAGAGTGGTGGTTGTGGAGAAGACAAAAAGGAGGAAGATAGTCTCACATCGACTAGGCGTATCAACGGGCTATGGAGATGCCCATCAATAGATATCAATGTGAGTGAGTAGGGATTGCCATGCAACGGATGCACTAGAGCTATAAATGTATGAAAGCTCAACAAAAGAAACTAAGTGGGTGTGCATCCAACTTGCTTGCTCACGAAGACCTAGGGCATTTGAGGAAACCCATTGTTGGAATATACAAGCCAAGTCCTATAATGAAAATTCCCACTAGTATATGAAAGTGACTAAAGAAGAGACTCTCTATCATGAAGAACATGGTGCTACTTTGAAGCACAAGTGTGGAAAAAGATAGTAGCATTGTCCCTTTTCTTTTCTTTTCTTTTTCTTTTTCTTTTTTGGGCCTTTATTTTTTCTTTGGTATTTCCTTTTTTTTCTTTTTTTCTTTGGGACAATGCTCTAATAATGATGATCATCACACTTATATTGATTTACAACTCGATATTACAACTCGATACTAGAACAAAGTATGACTCTATATGAATGCCTCCGGCGGTGTACCGGGATGTGCAATGAATCAAGAGTGACATGTATAAAAAATTATGCATGGTGGCCTTGCCTCAAATACGATGTCAACTACATGATCATGCTTGGCAATATGACAATATGAAGCGTGTCATATGAACGGAACGGTGGAAAGTTGCATGGCAATATATCTCGAAATGGCTATGGAAATGCCATTATAGGTAGGTATGGTGGATGTTTTGAGGAATATATATGGTGGCTGTTTTGAGGAAGGATATATAGTGGGTGTATGGTACCGGCGAAAGTTGCGTGATACAAGAGAGGCTAGCAATGGTCGATGGGTGAGAGTGCGTATAATCCATGGGCTCAACATTAGTCATAAATGACTCATATACTTATTGCAAAAATCTACGAGTCATCAAAACAAAGCAATCAATGCATGCTCCTAGGGGGAGGTTGGTAGGAGTTAACCATCGCGCGCCCCCGACCTCCACACAAAGATTGACACTTTACAAATACATCATGCTCTAACTTCGTCACATGGCGGTTCACCATACGTGCATGCTACGAGGATCACTAACCTTAACACAAGTATTAATTGAATTCATAATTACCCCACTAGCATAACTCTAATATCACCATCCTCATATCTCAAAACAATCATCAAGTATCAAACTTCTCCTATCATTTAATGCACTTTATGTGAAAGTTTTTACTATACCCAACTTGGATGCCTATCATATTAGGACTAGTTTTATAACCAAAGCCAATTGCCATGCTGTTCTACAAGACTCTCAAAATAATAAAAGTGAAGAATGAGAGTTCATCTATTTCTTCAAAATAAAACCACCACCGTGCTCTAAAAAGATATAAGTGAAGCACTAGAGCAAATGACAAACTACTCCGAAAGATATAAGTGAAGATCAATGAGGAGTTGAATAACTATGTAAATATGTGGAGACTCTCTAACATTTAAGAATTTCAGATCTTGGGATATTGTTCAAACAGCAAGCAAAACAAAATGATGCTCCAAGCAAAACACATATCATGTGGTGAATAAAAATATAGCATCAAGTAAAGTTACTGATAGACGAAGACGAAAGAGGGGATGCCTTCCCGGGGCATCCCCAAGCTTAGGCTCTTGGTTTTTCTTGAATTTTACCTTGGGGTGCCTTGGGCATCCCCAAGCTTAGGATCTTGCCACTCTTTATTCCATAGTCCATCTAATCTTTACCCAAAACTTAAAAACTTCACAACACAAGACTCAACAGAAAACTCGTAAGCTCCATTAGTATAAGAAAATAAAACCACCACTTAGGTACTGTTGTGAACTCATTCTAAATTCATATTGGTGTAGTATATACTGTATTATAACTTCTCTATGGTTCATACCCTCCGATACTACTCATAGATTCATCAAAATAAGCAAACAACACATAGAAAACAGAATCTGTAACTTTTGAATACTTCCGTAACTCTAAAAATTCTGAAATAAATTGGTGGACATGAGGAATTTTTCTATTAATCATCTGCAAAAGGAATCAACTAAAAAGCACTCTCCAGTAAAAAATGGTAGCCAATCTCGTGAGCGCTAAAGTTTCTGTTTTTTACAGCATGATCGCATAAACTTCACACAAGTCTTCCCAAAGGTTCTACTTGGCACAAAGACTAATTAAAACACAAAACCACATCTAAACAGAAGCTAGATGCACTATTTATTCCTAAACAAAAGGAAAAAAGCAAAGAACAAAAATAAAGTTGGGTTGCCTCCCAACAGGCGCTATCGTTTAACGCCCCTAGCTAGGCACGATGATTTCAATGATGCTCGCATAAAAGATAAGAATTAACATAAAGGGAGCATCATGAAGAATATTACTAGCACATTTAAGTCTAACCCACTTCCTATGCATAGGGATTTTGTGAGCAAACAACTTATGGGAACGATAATCAACTAGCATAGGAAGGGAAAACGAGCATAACTTCAAGATTTTAAGGACATAGAGAAGAAACTTGATATTATTGCAATATGTAGAAGCATATGATCCTCCCTCATAATAATTTTCAGTAGCATCATGAACGAATTCAACAATATAACCAACACATAAAGCATTCCTCTCATGATCTACTTGCATAGAAATTTTACTACTCTCCACATAAGCAAATTTATTCTCATCAATAGTTGTGACACCCCGAGACTAGTGCGCCAGGTGCCAGCCAGTTATTCGTCGTCGTTGCCTTGTCATTTGCTTGCGTGTTGCTTTTGACATATCATCATGTGTGTTGCATCCTCATGTTTTCAAAACTTGCATCTGTCCGAGCCCGCCCGTCCTCTCCGTTGTTCATTCTGAGCCCAGACACACTTGCACGTGCCCGCGGCACCTCCGTATATTTATTTTATGAGTGGCCGGAAAACATTCTCGGAATGGGATGAAACTTGGCGTGTGGTCTTATTATAGCATAGGTAGACCGCCTGTCAAGTTTCGTCGTGTTCGGAGTTCGTTTGATAGCCCAACACTTAAATGCGTTAACCGCCGGAAGCCTTTTCTCTTTGGCCCAGCATCCCTCCAAACAGCCCACAAGCCCATCCTAACCCCCTCCATGCTCGCGGTCGTCGGATCAGGATCGCGTGGCCGAAAACCGCTCCTCATTTGGAGTCTCCTAGCTCCCTCTACCTATAAATATGTGTCTCCCCCCGAAATTTTCGCACATGAAACCCTAGCCTCGCTCCCACCGCGCGCCGGACATGTCCGTTCAGCCGCCGGACACGTCCAGCGCCCCAGCCACGTCGCTCCGGCCAATCACCGCCCGCCACGTCAGCTCCACCGCCGCCCTGAGCCACTCCCGTGCCGCCACCTGTCCACCTCACCTCCTTCCACCGCGCCGGCCCGCCTGGCCCGCGCGCAGCTCGCTCGGGCCCGAGCCGCCGCCGCCGCAGTGCCCTGGGTTCGAGCGCCTCGCCCCGAGCCGCCGCCGCCCCGCTCTCCTCCAGGTCGCGCCGCCGCCGCCTCCGGTTCCACCACCGCGCGCACTCGCCGCCAGCCCGCCGGATCACCGCCGCCACCAACTCCGGCGCTGCCCCGCTCGCCTCCAGCGCCGCCGTCCCGCTCGCCGGCTCTCTGCACCTCACCGCCGCATGCCCCGTCTACCCTGCGCCCAGATCGGACCTCCCCTGTCCCATCCCAGCCGTCCGCCGGCGTCCTGCCTCGCCGGAGTGCGGCGCCGCCCCTGCCTCCTCCCTCGACCCAGAGGGATCGAGGAGGACGACGCGTCCGCTCGTAGCGCTCCGCTCGTGGGCCGAGCCCCTCGTCCACGCAGGTGGGCCACGGCCGGCCCCACCGGCCCAACTCCTCCCTCCAGCCTCTGCTCCGACCTGGGCCGAAGCCCAGTGGTGAGCACCCCTTTCCCTTGCCCTGTGCGTTACTTAGCTTCTGTCGCCCGTTTGTTTTTTTCTTTTGTTTTGTCCGAAAAATTGACCAAGTCCCAGAACACTTGTTGTCTGATGCATACTTTGTGATGCTGTAACTTTTTGTGCGCTTATCCAAATGATGCATGTAATATGCCAAAATGTTCGTGGTGATATGCTCTTCATATTGTTCCATTGTGCCATGCTTGTTTGAGTTCATCTTGATGCTCTAATCCTCATTGCAAGAGTGCTACTTGTTTAAAACTGCTCTTAACTGTAATTTTGTTAGCATGTTTGAGATGTGATAACTTTGTGCATGTTTATCCAAATGGAGCATATGATATGTCAAAATGTTCATTGTGAAGTGCTCTACATGATGGTTGCTGTAGCATTCATGTTAGGTGCCATCTTGCCATGTTAATCCCTGTTGCAAAAGTGCATGTGGGTGTTAAGTGCTGAAACTTGTTGTGAGATGCTGATTTGACTTGCTCATTGCTATTGGTGTGATTGTCTTCATGCCACATGTTAATATGTTTTAGAAGCACAATCATATGGTCTTTGCTGTGGTGCAATCCACTTTCCATGATATGCCTTGAGGTGACTTAAACAAGCTTGTATACATACCATGCCAATGTTGTTGTTTTATACTTAGTGAAAAAACTGCTAAGTCTGGAATCTGTTAAACCTGATGCTATGTTTGCTCGATGCCCCACTCAAATCCATGCATGTTTTAGTATGTAAAATGATCATGTCTTGTTGTCCATGTTATGCTCTATCCATCCATGCCCCTATTTGCATATATGACCTGTTGTAGCTTATTTATTTCTTGCTCTCAAGTTGCTATAAATTTACCTGTCAGATTTTTATCAGCATGATCAATTTGGTGGAGCTTGTTGTTATTGATCCATGCCTCCTATGGAGTTGCTCCAATGGAGTTGTTTGATGTATGCTATGTCTACTACATGTCCATGATCTTTATATACCTAGTAGAGTTGATATGCTTGTTGTTTTGTGCCTCCGAAGGCAGCATCGTGATGATGTTTTCACCTTCCCATATTTTGACTAAGTCTGGATAAATTTATTGCAACTTGCCATGCTTGTTAAATTGTGTTCCAGCAAGTTTTTGGGTGTGTTCTAAGTTCATGCTTGTTAAGTATCATGTATACTTCACATCCATGCCTCTTGTTATCATGTTTGGGTGTTGTAGCATATATATACCTTGCTCCAAAGTTGCTATGTTGCTGATTTTGGATAGCTTGTTGTTATATCTTGTTTCATGTGTATGTGTTAAACCGTTGCTCCGTTTTGAGCGTGCCTTATATGAAACTTGTGCGATTTTGCATGTAGAAGCATAATATCATGTTGTCTTCATGTTTGGAGTGTGTTTGCTTGATGTTTGGGTGCATCTTGCACCGTTGACATGCTTGTCTTGTTTTGCTCATATCTTCTAGGCCGTAGCTCCGAATTAAACAAACTTTATATGAAACTTGACTAGATTTTTGAGTAGATCATCATGGTGCATGTTAACTTGCTGTTTAACAACTTGAACTTAAGGTTTGTTCAGATCTGGACCAATTTCAAAATGTGCATATGAGGACTTACCGGAATTGCTTTAGGTTGATTCCGGCCTCATTTAAACTTGTTGGTTTGTGTTGGTCTTGTGTGCTTCATCCCTTGCCATGTAATGCATCATATAGACTTGTCTTGCATCATACTTGGTTGAGCATCTTGTCATGTTCTTGTGTTGGGTGTTCACTTTGTTGTGTGCTTCTTCTCGCTAGTTCTTTTCCGTTGCAATCGCGAGGATTCGTTCGACTACGCGTGGTTCGTCTTCGACGCTTCTTCTTCGTCTTCTTCATGGATTTGTTCTTCTTACTTGCGGGATCCCAGGCAAGATGACCATCCCCTTGGATACCTTTACTATCATTGCCATGCTTAGTTGTCTCGATGCTATCGTTATATGTCGCGCTGCCCATCATTTATTGTCAGCCCCTCTCCTTGTTGCCATGAAACCTCTAACCTTTGACACCTTCCCAGCAAACCGTTGTTTGGCTTTGTTACCCGCTTGCTCAGCCCCTCTTATAGCATTGCTAGTTGCAGGTGAAGATGAAGTTTGATCCATGTCGGATCTTGTTGTTGGAATATCACAATATCTACTATTATATTAACACACCTATATACTTGGCAATGGGTGGAAGGCTTGGCCTTTTGCTCGGTGTTTTGTTCCACTCATTCCACCTTAGGAGCCGATAAACCGGTGTTATGTTCCTTGATTTTGCGTTCCTTACGCGGTTGGGTATATGGGAACCCCTTGACAGTTCGTCTTTGAATAAAACTCCTCCAGCAAGGCCGAACATTGGTTTTAATTTGCCTCATAATAACAACTTAATTAATTAATTAAATTTGCATAGGGGCTCGCGTCCCCGAGGATTCTTTCTACATAACAGGGGGGCCAGTGCTGATGGTGTTGGTCCCAAACGGGGGGACTGCGGGGCCGCCTTGGGGAAACCCGAGGTATCTGGTATTTTCCCGTAGGCTCTCCCATCCGGACGTGGCCTGAGACGAGATACGCGCGGCGACTATCAGGGTGTCGGCACGCCGGGAGGTCTTGCTGGACTTGTTTTACCATTGTCGAAATGTCTTGTGCCCGGGATTCCGAGCCTGATCGGATTGTCCCTAAGATAAGGGGTAATATTATTATTACTTCTGCTGGTCGTGAGAGCTTGTGATGGGCTAAGTTGGGACACCCTGCAGGGTTATGATCTTTCGAAAGCCGTGCCCACGGTTATGTGGCAGATTGGAATTTATTAATGTTCGGTTGTAGAAAACTTGACAGAGGATCCGAGATAAAATACACAACAGTGTGAGTAACCATGACTGTCTCTTTTCACTTTGAGAAGAGAACACGGTGGGGTTATGTTTGAATCGTAGGTAGTTCAGGATCTTTAGCGATCATTACTGGTTTGCGACCGTTTGCGTAGATATCTTATTCTTGTACTCGTAAGTTAGCCACCATACATATTGCTTAGCCGCTGCTGCAACCTCACCACTTTGCCTCTTCCTACCCATTAAGCTTTGCTAGTCTTGATACCGATGGTTATGGGATTGCTGAGTCCTCGTGGCTCACAGATACTACAACAACAATTGCAGGTGCAGGTTTCTGATGACTTGACGTGAGAGCGATGTCCTTTGTTGGAGTTCTTTCTTCTTCTTCTTCATCAGTCTTGGGTTAGGTTCTTGGTCGGCAGCCTAGGATAGCAGATGGATGTCGTTGTTCTTTTCATGTTTGCATCCGTAGTCGGATGCCTTGTATTGATGTTGTTGTATTCATGTGACTTGTATGAATTGTTGTATCCCCATGTATGTATGTAATGGTACGATGTAATGATATCCATCTTGCTAAGCGCCTGGGATGCGGTTGTGCCCCAATCACGTATGTGTCACGTGATCGGGATAGAATCGCATCTTGGGCCTGACAATAGTAGTGGGAGCAAACTTAACAAAATAACTATCATGTGAAGCATAATCCAATTGAAAACTAAAATCATGATGACAAGTTTCATGGTTATCATTATTCTTAATAGCATACAAGTCATCACAATAATCATCATAGATAGCAATTTGTTCTCATAATCAATTGGAACCTCTTCTGAAATAGTGGATTCATCACTAAATAAAGTCATGACATCTCCAAATCCACTTTCATCAATATAATCATCATAAATAGGAGGCATGCTTTCATCATAATAAATTTGCTCATCAAAAATTGGGGGACTAAAAATATCATCTTCATCAAACATAGCTTCCCCAAGCTTGTGGCTTTGCATATCATTAGCATCATGGGTATTCAAAGAATTCATACTAACAACATTGCAATCATGCTCATCATGCACATATTTTATGCCAAGCATTCTATGTAATTCTTCTTCTAGTACTTGAGCACAATTTTCCATCCCATCATTTTCGCGAAAGATATTAAAAAGATAAGGCATACGAGGTAACCTTAATTCCATTTTTTGTAGTTTTCTTTTATAAACTAAACTAGTGATAAAACAAGAAACTAAAAGATCTGATTGCAAGATCTAAAGATATACCTTCAAGCACTAACCTCCCCGGCAACGGCGCCAGAAAAGAGCTTGATGTCTACTACGCAACCTTCTTTTGTAGACGTTGTTGGGCCTCCAAGTGCAGAGGTTTGTAGGACAGTAGCAAATTTCCCTCAAGTAGATGACCTAAGGTTTATCAATCTGTGGGAGGCGTAGGATGAAGATGGTCTCTCTCAAACAACCCTGCAACCAAATAACAAAGAGTCTCTTGTGTCCCAAACACACCCAATACAATGGTAAATTGCATAGGTGCACTAGTTCAGCGAAGAGATGGTGATACAAGTGCAATATGGATGGTAGATATAGGTTTTTGTAATCTGAAAATATAAAAATAGCAAGGTAGTAAGTGGTAAAAGTGGGCATAAACGGTGTTGCAATGCTAGGAAACAAGGCCTAGGGTTCATACTTTCACTAGTGCAAGTTCTCTCAACAATAATAACATAACCAAATCATATAACTATCCCTCAACATGCAACAAAGAGTCACTCCAAAGTAACTAATAGCGGAGAACAAACGAAGAGATTATGGTAGGGTACGAAACCACCTCAAAGTTATTCTTTCTGATCAATCTATTCAAGAGTCCGTAGTAAAATAACATGAAGCTATTCTTACGGTTCGATCTATCATAGAGTTCATACTAGAATAACACCTTAAGATACAAATCAACCAAAACCCTAATGTCACCTAGATACTCCATTGTCACCTCAAGTATCCGTGGGCATGATTATACGATATGCATCACACAATCTCAGATTCATCTATTCAACCAACACAAAGAACTTCAAAGAGTGCCCCAAAGTTTCTACCGGAGAGTCAAGACGGAAACGTGTGCCAACCCCTATGCATAGATTCACAAGGTCACTGAACCCGCAAGTTGATCACCAAAACATACATCAAGTGGATCACGTGATATCCCATTGTCACCACAGAGAAACACATGCAAGACATACATCAAGTGTTCTCAAATCCTTAAAGACTCAATCCGATAAGATAAATTTAAAGGGAAAACTCAATCCATTACAAGAGAGTAGAGGTGGAGAAACATCATAAGATCCAACCATAATAGCAAAGCTCACAATACATCAAGATCGTGCCATCTCAAGAACACGAGAGAGAGAGAGAGAGAGAGAGAGAGAGAGAGAGAGAGAGAGAGATCAAACACATAGCTACTGGTACATACCCCCAGCCCTGAGGGTGGACTACTCCCTCCTCTTCATGGAGAGCGCCGTGATGATGAAGATGGCCACCGGAGAGGGATTCCCCCTCTAGCAGGGTGCCGGAACGGGGTCTAGATTGGTTTTTCATGGCAACAGAGGCTTTCGCTGGTGGAACTCCTGATCTAGGTTATTTTCCGTAGGTTTCAGTATATATAGGAGGTGTTGGAGTCAGGGGAAAGTAAAGGGGGTCTCCGGGCTGTCCACGAGGCAGGGGGCGCGCCTAGTAGGGGGGCGCACCCCCTACCCTCGTGGGCAGCCTGTGGACCTTCTAGCCCCCCTCCGGCGCTTTCTGGGCTTCTTCTGGTCCAAAAACGTCCTCCGTTGAGTTTCAGGTCAATTGGGCTCCGTTTGATATTCCTTTTCTGCGATACCCTAAAACAGGAGAAAAACAGAAACTGCCACTGGGCTCTGTGTTAATAGGTTAGTCCCAAAAATAATATAAAAGTGTATATAAAAGCCCATAAAACATCCTAGAAGGATAATATAATAGCATGGAACAATAAAAAATTATAGATACGTTGGAGACATATCAGATATGTTTCTCATTTATGGAGGTGACAAAGAGCTCGTAGTAAACGGTTACGTCGATTCAAGCTTTGACACTGATCCGGATGACTCTTAGTCACAAACCGGATATGTATTTTTATTGAATGGTGGAGCTGTCAATTGGTGCAGTTCCAAGCAGAGGGTCATGGCGGGATCTACGTGTGAAGCGGAGTACATAGCTGTTTCGAAAGCAGCAAATGAAGGAGTCTGGATGAAGGAGTTCATATCCGATCTAGGTGTAATACCTAGTGCATCGGGTCCAATGAAAATCTTTTGTGACAACACTGGAGCAATAGCCTTGGCAAAGGAATCCAGGTTTCACAAGAGAACCAAGCACATCAAGAGACGCTTCCATTCCATCCGTGATCAAGTCAAGGAGGTAGACATGGAAATTCGCAAGATACATACGGATTTGAATGTCGCAGACCCGTTGACTAAGCCTCTTCCATGAGCAAAACATGATCAGCACCATGACTCCATGGGTGTTAGAATCATTACTATGTAATCTAGATTATTGACTCTATTTCATGTGGGAGACTGAAGGAAATATGCCCTAGAGGAAATAATAAAGTTGTTATTTCTATTTCCTCATATCATGATAAATGTTAATTATTCATGCTAGAATTGTATTAACCGGAAAGAGAGTGTCCCTAGTATGCCTCTACTAGACTAGCTCAGTGATCAAAGATGGTTATGTTTCCTAGCCATAAACATGAGTTGTCATTTGATCAACGGGATCACATCATTAGGAGAATGATGTGATGGACAAGACCCATCCGTTCGCTTAGCACCTTGATCATTTAGTTTTACTGCTATTGCTTTCTTCATAACTTATGTGCAACTCCCGAATACTAGAGGAACACCTTGTGTGCTATCAAACGTGACAACGTAACTGGGTGATTATAAAGATGCTCTACAGGTCTCTCCGAAGGTGTTTGTGGTGTTGGCATAGATCAAGAATTGTCACTCCGAGTGTCGAAGAGGTATCTCTGGGCCCTCTCGGTAATGCACATCATAATAAGCCTTGCAAGCAAATGACTAATGAGTTAGTCACAAGATAATGTATTACAGAACGAGTAAAGAGACTTGCCAGTAATGAGATTAACAAGGTATAGTGATACCGACGATCGAATCTAGGGCAAGTAACATACCGATGACAAAGAGAACAATGTATGTTGTTATGCGGTTTGACCGATAAAGATCTTCGTAGAATATGTAGGAGCCAATATGAGCATCCATGTTTCGCTATTGGTTATTGACCGAAGATGAGTCTCGGTCATGTATACATAGTTCTCAAACCCGTAGGGTCCACACGCTTAACGTTCGATGACGATCGGTATTATGAGTTTATTAGTTTTGATGTACCGAAGGTAGTTCAGAGTCCCGGATGTGACCACGGACAAGACGAGGAGTCTGGGAATGTCAGAGACATAAAGATTGATATATTGGACGACTATATTCGGACACCGGAAGTGTTCCGGGTGTTATCGGATAGAACCGGAGTGCCGGAGGGGTTACCGGACCCCCCGGGGGGGAGTATGGGCCATATTGGGCCATGAGGGAAAGAGAGAGGCAACCCACTAGGGCTGGCCACGCCCCCCAAGGAAATCCTAGTTGGACTAGGAGTGGGGGAGAGGCGCCCCTCTCCTTCCTTCTCCTCTTCTTCTTCCTTTCCTACTCCTAGTAGGAATAGGAAAGGGGGATTCCTACTCCTACTAGGAGTAGGAAACCTACTTCTGGCGCACCCAATAGGGCCGGCCGGCCCTCCCCCTTGCTCCTTTACATACAAGGGCAAGGGGCACCAAAGGACACACAAGAAAAATTGTTTTTGCCGTGTGCGGTGCCCCCCTCCACAGAAACACACCTCGGTCATATCGTTGCAGTGCTTAGGCGAAGCCCTGCGTTGGTAACTTCATCATCTCCGTCACCATGCCGTCGTGATGACGAAACTCTCCCATGAAGCTCAACTGGATCAAGAGCTCGTGGGATGTCATCGAGCTGAACGTGTGCTGAACGCGGAGGTGCCGTACGTTCGGTGCTTGGATCGGTTGGATCGCTAAGACGTTCGACTACATCAACCGCGTCACTAGACGCTTCCGCTTTCGGTCTACGAGGGTACATAGACACACTCTCCCCTCTATTTTCTATGCATCTAGTAGATAGATCTTGCATGATCCTATGAATTTTTCTGAATTACTATGTTCCCCAACATGATGTGTATTACCGAGAGGGCCCAGAGATACCTCTCTGACACTCGGAGTGACAAATCCTATTCTCGATCTATGCCAACACCACAAACACCTTTGGAGACACCTGTAGAGCATCTTTATAATCACCTAGTTACATTGTGACGTTTGATAGCATGATACATCTCCAACGTAGCTTCAATTTTTGATTGTTCCACGCTATTATATATTCAGTTTTGGATGTTTAATGGGCTTTATTATACACTTTCATATTATTTTTGGGACTAACCTACTAACCCAAGGCCCAGTGCAAATTGTTGTTTTTTGCCTATTTCAGTGTTTCGTAGAAAAGGAATATCAAATGGAGTCCAAACGGAATGAAACCTTCAAGAGAGTTATTTTTGGAATGATATCAACACATAAGACTTGGAGTACACGCCATGAAGCGAGAGAGGCGGCCACTAGGGCTGGGGACGCGCCCACGCGGGTAGGCGCGCCCCCACCCTCATGGGCCCCCTATTGCTTCCCGGACGTCCCTCTTCAGCCTATATATACCTACGTACCCTGAAACCATCGAGGAGCACCACAAAAACATAATTCCACCGACGCAACCTTCTATACCTGTGAGGTCCCATCTTGGGGCCTGTTCCGAAGTTCCACCAGAGGGGGCATCGATCACGGAGGGCTTCTACATCAACACCATAGCCCTCCGATGAGTTGTGAGTAGTTTACCACAGACCTTCGGGTCCATAGTTATTATCTAGATGGCTTCTTCACTCTCTTTGGATCTCAATACAAAGTTCTCCTCAATCTTCGAGGAGATCTATTCGATGTAATCTTTTTGCGGTGTGTTTGTCGAGATTCGATGAATTGTGGTTTTATGATCAAGATTATCTATGAACAATATTGGATTATTTTCTGAAATGTTTTATGTATGATTTAAATATCCTTGCAAGTCTCTTCGAATTATCGGTTTGGTTTGGCCTACTAGATCTATACTTCTTGCAATGGGAGAAGTGCTTGGCTTTGGGTTCAATATTGTCGTGTCCTTTCCCAATGATAGCAGGGGCAGCAAGGCACATATTGTATTGTTGCCATCGAGGATAAAAAGATGGGGTTTATATCATATTGCTTGAGTTTATCCCTCTACATCATGTCATCTTGCTTAAGGCGTTACTCAGTTCTTATGAACTTAATACTCTAGATGCGTGCTGGATAGCGGTCGATGTATGGAGTAATAGTAGTAGATGCAGAATCGTTTCGGTCTACTTGTCACGGACGTGATTCCTATATACAATGATCATGCCTAGATATTCTCATAACTATGCGCTTTTCTATCAATTGCTCGACAGTAATTTGTTCACCCACCGTAGAAATCTGCTATCATGAGAGAAGCCACTAGTGACACCTATGGCCCCCGGGTCTATTCTCATCATATTAATCTTCCATCAACTATTTGCTTTACTTTGCATTATTTACTTTCAATCTCTATACCCAAAAAATACCAAAAATATTATCTTATCATATCTATTAAATCTCACTTTTGTAAGTCACCGAGAAGGGATTGACAACCCATTTTATCATGTTTTTTTGCAAGGTTCTTATTTGTTTCTATAGGTACGAGGGACACGCGCATGGTCTCCTACCAGATTAATACCTTGGTTCTCAAAAACAGAGGGAAATACTTACGCTACTGTGCTGCAGCACCCTTCCCTCTTCGAGGGAATAAAACACAAGCTCGAGAATTAGCATAGCACATAAGGTGTTCATCCGGTATTTGGGAGTTGCATAATCTCATAGTCATAGGAACATGTATAAGTCACGAAGAAAGCAATAGCAGAAAAAACAAAACGATCAAGTTGCTAAGCTAACGGATGGTCTTGTCCATAACATCATTCTCCTAATGATGTGATCCCATTGATCAAATGAAACTCATGTCTATGGTTAGGAAACATAACCATCTTTAATCAATGAGCTAGTCTAGTAGAGGCATACTAGGGACACTCTGTTTTGTCTATGTATTCACACATGTACTAAGTTTCCGGTTAATACAATTCTAGCATGAATAATAAACATTTATCATGATATAAGGAAATACAAATAACAAATTTATTATTGCCTCTAGGGCATATTTCCTTCAGTCTCCCACTTGAACTAGAGTCAATAATCAAGATTACATAGTAATGATTCTAACACCCATGGAGTCTTGGTGCTGATCATGTTTTGCTCGTGGAAGAGGCTTAGTCAATTGGTCTGCGACATTCAGATCTGTATGTTTCTTGCAAATTTCTATTTCTCCCTCCTTTACTTGATCGCGGATGGAATTGAAGCGTCTCTTGATTTGCTTGGTTCCCTTGTGAAACCTGGATTCCTTCGCCAAGGCTATTGCTCCAGTGTTGTCACAAAAGATTTTCATTGGACCCGATGCACTAGGTATTACACCTAGATCAGATAGGAACTCCTTCATCCAGACTCCTTCATTTGTTGCTTCTGAAGCAACTATGTACTCCGCTTCACACGTAGATCCCGCCACGACGCATTGCTTGGAACTGCACCAACTGACAGCTCCATCGTTCATTAAAAATGCATATCTGGTTTGTGACTTAGAGTCATCCGGATCAGTGTCAAAGCTTGAATTGACGTAACCATTTACGACGAGCTCTTTCTCACCTCCATAAACGAGAAACATATCCTTTGTCCTTTCAGGTACTTCAGGATGTTTTTGACCGCTGTCCAGTGATCCACTCCTGGATTACTTTGGTACCTCCCCGCTAAACTTATAACAAGGCACTCATCAGGTCTGGTACACATCATTGCATACATGATAGATCATATGGCTGAGGCATAGGGAATAACTTTCATTTTCTCTCTATCTTCTGCAGTGGTCGGGCATTGAGTCTTACTCAACTTCACACCTTGTAACACAGGTAAGAACCCTTTCTTTGACTGATCCATTTTGAACTTCTTCAAAACTTTATCAAGGTATATGCGTTGTGAAAGTCCAATTAAGCGTCTTGATCTATCTCTATAGATCTTGATGCCTAATATATAAGCAGCTTCACCGAGGTCTTTCATTGAAAAATTCTTATTCAAGTATCCTTTTATGCCATCCAGAAATTCTATATCATTTCCAATCAACAATATGCCATCCACATAAAATATCAGGAATGCTACAACGCTGCCACTCACTTTCTTGTAAATACAGGCTTCTCCAGAAGTCTGTATAAAACCATATGCTTTGATCCTCATCAAAGCGTATATTCAAACTCCGAGATGCTTGCACCAGTCCATGGATGGATCACTTGAGCTTGCACACTTTGTTAGCACCATTAGGATCGACAAAACCTTCTGGTTGCATCATATACAACTCCTCTTTGAGGTATCCATTCAGGAATGAAGTTTTGACAACCATTTTCCAGATTTCATAATCATAAAATGCAGCAATTGCTAACATGATTCGGACAGACTTAAGCATCGCTACGAGTGAGAAAGTCTCATCGTAGTCAACTCCTTGAACTTGTCAAAAACCTTTCGCAACAAGTCGAGCTTTGTGGACAGTAACATTACCATCGGCGTCTGTCTTCCTCTTGAAGATCCATTTATTTTCAATGGCTTGCCGATCATCGGGCAAGTCAACCAAAGTCCACACTTTGTTCTCATACATGGACCCCATCTCAGATTTCATGGCCTCAAACCATTTTGCGGAATCTAGGCTCATCATCGCTTCCTCATAGTTCGTAGGTTCATCATGGTCTAATAACATGACTTCCAGAACTGGGTTACCATACCACTCTGGTGCGGAACGTATTCTGGTTGACCTACGAGGTTCAGTAGTAACTTGATCTGAAGTTTCGTGATCATCATCATTAGCTTCCTCACTGATTGGTGTAGGAATTACTGGAACTAGTTTCTGTGATGTACTACTTTCCAATTCGGGAGAAGGTACAATTACCCCATCAAGTTCTACTTTCCTCCCACTCACTTCTTTCGAGAGAAACTCCTTCTCTAGAAATGATCCATTCTTAGCAACAAATATCTTGCCTTCGGATCTGTGATAGAAGGTGTACCCAACAGTTTCCTTTGGGTATCCTATGAAGACACATTTCTCCGACTTGGCTTGGAGCTTAACAGGTTGAAGCTTTTTCACATAAGCATCGCAACCCCAAACTTTAAGAAACGACAACTTTGGTTTCTTGCCAAACCATTGTTCATAAGGCATCGTTTTAACAGATTTAGATGGTGCCCTATTTAACATGAATGCAGCTGTCTCTAAAGCATAACCCCAAAACTATAGTGGTAAATCGGTAAGAGACATCATAGATTGCACCATATCCAATAAAGTACGGTTACGACGTTCGGACACACCATTACGCTGTGGTGTTCCAGGTGGCGTGAGCTGTGAAACTATTCCACATTGTCTTAAATGAAGACCAAACTCATAACTCAAATATTCGCCTCCACGACCAAATCATAGAAACTTTATTTTCTTGTTACGATGATTCTCTACTTCACTCTGAAATTCTTTGAACTTTTCAAATGTTTCAGACTTGTGCTTCATTAAGTAGATATACCCATATCTGCTCAAATCATGAGTGAAGGTCAGAAAATAACGATACCGCGGTGAGCCTCAACACTCATCGGTCCACATACATTAGTATGTATGATTTCCAACAAATCTGTTGCTCGCTCCATTGTTCCTGAGAACGGAGTTTTAGTCATCTTGCCCATGAGGCATGGTTCGCAAGCACCAAGTGATTCATAATCAAGTGATTCCAAAAGTCCATCAGCATGGAGTTTCGTCATGCGCTTTACACCAATATGACCTAAACGGTAGTGTGACAAATAAGTTGCACTATCATTATCAACCTTGCATCTTTTGGCTTCAATATTATGAATATGTGTATCACTACGATCGAGATCTAACAAGAATAGACCACTCTTTAAGGGTGCATAACCATAAAAGATATTACTCATAAAAATAGAACAACCATTATTCTCTGATTTAAATGAATAACCGTCTCGTAACAAACAAGATGTAGATATAATGTTCATGCTCAACGCTGGCACAAAATAACAATTATTTAGGTTTAAAACTAATCCGAAGGTAGATGTAGAGGTAGCGTTCCTACGGCGATCACATAGACTTTGGAACCATTTCCCACGCGCATCGTGACCTCGTCCTTAGATAATCTTCGTTTAATCCGTAGCCCCTGTTTTGAGTTACAAATATTAGCAACCGAACCAGTATCAAATACCCAGGTGCTACTACAAGCATTAGTAAGGTACACATCAATAACATGTATATAAAATATACCTTTGTTCACTTTTCCATCCTTCTTATCCGCCAAATACTTGGGGCAGTTCCGCTTCCAGTGTCCAGTCCCTTTGAAGTAGAAGCACTCAGTTTTAGGCTTGGCTCCAGACTTGGGTTTCTTCGCGGGAGTAGCAACTGTCTTGCTATTCTTCTTGAAGTTCCCCTTCTTTCCCTTGCCCTTTTTCTTGAAACTAGTGATCTTGTTAACCATCAACACTTGATGCTTCTTTTTGATTTCTACCTCCGCAGCTTTGAGCATAGTGAAGAGCTCGGGAATTGTCTTCTACATCCCTTGCATATTATAGTTCACCACGAAGCCTTTATAGCTTGGTGGTAGTGATTGAAGAACTCTATCAATAACACTATCTTCGTCAAATTTGCAACCAAGTTGAGTCATGTGATTGTAGTACCCAGACATTCTGAGCAAGTGTTCACTGATAGAACTATTCTCCTCCATCTTGCAGCTATAGTACTTGTTGGAGACTTCATATATCTCAATTCGGGCATTTGCTTGAAATATTAACTTCAACTCTTGGAACATCTCATATGCTCCATGACATTCAAAACGTATTTGAAGTCCCGATTCTAAGCCGTAAAGCATGGCACACTGAACTATCGAGTAGTCATCAGAACGAGCTTGCCAGACGTTCTTAACATCCGGAGTTGCTCCTGCAGCAGGCCTGTCACCTAGCGGTGCTTCCAGGACATTATTCTTCGGTGCAGCAATGAGGATAATCCTCAAGTTACGTACCCAGTCCATGTAGTTGCTACCATCATCTTTCAACTTAGCTTTCTCTAGGAACACATTAAAATTCAAGGGAACGGTAGCACGGGCCTTTGATCTACAATAACATAGATATGCAAAAACTATCAGGACTAAGTTCATGATAAATTAAAGTTCAATTAATCATATTACTAAAGAACTCCCACTTAGATAGACATCCCTCTAGTCATAAATGATCACGTGATCCAAATCAACTAAACCATGTCCGATCATCACGTGAGATGGAGTAGTTTTCAATGGTGAACATCTTATGTTGATCATATCTACTATATGATTCACGCTCGACCTTTCGGTCTCCAGTGTTACGAGGCCATGTCTGTACATGCTAGGCTCGTCAAGTTTAACCCGAGTATTCTGCATGTGCAAAACTATCTTACACCCGTTGTATTTGAACGTAGAGCTTATCACACCCGATCATCACGTGGTGTCTCGGCACGACGAACTTTCGCAACAGTGCATACTCAGGGAGAACGCTTGTACCTTGAAATTTTTTAAGGGATCATCTTATAATGCTACCGTTGTTCTAAGCAAAATAAGAAGCATAAAAAGATAAATATCACATGCAATCAAAATATGTGACATGATATGGCCATCATCATCTTGTGCTTTTGATCTCCATCTCCAAAGCATCGTCATTATCTCCATCGTCTCCGGCTTGACACCATGATCTTCATCGTAGTGCCATGGTCGTCTCGCCAACTATTGCTACTACTACTATCGCAAACTCATAGTGATAAAGTAAAGCAATTACATGGCCTTCGCAATTCATACAATAAAGAGACAACCATAAGGCTCCTGCCGGTTGCCGATAATTTTACAAAACATGATCATCTCATACAATAACATATAACTCATCACGTCTTGACCATATCACATCACAACATGCCCTGCAAAAACAAGTTAGACGTCCTCTACTTTGTTGTTGCAAGTTTTACGTGGCTGCTACGGGCTTAGCAAGAACCATTCTTACCTACGCATACAAAAACTACAATGATTTTTCGTCAAGTGTGCTGTTTAAACCTTCACAAGGACCGGGTGTAGCCACACTTGATTCAACTAAAGTGAGAGAGACAGACACCCGCCGGTCACCTTTAAGAAACGAGTGCTCGTAACAGTGAAACCAGTTTTGCGTAAGCGTACGCGTAATGTCGGTCCGGGCCGCTTCATCTCACAATACCGCCGAATGAAAGTATGAAATGCTGGTAAGCAGTATGACTATTATCGCCCACAACTCATTGTGTTCTACTAGTGCATATCATCTACGCATAGACCTGGCTCATGATTCCACTGTTGGGGAACGTAGCATTTCAAAAAAAAAAAATCCTACGAACACGCAAGATCTATCTAAGAGAAGCATAGCAACGAGTGGGGAGAGTGTGTCTACGTACCCTCGTAGACCGAAAGCGGAAGCGTCTAGTGACGCGGTTGATGTAGTCAAACATCTTCACGATCCAACCGATCCAAGCACCGAACGTACGACACCTCCGCGTTCAGCACACGTTCAGCTCGATGACATCCCACGAGCTCTTAATCCAGTTGAGCGTCACGGGAGAGTTTCGTTAGCACGATGGCGTGGTGACGGTGATGATGAAGCTACCGGCGTAGGGCTTCGCCTAAGCACTGCAACGATATGACCGAGGTGTGTAATTGTAGGGAGGGGCACCATACACGGCTAAAATCAACTTGTGTGTCTATGGGGTGCCACCTCCCCACGTATATAAAGGAGGGAGGGGAGGAGGAGGTGCCCAAGGAGGAGGAGGCACGCCCTAGGGGGGGCAATCCTACTCCAAGTAGGATTCCCCCCTTTCCTAGTCCTAGTAGGAGAGGCGGAAGGAAGGGGAGGAGAAGAATAAGGAAAGGGGGGGCTGCCCCCCTAGTACAATTCGGTTTGGGCTAGGGGGGCCACGCGCCCCTAGCTGGCCGCGCCTCCTCTTCCTCCACTTGGGCCCATGTGGCCCAATAACCCCCCGGGAGGTTTCGGTAACCTCCCTGTACTTCAATATTTACCGATAACCCCCGGAACTCATCCGGTGTCCGAATATAACCTTCCAATATATGAATCTTTATGTCTTAGACATTCTGAGACTCCTCGTGATGTCCGTGATCACATCCGGGACTCCGAAATACCTTCGGTACAGCAAAACACACACACTCATAATACCAATCATCATCGAACGTTAAGCGTGCGGACCCTACAGGTTCGAGAACTATGTAGACATGACCGAGACTCATCTCCGGTCAATAAACAATAGCGGAACCTGGATGCTCATATTAGTTCCTACATATTCTACGAAGATCTTTATCGGTCAAACCACATAACAACATACGTTGTTCCCTTTGTCATCGGTATGTTACTTGCCCGAGATTTGATCGTCGGTATCATCGTACCTAGTTCAATCTCATTACCGACAAGTCTCTTTACTCGTTCCGTAATTCATCATCTCATGACTAACTCATTAGTCATTTGCTTGCAAGGCTTATTATGATGTGTATTACCGAGAGCGCCCAGAGATACCTCTCTGACATTCAGAGTGACAAATCCTATTCTCGATCTATGCGAACACCACAAACACCTTCGGAGACACCTGTAGAGCATCTTTATAATCACCTAGTTACGTTTTGTCTATGTATTCACACATGTACTAAGTTTCCGGTTAATACATTTCTAGCATGAATAATAAACATTTATCATGATATAAGGAAATACAAATGACAACTTTATTATTGCCTCTAGGGCATATTTCTTTCAGGATGGTGTAAGGAGCCAGCTCAATGGCCCACTTGGCCACCCGGCCCGTGGCATCCCGGTTTCCCATGATTTCAGCAAGCGGGGTAGTGCAGACAACTGTGATGGGATGCTCTAGGAAGTACTACTTCAGCTTCTTGGTGGCAAAGTACACGTCGTAGCACATCTTCTGGTAGTGGGGGTAGTTCTGCTTGGAGATGGACATCACCTTGCTCAGGTAGTAGACCGGCCTCTGGATCAACTGATCCTTGCCAGCTTCTGGATGCTCGACAACTATGACCATGCTGACGCCCCGATTGGTAGCAGCGATGTAGAGGAGCATGGGTTCTTTATCAGTCGGAGCAGCCAGAACAGGCGGCGTGGACAACATCCACTTGAGCTGGAGAAACATTTCGTCCGCTTGGTCGGACCACTCGAAGCCCTTGGTTTTCTTCATGAGCTGGTATAGGGGGAGGGCCTTCTCACCCAGTCGGCTCAGGAATCGACTGAGAGATTCCAAGTACCCGGTGCATTTTTGGACGTCCCACAGTCGGGTCAGCCTCTCCATCCGCTCAATGGCCTTGATCTTCGTGGGGTTGCACTCGATCCCGCGCTCAAAAACAAGGAAACCAAGGAGCTGTCTGGCTGGTACTCCAAAGACACACTTCTTCGAGTTGAGCTGATCTGGAAGCAGCGCTGGTTGGTGAAGGTTTCCTTGAGATCCTCCAAAAGGGTGCCGCGCTTCTCCGTCTTGACCACAGTTTCATCCACATAGACGTGGGCATTCCGACCGAGTTGTGGTAGGAGGCATTTTTGCATGAACCGTTGAAAGGTGGCACCGTTATTCCACAAGCCTAACGTCATGACAAGGTAGCAGAATGCGCCAAAGGGGGTGATGAAGGCAGTCTTCATCTGGTCTTTCTCATTCATCTTGATCTGCTGGTAGCCAGAGTAGGCATCCAGGAAACACAACAACTCGCATCCAGCTGTGGATTCTATCACTTGGTCGATCCGAGGCAAAGCAAACAGATCCTTGGGGCATGCCTTGTTCAGGCTGGTGTAGTCGATACACATGCGCCACTTGTTATTCTTCTTCAAAACGAGGACTGGGTTGGCAAGCCAGGCTGGGTAGAACACTTCCATGATGAAGCCGACTGCTACGAGCCGGGTGACTTCTTCACCAATGGTTCTTCTCTTCTCTCCTGATAGGCGGCATAGGGTTTGCTTGACTGGCTTGGCATCCGGCCTCACATTTAGCTTGTGCTCGGTGAAATCCCTCGGAACACCCGGCATGTCCTTGGGGAACGATGCAAAGATATCCTGATTCTCATAGAGGAAATCAGTGAGCTCGCTTTCCTATTTGGTATCAAGGTTGGAACCTATGACAACAAATAGCTCTGGGTGGGCCGGGGCCAAGATTATCTTCTTGGTCTCTTTGGCAGGCTTGAAGGAGGCCCCACCATCTGCCTCCTCGAGATCAGTCGGCACGGCCAACTGCTCGCCGGTCATGGCTCCCACCCAGTCGATGAGGCACTTTTCTTGGGTGATGACGAGGGACTCGGCCAACCAGGAGCTAGTCGCCGCACACTCGGCCGACTTCTTGTAGTCGCCGACTGATGACCCACAAGTGTAGGGGATCTATCATAGTCCTTTCGATAACTAAGAGTGTCGAACCCAACGAGGAGCAGCAGGAAATGATAGGTAGTTTTCGGTAAGGTATTTTCTGCAAGCACTGAAATTATAGGTAACAGATAGTTTTGTGATAAGGTAATTGGTAGCAAGTGACAAAAGGTAAAAGTAAATAAGGTGCAGCAAGGTGGCCCAATCCTTTTTGTAGAAAATGACAAGCCTGGACAAACTCCTATATAAAGGAAAGCGCTCCCGAGGACACATGGGAATTATCGTCAAGCTAGTTTTCATCACGATCATCTGATTCGTGTTCGGTACTTTGATAATTTGGTATGTGGGTGGACCGGTGCTTGGGTGCTGCCCTTACTTGGACAAGCCTCCCACTTATGATTAACCTCTAATGCAAGCATCTGCAACTACAAAAGAAGTATTAAGGTAAACCTAACCATAGCCTGAAACATATGGATCCATATCAGCCCCTTACGAAGCAACGCATAAACTAGGGTTTAAGCTTCTGTCACTCTAGCAACCCATCATCTACTTATTACTTCCCAATGCCTTCCTCTAGGCCCAAATAATGGCGAAGTGTCATGTAGTCGACGTTCACATGACACCACTAGAGGAGAGACAACATACATCTCATCAAAATATCGAACGAAGACCAAATTCACATGACTACTAATAGCAAGACTTCTCCCATGTCCTCAGGAACAAAAGTAACTACTCACAAGACATAATATTGTTCATGATCAGAGGGGTATTAATATGCACAATGGATCTGAACATATGATCTTCCACCAAATAAACCAACTAGCATCAACTACAAGGAGTAATCAACACTATTAGCAACCCACAGGTACCAATCTGAGGTTTGGGTACAAAGATTGGATACAAGAGATGAACTAGGGTTTGAGAGGAGGTGGTGCTGATGAAGATGTTGATGAAGATAGCCCTCCCCAAGATGGGAGACTTGTTGGTGATGACGGCGATGGCGATTTCCCCCTCCCGAAGGGAAGTATCCCCGGCAGAACAGCTCTACCGGAGCCCTAGATTGGTTTCCGCCTCGGTTCCGCCTCGAGATGGCGGCGTCTGGTCTCGAAAGCATCCTCCTATTTTTTTCCAGGTCAAAACACCTCATATAGGAGAAGATGGGCATCGGGGGCCTTCCAGCTGGCCCACGAGGCAGGGGGCGCGCCCTGGGAAGGGGGGCGCGCCCCCCACCCTCGTGGACAGCCGGTGGCCCCTCTCGTGGACTTCTTTCGCCAAATATTTTTTATATTTTCTGAAATGGCGTTATGTTGAGTTTTAGGGCTTTTGGAGTTGTGCAGAATAGGTTTCCAGAGTTTGCTCCTTTTCCAGCCTAGAATTCCAGCTGTCGGCATTCGCCCTCTTCATGTGAACCTTGTAAAATAAGAGAGAAAAGGCATAAGTATTGTGACAATACATGTAAGAACAGCCCATAATGCAATACATATCAACATATAAGTACGATGCAAAATGGATGTATCACCGACAATGGTGATGATGCCCTTGGGACCCGGCATCTTCATCTTCATGTACGCGTAGTGCGGGACCATCATGAACTTGGCCATGGCCGGCCAGCGCAAGAGCGCATGGTAGGGGCTGTCCAAGTCGGCCACCTCAAACCAGATGGGCTCACGACCGAAGTGATTATAGTCGCCGAATAGGACGTTGATCTTGATCTTGCCGAGTGGTGAGTGGGAGAGCCTAGGAACGATGTCGTGGAACACGGTCCGGCTGGGCAGGAGCTAGTTCTCCTTGATGCCCAGCTTTTCCATGGAGTTGCGGTAGAGGATGTTGATGCCGCTGCAGCCGTCTATCAGGACTCGGGAGAAGTGGCAAGTCCGCCTCTTGGTGGAGAAGGTGGGATCCAACACCATGGCGTAGCCACCTGGCGTGGGCATCACAGCCGGATGGTCCTTCTGGCTCTAGGTGACAGATTTCTCGGACCAATGCATGTACTCGGGTACCTCTGGTACGACAGTGTTCACCTCACGATGTTGTTGCCGCGTGCTACGCTTGTCATTGGCTTCGCTCGTGAAGACGACATAGGTAGCGTGCACGTCGGAGAATTCGTCTTGGAGCATGTTGACAGGGTGGGCCGACTACTAAGGAGCCGGACCCGCCGGGCCGGGAGGAGGAGGCGGCAGAGCCTCTCCCTGGGTGATGCGGGCGAGCTAGTTGCACCGCCGAGTCGTATGGTTGGATGGCTTCGCACCGCTGGGGAACTTGCACGGGGCCTTGAGGGCCTGCTCGAAGGAGAGGGCCGGCTGCCAGGCGCCCTTGTTGCGCTGCTGATGCTTGGGGCCGAGCTGGCCAGCTGGCTGCTGGTATAGGTTCTCAATTGTTGCCACCTGCCGGCCGTTGGAAGCCGGCTCCGGGCCTTGCACTTGTTGTTGTTGTTGTTCTTCTACTACTGAGGCCGGCTAGAGTCGCCAGCCGGCGCCGGGGTTTCGGTGAGATCACCTTTTCGGATGTGTCAACACGGATCTTCGACTTCACGGAGGAGTCGGCCGTAGCGTATTTGTCCGCTACTACCAGGAGCTCATCCAGAGTGGTCGGCTCATCATGTAGGAGCTTGTGCTTGAGCAGGGTGCCCTCTCGGCACCCGGTGCTAAAGTACTTGATTGTTAGCACCACATGCACCCCTCGCAGGAGTTGCGCATCTCAGCCCAGCGTGTCAGGTAGTCGCGAGCGGACTCGGTCGGCCCCTGAACACCCATGGAGAGCTGGCGAGGCTTGGGGGGCGCTTGTAAGTCCTGTTGAAGTTACGCACAAAAGCTTCATTGAAGTCCAACCAGCTGTTGATGTTGTTGGGCTTGAGGCTGTTCAGCCATGTCCGGGCCGTGCCCTACAACATGAGCGGTACGTACTTCACGGCAACGCGCTTGTTGCCGTTGGCTATGCAGACCGCCATGACGTAGTTGATGAGCTAGTCCTCCGGCTTCATGGCACCGTTGTACTTGGGGTGCCACGTGGCAGCGAGAACCCTTTAGGAAAGGGCTCGTCGCGGATGCGGGGGCCGAAGCAGGCCGGGCCAACATCATCTTCTTCTTCCATCGCCTGGGACCGAGCCAGCTGCTCGAGCCGTTGGCGGGCGTCATAGTCGTCGACTCGCGGGCCCAGCCGCCCCCAGAGTCGGATGGTCAACTGGCACCGGAGAACCTGGCCTCTCCCTGCGGGGAGGCGGACGTGCATCCTGCTAGCACCGGCCTTCCTGGTTTGGGGGAGCTTGCTAGTTGGCCACGCTAGTGCGACGTGAGCGCTGGCTGCGACCAGGGACCGCCCCCGGGTTCTGGTTGTGGCCACCGCCACTAGGAGACCAGGAAGTCGCACCTTGCTCGTGGTGGGCCTCCGGGTGCTCGGCATGTTTGTCGGCTGCCAGCACACGTTGCAGGTGTCTTGCTGCGTGTTTTAGGCGTTGAGGAGCTCTTGGAGGCGCTCCATTTGGGCACGCAGCTCTTCACCCTCCCGATTTCAGAGGTCGTCTGCCACCACCTATGCAGCGCGCAGGTTCTGTGCCGACGTCTCTTATATCGGGCGTCCGGCTCCCCGCATACTCGCAATGGCCGCGTCGTGCTACCGATGGCACCAATCAGGATGGGCTCAGCGGCAACCGGTGTTCCGGCATTGATGCGGTTGATCTCGTGCTGGTTGGTGATACGTCTCCAACGTATCTATAATTTTGATTGTTCCATGCTATTATTTATGATGTTTTGGATGTTGAATGGGCTTTGTTATACACTTTTATATTATTTTGGGACTAACCTATTAACCCAAAGGCCCAGTCCATATTGCTGTTTTTTTGCCTATTTCAGGGTTTTAAAGAAAAGGAATATCAAACGGAGTCCAAACGGAATGAAACCTTCGGGAGAGATATTTTTGGAGCGATATCTTCACGGGAGACTTGAGAACCACATAATAGGGCACACGCGGTGTCCACGAGGGTGGGGGGGCGCCCCCCTAGAGGGCGCACCCCTTGCCTCATGGGCCCCACGTTGGTCCCCCGGTGCCCTCCTTCCTCCTATATATATCCATGTACCCTGAAAACATCAGAAGAGGAAAAAAAAACCCTAATTCCATCACCGCAGCCTTCTGTTCCCGTGAGATCCCATCTTGGGGCCTGTTCCGGAGCTCCACCGGAGGGGGGATCTACCATGGAGTGCTTCTACATCAACACCATCACCTCACCATGAGTTGTGAGTAGTTTACCATAGACCTTCGGGTCCATAGTTAGTACCTAGATGGCTTCTTCTCTCTCTTTGGATCTCAATACCAAGTTCTCATCGGTCTTCAAGGAGATCTATTCGATGTAATCTCTTTTTGCGGTGTGTTTGTTGAGATCCGATGAATTGTAGGTTTATGATCAAGATTATCTATGAGAAATATTTGGTTCTTTTCTGAATTCTTTTTTGTATGATTATAATATCCTTGCAAGTCTCTTCGAATTATCGGTTTGGTTTGGCCTACTAGATATATAGTTCTTCCAATGGGAGAAGTGCTTGGCTTTGGGTTCAATCTTGCGGTGTCCTTTCCCAGTGACAGTAGGGGCAGCAAGGCACGTATTGTATTGTTGCCATCATGGATAAAAATATGGGGTTTATATCATATTGCTTGAGTTTATCCCTCTACATCATGTCATCTTGCTTAAGGCGTTACTCTGTTCTTACGAACTTAATACTCTAGATGCATGCTGGATAGCGGTCGATGTGTGGAGTAATAGTAGTAGATGTAGAATCGTTTCGGCCTACTTGTCACGGACGTGATGCCTATATATAATGATCATGCCTAGATATTCTAATAAGTATCCACTTTTCTATCAATTGCTCGACAGTAATTCATTCACCCACCATAGAAGTCTGCTATCATGAGAGAAGCCACTAGTGAAACCTATGGCCCCCTAGTCTATTCTCAACATATCAATCTACAATCTACTTTACTTTACCGTTTTTACTTTTTGCTCTTATATCCAAAAATACCAAAAATATCAAACTATCATATCTATCAGATCTCACTTACGTAAGTGACCGTAAAGGGATTAACAACCCCTTATCGCATTGGCTGCGAAATTTTTATTTGTTTGTGCAGGTGCAAGGGACTCGCGCGTGGTCTCCTACTGGATTGATACCTTGGTTCTCAAAAACTGAGGGAAATACTTGCGCTACTGTGCTGCATCACCCTTTCCTCTTCGAGGGAATACAACACAAGCTCGAGAAGTAGCAAGAAGAATTTCTGGCGCCGTTGTCGGGGAGGCTTACGCAAAAGTCATATACCAAGTACCTATCACAAACCCTTATCCTTCGCATTACATTTATTTGCCTCTTGTTTTCCTCTCCCCCACTTCACCCTTGCCGTTTTATTTACCCTACTTTTTTGCCATGTGTTTTCTGTCCGCTTGCTTCTTGTTTGCTTGTGTGTTGGATTGCTTGCTTGTCACTATGGCTCATAATAGTACCAAATTGTGTGAGTTCTCCAATATCAACAATAATGATTTTATTAGCACTCCGATTGCTCCTATTACCAATGCTAAATCTTGTGAGATCAATGCTGCTCTGTTGAATCTTGTCATGAAAGATCAATTTTCCGGCCTTCCTAGTGAAGATGCCGCTACCCATCTAAACAACTTTGTTGATTTGTGTCATATGCAAAAGAAGAGGGATACGGATAATGATATTGTTAAATTGAAGTTATTTCCGTTTTCGCTTAGAGATCGTGCTAAAACTTGGTTTTCCTCTTTGCCTAGAAATATTATTGATTCATGGAATAAGTGCAAAGATGCTTTTATCTCTAAGTATTTTCCTCCTGCTAAGATCATCTCGCTTAAAAACGAACTTACGGATGATTATACAAAACTTTTATGCTGGCTTGAATTTTGCTTCTAGAAATCTTTTAGATTTGGCCGCAGGAGGCACTTTTATGGAAAGTACCTTAGGAGAAGCTACCAAACTCCTAGATAATATTATGGTCAATTATTCTCAATGGTACACTGAATGATCTACTAGTAAAAAGTGCATGCTATTGAAGAGATTAGTGTTTTGAGTGGAAAGATGGATGAACTTATGAAATTATTTGCTACTAAGAGTGCTTCTTCTGATCCTAATGATATGCCTTTATCCACGTTGATTGAAAATAATAATGAATCTTTGGATGTGAATTTTGTTGGTAGGAATAATTTTGGTAACAATGTGTCGGTGTACTAAGGTAGGGGTACCTCAGTACCCCAACTTGTGCACGGGCAGTTGCAGCTTCCCGCGGCAGGGTTTACCACGTGCTCGCCGGAGACCTTCCTACTCCATGTCAGGCCATTCAAAAACAAAGTATACAAGACAGAAGATCGAGACCCCGGCAAGCGGAGCTTGCCGGGAAGGCCGCTCCAGGCTCAAAGTTACCTCACTCACGCAAGGCCCTGGCAAGAGGAGCTTGCCAGGAAGACTAGAAGATTACATCATAGAAGACACGCCTCGGCGCTATATGCGTCCCGGCGAGGGCCCGGGGAGCGACAAGCTTCAGAGCCCGGCAAGCTCCCGGGCCCGGCAAGGTCAAGACCCCGGCAAGGTGCTTGCCGGGAGAGTTGCGCTGTGTGCCCGCGCTCCAGCTCATCGGCCCACGCGTCGCCCTGGGGCCATTCCAGGGACGCGTGGCAGATGGCTGTGCAGCCTGGGGGACACGGTGGCACTCCACGGTGGTGAAGCCATCGCCGTGGCGAGCGGAGACGCAAGGGCGGGAGCTTTTGGGGTCGACGGCGACGGGCATTAAATGCTCTTGTCCCCCACTGTCAAAGTAGGTAGCGACCACTGTTCGCGCACTGTAGCTCCACTATTCCCGCACTGTTACAAATACCACCTCTTTTACATTTTTACCCCTTTCTCTTACGTTGACACCTGTCGGTGACCCCTTGCATTATAAAAGGAGGCCCATGCACAACGTGGGGGGGCGTCCGGAACCCAGATCGCTCATACGCTCGGTGTAGCTAGTTCTTCAAGCTCCCGAGCTCCCCAACTCAATACACAACTAAGCAGGAGTAGGGTTTTACGCGTCCACCGCGGCCCGAACCTGGGTAAACTGCCCGCGTGCTCGCTACGATCTGCTCTTCATGCTCCCTCCGCCCTCTTACCGCACAGACAAGGGGCTCCGGTCCCATAGGTGTTCGTGGCGGACAGTTTCCCCCGACATCTTTGGCGCGCCAGGTAGGGGGCGTCGAGGTTGTGCGAATCTGATCCGGCGTTCACGCGGGCGCATTCTTCATCAACCTCTCCAGTTTTATCAGCAACTTCGTCAGCAACAGCACCATGGCCCCGAAGAAGAAGGCTTCGGAGGTCGGAGGCCCATCTGCGTCTCATCCGCCGCCACCAGAACCAACGGTGGGCGGGGGAGACGCCGTCGGAAGGGTGGTAGCCGGCGAAGACACTCGCGGCGCCACCAAATCCAAGGACAGGACGGACGACCGAGCCTCGGTCTCCGTGGACGCGCCGCGTCCATCTCAGCACACGACAACCCAGCAGCGCCATGTCACAGGAGGTGGCATCCGCTTGCTGGGCCAAGGGCAAACCGGAGGTTCGCGGGATGCCCCGGGCCAACGTCCGGGCACAAGCAAAGCGAAGGCGCCGGGGCGGGACCCTGCTCCTTCTAACGCTGTTAGGAGTCCGAGCATATCCCGCTCCTCGCACCGCTCGCCCCCGTTCCCCTCCACTCCAGCAGAAGCGCTCACAAGGGCGCAACTGCTCCTCGACTTCCCTCCAGCGGCAGACAAGGCCGAAGACTGGAGGGCAACCATCCAGAGCCTGATCGCCTTCGCCAATAACGACTCTCCACAGCAGCCGGCGACCTCACGGCCGCGGCAAGCTGAGAAGACGAAGGCCGACGGAGGCAAGACCGCCGGGGGTGCGACAACCGTGCACTCCCCGCCACAGAAGCAGAAAACGCCGCCCCGCCGGAACAACGCCGACGACGGCTCCACGGCATCGTCGGATCCGCGGGCCCGTCGGGACCAGCGCCAGGTCCTCGACGACCGGCGACAAGAAGACGCTCGAACAACGATCGAGCGCCGCCGAGAAGCTCGGCGACAATCAGACCAGAGGGCTGGAGACGCTGTCGACGCGCGCGCGCCCGGTGAACCAGGCGACTTGCCGTACGCGGCAGGCTGCCCTGCATTTACCCGTGAGCTGCGGCGCGTCCAGTGGCCCAGCATGAAGAATTTCAAGCCCGACGTACCGGAGAAGTACGACGGCAAAACGCACCCCTCGGAATTCCTCAGCGTTTACACCATCGCGGTGCAAGCTGCCGGGGGATGCGACGAGAAGGTTTTGGCGAACTACTTCCCGCTCGTGCTAAAGCCGAACGTTCGTTCCTGGCTTATGCACTTGCCGGAAGGTTCCATTTCTTCTTGGGCGGATCTTTGCCACCAGTTTGTTGGCGCCTTCACCGGCGGCCACAAACCCCACGGCCAGGAGAGCGATCTCCACATTCTGGCCCAGAAGGAAGGAGAACCCCTGCGCAAGTACATCCAACGCTTCAGCCGTGTACAGCACAACATCCCCGACGTCCACCCTGCCGCGGTTATCAGCGCGTTCCACCAGAACGTGCGTAACCGCCGCATGCGTGAAGAAATGGCCATGACCAAGATTCGGGATGTCAGCGAGCTCTATGCTCTGGCTGACAAGTGCGCACGCGCAGAAGAGGGGAGGAGACTCCCCGGGGAGGATGCTGGCGCAGGGGGAAGCGACGGCGACGACGCCGCCCCGGCAAAGAAGGGCCGGCGGCGGAACAATAGGAGGAAAAACAAGAAGGAAGTGCTTGCCGTCGAGAAGTCCGGCAAGGAGGCTCCCGCCAAGCAAACGCAGGCTGGCGGCTCCGGCAAGGAGCCTGCCCCTGTAGCGGCAGCCGACAAGCAGGACGGCTCCGACAAGCAATACTGTAAGATCCACCGCACCAAAGGCCACGACTTCTCCAACTGCAAGCGCGTCGAGTACCTCGTCGAGCAGCAGAAAGGTGAGTACGAGAGGCGCAACAAGGAGAAGGCCCAAGGTGACGGGGGAGAGCCAAGCAAGAAGCGGCCGTTCAATGGCCGGGGAGGACGCCGCGGCAAGGCCAAGCAGCGGCAAGGTGATCGACCTCCCCGGGGCCGCGACAAGGATGAAGAGGACGACGACGAAGACATGGAGGATGAGGATAACAGCAAGCAGGAGTTCCAGAAAGCCACGGAGGTCCTGTGCGTCGACGGTGGCGCCTCTCTGCACACCTCCCACCGCCAGCTAAAGCAGTGGGTGCGTGAGGTGAATGCAGCAAAGCCGCCCGTGGAGTCGCGCAGGCTCCTCAAATGGTCCAGCACGCCCATCATTTTTGATCTTGAGGATCACCCTGACCGCACCACTGCGGTCGGGTGCTTGCCGATGCTGGTCTCACCCACCATCCGCAACCTCAAGGTCACCAAAATGTTGGTTGACGGCGGGGCCGGGCTGAACTTGATCTCCTCTGCTGTGATCAAGAAACTCCAAATTCCAGATGGCGAGCTCGAAGAGACCGGTTCTTTCCAAGGAATCAACCCGGGAAGGAGCAAGCCCAAGGGGAAGATCACTCTGCCGGTGACCTTTGGCGGGGAGCTCAACTTCAGAACTGAGCGCATCACTTTCGACGTCGCCGATATTCCATTACCATACAATGGAATACTCGGCCGTCCCGCCCTCGCCAAGTTCATGGCAGCTTCCCACTATGCTTACAACGTACTTAAGATGCCGGGGCCGATAAGCGTCATCACTGTCCACGGCGACAAGAAGGATGCGCTTGTCTGCGCCGACAAGATCTACCGGGATGCAGCAGCCGCAGCAGAAAAGGATACACTTACCGCCGAAGCTCCCGGGGGGAAGAAGACGAAGACCAAGTCCGGCAAGTGATCTGGGGCCCACTCCGGCAACCGCACCTCCTCGGAGTGCTGCGCTGCCGTCGAGGACGTCCCATCGAGCTCCACCGGCAAGTGTAAGAAAGGGATGGCCGCTCCTCCGGCAACCAAGAAGGTGTCCGCCAAGGAGGACGGTACTGGTGGTACCTTCACCATCAGTGCCACGCTTGACAGCAAATAGGAAAGCGCGCTCGTTGCCTTCATGCGGGCGAATGTCGATGTGTTTGCCTGGCAACCATCTGACATCCCCGGTGTTCCCAGGAAGGTAATTGAGCACAAGCTTGCTGTCTGTCCTCATGCGCGGCCCATCAAGCAGAAGGTGAGAAAGCAAGCCGTGGAGCGCCAAGAATTCATCAACGAAGAGATCAAGAAGTTAGAGGCAGCAGGCCTAGTTAGAGGTGTGATCCATCCGACGTGGTTAGCAAACCCAGTCGTCGTGCGCAAGGCCAACGGGAAGTGGAGACTGTGTATTGACTTCACCGATGTGAATAAAGCATGTCCCAAGGATCCATTCCCCTTGCCACGCATTGACCAGATCGTTGACTCCACTGCCGGATGTGAGCTACTCTCTTTTCTTGATGCATATTCAGGCTACCACCAGATCTTTATGGCTAAAGAAGATGAAGAGAAGACCGCATTTATCACTCCATGTGGCATTTATTGCTTCATACGCATGCCATTTGGACTGAAGAATGCAGGATCAACATTTGCAAGGGTAGTGCACACTGCTTTCGAGCCACAGATCCACAGAAACGTAGAGGCTTACATGGATGACATTGTGGTGAAGAGTAAGAGCAAGGAAACCCTGATCCAAGATTTGGAAGAAACATTTCAGAACCTGCGCAGGATACAGCTCAAGTTGAACCCCGAGAAGTGCGTCTTCGGAGTTCCCTCCGGCAAGCTTCTCGGGTTCTTTGTGTCACAGAGGGGGATTGAAGCTAACCCCGACAAGATTAAAGCCATTGAGCAGATCGAAGCCCCGAAGCGCGTCAAGGATGTCAGAAGGCTTGCAGGTTGTGTGGCTGCCCTCAGTAGGTTCATTTCGAAATCTGCAGAACGCGCCTTGCCTTTCTTCAAAATCTTGAAGAAGGCAGGTCCCATGAAGTGGACTCCAAAAGCGGAGGCAGCGCTGCAAGATTTGAAACGGTACCTATCCTCCACTCCAATACTTGTCGCACCTAGACCACAGGAAAGGTTGCTGCTGTACCTAGCGGCAACCAACCAGGTGGTTAGTGCTGCGTTGGTAGCGGAGAGGGAGCCCGACGAGGAATCTGCACCACCGGCAAGCGAATCCAGCGACAAGCAGGGGGCTGCTCCGGCAAGCTCTGGCCCCGACAAGAACAACTCTGCACAGGAACAGGAAGAAGTGCGGAAGAAGATGGTGCAGCGCCCGGTGTATTTTGTAAGTTCCCTTCTCCAAGGGGCTAGATCAAGATACTCTGGTGTGCAAAAGTTGCTTTTCGGCCTCCTCATGGCCTCGAGAAAGCTGCGCCATTACTTCCAGGCACATGAGATAACAGTGGTCACTCGCTTTCCGCTGAAGAGGATATTGCACAACCCAGAAGCAACAGGCAGGATCGTTGAGTGGGCACTGGAGCTGTCGAGCTTTGGACTCAAGTTTGAAAGTACTTCAACCATACAGAGCCGAGCTTTGGCAGAATTCATAGCTGAGTGGACCCCAACGCCCGATGAAGAAGTCCAAGAAACAAGTGCACCCGTACAAGAAGCGACAAGTGAATGGGTAATGTATTTTGACGGTGCCTTCTCGCTGCAAGGCGCCGGTGCTGGCGTGGTACTCATCGCGCCCACCGGAGAGCACCTCAAATATGTTATCCAGATGCACTTTCCCAGGGAGCAAGCGACAAACAACACTGCTGAATATGAAGGCTTGCTTGCCGGCCTCAGGATTGCGGCCGAACTTGGGATCAGGAAGCTGATTGTACGAGGAGATTCTCAGTTGGTGGTCCGGCAAGTCAACAAGAGTTATCAGAGCCCTTTGATGGAAGCTTATGTAGATGAAGTGAGGAAGCTTGAGGAGCACTTTGAAGGTCTGCAAATGGAGCATGTCCCGAGAGCTCAGAATGAAATAGCAGATGGCCTTTCAAAGTGTGCTTCGATGAAGTTACCTGTAGAACCAGGGACCTTCTTGCTCAAGCTGACTCAACCATCCGTTACACCATCAATTGGGCAGTCCAAGAAGAGAAAGTTGGTCTCAGGCGACTACTTGCCGGCGGATCTTCCTGAAACCGCCGCCAAGGTCCCCAAGATCAGCAACCAGAACGCTGAGGAATAGTTTGCTCCTGCAGATCCCCGGGTCTGTACAGTTGAAGCAAGCGTTCCCGACAAGCCTCGCCCCGGCGAGCTTGCCGGGGGACCTTCAGCTCCGGCAGAGCCAGAGGTTCTTGCCGTAGAAGCCGAGGTCCCCGCAGCGGCCCTCATGCCTTTAGTCCTTGCCGTTGAGCCCCAAGCTCCGGCACGGGCACAGCAGATCGTCCGTTTTCTGCAAACTGGAGAACTTCCCGACGACCCAGAAGAAATAGAGAAGATAACCAGGCAGTCAAGTATGTACCAGTTCGTGGATAACGAGCTATACAGAAGAAGACTCAATGGTGTCAGACTGAAGTGCATCTCCAGGGAAGATGGACAGAAGCTGTTGGCAGAAATACACGGAGGCATATGCGGCCACCACATTGGCGCGAGGGCGCTTGCCGGGAAGGCTTTCCGGCAAGGGTTCTTTTGGCAAGAAGCCCTCCAAGATGCAACTGCACTAGTAACCAAGTGTAAAGCGTGCCAATTCCATGCGAAGCAAATTCATCAGCCAGCTCAAGCTCTCCAAACAATTCCTTTGTCCTGGCCCTTCTCGGTCTGGGGGCTCGATATCCTCGGCCCCTTCCCCCGAGCCGTCGGGGGCTTTGAGTACTTGTACGTTGCAATCGACAAGTTCACAAAGTGGCCAGAAGTGGAGCCAGTGAGAAAGGTGACAGCACAGTCAGCGGTCAGGTTCTTCAGGTCGATTGTTTGCCGTTTCGGGATCCCTAACAGGATCATCACCGACAACGGTACACAATTCACAAGTCGCACCTTCATGCAGTACGTCCAAGACCTTGGAGCCAAGGTCTGTTTCGCTTCTGTTGCTCACCCGAGGAGCAACGGTCAAGCGGAGAGGGCCAATGCTGAAGTGCTGCGCGGACTCAAGACAAGAACCTTTGACAGGCTGCGCAAGTGCGGAAGAAATTGGATAGAGGAGCTACCGGCGGCTCTTTGGTCAATCAGAACGACACCAAATCGAGCCACCGGACAGACACCCTTTGCTCTAGTCTATGGAGCAGAGGCAGTTCTCCCCACGGAACTCGTATACGGATCTCCTCGAGTGCTCGCTTATGATGAGCTCGAGCAAGAGCAACTGCGGCAAGATGACGCATTGCTCCTCGAGGAGGAACGTCTCCAGGCTGCTGTACGAGCTGCTCGATACCAGCAAGCCTTGCGCCGCTATCATAGCCGCAAGGTTAAGGCCAGGAGTCTCGAGGAAGGCGACCTTGTTCTTCGGCGTGTTCAGTCCGCCAAGAATTCCAACAAGTTGACGCCGAAGTGGGAAGGCCCTTATCGGGTGAGACAAGTCACGAGGCCCGGCGCCGTCCGCCTCGAGACCGAAGAAGGCTTACCGGTGAGCAACTCCTGGAACATAGAGCATCTTCGCAAGTTTCACCCATAAGGCGCGGTTGCCGTGATCCGCTCCGGCAACCACCTTTTGTACAAGCTTTGCCGCTGTTGCATGTAACCCTTTGTACAAAGCCGGGCGCAGACCCCGTGCATCAGTAAAGATTCTATGTTTTGCGCTATTTGCCTTTTGCATGTTTTTCTTTGCTATTTGCATGCGTTATTTGGCATCTTGTGCAACATACACATCCGGTAAGCATTAGAACGCCGAAAGGCCATGTACTTGTTTCCCTCTTCTTTTCCTTTGCCTCTTAAGCAGAAGGAACGTTCCTCGCGCACAAGTTTGCCAGGGGGGAAGGAGATGGAAGAGGAACCAAGTGCTATTCAAGAAAGAGAAGCCTTACCAAGAAGCAAGCAATATATGAAAGCTAAGTTATTAGAATTTGACCAGTTCAAATTTTTAAATTTTAGTTGTCTTCCTTGAACAATCACACTTTGTATGGAAAACCTGTGCGTGGAGGAACCTACCCGTAGCTAGCCGCACCCTTGTCTTGTTTCCGAGTACGCTCAACGATTTAAGTGAGCTGCGACAAGTGTCGCGCCCTTGCTTCGTTTTCGAGTTCGCTTAGCAAGCTAAGTGCGTTGCGACTAGCTGCGGCAAGGTTGCTTGCCGGTGAGACCTTGGCCAGCAGGCTGCTCAGAGTCCAGCACTCAGCGCTCGCGGCAAAGGCCCCTTGCCGGCAAGCTCCCCGGGAGCGTAGGGTGAAAAGCATACAAAGTAAAGGACCAAGACAAGGAAGATAACATTGCACTGATTGATCAAAATAAGATAAATATCTTACAAAAGATAACTTGTCCCAGCGATTAATGAGTTCATAACACCCTATGCAGCAACAAAAAGAGATAAAAATAAAGGAAGCCTAATCTACGCGGTCGCCCTCGATCCTGGAGATCTTGTTCACCTTGGCGATGATGTGGGCGACCTGCTCCTTCAGCACCTCCATATTTGCGTCGGCCGGCAGGCTGCGGAGAACGTTGGTGAGGTTTATGCCGGGATTGCGGTATACAATCTTCGTCAGCACACGCTCCAAGGTTCCCGTGCAGAGCAGGCGCGACTCCTCGGCCAGCTGCGCGGGGATCTTCTTCCGAAGACCTGCAAGAGCCGGCGCAATCCCTCTGAAGAAGAGGCTGAGTTTGGCGCTGTGAGGGAGGTTCGGGTCCGGAGAGTAGATGAGATGCTCAACTTTCAGCGCCAGCAGCTCCTGGTCGATGTTGGACGCGGAAGATACCAAGTCCTCGGTCCATACCTCAACGGTACGGCGGAAGTTCTCGGCCGCTTTGTTGGTGCTGTCCACCAAAGTGCGCTCCTTGCGGAGCTCCTCCTTCAGCTTGGTCTCCCGATCCCGGACGGCATCAAGCGAGTCCTTCAGCGTGGAGACCTTCAGCTCCAGATCCTCGATGGAGTCCTTGGCGGCCTTCAGCTCGTCTCCCTTCTCAGAAAGACGCACCTGGAGTTCTGAGTTGGTGTGGGCGTCCTTCTCGCGCTCTATGTTGAGCGCGGCGACCTTCTCCACGCTCGCCTTCAGCGACTCCTCCAGCTGCGCGACCTTGGCGGCAAGCTCCTCCTTGGCGGTCTCCGTGGCAGCCGCGGCGGCTTTCGCCTCTTTCAGCTCCCCGCCAAGGGCCTGCTCCCGAGCGACAAGGTCTTCCTCGTGGGAGTCGAGGTTGACCTTCCGCTGGGCGAGCTCTCCTTCTCGCCGGGACAGCTCCACCCCGGCAAGCCGCTGCTGCTCTTCGGCCTCGGCCTTCTCCAGCAACCACTCTTGATACTCCCCGGCGAGTCGCTCGCGCTCCTCCGCCACCTCGCGGAGGGCAGCCTGGTTGGCGGCGCTGAGCTCCGCCGCGCGCTTCTCCATCTCCGCGGCGGCCTTGGCGGCAAGGGCCTCCCGAGAAGCAAGCTTCGCCTGCCTGGCCCGGTAAAGGGCCAGGAGCTGGTGAAGCAGCTTCTCCTCCTCGGGCCCGTCGCTTCCGCCGGGCGCCTCGACGATCTTCAAGCCCGCGGAGGCGAGGACCTCTCCGTCAAAGGCCTCGCCCTCCGCGGGAGCTCGCGACGAAGAACCCCACGGCACCTGGATGAATACGCCGTTGGGGGCTTCAAGGTAGTAGCCGGCCTGCTCCTTTCCGGCGGAGGGGTCGGCGGCCGGCGCAGCACTTGATGCTCCCGCCGCCTCCGGGCCGGCGGTGCGGTCACTGTCCCCCTCCCCGGCCGCTGCGTCCGCAGCCGGAGCGGTCTCCTGCGCGGCCGACTCGGTGGCTCCCGCCGTGTCCTCGGCGACAGGGGCGTCGCCGCCGCCACCCTGCGCGCCCTCCTCCTCGATGATGATGACTTCCGTCTCCATCTGCTCGGGGGGAGGAGGATCTAGAAGAAGAAGAAGAAGAAGAAGAAGTTCAAGCAAATATCCAAAAAGAAACAACTCCAAGAAGACAAAGTAACAAGTCCTACCTTGGCGGACGTCGTCAGCGGCGGGCTCCCTCGCCGGAGAGCTCTGCCTTGGCGGAGTGGCCGCCCTCGCCGGGCTGCTCGCCCTTGGCGGGGTACTCGCCCTTGGCGGAGTACCCGCCCTTGGCGGAGCGCTCTCCCTTGCCGGGGAGTTCGGCCTTGGCGGGGACGGCGGGGCCTGCGGCTCCTCGGGGGCGACCTCTGGACGCTCCTGCGGCTGTGGCTCCACCTCTGCACAAGTCAAGACAAAATAATCAGGACATTAGCACAAGAACAGATGCTCAAGTGCACCCGAAAAATGGAAGTACAGTACCCAGACTTACGCTGGGGGCTGCTCCTCGGAGCAGCACTCGGGTCCGGCAAGCTTGGCTCCGGCACGTCCCCAGTCGCCGCGGCGGGCGAGTCGTCCGCGACCTCGACCACGGGCACCTTGGCTTTCTTTGCCACTCGCTCCGCCAAGGTCCTGAAATCAAAGCAAGACACAAGATTAGCATCAACAATAATCAAGACGAAATTTGAGAAGATGAAGGATGTCGAGTTCTTACTCCTGCTGCTCCTAGTCGTCGTCGCTCAAGGCGGAGAAGTCAAACTCCACCTGGGGCGCGTCTGCGCAAGGAGCGGGAGGCGAAGACTCCCTCGGGCGCTTGGCGGTCCCTGGGGCTGGGGGCTGCGAAGACCCAGCCCCTGTGGTAGCCGGGGCCCGGGGAGCGGGCGGAGCCGCCGCTCCGCTCCGTGAAGACTCCTGTCCGCTCGGCACCGACTTGCGAGGCGCCTCTGCCGTGGCCTGCGTGCGGGCCGCCTCCGCCGTGGCTGGTGCGCCGGTCGCCCCTGGCGCAGCTTGGCTCCCCCGGGGGGCTCGCGCTGCCCAGCGAGCTGGTTGTTGCCGGGGCGCCTGCGCCCTCGCCCCCGTCGCCGTCTTGCGGAGACGCTTCAGTGGAGACCGCCTAGGGCTTGCCCGGGGCGGGGAGGTCTCCGACGACGAGGAGATGTCGTCGGCGTAGAGCTCCGTAGACCCGCCGGAGTCCTCGGCGGCCTCGGCGTCCTCCTCCTCCTCCCCGGCGGGCTTGCTGGGCCCGGTGTCCTGCGCCGCGGCCTCCTTCCCTCCGGCGCCTCCGCTCCTTCCGGCGCCTCCGCTCCCTGCGGCGCCCCTGTTCCCTCCGACGGCGTTGCCTCTCGCCGCGGCCTCCGTCTGGATTCCGATGATCCCGGAGTGCCTCAAGGATGGGACCCCGGCGAGCTCGTCGGGAGGCAGCTGCAATAGCCTGCGGATCTCCGCCTCCTCCGCTTGGCAGGACGCTTCCGCAGCATCTGCCTCCTCGGGCGTGTAGCCGAACTCTCCCGCCGCTGCGGCTGCGGCGGCCTCTTCAACCCGAGATGCGATGTACGCTATCTCCTGGTCGGTGGTGTCCCGTGTCAGCTCCCGAGTCTCGTTCTTGTTCTTCGCCACCTCCACAAGGTTGTCGAAGAAGCTGAGGATGTCTGATGGCGTGGGCGGAATCCATGTGCGGTCCACGCCGTGCGAATCACACGCGGGCATCATGGCGCGAAGAGGATCGCAGGCCGTGCTGTTGCAAAGGGGCACCACTCCCCGGGGCCCCCTGAACCATTCCGGGTGGGCCGGGTCGTGCTTAAACAGCTCCCGGACCATCCCCTTCAGCTCCAGCGACGTGAAGTTAAAATTGAGCCCGGGGCGCAGCCTCATGATATCCGCCGAGTTGCCGTACTCCCAGGCCGGCCTTTTCCTGTCTTGGAGAGGGGCGATGCGGCGGCGGAGGAAGTCTGTGCCTACTTCTGCGACAGACAACCTAGCTGTCCGGAGACGGAGAATCCTAATGAGGGCGACGTTGAGCTTGCCGTCGTCCGAATCCAGCTCGCTCCAGTCCCTGCCGCGCACGATGGGCGTTGTGCGCGGCGCGGTGAAGGGTTGCGGCTGGTCCTCGACGATCCAACACCATTCAGCACGCCACTCCTCCCACTTGCCGCGGAGCTCCCCCGGCAAGTAGGACTCCTTCTTGTTCAGACGAAAAACCCAAGATATTCCTCCGGAGAGGGGGGCGCCGGCCTCTGCTCTAGGGGTGAA
Source organism: Secale cereale (assembly GCA_902687465.1). Taxonomy (NCBI): domain Eukaryota; kingdom Viridiplantae; phylum Streptophyta; class Magnoliopsida; order Poales; family Poaceae; genus Secale; species Secale cereale. The sequence goes on along the minus strand of LR738714.1, from coordinate 139,937,097 downwards.
GAAGTGCCTAAACAACGCTACGTTTGGGTGTATTCCTATATAGTTTTCGCACATGTGTGCGAAAACCGCCATTGTGAGGATGGCGTTGGGGGTGAAGTCAAGAAGGTGGAGGCCGTAGGTGTGCATTATGTCATAGAAGAACTCAGAAAAAGGAGGGCAAAGACCGCAGTGGAAGAAGGCTGCGAAGAAATAGTACCCGCCGGGGTAGTTGTCCTTGGCGGCGGCCGGATAAGCTCGAGTGCGGGGGTGCGCCTTGGTTCCCTTGGACCAGAACAAGTAATACTTTTTCCAGAGCTCCCGCGCGCTGAGCCTCGGCGGGAAGACGAGGTTCCGCTTCCGATACAAGGCAAGCCTCGCCGCTTGCTCCGCCTTCTCCTTCTTGGTCTTCTCCGCCTTCGCCTTCTCGGTCTTCGGGGCCATGGCGGAGGCGGCGGAGGAAGGGGGGGGGGGCGAAGAGCCCGGCGGTGCCGGGGATGCAAACGGCGGCGGCGGAGGTGTGGAGGCGGAGCGCAAAGGGGATCTCTGGAGGAGGAAGAGGATGCAATGAAAGCGTAAGGAGGGGAACCGCTCCTGCTTCCTCTGCTTTTATGGGGAAGTGGGGGGCGTTTCGCTCTTTCCATTAAAAGAACGTGGGCACGTCCCATCCCACGACGCCGCAATCGACGCGTGCCGTTACAGGGGGATGCGGCGGATGCGGAAGTGGATTCGGCGCGCTGTGGGCCGCGTGTGCCCGTGCACTGTTTTGGGCCTGGCCCAACAGCGCTCGGCACCGTGTGTGGCCCAGGCCCGGGGGCTCCTGTCGGTGTACTAAGGTAGGGGTACCTCAGTACCCCAACTTGTGCACGGGCAGTTGCAGCTTCCCGCGGCAGGGTTTACCACGTGCTCGCCGGAGACCTTCCTACTCCATGTCAGGCCATTCAAAAACAAAGTATACAAGACAGAAGATCGAGACCCCGGCAAGCGGAGCTTGCCGGGAAGGCCGCTCCAGGCTCAAAGTTACCTCACTCACGCAAGGCCCTGGCAAGAGGAGCTTGCCAGGAAGACTAGAAGATTACATCATAGAAGACACGCCTCGGCGCTATATGCGTCCCGGCGAGGGCCCGGGGAGCGACAAGCTTCAGAGCCCGGCAAGCTCCCGGGCCCGGCAAGGTCAAGACCCCAGCAAGGTGCTTGCCGGGAGAGTTGCGCTGTGTGCCCGCGCTCCAGCTCATCGGCCCACGCGTCGCCCTGGGGCCATTCCAGGGACGCGTGGCAGATGGCTGTGCAGCCTGGGGGACACGGTGGCACTCCACGGTGGTGAAGCCATCGCCGTGGCGAGCGGAGACGCAAGGGCGGGAGCTTTTGGGGTCGACGGCGACGGGCATTAAATGCTCTTGTCCCCCACTGTCAAAGTAGGTAGCGACCACTGTTCGCGCACTGTAGCTCCACTATTCCCGCACTGTTACAAATACCACCTCTTTTACATTTTTACCCCTTTCTCTTACGTTGACACCTGTCGGTGACCCCTTGCATTATAAAAGGAGGCCCATGCACAACGTGGGGGGGGGGGGTCCGGAACCCAGATCGCTCATACGCTCGGTGTAGCTAGTTCTTCAAGCTCCCGAGCTCCCCAACTCAATACACAACTAAGCAGGAGTAGGGTTTTACGCGTCCACCGCGGCCCGAACCTGGGTAAACTGCCCGCGTGCTCGCTACGATCTGCTCTTCGTGCTCCCTCCGCCCTCTTACCGCACAGACAAGGGGCTCCGGTCCCATAGGTGTTCGTGGCGGACAGTTTCCCCCGACACAATGCTTATAGAGGAAACTTTAATCCTAGGCCTTTTCCTAGTAATTCCTCTAATAATTATGGTAATTCCTACAATAACTCTTATGGAAAGATGCCTTCTGAATTTGAAACTAGTGTTAAGGAGTTTATGAATTCGCAAAAGAATTTCAATGCTTTGCTTGAAGAAAAAATGCTTAAGATTGATGAATTGGCTAGAAGTGTGGATAGAATTACTCTTGATGTTGATTCTTTGAAACTTAGATCTATTCCACCTAAGCATGTTATCAATGAGTCTCTCAATGCCATGAGAATTTCCATTGATGAATGCAAAGAAAGAACCGCTAGGATGCGTGCTAAAAAAGAGAGTTATATAAAAGTGTGTTCTTCTAGTTATCATGAAAATAAAGATGAAGATATGTAAGTTATTGATGTGTCTCCTATTAGATCCTTGTTTTCTAGTATTAATCTTGATAAAGATGGGATTGGAGATGAGTCTACTTTAATTAAAAGGTGTCCCAATGATTCAGAGTTTTTGGATCTTGATGCTAAAATTGTTAAAAGTGGGATTGAAGAGATTAAAACTTTACATAGTAATGAACCCACCACTTTGGATTTCAAGGGATTCAATTATGATATTGCTCTTTGATTGATTGTATTTCCTTGTTGCAATCCGTAATAAACTCTCCGCATGCTTACAGTCAAAATAAAGCTTTTACCAAACACATAGTTGATGCTTTAATGCAATCTTATGAAGAAAAACTTGAATTCGAAGTTTCTATCCCTAGAAAGCTTTATGATGAGTGGGAACCTACTATTAAAATTAAAATTAAAGATCATGAATGCTTTGCTTTGTGTGATTTGGGTGCAAGTGTTTCCACTATCCCAAAAACTTTGTGTGATTTGTTAGGTTTCCATGAGCTTGATGATTGTTCTTTAAATTTGCATCTTGGGGATTCTACCATTAAGAAACCTATAAGAAGGATTAATGATGTTCTTATTGTTGCCAATAGGAATTATGTGCCCATAGATTTCATTGTTCTTGATATAGATTGCAATCCTTCATGTCCTATTTTTTTGGTAGACCTTTCCTTAGAACGATTTGTGCAATTATTGATATGAAGGAAGGAAATATTAGATTCCAATTTCCGTTAAGGAAAGGCACGGAACACTTTCCTAGAAAGAAAATTAAATTACCTTATGAATCTATTATGAGAGCCACTTATGAATTGCCTTCCAAAGATGGCAATACCTAGATCTATCCTTGTATCGTGCCTAGCTAGGGGCGTTAAACGATAGTGCTTGTTGGGAGGCAACCCAATTTTTTTGCTTCTGTTTAGGAATAAATATTGCATCTAGCTTCTGTTTGGATGTGGTTTTGTGTTTTCATTAGTGTTTGTGCCAAGTAGAACCTTCAAGACTTGTGTGAAGTTTATATGATCTTGCTATAAAAAACAAAATCGTTTGCGCTCACTAGAATAGTCACCAGATTTTACTGGAGTGTGCTATTTAGTTGATTCTTTTTGCAGATGATTAATAGACAAATTCCCCACGTTTACCAATTTATTTCAATTTTTTGGAGTTACAGAAGTATGCGAAAGTTACAGATTACTGCAGACTGTTCTGTTTTTGACAGATTCTGTTTTTCGTGTATTGTTTGCTTATTTTGATGAATCTATGAGTAGTATTGGAGGATATGAATCATAAAAAAGTTGGAACACAGTAGTTTTAACACCAATATAAACAAAGAATGAGTTCATTACAGTACCTTTGAGCGGTGGTTTGTTTTCTTATACTAACGGAGCTCACGAGATTATTGGCTAAGTTTTGTGTTGTGAAGTTTTCAAGTTTTGAGTATTGCCTTGATGGACTATGGAACAAAGAGTGGCAAGAGCCTAAGCTTGGGGATTCCCAAAGCACATGAAGGTAAAATTCAAGGACAACCAGAAGCCTAAGCTTGGGGATGTCCCCGGAAGGCATCCCCTCTTTCGTCTTCATCTATCGGTAACTATACTCGGGACTATATTTTTATTCACCCCTTGATATGTGTTTTACTTGGAGCGTCATGTATGATTTTAGTCTTTGCTTGTTAGTTTGCCACAATTATACTTGCTGTACACACCTTTTTGAGAGAGATAAATATGGCCTAGGAATTGTTAGAACACTCTATGTGCTTCACTTATATCTTTTGAGCTAAATAGTTTGCTCTAGTGCTTCACTTATATCTTTTTGAGCACGGTGGTAATTTTATTTTGTAGAAATTGTTGATCTCCCATGATTCACTTATATCCTTTTGAGAGTCTATTAGAACAGCATGGTAATGTGCTTTGGCTATACAACTAGCCATAATATGATAGGCATCCAAGTTGAATGTAGTAAAAACTTTCACATAAAGTGCAATGAATATGTTGAGAAGTTTGATACTTGATAATTGTTTTGAGATATGAGGATAGTGATATTAGAGTCATGCTAGTGGAGTTATTATGAAATTGAGAAATACTTGTGTTAAAGTTTGTGATTCCCGTAGCATGCACGTATGGTGAACCGCCATGTGACGAAGTTAGAGCATGAGGTATTTGTAGTGTGTCATCCTTTGTGTGGAGGTCGGGGGCGTGCGATGGTTAACTCCTACCAACCTCCCCCCTAGGAGCATGCGTTGATTTCTTTGTTTTGATGACTCATAAATTTTTGCAATAAGTATATGATTTCTTGATGACTAATGTTGAGTCCATGGATTATACGCACTCTCACCCTTCCACCATTGCTAGCCTCTCTTGTACCGCGCAACTTTCGCCGGTACCATACACCCACTATATACCGTCCTCAAAACAGCCACCATATACCTTCCTCAAAACAGCCACCATATCTACCTATCATGGCATTTCTGTAGCCATTCCGAGATATATTGCCATGCAACTTTCCACCGTTCCGTTCATATGACACGCTTCATATTGTCATATTGCCATGCATGATCATGTAGTTGACATCGTATTTGTGGCAAATCCACCATGCATAATTTTTTCATACATGTCACTCTTGATTCATTGCACATCGCAGTACACCGCCGGAGGCATTCATATAGAGTCATACTTTGTTCTAGTACCGAGTTGTAATATCGAGTTGTAAATCAATAAAAGTGTGATGATCATCATTATGACAACATTGTCCCATGTGAGGAAAGGCCAAATAAAAAAAGGGAGATGGCCCGATTTTTTTTACAGAGAGGGGCTAAATAAAAATAAGAAGAAGAGAAAGCCCCTCACAAAAAATGAGAGAAAAGAGAGAAGGGACAATGCTACTATCCTTTTCCACACTTGTGCTTCAAAGTAGCACCATGTTCTTCATGATAGAGAGTCTCATGTTTAGTCACTTTCATATACTAGTGGGAATTTTCATTATAGAACTTGGCTTGTATATTCCAATGATGAGCTTCCTAAAATGCCCTAGGTCTTCATGAGCAAGCAAGTTGGATGCACACCCACTTAGTTTCTTTTGTTGAGCTTTCATACATTTTTAGCTCTAGTGCATCCGTTGTATGGCAATCCCTACTCACTCACATTGATATCTATTGATGGGCATCTCCATAGCCCGTTGATACGCCTAGTCGATGTGAGACTACCTTCCTCCTTCTTGTATTATCCACAACCAACACTCTATTCCACCCATAGTGCTATATCCATGGCTCACGCTCATGTATTGCATGAAAGTTGAAAGGTTTGAAAGAATAGAGTATGAAAACAAGTGCTTGGCTGAAACTGGGTTTGTGCATGATATGAATATTTTGTGTGATGAAGAGGGAGCATAGCCAGACTATATGATTTTGTAGGGATAACTTTCTTTAGCCATGGTATTTTGAGAAGACATGATTGCTTTGTTAGTATGCTTGAAGTATTATTATTTCTTATGTCAATATAGACTTTTGTCTTGAATCTTTCAGATCTGAACATTCATGCCACAATAAAAAGAATTACATTGAAAATTATGTTGGTTAGCATTCCACATCAAAAATTCTCTTTTTATCATTTACCTACTCCAGGACGAGCATGAATTAAGCTTGGGGATGCTTGATACGTCTCCAACGTATCTATAATTTTTGATTGTTCCATGCTATTATTTATGATGTTTTGGATGTTTAATGGGCTTTTTATACATTTTTATATTATTTTGGGACTAACCTATTAACCCAAAGGCCCCGTCCAGATTGCTATTTTTTTTGCTATTTCAGGGTTTTACAGAAAAGGAATATCAAACGGAGTCCAAACGGAATGAAACCTTCGGGAGAGATATTTTCGGAGCGATATCTTCACGGGAGACTTCAGAACCACAAAATAGGGCACACGTGGCGTCCACGAGGGTGGGAGGCGCGCCCCCCTATAGGGCGCACCCCCTGCCTCGTGGGCCCCATGTTGGTCCCCCGGTGCCCTCCTTCCTCCTATATATATCCATGTACCCCCGAAAACATGAGAAGAGGAGAAAAAACCCTAATTCCATCACCGCAACCTTCTGTTCCCGTGAGATCCCATCTTGGGGCCTGTTCCGGAGCTCCGTCAGAGGGGGGATCTACCACGGAGTGCTTCTACATCAACACCATCGCCTCACCATGAGTTGTGAGTAGTTTACCATAGACCTTCGGGTCCATAGTTAGTCCCTAGATGGCTTCTTCTCTCTCTTTGGATCTCAATACCAAGTTCTCCTCGGTCTTCGAGGAGATCTATTCGATGTAATCTCTTTTGGCGGTGTGTTTGTCGAGATCCGATGAATTGTAGGTTTATGATCAAGATTATCTATGAGAAATATTTGGTTCTTTTCTGAATTCTTTTATGTATGATTATAATATCCTTGCAAGTCTCTTCGAATTATCGGTTTGGTTTGGCCTACTAGATCTATACTTATTGCAATGGGAGAAGTGCTTGGCTTTGGGTTCAATCTTGTGGTGTCCTTTCTTAGTGACAGTAGGGGCAGCAAGGCACGTATTGTATTGTTGCCATCGAGGATAAAAAGATGGGGTCTATATCATATTTCTTGAGTTTATCCCTCTACATCATGTCATCTTGCTTAAGGCGTTACTCTGTTCTTATGAACTTAATACTCTAGATGCATGCTGGATAGAGGTCGATGTGTGGAGTAATAGTAATAGATGCAGAATCGTTTCGGTCTACTTGTCATGGACGTGATGCCTATATATAATGATCATGCCTAGATATTCTCATAAGTATTCGGTTTTCTATCAATTCCTCGACAGTAATTCGCTCACCCATCATAGAATTCTGCTATCATGAGAGAAGCCCCTAGTGAAACCTATGGCCCCCGGGTGTATTCTCAACATATCAATCTACAATCTACTTTACTTTACCGTTTTTACTTTATATTCTTATATCCAAAAATACCAAAAATATCAAACTATCATATCTATCAGATCTCACTTTCGTAAGTGACCGTAAAGGGATTGACATCCCCTTATCGCGTTGGCTGTGAAGTTTTTATTTGTTTGTGCAGGTGCGAGGGACTCACGCGTGGTCTCCTACTGGATTGATACCTTGGTTCTCAAAAACTTAGGGAAATACTTACGCTACTGTGCTGCATCACCCTTTCCTCTTCGAGGGAATACAACGCAAGCTCAAGAAGTAGCAGTTGGCTTCCGTGCGGCGCTGCATGGCCGCCAGCTTGGTGGCACTGTCGAGGACCTTTGATGCAGATTGCCTCAAGCATCGTAGGGTCGGTTTCGTCATTGACAGGAGTAGCCTAGTCCCGCATTGCTGCTCGCAATGGGTCCTCAGCGACTCTGACGGCTGCTTGGCTGTCGCCAATGACCATCGCCTCCACGAAGATGTCGCCGTCGAGCGAGCCGGCCGCGATGTCGCAGGCGACGGGAGGGAGCGGGTCGTTGATGATGATCACGTTGTCAGGGTACACATCGGTGGAAGCCACATCGGCGCAGGCGAGCGTCTTGCCGGGCTCGATGAGGGGATCGGAGGAGCCGACGGACTCCATGTAGGAGGTCGGCTCGTTGGAGATGGTGAGCTTCTCGAAGAGCTTAGCGAGAGGGTCGGCGGAGCGGAGAGACTCTGCGTCAGAGGCAAGCTCGTCGGAGAGGCTAACCTTGCCGAGGAGGTGGGCAAGCTGCTCCCGCATCGGGCTACACACTGGTGGAGGCGCTAGCAAGCGCATCGGGCTGGCCAATCGGGCCACCCGTGACGTGCTCATCGGGGCGAAAAAGGGTTCTCGTCCAGAACATGTCTCCGGCCTATGCCGCGTGCCCCATGGTGGGCACCAACTGTCGGAGTATTATCGCGACTGATGCTAGGGGGTGGCATATCATGGTGTGGGAGAGTGCTACCTCTTGAGCTTGCGTTGTTCTTCCCTTGAAGAGGGAAGGGTGATGCAGCACAGTAGCGTAAGTATTTCCCTCAGTTTTTGAGAACCAAGGTATCAATCCAGTAGGAGACCACGCGCGAGTCCCTCGTACCTACACAAACAAATAAGAACCTTGCAACCAACGCGATAAAGGGGTTGTCAATCCCTTCTCGACCACTTGCAAAAGTGACATCTGATAGAGATAATAAGATAAATATTTTTGGTATTTTTGTTATATAGATTGAAAGTAAAGATTGCAAAACAAAAGTAAAGTAAAGATAAATAGTTGATGGAAGATTTATATGATGGAAGATAGACCCGGGGGCCATAGGTTTCACTAGTGGCTTCTCTCAAGATAGCATATTTCTACGGTGGGTAAACAAATTACTATCGAGCAATTGATAGAAAAGCGCATAGTTATGAGAATATCTAGGCATGATCATTGTATATAGGCATCACATCCATGACAAGTAGACCGAAACGATTATACATCTACTACTATTACTCCACACATCGACCGATATCCAGCATGCATCTAGAGTATTAAGTTCATCAGAACAGAGTAATGCTTTAAGCAAGATGACATGATGTAGAGGGACAAACTCATGCAATATGATATAAACCGCATATTTTTATCCTCGATGGAAACAATACAATACGTGCCTTGCGGCCCCTGCTGTCACTGGGAAAGGACACCGCAAGATTGAACCCAAAGCTAAGCACTTCTCCCATTACAAGAAAGATCAATCTTGTAGGCCAAACCAAACTGATAATTCGAAGAGACTTGCAAATATATTAAATCATGCATAAAAGATTTCAGAGAAGAATCGAATATTGTTCATAGATAATCTTGATCATAAACCCAGAATTCATCGGATATCGACAAACACACCGCAAAAAGAATTACATTGAATAGATCTCCAAGAAGATCGAGGAGAACTTTGTATTGAGATCCAAAGAGAGAGAAGAAGCCATCTAGCTAATAACTATGGACCCGAAGGTCTATGGTAAACTACTCACAACTCACCGGAGAGGCTATGGTGTTGATGTAGAAGCGCTCCATGATCGATTCCCCCTCCGGTGGAGCTCCGGAACAGGCCCCAAGATGGGATCTCACGGGTACAGAAGGTTGCGGTGGTGGAATTAGGGTTTCGTGGTGCTCTCGTATGTTTTCAGGGTACATGGGTATATATAGGAGGAAGAGGGACGTCGGTGGAACAACAGTTGGCCCACGAGGGTGGGGGGCACGCCTAACCCACTGGGCGCGCCCTCCCCCCTCGTGGCCGCCTCGTTTCTTCCCTGATGTGTACTCCAAGTCTTCCGTGTTGCATTTGTTCCAAAAACGACTCTCCCGAAGGTTTCATTCCGTTTGGACTCCGTTTGATATTACTTTTCTGCGAAACACTGAAATAGGCAAAAAAAACAGCAATTTGCACTAGGCCTTGGGTTTATAGGTTAGTCCCAAAAATAATATAAAAGTGTATAATAATGCCCATTAGACATCCAAAACAAATAATATAATAGCATGGAACAATAAAAAATTATAGATACATTGGAGACGTATCAAGCATCCCTAAGCTTAATTCCTGCTCGTCCTCGAGTAGGTAAATGATAAAAACAGAATTTTTGATGTGGAATGCTACCCAACATAATTCTCAATGTAATTTTCTTTATTGTGGCATGAATGTTCAGATCCGAAAGATTCAAGACAAGAGTTTAATATTGACATAAGAATAATAATACTTCAAGCATACTAACAAAGCAATTATGTCTTCTCAAAATAACATGTACAAAGAAAGTTCATCCCTACAAAATCATATAGTTTGGTTATGTTCCATCTTCGTCACACAAAATACTCAAATCATGCACAACCCTGGTTTCAGCCAAGCAATTGTTTCATACTTCAATTTTTAAAACCTTTTCAACTTTCATGCAATACATGAGCGTGAGCCATGGATGTAGCACTATAGGTGGAATAGAGTGGTGGTTGTGGAGAAGACAAAAGAGGAAGATGGTCTCACATCAACTAGGCGTATCAATGTGCTATGGAGATGCCCATCAATAGATATCAATGTGAGTGAGTAGGGATTGCCATGGAACGGATGCACTAGAGCTATAAATGTATGAAAGCTCAACAAAAGAAACTAAGTGGGTGTGCATCCAACTTGCTTGCTCACGAAGACCTAGGGCATTTGTGGAAGCCCATCGTTGGAATATACAAGCCAAGTCCTATAACGAAAATTCCCACTAGTATATAAAAGTGACAAAACAAGAGACTCTCTATCATGAAGATCATGGTGCTACTTTGAAGCACAAGTGTGGAAAAAGATAGTAGCATTGTCCCTTTCTTTTCTTTTCTTTTCTTTTTTTGGGCCTTTCTTTTTTTTCTTTGGCCTTTCCCCCCTTTTTTCCTTTTTTCCTTTTTTTGGAACAATGCTCTAATAATGACGATCATCACACTTCTATTTATTTACAACTCAAAGATTACAACTCGATGCTAGAACAAAATATTACTCTATATGAATGCCTCCGACGGTGTACCGGGATGTGCAATGAATCAAGAGTGACACGTATGAAAAATTATGCATGGTGCCCTTGCCACAAATACGATGTCAACTCCATGATCATGCATGGCAATATGACAATGGTGAAGCGTGCCATATGAACGGAACGATGGAAAGTTTGTCGGGGGAAACTGTCCACCACGAGCACCTATGGGACCGGAGCCCCTTGTACGTTGCGGTGAGGGAGCGGAGGGAGCACAAAGAGCGGATCGAAGAGCACACGCGGGCAGTTTACCCAGGTTCGGGCCGCGCGGACGCGTAAAACCCTACTCCTGCTTGGTTTGTATTGAGTTTTGTGAGCTCGGGAGCTTGAAGAACTAGCTACACCGAGCAAGAGAGCTATCTAGGTTCCGAACCCTTTCTACGTTGTGCATGGGCCTCCTTTTATAGCTCAAGGGGTCACCGACAGGTGTCAACGTAGAGGAGGGAAAAAACGTAACTTTGGTGGTAGTTGTAACAGTGCGAGAACAGTGCATGAACAGTGGATACACAGTGGTCTTCACCTAACTTGACAGTGGGGGACAAGGGCATTAAATGCCCGTCACCGTCGACCCCAAAAGCACCCGTCCATGCGTCTCCGTTCGCCACGGCGATAGCCTCGTCACCGTGGAGTGCCACCGTGTCCCCCAGGCTGCACAGCCATCCGCCACGCGTCCCTGGAAGGGCCCCAGGGCGACGCGTGGGCCGATGAGCTGGAGCGCGGGCACACAGTGCAGGCTTCCCCCGGCAAGCACCTTGCCGGGGTCTTGATCTTGCCGGGCCCTAGAGCTTGTCGCTCCCCGGGCCCTGCCGGGGCGCATGATGCGCCAGGGCATGTCTTCTGAGATGCAGTCTTCTGGTTTTCCTACCAAGCTCCTCTTGCCAGGGTCTTGTGCTGATGTGATAGTCTTGAGCCTGGGACGGCCTTCCCGGCAAGCTCCACTTGCCGGGGCCTTGATCTTCTGTCTTGTATACTTTGTTTTTGAATGGTTTTATAGGGACCAGAAAGGTTTCCGGCAAGCACGTGGTAAACCCTGCCGCGGGAAGCTGCTACTGCCCGTGTACAAGTTGGAGTACTAAGGTACCCCTATCTTAGTACACCGACAGGAGCCCCGGGCTTGGGCCACACACGGTGCCGAGCGCTGTTGGGCGAGGCCCAAAACAGTGCACGGGCACGCGCGGCCCACGTCGAGCCGTAGATTCCCTTCCGCATCCGCCGCGTCCCTCCCTAACGGCACGCGTCGATTGCGGCGTCATGGGAGAGATCGTGGCCACGTTCTTTAATGGGAAATGCGGAGCGTCCCCCACTCCCTCCTTAAAAGCAGAGGGAACAGGGGCAGTTTCCCTCCTCCGCTTTCACTTCGTCTTCAACCTCCAGAGATCCCCCGCTGCGCTTTGCCTCCACACCTCCTCCGCCTTCTTCCGCACCTGCGGCGCCGTCGAACTCCTTGCTCCTTCCCCCGCCGCCTCCGCCATGGCTCCGAAGGCCGAGAAGGCGAAAGCGGACAAGGCCAAGAGGGAGAAATCCGAGCAGGCGGCGAAGCTCGCCGCCCTGCGGAAGAAGAACGTAGTCTTCGCGCCGAGGCTCAGCGCGAGGGAGCTCTGGAACAAGTACTACCTCTTCTGGGCCAAGGAGACCAAGGCTCATCCCCGGACCAGAGTCTACCCCGCCGTCGCCAAAGATCTGCTTCCCGGCGGGTACTTCTTCTTCGCTGTCTTCTTTCACTGCGGCTTGTGCCCTCCGTTCTTGGAGTTTTTCTGTGACATCATGAACACGTACAACCTCCACCTCTTAGACTTCACCCCCAACGCCATCCTTACGATGGCGGTTTTCGCACATCTGTGCGAAAACTACATAGGGATCTATCCAAACGTAGCACTCTTTCGCCATTTCTTCATGCCTAGAGTAGAGGCTGGCGCTCCCCTCTCCGGCGGCATCTCCTGGATCTTCCGCTTGAATAAGAAGGAATCATATCTGAAAGGAGAACTCCGCGGCAAGTGGGAAGAGTGGCGCGCAGATTGGTGTTGGATAGTGGAGGACCAGCCGGAGCCTTTCACTGCGCCGCGCACAACAGCCATAGTGCGCGGCAGGGACTGGAGCGAGTTGGCCCCGGATGACGTCAAGCTCAACGTCGCCCTCGTCAGGATACTTCGTCTCCGGGTAGCCAAACTGACCATCGGAGAGGTAGGGGCAGATTTCCTCCGCCGCCGCATTGCCCCTTTACAAGAGAGGAAAAGGCCAGCATGGGAGTTTGGCAATGCGGCGGACATTATGAGGCTGCGCCCGGGCTTGAACTTCAACTTCACGGCGTTGGAACTGAAGGGGATGGTCCGGGAGCTTTTCAAGCACGACCCGGCCCATCCGGAGTGGTTTAGATCTCCCCGGGGAGTAGTGCCGCTGTGTAACAGCACTGCCCGGGACGCCTTGCGCGCAATGATGCCCGCGTGTGACTCCCACGGCGTCGATCCCACTTGGATAGTGCCCACGCCGGACGCAATTATGAGTTTCTTCGACAACCTGGTCGAGGTGCCCAAGAACACCGAGGAGAACAGGGGTCTCACTCGGGCCACCACAGAGCGGGACATAGCCTATATTGCTTCCCGGATGGAAGAGGCCGCCGCAGCTGCAGCAGCAGGAGACTTCGGGTTCACCATCGACGAGGCGCAGGCCGCGGACGAGGTGTGCCAAGCAGAGGAGGCTGAGATCCGCAGACTGCTCAAGCTCCCGCCCGACGAGCTTGCTGGAGTTCCTTCCCTGAGGCACGCCGGGATTCCCGGGGTCATGAGCGAGGCCGCGGCAAGCGACCTTGCCGGAGGGACAGAGGTGCCGGAGGGAGCGGAGCTGCCGGGCAGGGTGCTGGACCCAGCGGGCTCGCCGGGGAGGAGGAGGAAGACGTCGAGGCCGATGAAGACACCGGCGGATCTCTAGGACTCGACGACGATGCCTCCTCGTCGTCGGAGAACTCCCCGCCTCCAGCAAGTCCCAAGCAAGCGCCGGGGAAACGTCTCCGCAAGGCGGCCACAGCGACGAGGACGCAGGCGCCTCGACAGCAACCTGCTCGCCGGGCGGCGCGCGCCACCAGGCCGAGCCAAGCCGCGACGGAGGCGCCCCGCGCACCAGCCGCGGCGGAGGCGCCCCGCGCACCAGCGCCAAGCGGAGGGGGATCCTCCCAAAGCGGAGCGGCCGCTCTGCCTGCTCCTCGGGCCTCGGCGTCGGCGGAGGCTGGGTCTTCGCAGCCCCCAGCCCCGGGGACCGCCAAGCGCCCGAGAGAGCCTTCTCCTCCTGCTCCTCGCGCGGGAGCGCCTCAGATGGAGTTCGATTTCTCCGCCCTTAGCGACGACGACGACGAGGAAGAGGAGTAAGCACTTGTAATTTGTAGCTTCTTCGATTCTGTCTTGATTCTTTCGTTGATGATTCTGATCTTGTTTTTGTTTTCAGGTCCCTGGCCCAGCGGGCGGCGAAGCGGGCCAAGATCCCCGTGGTTGAGGTCGAGGACGACTCGCCCGTCGCGGCGACAGGGGATGCGCCGGCGACGAACTTGCCGGATCCAGCTGCTGCTCCGAGGAGCAGCCCCCAGCGCAGCCCCCAGTGTAAGTCTGGTCTTGAGCTGTTTGCTCGTCGGGCGCACTTGAGGTTTTTGCTTTGTACTAATACCTTGTTGCCTTGTTCGTTTTGTTTGCCTTGTGCAGAAGTAGAGCCGCAGCCGCAGGAGCAACCGGAGGTCACTCCCGAGGAGCTGCAGATTCCACCCTCTCCGCCAAGGGTGAACTCCCCGGCGAGGGAGGACGTTCCGCCAAGGACGGGCTCCCCGCCAAGGGCGGACAGCCCGACAAGGGTGGCCACCCCGCCAAGGGAGGGCACGGGTGGCCCTCCGCCAGCAGGGGCCACCGCTCCACCGCCAAGGGAGGACTCCCCGGCGAGGGAGCCTGTCGTCGAGGAAGTCCGCGAAGGTAAGTCTTGCAGCTTCTTCTTCTTGGACTCGTCTTTTTGGATTTTTGCTTGATCTTCTCTTTTCTTCTTTTTCTTCTAGATCCTCCACCCCCAGAGCGGATGGAGACGAAGGTCATCGTCGAAGAGGAGGGCGCGCAAGGCGACGCCGGCAATGCCACTGTCGTTGAGGACATGGCGGGAGCCGACGAGCCTGCTGCCGAGGAGATTGCCCCGACCGCAGACGCGGCAGCTGGGGAGGGGGACGGCGACCACACTGCCGGCCCGGAGGCGGCAGGAGCTTCAAGCGCTGCGCCGGCCGCCGACCCCTCCGCCGGCAAGGAGCAGTCGGGTATCTACCTTGAGGCCCCCAATGGCGTCTTCATACAAGTGCCGTGGGGGTCCTCGTCACGAGCCCCACCTTTGATGGAGAGGTCCTCGCCTCCGCGGGGTTGAAGATTGTTGAGGCGCCTGGCGGGAGCGATGAGCCCGAAGAGGAGAAACTTCTCCGCCAGCTCCTGGCCCTTTACCGGGCCAGGCAGGCGAAACTGGAGTCGCGAGAAGCCCTCACCGCCAAGGCCGGATCATACTTGGAGAAACGCGCTGCAGAGCTCCGCGCCGCCAACCAGGCAGCTCTCCGCGACTTGGCGGAGGAGCGCGAGAGGCTTGCCGGAGAGCAGCAAGAGTTCCTCCTGGAGAAGGCTGAGGCCGAGGAGCAGCAGCGACTGGTCGGTGAAGCGCTGTCCCAGTGAGAAGGCGCGCTCAACCAGCGGAAGGTCGACCTCGACGCTCACGAGGACGACCTTACCGCCCGGGAGCACGCCCTTGGCGGAGAGTTGAAGGAAGCGAAAGCCGCCGCAGCCACCGCGGAGACCGCCAAGAAGGACCTTGAAGCTAAGGTGGCGCAGCTGGGGGAGTACCTGAAGGCGAGCACGGAGAGGATCACCGCACTTAATGTGGAGCGGGAAAAGGACGCCCACACCAACTCTGATCTTCAGGTACGCCTCTCCAAGCAGGGCGACGAGCTCATAGCCGCCAAGGACTCAATTGCTGATCTGGAGTTGAAGGTTTCCACTTTGAGAGATTCACTTGACGCCGCCCGAGACCGCGAGACCAAGCTGAAGGTGGAGGTTCGCAAGGAGCGGGAGCTGGTGGAGAGTGCTGCCACCTCCGCGAACATCTTCAACCAGGCGGTGGAGCAATGGACGGAGGAGCTGGTCACTTCCGCCGCCAACATCGACAAGGAGCTAATGGCGCTGAGGGTGGAGCACCTCGTGTACTCTCCGGACCCGAACCTCCCCCACAGCGCCAAGCTCAGTCTTTTCTTCAGGGGGATCGCGCCGGCGCTCGCACGACTGCAGGAGAAGCTCCCCGCGCAGCTGGCCGAGGAGTTGCGCCAGCTCTGCGCGGGTACCTTGGAGCGTGTCTTGACCAAGATCGTCTACCGCAATCCTGGTATTAATCTTGTCAACGTCCTCCGCAGCTTGCCGACCGACGCAGATCAGGAGGCGCTGAAGGCGCAGGTCGCCCACATCATCGCCAAGGTGAACAAGATCTCCAGGCGTGAAGGCAATCGCGTAGATTAGGCCTCTTTCTTTTTATTTTCTTTGCTGCTGCAAAGTGTGCCATGAACATGAATCTATTAGTCATTGCGACAAGTTATCTCTGTAATATATTATCTTATTTCGGAGCAATTGATGCATTGTTATCTCCCTTGCTTTGGTCCTTTACTTTGTATGCTTTTTACCCTACGCTTTTAGGGAACTTGTCGGCAAGGGACCCTTGCCGCGAGCGCTGAGTGCTGGACTCTGAGCAGCCTGCTGGCAAAGGCCTCATCGGCAAGCAACCTTGCTGCAGCTAGTCGCAACACACTTAGCTTGCTGAGCGAACTCGAAAACAAGGTAAGGGCGCGGCACTTGTCGCAGCTCACTTAAGCCGTTGAGCGTACTCGAAAACAAGATAAGGGTGCGGCTAGCCACGGGTAGGTTCCTCCGCGCACAGGTTTTCCATACAAAGTGTGGTTGTTCAAGGAAGATAACTGAAATTTTAAAAATTTGAACTGCTCAAATTCTTGGTAACTTAGCTTTCATAATCTGTTCGTTCCCCGGTAAGCTTCTCTTTCTTGAACAGCACTTGGTTTGTCCTCCACCTCCTTCCCCCCCGGCAAACTTGTGCGCGAGGAATGTCCCTTCTGCTTAAGAGAGAAAGAAAAAGGAGAAGGGAAAACAAGTGTAGAGCCTCTCGGCGTGGTAATGCTTATCGGATGTGTGTGTTGCACAAGATGCCAAATAATGCATGCAGATAACACAGAAAAGCATGGAAAATGGCAAATAGTGCGAAACTCAAAAGCTTTACTGATGCACGGGATCTGCGCCCGGCTTTGTACGAAGGATTACATGCAACAGCGGCAAGACTCGTACAAAAGGTGGTTGCCGGAGCGGATCACGGCAACCGCGCCTTATGGGTGAAACTTTCGAAGATGCTCTATGTTCCAGGAGTTGCTCACCGGTAAGCCTTCTTCGGTCTCAAGGCGGACAGCGCCGGGCCTTGTGACTTGTCTCACTCGATAAGGGCCTTCCCACTTCTGCGTCAACTTGTTGGAATTCTTGGCGGACTGAACACGCCGAAGAACAAGGTCGCCTTCCTCGAGACTCCTGGCCTTAACCTTGCGGCTATGGTAGCGGCGCAAGGCTTGCTGGTATCGAGCAGCTCGTACAGCAGCCTGGAGACGTTCCTCCTCGAGGAGCAATGCATCATCTTGTCGCAGTTGCTCTTGCTCGAGCTCATCATAAGCGAGCACTCGAGGAGATCCGTATACGAGTTCCGTGGGGAGAACTGCCTCTGCCCCATAGACAAGGGCAAAGGGTGTCTGCCCGATGGCTCGACTTGGTGTCGTTCTGATTGACCAAAGAGCCGCCGGCAACTCCTCTATCCAGTTTCTTCCGCACTTGCGCAGCCTGTCGAAGGTTCTTATCTTGAGCCCGCGCAGCACTTCAGCATTGGCCCTCTCCGCTTGACCATTGCTCCTCGGGTGAGCAACAGAAGCGAAGCAGACTTTGGCGCCGAGGTCTTGGACGTACTGCATGAAGGTGCGACTAGTGAACTGTGTGCCGTTGTCGGTGATGATCCTGTTAGGGATCCCGAAAAGGCAAACAATCGCTCTGAAGAACCTGACCGCTGACTGTGCCGTCACCTTTCTCACCGGTTCCACTTCCGGCCACTTTGTGAACTTGTCGATCGCAACGTACAAGTACTCAAAGCCCCCGACAGCACGGGGGAAGGGGCCGAGGATATCGAGCCCCCAGACCGAGAAGGGCCAGGACAAAGGGATCGTCTGGAGAGCTTGAGCTGGCTGGTGAATTTGCTTGGCATGGAACTGGCACGCTTCACACTTGGTTACTTGTGCAGTCGCATCTTGGAGGGCTTCTTGCCAAAAGAACCCTTGCCGGAATGCCTTTCCGGCAAGTGCCCTTGCGCCAATGTGGTGGCCACATATGCCTCCATGTATTTCTGCCAACAGCTTCTGTCCATCTTCTCTGGAAATGCACTTCAACCTGACACCATTGAGCCTTCTTCTGTACAGTTCATTATCCACGAACTGGTACATACTTGACTGCCTGGTTATTTTCTCTATCTCTGCTGGGTCGTCGGGAAGTTCTCCAGTTTGCAGAAAATGGACGATCTGCTGTGCCCATGCCGGAGCCCGAGGCTCAACGGCAAGGACTAAAGGCATGAGGGCCGCTGCGGGAACCCGAGCTTCTACGGCAAGAACCTCTGGTTTTGTCGGAGCTGATGGTCCCCCGGCAAGCCTGCCGGGGCAAGGCTTGCCGGGAACGTTTGCTTCAACTGTACAGACCCTTGGGTCCGCAGGAGCAAACTGTTCCTCAGCGTTCTGGTTGTTGATCTTGGGGACCTTGGCGGCGGCTTCGGGAAGATCCGCCGGCAAGTAGTCGCCGGAGACCAACTTTCTCTTCTTGGGCTGCCCAATCGATGGTGTAACGGATGGTTGAGTCAGCTTGAGCAGGAAGGTCCCTGGTTCCACAGGTAACTTCATTGCAGCACACTTTGAAAGGCCATCTGCTATATCGTTCTGAGCTCTCGGGACGTGCTCCATTTGCAGACCTTCAAAGTGCTCTTCGAGCTTCCTCACTTCATCTACATAAGCTTCCATCAAAGGGCTCTGATAACTTTTGTTCACTTGTCGGACCACCAACTGAGAATATCCCCGCACAATCAATTTCTTGATCCCAAGTTCAGCTGCAATTCTGAGGTCGGCAAGCAGACCTTCATACTCTGCAGTATTGTTTGTCGCTTGTTCCCTGGGAAAGTGCATCTGGATAACATACTTGAGGTGTTCTCCGGTGGGCGCTATGAGTACCACGCCGGCACCGGCGCCTTGCAGCGAGAAAGCACCATCAAAGTACATTACCCATTCGCTAGTCGCTTCTTGTACGGGGACGCTTGTCTCTGGAACTTCTTCATCTGGCGTTGGGGTCCATTCAGCTATGAATTCTGCCAAAGCTCTGCTCTTTATAGTTGAAGTACTTTCAAACTTGAGACCAAAGCTCGACAGTTCCAGTGCCCACTCGACGATCCTGCCTGTTGCTTCTGGATTTTGCAGTATCCTTTTCAACG
The DNA here is from genome assembly GCA_902687465.1 of Secale cereale. NCBI lineage: Eukaryota > Viridiplantae > Streptophyta > Magnoliopsida > Poales > Poaceae > Secale > Secale cereale. Next base: position 139,917,875 of record LR738714.1, on the reverse strand, counting down.
GAAAGCGAGTGACCACCGTTATCTCGTGTGCTTGGAAGTAATGGCGCAACTTTCTCGAGGCCATGAGGAGGCCGAAAAGCAACTTCTGCACTCCGGAGTATCTTGATCTAGCCCCCTGCAAGAGGGAACTCACAAAATACACCGGGCGCTGCACCATCTTCCTTCGCACTTCTCCTTGCTCCTGCGCAGAGTTGTCCTTGTCGGGGCCAGAGCTTGCCGGAGCAGCCCCCTGCTTGTTGCTGGATTCGCTTGCCGGTGGTGTAGACTCCTCATCGGCCTCCCTCTCCGCTACAAACGCAGCACTAACCACTTGATTGGTTGCTGCTAAGTACAGCAACAACTTCTCTTGTGGTCTAGGTGCGACAAGTATTGGAGTGGAGGATAGGTATCCTTTCAAGTCTTGCAGCGCTGCCTCCGCTTCCGGAGTCCATTTCATAGGACCTGCCTTCTTCAAGATCTTGAAGAAAGGCAGGGCGCGTTCTGCAGACTTTGAAATGAACCTACTGAGGGCAGCCACACAACCAGCAAGTCTCCTTACGTCCTTGACGCGCTTCGGGGCTTCGATCTGCTCGATGGCTTTTATCTTGTCGGGATTGGCTTCAATCCCCCTCTGGGACACGAAGAACCCGAGAAGCTTGCCGGAGGGGACTCCGAAGACGCACTTCTCGGGGTTCAACTTGAGCTGGATCTTGCGCAGGTTTGCAAAAGTTTCTTCTAAGTCTTGGATGAGGGTATCTTTGCTCTTGCTCTTGACCACTATGTCATCCATGTAAGCTTCTACATTCCTGTGGATCTGTGGCTCAAAAGTAGTGTGCACCACCCTTGCAAATGTTGATCCTGCATTCTTCAATCCGAAAGGCATGCGAATGAAGCAATATGTGCCACATGGAGTAATGAATGCGGTCTTCTCTTCGTCTTCCTTGGCCATAAAAATCTGGTGGTAGCCTGAGTATGCATCAAGGAAGGAGAGCAGCTCACATCCAGCAGTGGAGTCAACAATCTGGTCAATGCGCGGCAAGGGAAATGGATCCTTGGGACATGCTTTATTCACATCAGTGAAGTCTATACACAGCCTCCACTTCCCGTTAGCCTTACGCACAACAACTGGATTTGCTAACCACGTCGGATGGATCACGCCTCTAACCAGGCCCGCTGCTTCTAGCTTCTTGATCTCTTCGACAATAAATTCTTGGCGCTCCACGGCTTGCTTCCTGACCTTCTGCTTGACGGGCCGCGCATGAGGACAAACAGCAAGCTTGTGCTCAATTACCTTCCTGGGAACACCGGGGATGTCAGATGGTTGCCATGCAAACACATCGACATTCGCCCGCAGGAAGGCAACGAGCGCGCTTTCCTATTTGCTATCAAGTGTAGCACTGATGGTGAAGGTACCACCAGTGCCGTCCTCCTTGGCGGACACCTTCTTGGTTGCCGGTGGAGCGGCCATCCCCTTCTTGCACTTGCCGGTGGAGCTCGATGGAACGTCCTCGACGGCAGCGCAGCACTCCGAAGAGGTGCGTTTGCCGGAGTCGGCCCCAGAGCACTTGCCGGACTTGGTCTTGGTCTTCTTCCCCCCGGGAGCTTCAGCGGCAAGTGTGTTGCTCTCCGCCGCGGCTGCTGCATCCCGGTATATCTTGTCGGCGCAGATAAGCGCGTCCTTCTTGTCGCCATGGACAGAGATGACGCTTATCGGCCCCGGCATCTTGAGTATGTTGTAGGCGTAGTGGGAAGCTGCCATGAACTTGGCGAGGGCAGGACGTCCAAGTATCCCATTGTATGGCAATGGGATATCGGCCATGTCAAAGGTTATCCTCTCCGTCCTGAAGTTAAGCTCCCCGCCAAAGGTCACTGGCAGAGTAATCTTCCCCTTCGGCTTGCTCCTCCCCGGGTTTATTCCTTGGAAAGAACCGGTTTCTTCGAGCTCGCCGTCCGGGATTTGGAGTTTCTTGATCACAGCCGAGGAGATCAAGTTCAGGCCGGCCCCGCCGTCAACCAACATTTTGGTGACCTTGAGGTTGCAGATGGTGGGTGAGACCAACATCGGCAAGCACCCGACCGCAGTGGTGCGGTCAGGGTGATCCTCAAGATCAAAAATGATGGGCGTGCTGGACCACTTCAGGAGCCTGCGCGACTCTACGGGCGGCTCTGCTGCGTTTACTTCCCGCACCCACTGCTTGAGTTGGCGGTGGGAAGTGTGCAGAGAGGCGCCTCCGTTGACACACAACACTTCTGTGGCCTTCTGGAACTCCTGCTCGCTGTTATCACCTTCCTCCATGTCGTCGTCGTCGTCTTCTTCCTCATCCTTGTCGCGGCCCTGGGGAGGTCGGTCACCTTGCCGCTGCTTGGCCTTGCCGCGGCGTCTTCCCCGGCCATTGAATGGCCGTTTCTTGCTTGGCTCTCCTCCGCCACCTTGAGCCTTCTCCTTGTCGCGACGCTCGTATTCAGCTTTCTGCTGCTCTACGAGGTACTCGACGCGCTTGCAGTTGGAAAGGTCGTGACCCTTGGTGCGGTGGATCTTGCAATATTGCTTGTCGGAGCCGTCCTGCTTGTCGGCCGCCGCTACAGGGGCAGGCTCCTTGCCGGAGCCGCCAGCCTGTGTTGTCTTGGCGGGAGCCTCCTTGCCGGACTTCTCGGCGACCAGCACTTCCTTGCTCTTCTTTTTTCTATTGTTCCGCCGCCGGCTCTTCTTTGCCGGGGCGGCATCCTCGCTGTCGCTTCCCCCTGCGCCCGCATCCTCTCCGGGGAGTCTCCTCCCCTCTTCGGCGCGCGCGCATTTGTCAGCCAGAGCGTAGAGCTCGCTGACATCCCGTATCTTGGTCATGGCCATCTCTTCCCGCATGCGACGGTTACGCACGTTCTGGTGGAACGCGCTGATAACCGCAGCAGGGTGGACGTCGGGGATGTTGTGCTGCACGCGGCTGAATCGTTGGATGTACTTGCGCAGGGGTTCTCCTTCCTTCTGGGCCAAGATGTGGAGATCACTCTCCTGGCCGTGGGGTTTGTGGCCGCCCGTGAAGGCGCCAACAAACTGATGGCACAAATCTGCCCACGAAGAAATGGAGCCTTCCGGCAAGTGCATAAGCCAAGAACGAACGTTCGGCTTAAGCACTAGCGGGAAGTAGTTGGCCAATATCTTCTCGTCGCGCCCCCCGGCAGCCTGCACCGCGATGGTGTAGATACTGAGGAACTCCGAGGGGTGCGTCTTGCCGTCGTACTTCTCGGGTACGTCGGGCTTGAAGTTTTTCATGCTGGGCCACTGGACGCGCCGCAGCTCACAGGTAAACGCAGGACACCCTGCCGCGTACGGCAAGTCGCCTAGTTCACCGGGCGCGTGCGTGTCGACAGCGGTCCCAGCACGTTGGTCCGATTGTCGCCGGGCTTCTCGCCGGCGCTCGATCGTCGTTCGAGCATCTTCTTGCCGCCGATCGTCAAGGACTTGGCGCTGGTCCCGACGAGCCCGCGGATCCGACGACGCCGTGGAGTCGTCGTCGACGTTAATCCGGCGGGGAGGCGTCTTCTGCTTCCGCGGCGGGGAGTGCACGGTGGTTGCACCCCCGGCGGTCTTGTCGCCGTCGGCCTTCGTCTTCTCGACTTGCCGCGGCCGCGATGTCGCCGGCTGCTGCGGCGTGTCGTTGTTGGCGAAGGCGATGAGGCTTTGGATTGTTGCCCTCCAGTCTTCAGCCTTATCTGCCGCTGGAGGGAAATCGAGGAGCAGTTGCGCTCTTGCGAGAGCTTCTGCTGGAGAGGAGGGGAGCGGTGGCGAGCGGTGCGAGGAGCGAGATATGCTCGGACTTCTAACAGGGTTAGAAGGAGCAGGGTCTCGCCCCGGCGACCGCGCCTTGCTCGTACCAGGACGATGGCCTTGAGCTTCCCGCGAGCCTCTGGTTTGCCCTTGGCCCAGCAAGCGGATGGTACCTCCTGTACCACGGCGCTGCTGGCCTGTCGTCTGCTGAGATGGACGTGGCGCGTCTACGGACACCGAGGCCTTGGAGTTGGTCCGGTCGTCCGCCTTGTCCTTGGACTTGGCGGTGCCGTGAGTTTCCTCACCGGCGACCACCCTTCCGCCGGCGTCTCCTCCACCCACCGTTGGTTCTGGTGGCGGAGGAATCGACGCAGACGGGCCTGCGACCTCCGAAGCCTTCTTCTTCGGGGCCATGTTGCTGCTGTTGATGAAACAGACGAAGTTGGAGAAGTTGATGAAGAATGCGCCCGCGTGAGCGCCGGATCAGGTTCGCACAACCTCGACGCCCCCTACCTGGCGCGCCAAAGATGTCGGGGGAAACTGTCCACCACGAGCACCTATGGGACCGGAGCCCCTTGTACGTTGCGGTGAGGGAGCGGAGGGAGCACAAAGAGCGGATCGAAGAGCACACGCGGGCAGTTTACCCAGGTTCGGGCCGCGCGGACGCGTAAAACCCTACTCCTGCTTGGTTTGTATTGAGTTTTGTGAGCTCGGGAGCTTGAAGAACTAGCTACACCGAGCAAGAGAGCTATCTAGGTTCCGAACCCTTTCTACGTTGTGCATGGGCCTCCTTTTATAGCTCAAGGGGTCACCGACAGGTGTCAACGTAGAGGAGGGCAAAAACGTAACTTTGGTGGTAGTTGTAACAGTGCGAGAACAGTGCATGAACAGTGGATACACAGTGGTCTTCACCTAACTTGACAGTGGGGGACAAGGGCATTAAATGCCCGTCACCGTCGACCCCAAAAGCACCTGTCCATGCGTCTCCGTTCGCCACGGCGATAGCCTCGTCACCGTGGAGTGCCACCGTGTCCCCCAGGCTGCACAGCCATCCGCCACGCGTCCCTGGAAGGGCCCCAGGGCGACGCGTGGGCAGATGAGCTGGAGCGCGGGCACACAGTGCAGGCTTCCCCCGGCAAGCTCCTTGCCGGGGTCTTGATCTTGCCGGGCCCTAGAGCTTGTCGCTCCCCGGGCCCTGCGGGGGCGCATGATGCGCCAGGGCATGTCTTCTGAGATGTAGTCTTCTGGTTTTCCTGGCAAGCTCCTCTTGCCAGGGTCTTGTGCTGATGTGATAGTCTTGAGCCTGGGACGGCCTTCCCGGCAAGCTCCACTTGCCGAGGCCTTGATCTTCTGTCTTGTATACTTTGTTTTTGAATGGTTTTATAGGGACCAGAAAGGTTTCCGGCAAGCACGTGGTAAACCCTGCCGCGGGAAGCTGCTACTGCCCGTGCACAAGTTGGAGTACTAAGGTACCCCTATCTTAGTACACCGACAAAGTTGCATGGCAATATATCTCAGAATGGCTATGGAAATGCCATGATAGGTAGGTATGGTGGCTGCTTTGAGGAAGGTATATGGTGGGTGTATGGTACCGGCGGAAGTTGCGCAGTACAAAAGAGGCTAGCAATGGTGGAAGGGTGAGAGTGCGTATAATCCATGGACTCAACATTAGTCATAAAGAACTCACATACTTATTGCAAAAATCTACAAGTCATCAAAACAAAGTACTACATGGATGCTCCTAGGGGAAGGGTTGGTAGGAGTTAACCATCGCGCGATCCCGACCTCCACACAAAAGATGACAATCAATGAAATACCTCATGCTTCAAATTTTTCACACAACGGTTACCATATGTGCATGCTACGGGATTTGGAAACCTTAACACAAGTATTTATCAAATTCACAACTACTCTACTAGCATGATTCTAATATCACCATCCTCATATCTCAAGACAATCATCAAGTATCAAACTTATCGTAGTATTCAATGCACTTTATATGGAAGTTTTTATTATACCCATCTTGGATGCCTATCATATTAGGACTAATTTTATAACCAAAGCAAATTACCATGCTGTTCTAAGAGACTCTCAAAATAATATAAGTGAAGCATGAGAGATCAATACTTTCTATAAAAGAAAATCACCACCGTGCTCTAAAAAGATATAAGTGAAGCACTAGAGCAAAACTCTCTAGCTCAAAAGATATAAGTGAAGCACATAGAGTATTCTAATAAATTCCGATTCTTGTGTATCTCTCTCAAAAGGTGTATCCAGCAAGGATGAATGCGGTAAACTAAAAAGCAAAGACTCAAATCATACATGACGCTCCAAGCAAAACACATATCATGTGGTGAATAAAAATATAGTCTCAAGTAAAGTTACCGATATACGAAGACGAAAGAGGGGATGCCTTCCCGGGGCATCCCCAAGCTTAGGCTTTTGGTTGTCCTTGAATTTTACCTTGGGGTGCCTTGGGCATCCCCATGCTTAGGCTCTTGCCACTCTTTGTTCCATAGTCCATCCAATCCTTACCCAAAAACTTGAAAACTTCACAACACAAAACTTAACAGAAAATCTCGTGAGCTCCGTTAGTATAAGAAAACAAACCACCACTTTAAGGTACTGTAATGAACTCATTCTTTGTTTATATTGGTGTTAAACCTAATGTATTCCAACTTCTCTATGATTCATACCCCCCGATACTACTCATAGATTCATCAAAATAAGCAAACAACACACGAAAAACAGAATATGTCAAAAACAGAACAGTCTGTAGCAATCTGTAACTTTCTAATACTTCTGTAACTCTAGTTTTTTTTTGAAATAAATTGGTGTACGTGAGGAATTTATCTATTAATCATCTGCAAAAAGAATCAACTTAAAATCACTCTCCAGTAAAAAATGGTAGCACATCTCGTGAGTGCAAAAGTTTCTGTTTTTTACAGAAAGATCGCAAAGACTTCACCCAAGTCTTCCCAAAGGTTCTACTTGGCACAAACACTAATTAAAACACAAAACCACATCTAAACAGAAGCTAGATGCATTATTTTTTTACTAAACAGAAGTAAAAGCAAAGAAAATAAAATAAAATTGGGTTGCCTCCCAACAAGCGCTATCGTTTAACGCCCCTAGCTAGGCACGATACAAGAATAGGTCTAGGTATTGCCATATTAGGTAGGCAATTCTTCAATTGAACAATTATAATTCTTAGGAGTTTCTTCTTTCCTATTAATAATCAAACTTCTAGGCAAGAAATCAAGAAATTCGTTTGTAGCAAAAGGTTCCCTAATGATAGTGAGAAAGTTGGGGTGAACACTTATTGATTTGAGATCCACAGTTTCCTTACTAGAGGATTCATCCTTATTTTTAGGAACATACATAAACTTGGCCATTTTAGGAGTGGATGGGTTTGAATTATTTCCCACAGCAGAAAAAGTAGACCCTATATTGGTAATAATATCCTCAAGTTTATCAATCCTAGTAGAATCTTGATATATTCTCTCTTTAACTATGGGTTTTTTTCTTTAAAAAAATCAGAATAACTCCTACCTTAGATCCATATTTGGTAATTTGGTTATGGATCTTTTTATCCAAACTCTCAACCAACTCTACGGTGGCAACTTTATTTTTAATAATTTCAAGCCTTTGCATTACGTGCTCTAAAGTTAAGATAGTTCCATTAACCAAAAGAGGTGGTGGGCCAAACAAATCTATCATAGCATTATAAGAATCAAAAGTATGGCTACCCAAGAAATTCCCTGCGGTAATGCTATCAAGAATATATCTATTCCAAGGAGTGATGCCTACATAAAAATTGTGAAGAAGCACGGAAGTGGAAAGCTTCCTAGTAGATCTATTCTGAGCATTGCAAATTCTATACCAAGCATCTTTTAGATTTTCTTCCTCCCTTTGTTTAAAATTAAGAACTTCACTATCGAGAGTATTAATAATTATAGAAGGGCCAGCCATGACAGCAAAGCAAACGATAAAGCACACGGAGCAAATAAGAGGGCGAAAAATACCCGGCAAAGGTGAAGTGGGGGAGAGGAAAACGAGAGGCAGATGGCAAATAATGTAATGCGAGGGATAAGAATTTGTGATGGGTACTTGGTATATGACTTTTGCATACATCTCCCCGGCAACGGTGCCAGAAATCCTTCTTGCAACCTCTTGAGCTTGCGTTCTTTTTCCCTTGAGGAGGAAAGGGTGATGCAGCACGGTAGCGTAAGTATTTCCCTCAGTTTTTAAGAACCAAGGTATAAATCTAGTAGGAGACCACGCGTGAGTCCCTTGTACATACACAAACAAATAAGAACCTTGCAACCAACGCGATAAAGGGGTTGTCAATCCCTTCTCGGCCACTTGCAAAAGTGAGATCTGATAGAGATGATAAGATAAATATTTTTGGTATTTTTGTTATATAGATTGAAAGTAAAGATTGCAAAACAAAAGTAAAGTAAAGATAAATAGTTGATGGAAGATTTATATGATGGAAGATAGACCCGGGGGCCATAGGTTTCACTAGTGGCTTCTCTCATGATAGCAGATCTCTACGGTGGGTAAACAAATTACTGTCGAGCAATTGATAGAAAAGCGCATAGTTATGAGAATATCTAGGCTTGATCATTGTATATAGGCATTGCATCCGTGACAAGTAGACCGAAACGATTCTGCATCTACTACTATTACTCCACATATCGACCGCTATCCAGCATGCATCTAGAGTATTAAGTTCATAAGAACAGCGTAACGCTTTAAGCAAGATGACATGATGTAGAGGGATAAACTCATGCAATATGATATAAACCCCATTTTTTTATCCTCGATGGCAACAATACAATACGTGCCTTGCTGCCCCTACTGCCACTGGGAAAGGACACCGCAAGATTGAACCCAAAGCTAAGCACTTCTCCCATTGCAAGAAAGATCAATCTAGTAGGCCAAACCAAACTGATAATTCGAAGGGACTTGCAAAGATATTTAAATCATGCATAAAAGATTTCAGAGAAGAATCAAATATTTTTCATAGATAATCATAATCATAAACCCACAATTCATCGGATCTCGACAACCGCAAAAATAATTACATCGAATAGATATCCAAGAAGATCGAGGAGAACTTTGTATTGAGATCCAAAGAGAGAGAAGAAGCCATCCAGCTAATAACTATGGACCCGAAGGTCCGTGGTAAACTACTCACAACTCATCGGAGAGGTTATGGTGTTGATGTAGAAGCCCTCTGTGATCGATTCCCCCTCCGGTGGAGCTCCGGAACATGCCCCAATATGGGATCTCACGCGTAGAGAAGGTTGCAGTGGTGGAATTAGGGTTTCGTGGTGCTCTCAGATGTTTTCAGGGTACATGGGTATATATAGGTGGAAGAGGGACGTCGGTGGAGCAACAGGTGGCCAACGAGGGTGTGGGGCGCGCCCTCCCCCTCGTGGCCGCCTCGTTTCTTCCCTGACGTGTACTCCAAGTCTTCCGTGTTGCATTTGTTACAAAAACGACTCTCCCAAAGGTTTCATTCCGTTTGGACTCCATTTGATATTCCTTTTCTACGAAACACTGAAATAGGCAAAAAAACAACAATTTGCACAGGGCCTTGGGTTAATAGGTTAGTCCCAAAAATAATATAAAAGAGTATAATAAAGCCCATTAAACATCCAAAACAAATAATATAATAGCATGGAACAATCAAAAATTATAGATACGTTGGAGACGTATCAAGCATCCACAAGCTTAATTCCTGCTCGTCCTCGAGACGTATCATAGAGGAGTACGTCGTCGGGCTCTAGAAGCGGGAATGGGCGAGATCTCGATCGCACACAAGTCTTACCCAGGTTCGGGGCTCTCCGTGGAGATAACACCCCTAGTCCTACTCTGCGGGGTCTCCGCATGATGACAATGACCAAAGGGAGCTACAAGATTGCTCCTTGAGCTGTGTGCTAGAGGAGGAAAAAGGGCAAGGCTTAGCTCACTTGCTTCTCCTACCTATGGTGGATGTGGGTGGAACAATGGATGAACCATTTGCATGGGTGAACCTGGGGGGTTTATATAGGCCTACCCCCAGGGGTACAATGGTAATATGTTGGGTCGTAGGTCCCGGACGTCAGTGTACTCGGTCACCGGGTTCTCTACCGGTCCTGGGGCCCGCATCTGGTGGACCCCGTCGGCTACCAAGAATTCGGCCGACAGGTAGGGCCCGCCGCCCGTGGGCCATGCCGATTGCCTTTCACGGTAGCGCCGTCCATGCTGGCGAGGGCGGCATCACATCGCGCTTGGCTATCGCGCCGTGGCGGAGGATGTCCGCCTGGTCGATGTACACTGTAGCCATGCTTCCCCGTATCCTGAGAGGTATGGGTGGCACTGTTACCATACTTTGTCTTGATCACTGTCGGCTGGTGCAGACTCCAAGGAATGAGGGCCCGACAGCTGGGAGCCGGCCCGCTCTTGGTGCCACCTGCCAAGGGCATGCCGCCTCCTAGAACGCGACCAAGATGCCGACCGTTTGCCCAGTCGGCCTGAGGGGCGCCAGCGCTGATGTCTTAAAATGTTATTGGGGGCGGATGAGGCTACCCGAGGTACATAACCCCGGTAGTGGGCCCGCAAGGTCGTCGTCCGACACTATGCCATGCAGTGAGAGAGGTTAATTTGACCAACACAGATGGTCATTTTTTGGTTTTTATTACGTACGGTAGGAGTATATATATAGTACGCGTTGTAGAGGGTGGCCAAGGGTAACTTATACTACACGTCATATAGGACAGTCACTCGTGTGTGATGCTTCCATCTGTGGGCCCACGAGGTTGTCCTCCGTCACTTTGACTCAACAAGGAGGTTTCTTTTTGGGTTGTGTTCCGGTAGGAGTATATAGTACGTGTCGAAGAGGGGAGGAGGAGGCCGGCGCAACACATACTACACACACGTCATGAACGATCTTGCTCCGTGTGGGGACTTCTCAGTTTTCGAGGCAGGTGCATGCCATAAACAAGTTTTTTTTGACAAACTGACAGTAGGAGAGGCTCCTACTGTATTTTACTCATATATAAAACTGTCGAGCTACATGGTATGTACAAAGGAGGGGTGGGGTGGGGGACCACCTACATAGGCAGCGGTGGCAAGCTAAACTAAGATGGTGGGGGAGGGTTTACAGGAGAGAGTTACAAAAGTCAAGTATGGGGGCAATATGTTCCTCTTTAACCCTATGTTGAAGCAGTTGAAAGTCTTTTTTGAATCTGTCAAGCCAGGAGCGCGTCGAGGGAACCACCCCTCTATAATGCTTGTTGTTCCTCTCTTTCCACAGGCTCCAGGCTGAGGTGAGAAAAGTTTCCACAAAGAGTTGGTTGTGCCAGGTGGACCTAGCTTCTTGAATTACATCCAGGCGAGAGCTGAACGTGGGCCATGTAATTTGCAATTTTTTCAGCATTCTTGACTGAATGGGCACGTGAAAATCATATGGTCAACCGTTTCTTCAACATGATGGCCACACAGGAGACAATCATAATTGTTCCCAATGTTGTAATGTCGCCTCCTTCGCATATTACGGGTATTGAGCCGGTCGTGGAAAAGCAGCCACCCGAACACCTTGAGTTTCATTGTACAACGAGATCGCCATAGCATGTTGAAGACAAGATGGGCTCGGGCTTCACGAAAACAGAATTTGTAATAATCAGACGCTTTGAATTCATACTTCCCCAAGTGTAAAGCCAGATATAAGAGATCAAGGTGGTCGGGGGGTTTGTACAGAAAGAGTCTGGAGGTCACGTAATTCTTCAAGAGCCTAGGGTGTAAGCGGCAAATGGAAGTTCCCATGCAGTGCCGTGCTCTCCAAGAAATGCTTAATCGAGACGTCTTCATGCAACAAATGAGAAAGCCCGAGGATGTGAGACTTGTAAGACATTATCCAACCATAGATCTTTCCAAAAAATATTTGTTGTCCCATCCACCACCACAACTTTTGAAACACCACGAAATTGAGGCGTGAGTTTAAGAATGTCACGCCACGAGAAAGAGCATGTTGGATCCGTGGCATGTGGAATCCGATCAGTATAGTATGCATCCCAGATCAGACAGACCCACGGGATGTCCTTTTTGTTATAAAATTTATGCAAGAATTTCATCAAGAGGGCTTTATTTTTAATCTTTAGGTTGATCACTCCTAAACCTCCGCATTTCTTAGGCTTGCAAACCATATCCCAGGCCGCTAGAGAATTACATTTGTCTCCTTGTTCTGTCTTTTTTGTCCAAAGGCATCGGTGTCTGATTTTGTCAAGCATTTCATGAATCTTGGGGGGATTTTCAAAGTGCACATGGCAAAGATCAGCAAGGACATGACCGAAGCATTCAGCCAGGATAGTTTACCTCCATATGACATCATCGCAATGGTTGGGGCAAGGCGGCGTTCTGCACTGCAAACAATGGGCATGAGGTCTTGAATAGAGGGTTTGGATGTCCCAAGTGGTAGCCCCAAGTAAGTAAACAACATTTGTCCAATAGAGCAGCCCAAGATACTAGCTAGAGAGATGGATTCCGCTTCATCCAAGTTGATAGGTATTAAAGTGGATTTGTGAAAGTTGATCTTGAGACCAATCGAGGATGCATAATCGGTAAGAATCTCTTTGACCAGAGAGACTTGACGAGGGCAAGCAGGTAGGACAAGGATAGTATCGTCAGCGTATTGGATAACTGGGTAGTCAGTCATCCCAACACACGGAAAAGGTAGGTCAATTTTACCTTGTCTGGAAGCATCATTGATAGTGGCCCGAAGAAGATCAACGGCTGGCACAAAAATAAGTGGGGAGAGCGGGTCTCCTTGGTGCACTCCACTGCAGCAGTGAAATTGCCGCGCCGGCACTCCGTTGAGCAGCACCGAAGAGCGACCCGAGGAAAAAATGGATTTGATCCAAGCAAGCCATTTGTCATTGAAGCCTATATGGTGCATGATCGTAAGCATAGCCTCATGGTTAATGGTGTCAAACGCCTTGGCAAAGTCCAGCTTGAGCAAAATGATTTTCTACTTTGACATCTCGCATTAATGAATGTATTGGAACGCCCATGCCTAGTAGTCTTGGATGGTACGGCCTTTGCTGAAACCATATTGGTTACTGTGGATGATACGTCCATTTTGCATCATGCTTATATGTTGATACTTATTGCATTATGGGCTGTTATTACATGTTTTGTCACAATACTTATGCCTTTTCTCTCTTATTTTACAAGGTTTACATGAAGAGGGAGCATGCCCGCAGCTGGAATTCTAGGCTGGAAAAGGAGCAAACTCTGCAAACCTATTCTGCACAACTCCAAAAGCCCCGAAACTTCACAGAACTCCGTTTCAGAAAATATAAAAAATATGTGGCGAAAGAAGATCACGAGGGGGGCCACCTACTGTCCACGAGGGTGGGGGGTCTCGTGGGCCCCCCGAAGGCTCCCCGATGCCCATCTTCTCCTATAGGAGGTGTTTTGACCTGGAAAAAAAATCATAAGGTGGCTTTCAGGACCAGACGCTGCCGTCTCGAGGCGGAACCAAGGCGGAAACCAATCTAGGGCTCCGGCAGAGCTGTTCTGCCGGGGATACTTCCCTCCGGGAGGGGGAAATCATCACCACCGTCATCACCAACAACTCTCCCATCTTGGGGAGGGCTATCTTCATCAACATCTTCACCAGCACCATCTCCTCTCAACCCCTAGTTCATCTCTTGTATCCAGTCTTTGTACCCAAACCTCGGATTGGTACCTGTGGATTGCTAGTAGTGTTGATTACTCCTTGTAGTTGATGCTAGTTGGTTTATTTGGTGGAAGATCATAAGTTTATATCCGTTATGCATATTAATACCCCTCTGATCATGAACAATATTATGTCTTGTGAGTAGTTACTTTTGTTCCTGAGGACATGGGAGAAGTCTTGCTATAAGTAGTCATTTGAATTTGGTCTTCGTTCGATATTTTGATGAGATGTATGTTGTCTCTCCTCTAGTGGTGTCATGTGAACGTCGACTACATGACACTTCACCATTATTTGGGCCTAGAGGAAGGCATTGGGAATTAATAAGTAGATGATAGGTTGCTAGAGTGACAGAAGCTTAAACACTAGTTAATGCACTGCTTCGTAAGGGGCTGATTTGGATCCAGTTGTTTCATGATATGGTTAGGTTTACCTTAATACTTATTTTGTAGTTGCGGATGCTTGCATTAGAGGTTAATCATAAGTGGGAGTCTTGTCCAAGTAAGTACAACACCCAAGCACCGGTCCACCCACATACCAAATTATGAAAGTACCGAACGCGAATCTGATGATCGTGATGAAAACTAGCTTGATGATAATTACCATGTGTCCTCGGGAGCACTTTCCTTCATATAAGAGTTTGTCCAGGTTTGTCCTTTGCTACAAAAAGGATTGGGCCACCTTGCTGCACCTTATTTAATTTTACCTTTTGTCACTTGATACCAATTACCTTATCACAAAACTATCTGTTATCTATAATTTCAGTGCTTGCAGAAAATACCTTACTGAAAACTGCCTATCATTTCCTTCTGCTCCTCGTTGGGTTCGACACTCTTACTTATTCAAAGGACTACGATAGATCCCCTACACTTGTGGGTCATCAAGACTCTTTTCTGGCGCCGTTGCCGGGGAGTGAAGCGCCTTTGGTAAGTGGATTTTGGTAAGGAAAAATTTATATAGTGTGCTGAAGTTTATTGTCACTTGTTACTATGGCTCATAATCCTTTGAGGGGCTTGTTCGGGGTATCTTCACCCCGACCAGAAGAGCAAAGAGTTGCTCCTCAACCTACTGCACCTACTGAAAATGTTTTCTTTGTAATTCTTTCCGGTATGATAGAGAAACTGCTTGAAAATCCTTTTACAGGAGACGAAACACTACATCCCGATTTACACCTAATCTATGTGGATGAAGTTTGTGGATTATTTAAGCTTGCAGGTATGCCCGAGGATGTTATCAAGAAGAAGGTTTTCCCTTTATCTTCGAAGGGAGATGCATTTACATGGTTTAGGCTATGTGATGATATTGGATCATGGAACTATAATCGTCTGAAGTTGGAATTTCATCGGAAGTTCTACCCTATGCACCAGGTTCATCGTGATCGTAATTATATTTATAATTTTTGGCCTCGCGAAGGAGAAAGCATTGCTCAAGCTTGGGGGAGGCTTAAGTCAATGTTATATTCATGCCCCAATCATGAGCTCTCAAGAGAAATGATCATTCAAAACTTTTATGCTCGGATTTCTCAATAATTGCTCGATGGTCGATACTTCTTGTTCTGGTTCTTTTATGATGAATACTGTTGAATTCAAATGGGACTTATTGGAAAGAATTAAAGGCAACTCTGAAGATTGGGATCTCGACGAAGGTAAGGAGTCAGGTATGACCCCTAAGTTTGATTGTGTCAAAGCTTTTATGAATACCGATGTTTTCCGTGAGTTTAGCACTAAGTATGGACTTTACTCTGAGATAGTAGCTTCTTTCTGTGAATCATTTGCTACTCATGTTGATCTTCCCAAGGAGAAGTGGTTTAAATACCATCCCCCTATTGAAGTAAAAGTAGTTGAACCTATTAAAGTTGAAGAAAAGACTATCACTTATAATGTTGATCCTATTATTCCTACTGCTTATATTGAGAAACCACCTTTCCCTGTTAGTATAAAGGATCGTGCTAAAGCCTCAACTGTAGTTCGTAAGAGTAATACTAGAACACCTACACCCTCTGAGAAAATTAAAGTTGAACCTAGTGTTGGTATGGTTAAAGATCTCTTGGTAGAAGATTTAGATGGACATGTTATTTACCTCCAAGAAGAGTCTGCTAGAATAGCCAAACCCAATTCTAGGAATAAACATAGACCTATTGTAGGCTTGCATGTTATCTCTGTTAAGATAGGAGATCGCTGCTATCATGGTTTATGTGACGTAGGTGCTAGTGCGAGTATTATCCCTCTTACCTTATATCGAGAAATTATGCATGATATTGCACCTGTTGAGTTAGAAGGGATTGATGTTACTATTAAGCTTGCTAATAGAGACACTATTTCACCAGTTGGGATTGTTAGAGATGTTGAAGTTTTGTGTGGGAAGGTTAAATACCCTTCTGATTTTCTTATTCTTAGTTCCCTACAAGATGAATTTTGTCCCATTATATTTGGTAGACCCTTCTTGAATAATGTTAATGCTAAGATAGACTACGTAAAAGATATCGTTACTGTTGGTTTAGGGGATATGTCTCATGATTTTAACTTTGCTAAATTTCGTAGACAACCCCTTGATAAAGAACTACCTAGTAAGGATGAAATTATTGGTCTTGCTACTATTGCTGTGCCTCCTAATGATCCCTTAGAACAATACTTGCTAGACCATGAAAATGATATGCATATGAATGAGAGAAGGGAAATAGATGAAATATTCTTTAATCAGGGACTCGTATTGAAAAATAACTTGCCTGTTAAAATCCTAGGGGATCCTCCTCCACCCAAGGGTGATCCCGTGTTTGAACTTAAACCTTTACCTGATAATCTTAAGTATGTTTATCTTGATGAAAAGAAGATATATCCTGTTATTATTAGTGCTAACCTTTCAAAGCAGGAAGATGAAAAAAATATTAAAAACTCTGAAGAAGCACCGTGCAGCTATTGGATATACTTTGGATGATCTTAAGGGCATTAGCCCCACCTTATGCCAACACAAGATAAAATTGGAAGAAAACGCTAAACCGGTTATTGATCACCAGTGACGGTTAAATCCTAATATGAAAGAAGTGATAAGGAAGGAAATACTAAAGCTTTTAGAGGCAGGTATTATCTATCCAGTTGCTGATAGCCAGTGGGTAAGTCATGTCCATTGTGTCACTAAGAAAGGAGGTATGACTGTCGTTCCTAATGATAAAGATGAATTGATACCGCAAAGAATAGTTAGAGGTTATAGGATGGTAATTGATTTCCGCAAGTTAAATAAAGCTACTAAGAAAGATCATTACCCCTTGCCATTTATTGATCAAATGCTACAAAGGTAAGGTTATCCAAACATACCTATTTTTGCTTTCTAGATGGTTATTCCGGTTTCTCTCAAATACCTGTGTCAAAAGGGGATCAAGAAAAGACCACTTTTACTTGTCCTTTCGGTACCTTTGCTTATAGACGTATGTCTTTTGGTTTATGTAATGCACCTGCTACCTTTCAAAGATGCATGATGGCTATATTCTCTGATTTTTGTGAAAAGATTGTTGAGGTTTTCATGGATGATTTCTCCGTTTACGGAACTTCCTTTGATGATTGCTTAAGCAACCTTGATCGAGTTTTGCAGAGATGTGAAGACACTAATCTTGTCTTGAACTGGGCGAAGTGCCACTTTATGGTTAATGAAGGCATTGTCTTGGGACATAAAATTTCTGAAAGAGGTATTGAAGTTGACAAAGCTAAAGTTGATGCTATTGAAAAGATGCCGTGCCCCAAGGACATCAAAGGTATACGAAGTTTCCTTTGTCATGCCGGGTTTTATAGGAGGTTCATTAAGGACTTCTCCAAAATCTCCAGGCCTCTGACTAATCTCTTACAAAAAGATATTCCTTTTGTATTTGATGATGATTGTCTAGAAGCATTTGAAATACTTAAGAAAGCATTGATCTCTGCACCTATTGTCCAGCCTCTTGACTAGAATTTACCCTTTGAGATTATGTGCGATGCTAGCGATTATGCTGTTGGTGCTGTTTTAGGGCAAAGAGTTGATAAGAAATTGAATGTTATCCAATATGCTAGTAAAACTCTAGACCGTGCCCAGAAATATTATGCTACTACTGATGTCTACTACACGCTTCTATTCCTGTAGACAGTGTTGGGCCTCCAAGAGAAGAGGTTTGTAGGACAGCAGCAAATTTCCCTTAAGTGAGTAACCCAAGGTTTATCGAACTCAGGGAAGTGGAGGTTGAACGTACCCCTTTCAAGCAACCCTGCAATCAAGATACAAGAAGTCTCTTGTGTCCCCAACACACCTAATACACTGGTCAGATGTATAGGTGCACTAGTTCGGCGAAGAGATGTTAAATGGCAAGTGATATGGATGGCAAAAGATGTATTTGTAAATCTGAAATAAAAAGTGCAGCAAGCAAACATGTGGTAAACGTGAGCGCAAATGGTATTGCAATGGTGGAAACAAGGCCTAGGCTTCATACTTTCACTAGTGGCAACTCCCAACAACATTAACATAATCGAATCACATGATATTTCCCATAAAACATGCAAGGGGGGTGCACTCGGAGGTCATTCCTTTGTAGTCAAGAGAGGACGAGAATTATGTAGGGCTACAAAAGCACACCTCTAAGTTCGTAGTTCTCAATATATGGATTTCCCAATGTCACCTCGGCCATCCAAAGAGAGTACCACAATCACCACAACATATCTCAAGGATAGTCAAAGACAAGCACCAAGAGACTCTCAATCTTCAATCCACACACAAAAGAGGAAATCACTCATGAAAATATTCTTCTAATCCATGTCCAATAGACCGCTGTCACCTTGGTCTCGGAGATTATACTAGATAAAGACAAGTGAGTACATCAATCCAATACATAGAGGAAGGGGAAATATCATGGGATCACCCTAGATTAACATAGCCTGTGATCACAATGAAGATCACATCATGGGAGAGAGAATTGACCACATAGCTACTGGTAGAAACCTCAGCCCCGAGGAGGAACTACTCCCGCATCATGGAGGGAGGAAGCAACGTCGATGGAGATGAATCCGGGGGCACTTCCTCGTCCCGGCAGGATGCCGGCACAGGAATTCTGGTCCCCCGAAACTTGGTGGTGATGGCGGCGGAGATCGGAATAGCTTCTGGAGAAAAGGGTTCCGGAATCGAGGGTTTCGGGACGCGATGTAAATATATGCCAAAGGGGGTCACCAGAGGCAGAGAGGGGGGCCCAGGCGGCCTGGCGAGGCGGCCAGGAGGGGGGCCGCCCCCTCAGGGCGCCTGGAGCCCCTCTGGCCCCCCTCTGGCCCTACTTCTGCCGCATGGAAGCTTCTGGAGCGCTGATTTTTTATATATTTTTCCAGGAATTTTTCTGGCAATTTAAGTAATGGGAAAACCTGAAATACAAAAACAACAGAAAGCAGAAACTGGCACTGGGGTGCACTGAGTTAATAGGTTAGTCCAAATATGATCAAAAGTGTATGGAAGTGCATAAATATCATAGCAATATCACACAAAAGAAGCATGGAGCAAGCAGAAATTATAGATACGTTTTGGACGTATCAACATCCCCAAGCTTAATTCCTGCTCGTCCTCGAGTAGGTAAATGATAACAAGCATAATTTCTGTGGTGACATCCTACCAAAGAATCTTTCACAGTCACATGACAAATGCTTACTGAGATAATGAATCTTTAGTAATTAAGTTGCCTCATGAGAATATCACAAAGAACTGAAAGTTTTACAATATGATACTGAAACACCCAATAGATTTGTAGTGAGCATGGTGTGCAAACATGAAAAAGTGATACCGCGCTTGCCCCCTTTAGTGAAGCAAAACATAAATGCAGGAGCACCTCCGAAGTTTAAGTGACGACTAGATACAATGATTTCAGAATAAGCGCTATCACAATCATGCAGAAGACAATGGTACTTTGGGACAATGCACATTACACTCAGAATGACAATCATGCTCTCAATAGTTGGTGCTTTGAATAAAGAAGGTGGAGACTCTTGAACTGTGGATTTTGATGGCAAGGTTGAAAACCCGTGGTTGGAAGCAAAGACTAAACATGTACCAGAGCTCTTGGTTTTTAAAAACAGAGATAAAAAGATTTTGGGAGGTGCATAATTCGTCAACGAATGCTAGTAGATAACTCAATTACTTCTCGAGCTGGACAAGTTTCGAGGAACGGCTCCCGCACGGGGACGATCACATCCCCTTAATCTCCTTTGTTTATCACTGCCAAAAGTTTTCTGATTTCTCATGAACAAAGCGTGAAGGAGGGTTTGTTTGTTGTATTCTCTTTTATGAGTCGGGCGCACTCATGCCAGTTCCTTCTCGTATTAGGGGTTTGCAGATTAGACATGCAATCCCGGGGTAAAACTTGTCCAACTTAAAAAGATCATGAATTAACTACTACTTCCTCATGAGCTAAAACAGAGGCACAATAGAGAAATGCTTTTGAATAATTTTGAGATGGTACAAGAAAGTCTTCGTTCGGAATGGCAAGTAAATACCATATATAGGAAGGTATGGTGGACTCATATGGCATAACTGGTTTCAAGGATTTTGGATGCACAAGCAGTCAGTTCGCTTAGTACAGGTGAAGGCTAGCAAAAGACTGGGAGCGACCAACTAAGAGAGCAATGACGGCCATAATCATGCAGAGCGACAAAGCAACATTGAATCAGGCATGGAAGTTATATCACTACTCAGAAATTAAAGATCATCAAGGCTTGATAGACTTTCTTTACAGTCTTAAATATGCGTGAGCATATGCCAAGTCAATCAAAATAAATTCTTGGAGGAAGATATCACTAAACCATACCACATCATAGGCAAACAAATCATGCTGGTACTTCAACAACACATTAAGAACCCCCAGCTATTTGAGACTAACCATAAGAAAACATGAACTACTAAGCACCATTATGCACATAGCATTTTTATCATAGACATATCAACCAGTGCCATAGAAGCCAACTCTCTTAACAAGATAAGCATGATAACTCAAGAGAGTTCCAGAAGCAACAACCTAAATAAAAGCTCTTAAAAAGATAAGCATGAAAACTAAGAGCTAAGCATGACAGTAGCTATGAAAAGATAAAGAACACACACAAGAAGATACGCATGCGAGCCTATGTTGTGTTCTACAGTGGAGTGGAGCGTATTTCTATCCCAAACAATGAAGGCTAGGATCTAACTTATTATGACAGCAAGGAAAGCTAAAGAAAACTAAAAAGGAAACTAAGAGCAAGACGCTCCAAGCATAGCACATAACACATGAAGTGATTAAAATATAGTGGAACGAAAGACGAACTGATAATTGTTGATGGAGAAGGGGATGCACGGGGGCATCCCCAAGCTTAGACGCTTGAGTCTTCTTGAATATTTCTTGGGGGTGCACGAGGGCATCCCCAAGCTTGAGCGTTTGACACTCCTGAATCTTCTTTTATCATCTTCCCTCGCACACTTGAAAACTCCCTTCATAAATAACTCATCATAATCTGATTAACGAGGTTAGTACCCATAATAAAATAATTTTTCCTTGCTGGAAATAAGGATAATCTTGAAGGGCTACAGTTTCTCAAGATTGCCAAAAGGTTTTTGCAAAGAAAAAGCAAGCTCAAGGTTTGCAAAACGAAGGAAAGGCAAAACAGGACAGAATCTGTGAAAAACAGACCAGCAGGTAGTAAATAATTTTTTCGGGGCACTTCTGCAACTCAAATCAAAAAACTCAGAACAGATGCCTGAAAGCCAATTGTATAGAGCACGCTGTCGAAAAAATTCAGACCAAAAATATGATCTGGTGATTTTATACGAATTTTTCTGTCCAAGGACAGAATCTGTTTCCTGGACAACACGTCACAACTTTTGAACTTTCTTGCAATCGGAGGCTAAACTTGGCACAAAGCTGAAAAATAAAGATACAATGATGTTGCTACAGTAGTAACAAACATCAAGACCACTAAAAACTGAAAGAACAAACTGAAAGCAAAGATAACAAGGGTTGTCTCCCTAGAGCTCTTTCTTTATAGCCATAAAGATAGGCTTAAGACTTTAATGATGCTCTCGTAGGAATAAGAGTTGAAGAACAAAAGAGAGCATCAAGAAGCAAATACCAAACACATTTAAGCCTAACATGCTTCCTATGCATAGGAATATTGCAAGAAAATAAATTGTTGAAGCATAAAGAAACTAGCATAGGAAGGCAAAACAAGCATAACTTCAAAACCTTCAACATAAAGAGAGGGAACTTAATATTATTGAAATATCTATAAGCATATGTTCCCTTCTCATAATAATATTCAGTGGGATCACGAATAAACTCAGCAATATAAGCATCACATAAAGCATTGTTACCATGATCCACATGCAAAAAGGTACTCTTACTCTCCACATAAGCATAATCTTTCTCATTGGTAATAGTGGGAGTAGGACTATCATAAACAACTTGAACACTATAGATTAATTGTGTATTAGGAAGATGGTGTTTAACAAGGGAGTAATTCCCTCCATGATTATGAAAAGTTTCATAAGGATAATTTCTCCTTATGTCATAGGTACCTTTATAATCACCATAGATTGGAGTTATAACATCATCATAGTAGAGAAGAGCATTATCATTGCTAGCAACTATATTTGTAAACATGTTGTATTTATTCTTACTAGAAAAAGAATTATCAATTGTCACATCACTAGTGGGTAAAGGATTTGCAGTCCTATCATCCCCAAGCTTAGAGCTTTCCATATCATCACTTTTAGAGTTGGTACCAAAAAGATTTTCAAGATCATAAGTAGCATTATCATCATTTTCCCAATCACAATAAGTAACATGCATATCATTATCAAAATCATCTTCAATAGTACCTACGGACGTATCATCAAGATGATAATTAAGGCAATAAACTTCACCTTCTTCTTTAAACTTACAACCGTTAGGATAAAAGTTGATGGGAGGAATATGCTCAGGCCAGGTTGATACCCATTCTTCTTCCTTCTTGCTTCTCTTCCTCCTCTTCTTTTTCTCCTTCTTCACCTTAGGAGGGAGTGGTCAGAGATGAAGCTTCTCCACATATCCTGGTTTATCATTAGAAACAATAGGGGAAACTTGGGAGAAACTCTCCTTTTTATTAGCAGAAATATAAGAGACATTTTTATACTTTGGTAAAGTTCCCTCCTTTCTAATCTTACTTATGTAATCATTTTCATGGCAATTAACAACACAATAGAGATGACAATTTTGCAAAATGTTTTTCATTCCTATGGTATTAACATCTAGCCAAGAAGTCTTTTCTGATAACTCTTCACACATCAAAAATAACATAAGCTCATCATAAAGATCAGGGGTGATCATGTTATCACACAACTGGGTAACAGTTATGTTTTGAAAGTGCATGCATTGAAAATTAAAGTGACCCTCTATACGGCAAAGTTCACAAGTAAAAGGATAAAGGTCACACAATTCTCTAGCAATTTCATTTAAATCTTTGACCCAAGTGATTGTTCTTTCATGCTTATGTTGCTTACAATACTTCTCTTCTTCAATCATAGGCCTTTCACAAGGTCTATCCACTCCACAAAAATTAACATGCTTGTATAAAACTTCATTTTTAGGAATTGGATCATGCATGTTGCAATCATCATGAAAAATTTCATTTTCTTTGCAAATCTCTTTAAAAGGTTCATGATGCTTGATCCAATCCTCCTTAGGCATATTAAGATGTGAAGCAAAAGATTTGAGGAAATCAACAAGGAGTTGAGAATCAAGCCCAAACTTAGCACTAAACTTATTAAAACTTGTAGTTTCAAAAAAGGACTTAATGCAATCATACTCATAAATTATACCTGACTCTTTACCTTTGTCGATCTCCCAATCTTCAGTGTTGCGCTGAATTCTTTCAAGGAGTTCCCATTTAGCATCAATCTTTTCGTTTGTGAAAGAACCCATAGAGGAAGCATCGAGCAAATCTTTATCCTGTCAAGAGAGCCTCGCATAGAAATTAGTAATAATCATATCTTTGGGGAGCCCATGGTTAGGACATTTTAGCATTAACGTTTTCAGTCTCCCCCAAGCTTGAGCTATGCTCTCTCCGTCACGAGGATAGAAATTATAAACATAATTCCTATTCTCATGGACTTCATGAAGAGGATAAAACTTGGAGTAAAAGAGAGACTGGATCTCTTCCCAATCCAACAGGTGAGAGTCATCTAGTAGCCTATACCATTCCAATGCTTTTCCTTTCAGTGACAAGGCAAATAATTTCCTCATGACTCCATCTCTTGTCAAACCTGAAATCTTAAACAACTCACAAAGTTCTGTAAGTTTCAACAAATGAATATTAGGATTGACCGTCCCATCATAACAATCATTCAAAATTATTTCAATTATCCCAAGTGGTATTTGGAACGGGATACATTCAGTAGGTGGAGGAGACTTCTTTACCACGGGTGTGGTAAAGCGGCCTTCCCCAAGCAGCGAACTAAGAGTGCGGTTTTCCATAAACATAACTAGTGAAACTAAAAACAAGAAACGAAAAGATTTAATTGCAAGATCTAGAGAAGGTACCTTCACTTACCTCACTTCCCCGGCAACGGCGCCAGAAATAGCTTGATGTCTACTACACGCTTCTATTCCTGTAGACAATGTTGGGCCTCCAAGAGCAGAGGTTTGTAGGACAGAATCAAATTTCCCTTAAGTGAGTAACCCAAGGTTTATCGAACTCAAGGAAGTGGAGGTTGAACGTACCCCTTTCAAGCAACCCTGCAATCAAGATACAAGAAGTCTCTTGTGTCCCCAACACACCTAATACACTGGTCAGATGTATAGGTGCACTAGTTCGGCGAAGAGATGTTAAATGGCAAGTGATATGGATGGCAAAAGATGTATTTGTAAATCTGAAATAAAAAGTGCAGCAAGCAAACATGTGGTAAACGTGAGCACAAATGGTATTGCAATGGTGGAAACAAGGCCTAGGCTTCATACTTTCACTAGTGGCAACTCCCAACAACATCAACATAATCGAATCACATGATATTTCCCATAAAACATGCAAGGGGGGGCGCACTCGGAGGTCATTCCTTTGTGGTCAAGAGAGGACGAGAATTATGTAGGGCTACAAAAGCACACCTCTAAGTTCGTAGTTCTCAATCTATGGATTTCCCAATGTCACCTCGGCCATCCAAAGAGAGTACCACAATCACCACAACATATCTCAAGGATAGTCAAAAACAAGCACCAAGAGACTCTCAATCTTCAATCCACACACAAAAGAGGAAATCACTCATGAAAATATTCTTCTAATCCATGTCCAATAGACCGCTGTCACCTTGGTCTCGGAGATTATACTAGATAAAGACAAGTGAGTACATCAATCCAATACATAGAGGAAGGGGAAATATCATGGGATCACCCTAGATTAACATAGCCTATGATCACAACGAAGATCACATCATGGGAGAGAGAATTGACCACATAGCTACTAGTAGAAACCTCAGCCCCTAGGAGGAACTACTCCCGCATCATGGAGGGAGGAAGCAACGTCGATGGAGATGAATCTGGAGGTACTTCCCCGTCCCGGCAGGATGCCGGCACAGGAATTCTAGTCCCCCGAAAATTGGTGGCGATGGCGGCGGAGATCGGAATAGCTTCTGGAGAAAAGGGTTCCGGAATCGAGGGTTTCGGGACACGATGTAAATATATGCCAAAGGGGGTCACCAGAGGCGGAGAGGGGGGCCCAGGCGGCCTGGCGAGGCGGCCAGGAGGGGGGCCGCCCCCTCAGGGCGCCTGGAGCCCCTCTGGCCCCCTCTAGCCCTACTTCTGCCGCATGGAAGCTTCTGGAGCGCTGATTTTTTATATATTTTTGCCTGGAATTTTTCTGGCAATTTAAGTAATGGGAAAACCTGAAATACAAAAACAACAGAAAACAGAAACTGGCACTGGGGTGCACTGAGTTAATAGGTTAGTCCAAATATGATCAAAAGTGTATGAAAGTGCATAAATATCATAGCAATATCACACAAAAGAAGCATGGAGCAAGCACAAATTATAGATACGTTTTGGACGTATCAACTACCGAGAAAGAATTTTTAGCAGTTGTATTTGCTTGTGATAAGTTTAGACCCTATATTGTTGATTCTAAAGTTGCTATTCATACTGTTCGTGCTGCTATCAAATACCTTATGGAAAAGAAAGATGCTAAACCTAGACTTATTAGATGGGTTCTCTTGCTGCAAGAATTTGACTTGCGTATTATTGATAGAAAGGGAGCTGAGAACCCCGTTGCAGACAGCTTGTCTAGGTTAGAGAATATACTTGATGACCCACAACCTATGGATGATAGCTTTCCTCATGAACAATTAGCTATCATAAATACTTCTTG
Organism: Secale cereale; assembly: GCA_902687465.1. Lineage (NCBI taxonomy): Eukaryota > Viridiplantae > Streptophyta > Magnoliopsida > Poales > Poaceae > Secale > Secale cereale. The sequence goes on along the minus strand of LR738714.1, from coordinate 139,892,053 downwards.
TACTGCTCCATGGTATGCTTATTATGCTAATTATATTGTTTCTAAGTTTATACCTCCTAGCTTCACATACCATCAAAAGAAAAAGTTCTTCTATGATTTGAGACATTACTTCTGGGATGACCCACATCTTTATAAAGAAGGAGTAGATGGTATTATTAGACGTTGTGTACCTGAGCATGAACAGGAACAGATCCTACGCAAGTGCCACTCCGAAGCTTATGGAGGACACTATGCGGGAGATAGAACTACACATAAGGTATTGCAATCCAGTTTTTATTGGCCTACTCTCTTCAAGGATGCCCGTAAGTTTGTCTTATCTTGTGATGAATGTCAAAGAATTGGTAATATCAGTAGACGTCAAGAAATGCCTATGAATTATTCACTTGTTATTGAACCATTTGATGTTTGGGGCTTTGATTATGTGGGACCGTTTCCTGCCTTTAATGGGTACACACATATTCTAGTTGATGTTGATTACGTTACTAAGTGGGTAGAAGCTATTCCAACTACTAGTGATGATCATAACACCTCTATTAAGATGCTTAAAGAAGTTATTTTCCTGAGGTTTGGAGTCCCTAGATATCTAATGACTGATGGTGGTTCACACTTTATTCATGGTGCTTTCCGTAAGATGCTTGCAAAATATGATGTGAATCATAGAATTGCATCCCCTTATGACCCATAGACTAGTGGTCAAGTAGAACTAAGTAATAGAGAGTTGAAATTAATTTTGCAAAAGATAGTTAATAGGTCTAGAAAGAATTGGTCCAAGAAACTTGATGCTGCATTATGGGCCTATAGAACTTCATATAAAAATCCTATGGGTATGTCTCCATATAAGATGGTTTACGGAAAAGCTTGTCACTTACCTCTTGAGCTAGAACATAAGGCATATTGGGCTATTAAAGAGCTCAATTATGATTTCAAACTTTCTGGTGAGAAGAGGTTATTTGACATTAGCTCCCTTGATGAATGGAGAACCCAGGCCTATGAGAATGCCAAGATGTTTAAAGAAAAATTTAAAAGATGGCATGACAAAAGGATACAAAAGCATGAGTTTAACGTAGGTGATTATGTCTTTCTATACAACTCTTGTTTAAGATTTTTGCAGGAAACCTTCTCTCTAAGTGGGAAGGACCTTACGTTATCGAGGAGGTCTATCTTTCCGGTGCCATAAAAATCAACAACTTCGAAGGCACAAATCCGAAGGTGGTGAATGGTCAAAGAATCAAACATTATATCTCAGGTAATCCTATAAATGTTGAAACCAATGTTATTGAAACCGTAACCCCGGAGGAATACATAAGGGACACTTTCCAGAACGATTTAAACTCCGAAAAGGAAGAGGTACATGGTACGGTAAGTAAACCGACTCCAAAACAGTTCTAAAGGCAATTTTCCTCCATTTTGGAATATTTAGAAAAATAGAAAAATAAGTAGCAGTCTGGAAGAGACACGAGCCGTCCACGAGGGTGGAGGGCGCGCCCCCTGCCTCCTGGGCAGCTCGTGTGCCTCCCGGACTCCGATTTCTTGTATGTTACACCTCTTGGTCGATAAAAATTCATTATATATACTCCCGAAGGTTTTCACCTATGTATCACGCAAAACTCCTTTGTTCTTGTTTCGAGCTATTTTCTGCTAGGGTTAACGAACCCAGGCACCATGTCGTCTCCCTCCTCCAACAATGAGGGCAACGATGCTTGGCTAATGAAGATAGATCTGAATAGGGAAGGACCCGAGGAGATCAACAAGAAGAAGAAGATCAAGAAGGAGGTGGAAGATCCAGCTCCGGCATCGGGAGAAGAAGACATCCATCGATCTCTTCCCAACCTCTTTACCTCAATTGAGATTGAATCTTTCAAGATGATTGAGTTAGCTCAAATTCGAAACAAGCATCTCACAAGTGAAAATATTTTGTTGAAGGAATATATAGCTGCACTCAAAGGTATTATCCGCAAGATGGAGGATCTCCTATGCTCGATATATGATGATTCGGCGTCACTACTTTCAACCCCATCATCACCACCACCGAAGAAGGAGACATAATCATATGGGGATGGGCACTCCCCTTGGCAACTGCCAAGCTTGGGGGAGTGACCCGGTATCATATCACCATCACTCCTATCTTTACCGTTTTTCTTAGTTCGATCCTTTTGGTAGTATCTTTATCTAGTAGAATAAAGTTAGCATGATCTAGTTGTGAGCTTTTGCCTTATGATCTTTACCCTTTGTAATCGAGTCCGTGAGCTATATAATAAGGATTAGTGTTGAGTCAAGGGCTTGATTTCCTCACTTGGGTCATGATAAAAAGAAAGAAAACATAAAGAGTATCCAAGAGATCATATTGATCTTATGTGAAGTAATGACCTCACATATAAAGAGTATGATGAATAAAAGTTGTTGGGAGTTGACAAACATAGTTTTGCTAACCGTTGCAATTAATATGAAGTAATAAAAGAAGAGATGCTTCACATACAAATATACTATCTTGGACATCTTCTATGATTGTGAGGACTCATTAAAATATGATATGCTAAAGAGTTGATGTTGGACAAGGAAGACAACATAATGGGTTATGTCTTCTTATATCCGAAATAAAGTATATTGTCATGGATCATCCAACATGTTGAGCTTGCCTTTCCCCCTCATGCTAGCCAAAACTCCTCGCACTAAGTAGAGATACTACTTGTGCTTCCATACACCCTTAAACCCAGTTTTCCCATGAGAGTCCACCATACCGAACTATGGATTGAGTAAGATCCTTCCAAGTAAGTTGTCATGTTGTAAACTCGCTAAAATATGTATGATTTATTAGTGTGGAGGAAATTAGCTTTATACGATCTTGTGATATGGAAGTAATAAAAGCGACAGACGGCATAATAAAGGTCCTTATCACAAGTGGAAATATAAAGTGACGTTCTTCTATGCTAAGACTTTGTGCATCCAACCATAAAAACACATGACAACCTCTACTTCCCTCTGCGAAGGGCCTATCTATTATTCTTGCCTCATAAGAGTCAAGGTGAAATTCACCTTTGCTTTTTACATTTTATCCTTTAACAAGCACATTGTGTTGGAAAGATCCTGACATATATACCCACTTGGATGTAAGTTTTCATGGTCTATTACTGTTGACATTACCCTTGAGGTAAAAGGTTGGGAGGCAACACCATAAGCCCCTATCTTTCTCTGTGTCCGATTAAAACTCCATAACCATAAGTATTGCGTGAGTGTGAGTAATTGTGAAAGACTATATGATAGTTGAGTATGTAGGCTTGTTGAAAAGCTCTTATATTGACTCTTACCGATGTTACGATAAATTGCAATTGCTTCAATGACCGAGATCAAAGTTTGTTAGTTTTGAATGAAGTTTACGATTCATGCTCGATATTGTCAATGAATTGTTACTTTGTCATAAGAATCATATGACAATATATATATGTTGCTGTTATGAGAATGATCATGATGCCCTCGTGTCCGTATTTTATTTTTATGGACACCTCTATCTCTAAACATGTGGACTTATTTTTCGATATCGGCTTTCGCTTGAGGACAAGCGAGGTCTAAGCTTGGGGGAGTTGATACGTCCATTTTGCATCATGCTTATATGTTGATATTTATTGCATTATGGGCTGTTATTACATGTTTTGTCACAATACTTATGCCTTTTCTCTCTTATTTTACAAGGTTTACATGAAGAGGGAGAATGCCGACAGCTGGAATTCTGGGCTGGAAAAGGAGCAAACTCTGGAAACCTATTCTGCACAACTCCAAAAGCCCCGAAACTTCAGAGAACTCCATTTTAGAAAATATAAAAAATATCTGGCGAAAGAAGATCACAGGGGGGCACCTGCTATCCACGAGGGTGGGGGGCGCGCCCCCCTCTCTGGGCGCGCCCCCCTGTCTCGTGGGCCCCCCAAGGCCCCCCGATACCCATCTTCTCCTATATGAGGTGTTTTGACCTGGAAAAAATCATAAGGAGTCTTTCGGGACCAGGCGCCGCCGTCTCGAGGCGGAAACCAATCTAGGGCTCTGGCAGAGCTGTTCTGCCGGGGATACTTCCCTCCGGGAGGGGGAAATCGTCACCGCCGTCATCACCAACAACTCTCCCATCTTGGGGAGGGCTATCTTCATTAACATCTTCACCAGCACCATCTCCTCTCAAACCTTGGTTCATCTCTTGTATGCAATCTGTGTACCCAAACCTCAGATTGGTACCTATGGGTTGCTAGTAGTGTTGATTACTCCTTGTAGTTGATGCTAGTTGGTTTATTTGGTGGAAGATCATATGTTCATATCCATTATGCATATTAATACCCCTCTGATCATGAACAATATTATGTCTTGTGAGTAGTTACTTTTGTTCCTGAGGACAAGGGAGAAGTCTTGCTAGAAGTAGTCATGTGAATTTGGTCTTCGTCCGATATTTTGATGAGATGTATGTTGTCTCTCCTCTAGTGTTGTCATGTGAACGTCAACTACCTGACACTTCACCATTATTTGGGCCTAGAGAATGGCATTGGGAAGTAATAAGTAGATGATGGGTTGCTAGAGTGACAGAATCTTAAACCCTAGTTTATGCGTTGCTTGTAAGGGGCTGATTTGGATCCACTTGTTTCATGCTATGGTTAGGTTTACCTTAATACTTCTTTTGTAGTTGCGGATGCTTGAATTAGAGGTTAATCATAAGTGGGAGGCTTGTCCAAGTAAGGACATCACCCAAGCACCGGTCCACCCACATACCAAATTATCAAAGTACCGAACGCGAATCAGATGATCATGATGAAAACTAGCTTGACGATAATTCCCATGTGTCCTCGGGATCGCTTTCCTTCATATAAGAGTTTGTCCAGGCTTGTCCTTTGCTACAAAAAGGATTGGGCCACCTTGCTCCACCCTATTTACTTTTACCTTTTGTCACTTGCTACCAATTACCTTATCACAAAACTATTTGTTATCTTTAATTTCAGTGCTTGCAGAAAATACCTTACTGAAAACTGCCTATCATTTCCTTCTGCTCCTCGTAGGGTTCGACAATCTTACTTATCGAGAGGACTGCGATAGATCCCCTAAACTTGTGGGTCATCAGTGGACCAGACGCAAGATGGCACGTTGGAGGCGGTTGGCTAGCAGTTTAGTAATCAGTTTGAGGCAGCAGTTAAGAAGCGTGATCGGGCGGTAATCATTGACTGCTTAGGCGATGTAACCTTGGGAATAAGTGTGATCAAGCCATCATTGATGCTAGTGATATCTAGCTTGCCTCATGGAACTGGGAACAAAGGATGTACACATCGAATTTTATGATAGGCCAGCAAGCTTTGAGGAAAGCACCACTGAACCCATGCGGGCTTGGGGCTCTGTCAGCAGGCATTTCTTTAACGACACCGTCAATCTCCTTGTGTGTAAAAGGATCCGTGAGGTGGTCTATGCCCGAAGCTCTTTGGATGATATTAGAGAGGTCAAATCGCATCTCAGAGGGGGACGTCGTGCCTAGCCTTTCTTTATAGGTTTGAAACAATAGAGCCTCTTTCGCAGTTTGTCATCAATTTGGTTTCCATCTTTATCGTGAAAGCAGGCGGTATTATTTCTACGATAGCGCTTCGTGGCCACAACTTGAAAAAACTTAGTGTTCTCGTCACCAAATTTGATATAGCAGATTGTACAACACTTTTTCCAGTATTGGTTATGATAATGTAGGAGGCGAAGCAAGTGTTTATTTAGAATTCGACGAAAGTTGGCCTTAGGAACAGTCAGAGCCCGTTTGTTCTCTAGTTCATCCACATCGGCGAGAGTTTTATTATAGTTCTCAATAGCAACGGAGAGACGAGAGATGTTTTTGCTCCATTTTTTCAATGGGTGTCGAAGGGCTTTGAATTTACGGCAAAGCGTAGTAGCAACATTCGTATAATGGACAGGTTTTGACCACACCTTCCTAACTAGATCGATGAAGCCCGGGTGCAGAATCCAAAATGGTTCAAAGCGGAATAATTTGCTTCTAGGGATCTTAGTTTCAATGGAGACCATGCAAGGAATATGATCAGAGACCGATTTACCGAGTAGTTTAACAAGCGTCTTGGGCTATATATTAGTCCAATGCAAAGAGGTAAAGAACCAATCGAGTTGTTCTAACATTGGATCTTGTTGCATATTACTCCATGTGTAGCCCTGGCCTTTTATGGGCAGTGCAATAAGGTTTTGTGAGTGGATAATATCATTAAACGTGATCATATCAGATATGCCATCGCCGACCAGGTTTCTTACGATTATCCGGGGCCCTGATATAATTGAAGTCACCAAGAATCAACCAATCACCCATGCTCGGGATATCAAGATCATATAACCAAGTGGTATATGTGTCATGATCATCACTAAGACAAGGGTCGTAAATGTTGGCCAAGGTCCAGGACTGTGGGCTCTACGCACTGACAAAATTAACAACCAAAGCAAAAGATTCATAAACCATGACCATAACCGTAAACATAGAACTTTTCCATATAGTAACTAGACCGCCCGATGGTCCACGAGAGGGAACATAAGAAAATTGGTCAAACTGATGCGGACATCAAGATTTGATAAACGCAAGATCAAAAGAAGTATTTTTAGTCTCTTGTAGACAGATGATAGAACAACCACTAGTCTTGATCGTGTTATTAATAGCTAGTTGTTTGTCATCGGAGTTCAAACCCCTAATATTCTAGGAAAGCACGTTCTAATAACGCAAAAGCGGCATAAGAGAGGACTGATCACGCAGAGTTTGGAGAAGCAGTAGCTCCTCCATCTTCAACAGTTGCAGAACCTACCTGGGAGGATCCTTCAGCGGTGGGTGGTGCGGCTAGGAGAGCTTCAGAAGTGAGCTCCTCTTCAAGGACAATGCAGCGATGGACACCAATGGCATGTAAAGTAACAATAGAAGTTGGCGGTGGGACTACAGAATGATCCTCCTCCCTGACAGAAGAGGAGGAAGCAAAAGAGGGGATCACTCTGGGCTTGACTTTGGAGATCACCATGCGGCTCTCAAAGGGAGGTGGCACATGAAATCCATTGTATTTGTTGCTACGGCTGCTGGGGCGAACTTCAGTCGTGGATATTAGAGCTGAGGCTCTAGGGTGACGACCACGGGTCATCAAAGGGCTAGTGGGAGCCAATGTCATTTCAACTGAAGCCAGGCCCAGTCCTTCAGAGGGTCTCGAAACTGACGAGTCTGGTGCAACAAACTGACTGTCAACAGGAGCAATCATAACATCAATAGGGGCAGACAATTCATCAACCACAACAGTATTGATGATTGATCAGCAGCAGCATCCACAGAGTGAGTAGGGGCAAGAGGTGCCTCCTCATCAGACAGTCCAGATATTATAACTGAAGAAGCAGAACTGACATGATTAGCAAATTGGGTAAATTGTATACCTACTGAGGTGGAATCCACACACACAGAAACTGCAATTGTGGCCTCTCGCATGCCATAGCTATGAGACCAAGGGCCAATAGTAGCAATCAGAGGCCGTATAGCGTTGAACAAGAACAAGTTGAGCTGCTGCCTGGGAATAGGTTCAGTAATGAGTAGAGACATAAGATCATTTCCTTGAGCAGATAAAGCAAACTTGATTCCCTCATTGTGCAATGTGATAGAGATGTTGAGATGATCCTGGGCAGGGGGCTGTTCCATCAGAAGTTGTGGCTGGAGAGGTATCATAAACAAGGCTGACTCATCTGAACTGTTGTCATCAGAGATTGTAATGGAGTCATTCCAGGCTTCAATAGGGCTGTTGGTGGTATTATCCTCAGGCACTAGGCCGTGCTGAACAGTCAAACCTTGAGCAGCCAGCCAATCTTGAATATTAACCAAATGAGGGGGCAGCTCAGGAGGAGGAGGTGCAGGAGGAACATGCAAAGCACCCCAACCAGCATGTGCAGCATTCCCATTGTTACCATTGTTTATAGTCGGCGGCGCAGCATTCTGAACTAGCCAATTGGGAACCTGCTGCTGGTACAGTTGCTCTGCAGTTAGTTCAGGTCCAAACTGGGGGTGCGGGTTACCGATCAGAGGAGGAGGTTTTTCACCAACATGGAGAACTTCATGTAACAATCCATTCCAGTCATTTGAGCGTAGGATGGTGACCTGAACCGTCCAGCAGTCTCGAGCCCCACCAAGTTGCCAAACCACGATGCTTTTAGATATCAGATACAGACGAATCACTCTAGCCTTAAGCAAGATGAAGTGCCTATCCTGCCTCGGATTGTACCATGACACAAGAGATCCATATCCCCCTAGAGCCTTGGTGAGATAGTAATCAGTTTGATAGTCATATGGAAAACCAAGAAACATCAGCCTGACTTCCGGGACAAACGAGGTGGTGCGCCTATTCAGAGCCTCATTGTGCGGAACAAACTTGACTAGCAAATGTTCATCTTCCAACTCAATAGGTGTGTTCACTACAGTATCCCACATGAAAGAGTCCACGAAACCAAAAATCCCAATGCCAAAAAGGGTGATCGCTAATCTCAGTAGTAAAGAGTTGGGATTCCTGGAGAAGGCCAAAGATGGTGTTGCGGATGGCAGCCCGGCGTTGCAGGGGGACGTAGGCGCTTGTCTCCAGAATGACCAGGAAATCATGGTTGTGCGGCGGGATTGGGCCGACCACCACCCCGCTGTGCACAATGTGGTCGGCCGGGCCAGGCTCCATGGAAAATCCCGGCGGGAGGAAGGGGACCGGGTTGAGCGGGTAGTTTGCCATGGGAGGGGAGCACAAGCGAGGCAGAGACTGAGATGGCTATGGCTGTGGCAGAGAGATGGGACGGCACATGCGTTTTTGCGTTTTCGAGGTGGAATTTGGAACGCGAGGGGTAGAAGAGGAAGGCCGTGTGGTCTTGGGGATCCATTGCCATTTAGAGGCAAATTTCCTTTGAAAGCAGGATCGTTCTCCGTGTCCATATTGACCGCAGGAAGCGTGTCGGGCGGTAGGCTTAGAAGGATGCGGCTTGGGGCTGGAAGGTGTAGAAGATCCATCTGGATGGATGCGATTATTAAGCTCGGGGTTTAGACCATAAATTGGAATAGACTTTCCATGGACGGGGCAATTATGTGCCTTGTGGTCAGGTGTAGAGCAGTTAATGCAAATAATGCGATTTTGGCACGCTAATTTCTGATGACCCCATTGCAAACATTTAGAGCACAAAGCCGCCCAATTGTCACATAAATTGAGAATTTCCTCCAACGAGTAGTGGGCCTGGGACAAGCTAGTTTTGTGGCAGGCCGTAAGCATAGGTGGCCAGGTGCCATGGGCCGGATAAGGCTGGATATTTGAGAGCCGATGATAGAAAGCAACAGGACAAGGCTGGATAAGTCACGTTCAAAGGGCATTGAAGTTGCCCAAAGCGAATGAAATCTACCGACCGTTTGTCCTATAATTGAGCTTGAGCCAGAAAATGCTCCATTAATGCCAGGCGATCCATGTTTTCCGCGGGATTCAAGCAGATATCCGACAATTGAGCGCCTCTCTTTGGAGGAGTAAATGAGCCAAATTGAATGTAACAATCCGGTGACTACTCCTGGATAATCATGTTCTTGACCAAGTTGGATTTTTGAAACCCCGCTCGCGAAGCAGGAGCATGGTCCTGATCGGATAACAAGAACCACAATGATGATTTAATTGCAATAGGGCGACGATCAGAAATGTCAGCCAATTCAGAATCAGCATGCTAGTGAGAATCAAGAATAGGTGATTTGGCAAATCTCCCGTTGAACAAGTGGAAATGACAAACAAAGTCAGGCCAAATGTGGTCTCGTAGTCTGTAGATAAAATGTCCCACTGAATTATTTGCCACAGAGAATCAAAACGAACGGGAATTGTGTTGTAAGACGCTGAACCCTTGGAAAATCCCACCAAGACAACATTGGAGAGTCACACCCACCGATTCCACTGAGAGAGGAAAAGAGGCTGAAGAAAAAGAAACCACCAAGAAGAATTCCTTGGAGTCTTGAGAGGGGGAGAAGTGAACCGTGAAACCAATTTTTCTTCTCACCAAATCGGCCAGGGCAAGTCCCGGAGCAAAATTCCAATGTAGGAGACCCTCCATGGGCGGAGGAGCTAGAGATCGCCATGGGAGGGGAGGTGGGTTGGGGGGAGGAGAGGGTGGTGGTGGAGGAGGCCATCAACACCTGATGTTCCATAGAGAAGTTTTGCATATTAGGTAATAAAAACATCACCAACACATTGGGCCACGTGCAGATGATGGTTGTCACTCATTGGCCTACGACGCTTCCTCCATGGGCCTGTTAGGTCGTCGTCCATCTAATATATGGCACAACGAGAAAGGTAATTTGACGAACAAGGAGGATTATTTTCTGGTTGTGTTACATTGCGTAGGAGTATATATTACGCGTCGAAGAAGGGAAGGGGGCGACATGTATATACTGGGTGTCATGAAGCTCGGTTCGTGCAGGGGACTTAACGGTTTATAAGGCAGGTGCCACATCAAAGTTTTGCATATATATTAGGTATTCAAACATCACAACCACACGTCTCCATACATGTGTCTGGCCCACAAGCAAGCGATGGTCGTTGTCCTCTAGCACTCACTCACGAGGTTATCGGTGAGATGCTTCGTCCATCTCTATGTGCCCTCTTGGTCAATCACTTTCACCGACAGCGAAAGAGGTTAATTTGACTTATAATTAGGAGGGGATTAAATTTTGGTTCATCTTATATGTACGGTACATGCATGTCATGATGTGAGAGATAACATATTATACTTTGAGAACAAGTGTGCACACGAATCCCTCCCATTGGGTCGAAGGGGGGGGAGAGCACGCGACGTTTCATGAACTAGATCTGTGTAAGGACTGTGCGGTTTTCGACGTGCATGCGCCACATCAAAATGTTGTGCTTTTGGTATTCAAACATATATGCATGCATCACGCATGTCCATACATATGTTTGGGGCACATGCATAAGTGGTTGTCTTTGGACACTCTCCCTCGCTTGGTTATCATCGACGGCCTATATATTCGTGGGCCCGCATGACGTCCATCACTCCGACCAACAATGCAAGAGAGGTTACCAGGGTCGATTCTTCTTCTATTGGTTCGCGTTACCATATAGTTGTACGTCGATCATGGTGATATTCGAGACCTAAGTTCGAGGGCTTGCATACACATGAATCCCTATATATATAGTACACACGTCATGAACCCTCGCTCCATGTGGGGACTTTCTGGTTCCAAAAGCACGGTACCACATCAAAGTTGTGCATTGGGTATTTTCAAACACCACATGACACTTAATACATATGTTTGTGTTGGGCCACATGCACGTAGTGGTTTTCTTCAGGCACTCCCTCGCATGGTTATTGGTGACAAGCTAGCCTACTTTGCGTGGCCGCGTGTGGACTTCCATGCATCACTTTGACCCAAAAACAAGAGAGGTTATACAACCAAGGTGGTGATTCTCCCTGGTCAGTCTTACAATGCGCCTTGGTGAGATGCCCCTCCCACCGCCTCAAAGTGTGTGTGTGTGTGTGCGGGTGGGGGGGTGGCACAATACTACTTCGCACTAGACCAACCTCCGTGGGGTCGGGTTCTACCTCTTGAGCTTGCGTTGGTTTTCCCTTGAAGAGGAAATGGTAATGCAGCAAAGTAGAGTAAGTATTTCCCTTAGTTTGAGAACCAAGGTATCAATCCAGTAGGAGATTATGCACAAATCGCCAAATACATGCACATACAATCAAACAACTTGCACCCAACGCTAAAAGGGGTTGTCAAACCCTTCACAGTTATTTGCAAAAGTGAGATCCTATAGAGATATATAACTTGTAAAGTAAATATTTTTGGGTTTTTTGGTTTATAGATTGGAAAGTAAAAGATTGAAAAATAGTAGATCTGAAACTTATAAGATGTAGAATAGACCCAGGGCCATAGGTTTCACTAGAGGCTTCTCTCATGATAGCAAATATTACGGTGGCTAAACAAATTACTGCCAAGCAATTGATAGAAAAACGCAAAGTTATGACGATATCTAAGGCAATGATAATGAATATAGGCATCACGTCCGTGTCAAGTAGACCAACTCCTGCCTGCATCTACTACTATTACTCCACACAACGACCGAAATGATTCTCCATCTAGAGTATTAAGTTCATAAGAACAGAGTAACGCATTAAGCAAGATGACATGATGTAGCGGAATTAACTCAAGCAATATGATGAGAACACCATCTTGTTACCCTCGATGGCAACAATACAATACGTGTCATGTCCCTTTCTGTCACTAGGATTGAGCACCACAAGATTGAACCCAAAGCGAAGCACTTCTCCCATTGCATGAATACCCAATCTAGTTGGCCAAACCAAACCGATAGTTCGAAGAGAATTACTAAAATATCAATCATACATATAGGAATTCAGAAGTGACTCAAATAATAGTCATAGATAACCTGATCATAAATCCACAATTCATCGGATCGTGGCAAACACACCGCAAAAGAAGATTACATCGGATAGATATCCAAGAACATCGAGGAGAACATGGTATTGAGAATCAAAGAGAGAGAAGAAGCCATCTAGCTAATAGCTATGGACCCGTAGGTCTGTGGTAAACTACTCACACTTCATCGGAAGGGCAATAGGGTTGATGTAGATGCCCTCCATGGTCGAATCCCCCTTCGATAGATTACTGGAAAAGGCCTCCAGATAGGATCTCGCGGAAACAGAAGGTTACGGCGGCGGAAAAGTGGTTTTGATGGATGTTCTGATGTTTCTGGAATATATGTGAATTTATAGGCAGAAGAAGTAGGTCAGGGGAGGCACGAGGGGCCCACAAGGTAGGGGGCGCGCCCTCCACCCTTGTGGCCGCCTCGTAGATCCCCTGGCGTGTACTCCAAGTCCTCTGGATGTCTTCTGGTCCAAGAAAAATCCTCATAAAGTTTCGTTCCTTTTGGACTCTGTTTGATATTCCTTTTCTGCGAAACTCAAAAGCAAGGAAAAAATAGAAATTGGCACTGGGCTCTGGGTTAATAGGTTAGTCCCAAAAATAATATAAAATAGCATATTAATGCATATAAAACATCCAAAACAGATATTATAATAGCATGGAACAATCAAAAATTATAGATACGTTGGAGACGTATCATTGGGGATGTCTGGTTAATTTGCGATGCACATGTGCCACGTCAAATATGTGATTTGGTTATTTAAATATCACGTATCACATAGTTTTCACACACACACACACACACACA
>LR738714.1:139735910-139878642 GCA_902687465.1 Secale cereale | reverse complement strand
TTACTGTAGGGTGAGATGTCAGACCTAGCTATTTGAGGGCATGCGTTCATAGCTAGGATTCCCCTCCTGCCAACACGATTACACGAAGTGTGTGTGTGGGGGGGGGGAGGGGGTGCTAGCAATAATAACGCGCGCTTTGTGCGATAGGTGCGTGTAACACCCCCGATGTGATGCTATAGTAATCCTAACCTAGTGATGCCATGTCACCATGTTTGATAAGAGTAATTGCCCCTCGATAAAAATCAAACTCAAATTCAAATTTTAAGTGAAATAAAGAAATTCACAAACATGAAAATAAAAGTGTTCAAAGTGTTGCAAATAATCGATAACTAATATTGGTGGTGAAACAACAATTTTAAAACATGTTTTAATGCCCTAAAATAATTAAAGTATTGACCAAAACAGCCGCATTAATCCATTTTTTTGAAGGGTTAGACAGTAGGAAAGGTTCCTACTGCTTGTATATTACCATATCATGTCAAGTACAACTGTTTAGTTACACTAGCAAAAGATCCTGTGCGTTGCAACGGGAGAAAAAAAATAACACACACTCTTAACCCAATAACCATAATATGTCCATATCCTTTATTTTAGCGAGGCATCATATTTGTGTTGCCGCTTATCCTCCTTCTCACCCTCGCCGGCAGTGGCCTCAGTGTTCACACAAACCAAAGCATGTTTGGATGTTGTTTTTCCCCTACCAGTTTTTCCAGAGGTGCTCATGTGTTGTTATCGATGATTTCGTTCGTCTCTATATGATTTTAGTGGTTGTTTATTTGCAATCCAGATCGTCGCGGTACGAAAGAAAAACAAACGTGCCCTATAGGTTACAAGTTTGCTTTTAAAATTATACTTTAAAATATTTAATAGGTAAAATAACATCATATTCAAATTCTACATATTTTTCTAATCAAATTTCATATATAACATGTCAAAATCGGAGTTACGGTTTAATAGATATGGATAATTAAGAAAAACATGTGTGTAACTTAAATATCTTCTAAAATAATATTTTAAAAATACTTAACAAACAAAAATAACATCATATTCAGATTCTACATATTTTTCTAATCAATTTTCATATATAACATGTTAAAATCGGAGCTGCGGTTTAAAAGATATTGATAATTTAGAAAAAACATTTGTTTGACTTATATATTATCCGCGGGTGAATTATCTAAGACGTAAGGTTTTTCTTGTAAATATGTAAAATAACGGTTCAGTTGTGACTTAAGTGTGTACTGCGGGTTAATTCATAGAAAATGCGAGGATTTTTCTGCAAAAGTGCGTGACGGACGACCAGAAACCCTATTTGCTTTATTATTATGTAGAGATATGTACAGACAAGGGCAGGACAAGCATCCCCTGGATGGGGGCAGCAATGCTAGTGTCTAGGAGATGGAATCAACTATTGAAGCAACTAATTGTTTCCTGTGGTCTGAGACTCGATGTCTAATGTTGGCAAAATCCTTCTTGAACCTGTCCCTCCATGATGATACAGACGGGACTACCTGGCGAAGTAGTTATTGTTTCTTTCTTTGCAAAGACCCCATGTAGCCACTAAGAAGATGTCCATGATCATTGCTCTCTGGTGCAAAGTTTTGAGGTGTGATACCATCTCCAGTCTATCACCAAGGGTTGGCCATGAGATATTTAGTTTGTTCCAGCATGCGACACTGAATGCACATCGGAAAAAAAAAGATGTTCAATGGTTTCCTAAATATGATGTCCACAAAGCAGACACTCAAAATTCTTGCCAATGTTATAGTGCCTTCTCTTGAGCATGTTTCTCGTGTTTAGGCGATCGGACAACAGGAACCAACCAAAGACCTTGAGTTTGGGGATGCTTTTAGCCTTCCACCACCATTTATACGCCTCATGTGCAACCATTAATCCATTTTCATTTATGTAAAATTCAAATGAGTTCAAATATCTTTCAAACTTTTTGTGGCAGTGCCAATTATTGCAATTTTAATTGTGGACAATTTCCATATTATACAAAAGTCATTTGGTTGCCTAACTAAATGCGAAAACAACAACATAAAAAAGGCAGAAAGAAATGAAAAAAGGATAAGAAAAGGAAAAGGGGACATTGTTCACTAGGCCTAGTGCACAGTGCCGCCCAGCTAGCCCAGCTATCCCCTAGGCCGGCCCACTTACCTCCCTCGCCCCCTTCCTCTGTTTACCGCAGCGCGGTGGACGACCATGCACCGTCCACGGCGCGGATGGACCGCAGGGTGGCCATCTGGCGATTCCCCGTCGTCCTCAAGTCGCCTGCGACGCCCTCGAACGAACCCTAACCCTAGGCACCCCTCAGCCCCCCCTCGCACTCCCCTCGCTCTCTCCCACCTCTCACGAGCGCCGCCATAGTCTCTGCCCCGTGAACCTCGCGTCCACCGAGCCCTTCTCGCCGCCTCTCCGAGTCAGGCGAGGTCGTCGTCGTCCGTTACGCCGTCCACCACCTCGATCTGGCCCAGGGACCGCCTCGACGCCGCCGCAACCCCGTTTTCCTCCTCGGATCCACGCCGCCGTCCGCCATCGAATCGGGCACCCTCTGGTGCTCCCGAACCTCACCGGACCTTCTTGCAACCCCACCGTAAGCCACCGCCCTCCTCCTCCTCCCGTCTAGCTCACCCGCACCCCGTAGCTCGTCCCCGTCCTGCTTGTGCTTCCGCCGCCGCGGTTGAGCTCGCCATCGCGGCCACCGCACGCACGGCTCACGTTCGACCGTGTCGCCGTGCTCAGCGTGCTCCCAAGGGCCCAGGCTGGCCCTGTTGACCGAAGTCAACGCTCACTGGGCAGCCCCCAATGGCTGACAAATGGGGCCCACCCCTATTTATGAATTAAATTAACTAAAGTTCATTAGCTAAACTAAGTAGGCACTAACATGTGGGCCCCTATCCTTAGTTAACTAATTTGGATTAGTTTAAAACGCTGTTAAGCCCCAGTGTCAATGACAGGTGGGTCCCAGGCGTTAGTTTGACCAGGTAACTGGCTGGTTGACTGGTGACATTATCGTGACATCATGTTGATGCAGTAAACCTATTTGAAATTAAATTAAATCTGTTAATTCCAAAAAAATGAATAAAACTTTGAAAATTATTAGAAAATAATCCGTAACTCGGATGAAAATACTGTGTACATGAAAGTTGCTCAGAACGACAAGCGAATCCAAATACGCAGTCCGTTCGTCCGCCACACGTCCCTAGCATAGCGAACATGCAACCGCCCCCTCCATTTCATCTGCCCGAAAATGCCTAACACCGGAAATACTTTCCCGTATGGTTTCCCCCTTCGCCAGTATCGCCTAGTACCGCGTTAGGGCACACCTAGCATCGCTTATAGCCATGTCATGCATCGTCATGCATCTGTTTGCATTGTATTTACTGTTTCTTCCCCCTCTTCTCTTCGGTAGACTTCGAGACTAACGCCACTGTTGCTCCCCGATCGGCTACTGTGTTGACGACCTGTCCTTCTCTGCCGAGCTTCCAGCCAGGCCAACCCCCTTAGATCAACCAGATATCGCCCACTCTCTTCTCTCTTTTTCTTGCATTAGGTTTGCTACTATTGCTGGTTTGATAGCTCCTATTATGTTGCATATCCTATCATTGTTGCTACAATTGTTGATACCTTTACCCGCTATCCTAAATGCTCGGTATAGGATGCTAGTATTCCATCAGTGGCCCTACATTCTTGTCCGTCTGCTATGCTATACTATCGGGCCGTGATCACTTCGGGAGGTGATAACGGGTATATACTATGTACATAGTTTACATGATACATTATGTGACTAAAGTCTGGTCTGCTCGTAGAGTACCCGCGAGTGATTCATGGAATGGGGGTTGAAAGGACATTTTTCCCGACGACCCATTGTGTGGATCTTTGTGGCGGAGCGACAGGGCAGGTCGCGACCACCTAGGAGACATGTGGGCCTGGTCCTTGGTCGTTGTTCGTGGTTATTTCATAATAACATGCTTAACGAGTTTGGATATTTGATCTGAGTTGGGTCGTTGGCCTTATACGCACTAACTGCCACGTGGGACAATATATGGGCAACCGGCATCGTAGTATCAGTCGAAGCCTTCCGGACGTCAGCGACTGAGGGGCGCGCGCCGGGTTGGAAAGCGTAATGTAACTTCCTTTGAAATGGAGGTTGCTAGGTCTGCTCACCGGGCGTGTTCTTAACGTGAAGGAGTGCAAAGGGCGATTGGCCCAAGACCCCTGCACGCTTAGGATTTAGACCGGCGTGCTGACCTCTCTGTCGGGCCTAGGTAGGGATGCGACGTGTTGATCTTCCGAGGACGTGCATGACACAGGAAAGTGTGTCTAGCCAGTGTGTAGGATCGAAAGTATGTCTAGGGGGGTGATTAGACTACTTGACCAAATAAAAATCTAGCCTTTTCCCAATTTTAATTCTTGGCAGATTTTAGCAACTTAGCACAAGTCAAGCAATCAACCTACACATACAATTCCAAGAGTATAGCAGCGGAATGTAAATCATTGCACATGAAGGTAAGGGGAGGGGTTTGGAAAGTGCAAACGCAAGTGTAAACATGGATGTTTTTTCGTGGTTACGATAGGTGGTGCTATCGTACATCCATGTTGATGGAGACTTCAACCCATGAAGGGTTACGGCTGCGCGAGTCCACGGAGGGCTCCACCCACGAAGGGTCCATGAAGAAGCAACCTTGTCTATCCCACCATGGCCATCACCCATGAAGGACTTGCCTCACTAGGGTAGATCTTCACGAAGTAGGCGATCTCCTTGTCCGTACAAACTCCTTGGTTCAACTCCACAATCTTGACAGAGGCTCCCAAGAGACACCTAACCAATCTAGGAGACACCACTCTCCCAAAGGTAATAGACGGTGTGTTGATGATGAACTCCTTGCTCTTGTGCTTCAAAATGATAGTATTCCCAACAGTCAACTCTCTCTCACAGATTTGGATTTGGTGGAAAGATGATTTGAGTGGAAAGCAATTTGGGGAAGGCTAGATATCAAGATTCATATGATAGGATTGGAATATCTTGGTCTCAACACATGAGTAGGTGGTTCTCTCTCAGAAAATGTATGTTGGAAGTGTAGGCTTGTTCTGATGGCTTTCTCCACGAATGAAGAGTGGGTGGAGGGGTATATATAGCCTCCACACAAAATCTAACCGTTACACACAATTTACCAAAATTGGTGGGACCGAATCAGAGAACACGGTCTGACCGATTTAGTTCATAATGTGACCGTTAGGCATTTCCGTGGGACCGATATGATCAACTCGGTAGGACCGATTTCATTAGGGTTATCGCATAATGTAATCTCGGTGAGACCGATTACACAAACTCGGTAGGACCGATTTTGGTAATAAGCTAACCAGAGAGTTGGTCAGGTAAACTTGGTGGGACCGATTCACTCGTTTCGGTTGGACCGAAATGTTACGAAGGAGAAACAGAGAGTTTGCATTATGAATTCGGTGGGACCGATTGCTCATCTCGGTTAGACCAAAATGTTACGAAGGAAACATAGAGTTTGCAATCCCATCTCGGTGAGACCGAGATCCCTATCGGTGAGACCGAAGTGGCTAGGGTTTGTGGCAGTGGCTATGTCAACTGAACTCGGTGGCGCTGGATAGAAGTTTTTGGTGCAGCCGAGTTTGACTTTTGGTTTGGGAGATATGTGGATGTGAGAAAGTAGTTGAGGGTTTTGGAGCATATCACTAAGCATTGTGAGCAAGAAACCCATTAAGGAACACCTCATCCCCTTTTAATAGTATTGGCTTTCCTATGGACTCAATGTGATCATGGATCACTAAAATAGAAAATGTAGAGTCTTGAGCCTGAGGCAATATGTGTCCTTACATTTTGAGGGGTCCATGTTGCTAATCCATGCCATGCCAATCATTGAACTTTCCTGAAATATTTATCTTGAGATAGCATTAGTTCAATGAGCTATATGTTGTTAGTAATTACCAAAACCACCTAGGGATAGTTGCACTTTCAATCTCCCCCTTTTTTGTAATTGATGACAACATATAGATCAAAGCTTCGACAAAAGATAATAAGATTGAAATACATCATTGCTTTGAGAAGTATGTGATAAGTAAGAGCTCCCCCTAAATTTATGCATTATTTAAAATTTGCGTTTGAATGCAAATGCACAATCGATTAGGATCATGGGTTACTCTTCCATGTCACATACATCTTGGTGGAGTTCTCAAACTAATATAAACTAAAAGCATGTACTCACATGATCAAACAAGTATCTCACACACATAACATAAAGTAGAGTATCAAGAAAACACACAAATGTATCAACCAAATAGCAAGAGACCAAGAAGCAAAAACACTCTCTCGAAGCCTATGATCTGTACGTATTTCTCCCCCTTTGGCAACAAGTTACCAAAAAGTTCAAATATGCATAGTGATATGCGTCTCTCTAGGTATGATCTTTGGGAGGAGGTGTGGAGAGAACTCCAAGGACGAAGGCATCAGTAGATGTTGTTGGAGCTGGTGGAGTGGCTGCTGGAGGTGGCACTAAAGCTGTAGCTGCTGGTGTTGATGTAGTAGCTGTAGTGTCAGGTATGGGCACTGCAGCAGATCTCTGACCTCTAGGCACTCTCTACAAGGCATCTGTGGTAGCCTGCCCTTTCCTCTCCTCTGCTTCCTCCTGGAGCTGCTCAACTGCAGTCTGTATCTCAGTCACTTTTAAATCAAGATCATATAACTTTGTTTCAATGATCCTCTCCAAGCTCTCCTGATTTTGAGTCAGGGTGGCCAAGCCCTTCTCAATCCTCAAAGTTGCTTCAATCAAATATGCCATTTGATCTTTTTTTGACTTGAGGGACACTTGAGATGCCTCTTCAACACATGGCATCTTTGCTGCTTTCTCAGCTCTAGCTTTGGCTCTTTTCTCTTGTGCTTGCACTGATGACGGTTCATTCTCATCCATGACAACTGTGGTGTCCTCAAATTCTGGATGTAGGGGTAGATGCTCCTTATCTAACAAGTATGTGCATGCGCCCATCTTGGAGTTGATGAGCTCCTGAATGTGTGGATCATACCCACAAGATCTCTTCTGGTCTGCAGCAGTCCTCTTGATTGTTTCAACAATCAGGCTCATGACCTTGAACTTTTGAGGGACATAAAAAATGTGCAACAAGTTGATTGAGTGTCCTCTGATCATCTTATGATCTCCAAATTTGGGCAACAATGTATGCCTCAATATAGTTGATTGTAGCTAGACCAGACAACAAGTAATGAACAGATCCGAACTTGTGTGTTTCCAATGCTTTGTCTGGGATCTCTTTGTACATGTTGGCCATAGAGTTGTGGTCTTTCTTCTTCTTGGCATAGACATCCAAGTCATCCTCATGCTCTTCAGGGGCTTTTATCAACTTGGCCCACTCATCAAAAGTTGACTGGTACCTTTTACCTTCAGACATCCACACAATTCTACCATTTGGATAAAAATGAGCTATGGAGTAGAATTGCATGATGAGTTCATCATTCCTTTTTGTCAGCTTCTGACCCACAAACTTGTCAACACCACATGATTTGAAACTTTCATGCACACTTGGAAAATGATCTTCATTCTCCTTCATGTATTCCCAATCAACCCATCTCATGTCACATACCATTGGATTCTTGTCAAGCAGAATGGTCTCATAGAAATCTTGTTGCTCTCTGGTGTGGAACCTATAATCCACAACAGTCCTTCTCCTCACAACATATGGGCTAGATTGTCTCCATCTTCTGAGACCTACATCCTTCCTCAACTTCATGTGCTCAGCAACAATATGATTATCATTATGATCAGGAATCTTGGGCTTCAATTTTCTGAGCACTTGGACCTCAGCATCTTCATCAATCTCAGGCACTAGGGCCTTGTTCTTTTCTGCAGCTGGAATGTTCCTTGTGCTTCTCTTGGGTGTAGACTTCGTGGGTTGAGTAGCAGCTTTGGGGGCAGTCTTGGGCTTCGAAGGAGTAGCCCCTGAATTAATGGCATCCCCATCAGCTTCTGAGATTTAGGTTCTGGTGCAACATCCTCTTCATCTTCTTCTGCTTCATCATCATCATCATCTCTCATAGATGGCTTGCCAATCACTCCGGCTATTGTCTTTCTAGCTCTCTTCTTAGTTCCTCATGGCTCATCATCTCTGGTTTCAAGAGAGAACACCATTGTTTCTTGAGTCGATGCTCTGGCCTTTGACATTGGAGCTCTTTTGGCAGGGGCCTTCTTGTTCAAACCTGGCTTGACAACCCCAGTTGATTCTTTCACAGCTTGCTTCTTTGAAGTGGCCTTATCAGCCTCAAAATCCTCGTCCTCACTGTTAGAAGTTTTCTTCTTCCTTGTCTTGGTAGCATCCTTTGGAAGGTTACTTGGAGTGCTCCTGCTACCCTCATCAGAAATGCTAGAGGGACTAGTGCCCTCACTCATGTTAACTTGCTCCTCAGGCCTGTTCTGGTTGTCACTCTGGTCATACATCTTAGCAATTACACTGATAGCAAACCCTGTGAATAGATGTAGATGAGGTAGAGTGGATAAGCATCACAAAGTGCAGAGTTTTTGCAAAACAGATGACTGAAAAACTTAGTTTTAGTTCTCCACAGAAATCATTTCGGAGCTACCGATTTGCTAAACTTGGTGATAACGAAGCAATTTTGGAACCTAAACTAGTGAACTCAGTCAGACCGAGTCATAGTTCGGTGGCATCGAGATTGCTAGGGTTTCATAGAGAGTCAAACTCGATCACACCGATTTGCAGTTTTCGGTCAGACCGAAATCGCATGTGCAATGGCCTAAGCCAAATCGGTGAGACCGATTTCTACAACTCGGTCGGTCCGAGATGAGTTCGGCGGAGACCTAACCCTAAATTTTCGAATCAAAACTAATCTATACGGAGTTTCTGCTGGACAGGATGATTTCAATCGTGGCAAGAATCATGGCAATATCTTTGTGCTTAGAATCAGAGATAAGGATAGCACAGAGATCGAGCTCATACCCTAACTTGGCGGTGAGCTCGCTACGGTGGCAACGGCGGGGCAAAATCCCGTTAAAGGCGGCGGAGACCAGCGACGGGAGGTTGCTGGCGGCGTGAAGATGATCCGGAGACCTGAGACGGCAGAGCAGGTCACACGCGGGTGAGAGATTTTGGAAAGTTTTCCAAAATTTGACCCGGCGGTATATATAACTTGACCCAGTCGGTGTGACCGAGTGGAACAACTCGGTGGCACTAAGATGCAAAACTGCTAGCTGTTACTGCAACTCGGTGTGACCGAAAACTTCAAATCAGTTGCACCGAGATTGAAAACTTAGATCAACTTAGTGAACTCGGTCATATCGAAATGCACAAAGAGGTTTTGTAAGTTTAAGTCTATTACGAATCAGGGACTTCGAGTGCTCCTCACACAGAGTGGTTCAAATCTGACTTGATCAAAGTTTGTGATGTAGCATCAATAAAGTTTGAGACGAGAAAAACATAGATAGCTAGAGGGGGTTCTTATGCATTCTTGTCCATCCATTTGGCAAAAGAAAAAGAGCCAAACAATCAAAGCAATAAATGGATGTCCTCTAATGAGAAAATATGCATTCAACATGCTCACACAATAAGATAGCAAATGAAACATGTGGCAAAGCATGCACAACAATTCTAGCATCTATCAAGCAATTGGCGATGACTAGGTCATCTATATATGAGTATATTGACTTAGGAGTCAAATGAGAACATTTAATCATAGGTCATACTCATCGTTTAAGCACAAGTGGGGTTACCACTTTTACATATAGCATTGTTGTGTTCACATCATTAGAGTTGCTTTAGCTCAATTGAATAGAGTAAAGCTCCCTCGAGATGTGATATCCCCCCTAAGAGGGATGGACTAACCTTGGTTTTGTCGATGATGACTGCATGTAGATGTGGATGCTCAATGTTGATGTAGATCATTTGGAGCAATACATTGGAGTGAGTTGCACTTTCAATACCTATATGGGTTAGTCCCACAAGGAACAAACAAAGATATCCATGGACATAGAGTGAATTGCACACAAGATGATGTCCATGAAAGCATTTGGTTACCTTGTCCCTTGTCTTACCAACAAGAGGGTTTGTGACTCCTTGAACTAGTGCAAGATATAGAAGTTGTTTGCACTTGTCCTCGCCAAAATGATATGAGTGAAGTATGTTGGCAGAGTCACCCTCAAGAACTCTCTAGTTCTTCTTCTTCGGGATCCACACCATCTTGATGGGAATCCTTGGAGTTGTAGTTGTACTTGATGAAGTAGAACTTGAAGTAGTCTTGGGAACCCACTTGACCAAGGCCTTAGGAGCTTCTTCAAATGCATCAATTTCTTCTTGAAGCTTGTCCTTGCCCTTTAGCTTGTGGTCTTGTGGTGGAAGTGCTTGTCTTCCCTTGAAGGAAGTAGGATCCTACTTCTCTTGTTGAGGAACAAACTTGGTCTTGGGGTATTGATCTTCTTCCCACTCAACTCCATTGGCATTGAACTTTCGTTCAAAACCAACACCTTGATTCTTCCGGTGTCCTCCTTGCTTGCGTACAATCTCCTCAACTTGCTTACTTCCGGCAAGGCTCTTGTAAACACCTTTCTCTATAATTCCCTTCAATACGCTATTTTGTTGATCAAGTGCAACTTGGCTAAGAGAATCATTAGTGGAATCAAGAGAACTACTATAAGCAACAATATTTTATTTAGCATGATTATTGTTACTACTAGATGAGTAATCTTTCTTGTTCTTGTTGCTAGATTTAACTTGTGGCATGTAAGTAGACAAGAGTAATCGTTTGGCAATGTAAGAAGAACTTTTCTTGCAAAGATCATCATTGATTGCTTTCAAGAACTCATGCTCTTGCTCAAGGTTGATCTTTTCAAAGTGTAACTTCTCATGAGTCTTTAAAAGTTCTCGATGATCTTCCAAGGTAGTTTCATGAGCTAACTTAAGAGTGTTTAGTTCTTTAGTTAGACGCTCAATCTTCTCCTTATCATTGTCATTCGTTTTATCTTGATTGGCATGATTAATTGCAATTTCATCATAGTTTTCATCATAGGTTTCATCACTATTGCTAACAACAAGTAAATCATCATCTCCTAGCAAGTCATCTTCATCACTATTGAAATCAAGATACTCAGGGTGTGATACCTAAGGGCCTTTAGCCATGAAGCATCTTCCAATTCCTTCATTTGGTGAGTCAATTATGTCGTAGGAGTTGGATGACACAAGAGCAATTCTGGCAACACCTTCATCTTGAGTATCTTTGGAGTCGGAGTAATAGCTTCTCTCGGAGTGGTCATCGGAGTCGGAACCAGATACCCATTCACCAACATGAGCTTGATGTCTTCGTCTTGTATAGCTCCTTGATGATTTGTCCTTCCTTTCCGAATCCTTGCTTCTACGAGAGGGTCTTTGTTCATAAGGATCATCTCTACTCCTTCTCTCTCTTGGTGGTGATTCTTCTCTTCTACTTCTCCTTTTAGGTGAGTCTTCTCTTCTTTTGTGGGGAGCCGTACACTCATTGGAGTAGTCTCCGGGTCTTCCACAATTGTAGCAATTCCGGTCATGACTAGAAGATCTTTTTTCATTGTAGGACCTTCACTTGGAACTTCTCTCTTTGCTTCTATTCTTGTAGGACTTGTTGAAGTTCTTCACCATTAAGCTTAATTCTTCATTGAAGACTTGTTTGTCACTTGATGATGTAGGAGCATCACATGAGGCTTTGTAAGCACCACTAGACTTGTTGTGAAGCTCTTGTTTATCCTTGAGTGACATCTCATGAGCAACAATTCTTCCAATGACTTCCGCAGGCTTGACATCTTTGTAATTGGGCATCATTTGGATCAATGTGCACACGGTATCATATTTTCCATCCAAGGCTCTTAGAATTTTCTTGATGATGAATATGTCGGTCATCTCCTGACTTCCTAAGCCGGCAATCTCATTTGTGATGAGAGCAAGCCTAGAGTACATTTCAGCGACACCTTCACCATCCTTCATTTTGAACTTGTCAAGTTGACTTTGAAGCACATCCAACTTGGATTCCTTGACGGAGTCGGTACCTTCGTGCATATCAATCAAAGTATCCCAAATTTCCTTTCATTCTCAAGACGACTGATTTTGTTGAATTCTTCGGGGCACAATCCGTTGAAGAGGATGTCGCAAGCTTGAGCATTGTATTGCAACATCTTCAATTCTCCTGCGGATGCTTCACGATTCGGTTCCTTCCCATCGAAGAATTCACCTTGCAAACCAATACAAACAACATCCCAAACGGCGGGGTTATGTCCAAGAATATGCATTTTCATCTTATGCTTCCAAATAGCAAAATTAGTACCATCAAAGTAAGGACCTCTACGGTGGTAATTTCCCTCACTAGACGTCATACTCTCCTAGGTTGTGAAACCAAGGCTATGATCACCAAAGCTATGGAAATCAAGGAAAACGGAGACCAAAGCTTTGATACAACATGTAGGATCGAAAGTATGTCTAGAAGGGGGGTGATTAGACTACTTTACCAAATAAAAATCTAGCCTTTTCCCAATTTTAATTCTTGGCAGATTTTAGCAACTTAACACAAGTCAAGCAATCAACCTACACATGCAATTCTAAGAGTATAGCAGCGGAATGTAAATCATTGCACATGAAGGTAAGGGGAGGGGTTTGGAGAGTGAAAACACAAGTGTAGACATGGATGTTTTTGTCGTGGTTCCGATAGGTGGTGCTATCTTACATCCACGTTGATGGAGACTTCAACCAACGAAGGTTAACGGCTGCGCGAGTCCACGGAGGGCTCCACCCACGAAGGGTCCACGAAGAACCAAACTTGTCTATCCCACCATGGCCATCGCCCACGAAGGACTTGCCTCACTAGGGTAGATCTTCACGAAGTAGGTGATCTCCTTGCCCGTACAAACTCCTTGGTTCAACTTCACAATCTTGACGGAGGCCCCCAAGTGACACCTAACCAATATAGGAGACACCACTCTGCAAAAGGTAATAGACGGTGTGTTGATGATGAACGCCTTGCTCTTGTGCTTCAAAATGATAGTCTCCCCAACACTCAACTCTCTCTCACATGTTTGGATTTGGTGGAAAGATGATTTGAGTGGAAAGCAACTTGGGGAAGGCTAGAGATCAAGATTCATATTATAGGATTGGGATATCTTGGTCTCAACACATGAGTAGGTGGTTCTCTCTCGGAAAATGTATGCTGGAAGTGTAGGCTTGTTCTGATGGCTTTCTCCATGATTGAGGAGTGGGTGGAGGGGTATATATAGCCTCCACACAAAATCTAACCGTTTCACACAATTTACCAAACTCGGTGGGACCGAATCAAAGAACTCGGTTAGACCGATTTAGTTCATAATGTGACCATTAGGTATTTCGGTGGGACCGATGTGATCAACTCGGTAGGAACGATTTCATTAGGGTTAGGGCATAACGTAATCACGGTAAGACCGATTACACAAACTCGGTAGGACCAATTTTGGTAATAAGCTAACCAGAGAGTTGGTCAGGTAAACTTGGTGGGACCGATTCGCTCATTTTGGTTGGACCTAAACGTTACGAAGAGGAAATAGAGAGTTTGCATTGCGAACTCGGTGGGACCGATCGCTCATCTCGGTTAGACCAAAACGTTACAAAGGGAAACAGAGAGTTTGCAATCCCATCTCGCTGAGACCGAGATCCCTATCGGTGAGACCGAAGTGACTAGGGTTTGTGGCAGTGGCTATGTCAACTGAACTCAGTGGCGCCGGATAGAAGTTTTTGGTGGGGCCGAGTTTGACTTTTGGTTTGGGACATATGTGGATGTGAGAAAGTGGTTGAGGGCTTTGGAGCATATCACTAAGCATTTTGAGCAAGAAACTCATTAAGCAACACCTCATCCCCTTTTAATAGTATTGGCTTTCCTATGGACTCAATGTGATCTCGGATCACTAAAATAGAAAATGTAGAGTCTTGAGCTTGAGCCAATATGTGTCCTTAGCATTTTGAGGGGTCCACATCTCTAATCCATGCCATGCCAATCATTGAACTTTCCTGAAATATTTATCTTGAGATAGCATTAGTTCAATGAGCTATATGTTGTTAGTAATCACCAAAACCACCTAGGGATAGTTGTACTTTCACAGAGGGATCGAGCGTGTCGGGTTATGTGGTGCACCCCTGCAGTGAAGTAATGTAATGCCCAGGATGGGACTATACCTCCTACGTGTCGAGGCACGACTTAAAGATATAAGCCCATCCTAGAATGATCTCAAGTTTGGTATCTTTGCACGACTCATGTAAAAGAGGGATTAAATTGCAAAAGGAGATAGTTGGCTTACACTCGCCACTTCACACAATACATTACATGAGCAACACATCGTTCAAAAACATCACAACCCGACTACGGGCGAAGATCCAAAGAAAGATACCAAAACAACATAAAGCCACAGGTCAGGATCGAATCCTAGTAGAAACCACTACTGAACATCGAAACGTCACAAGCAAACGGTCAAACTCTTCATCGAGCTCCTGGTGAAGTACTGATCCAACTCCTGCTTCAAACTCGGCTAAACCTGCATCTGGTGTGGTGAAGTAACTGTGAGCCACAGAGGACTCAGCAATCCCGTTCCCGGGTAACAAGACTATTTAAGCCTTGGGTGAGGACAAGGCTGAAGAAAGAACGAGAGGTGAAGGAACAACAAGAGTCTGCAGCAGCAACTAGCACTAACTTACGTCAAAGAGAGCGAGAAGAGAAGTGCCTCGGTCGAGAGATGATCACGAAGTGATCCTAACTAAAGCCGGTCAAACATAACCCCACCGTGTTCAACTCCCGAATCCCTATTCGGAAATTGACAGTCACGGTACACACGCTGGTAGTGTATTGAATCATTGTGTCAAGTTATCTACAACCGGATATTAACAAGCTCCCATCTGCCACATAACCCCGGGCACGGCTTTCGAAAGTTCAAACCCTGCAGGGGTGTTCCAACTTGACCCATTACAAGCCCACGATCCGCGGAGTCGCAACTCCATAGGTGGGAAGACCCGAGTATTCTCGGAATCCCGTGCTCAAGTTAAACCGAACTAAGGTAAGGCTAATCCAGCAAATTCTCCCGGCGTGTCGACACCCTGATAGTAGCCGCGCGTATCTAAGTCTCAGGACACGACCGGATGGGCGATCCCACAGGTTTTTACCAAACCTTGAGTTTCCTCGAGGTGGCCCCGCGTAACCCCCGTTTCGGACCAACACTCATGTGGAGCACTGGCCCGGGGTTGTAGAATTAAAATAAAAGGGATAGCTAGTCCACATGCAAGTGTTATTATTAGTTATTAGGCAAATAGTACCAAAGTTGGGACTTGCTGGAAAAGACTTAGCACTTAGCGGTTTATCAAGGGGGTCCCATACACCCCAACCGTGTTAGGAACGCATAATCAAGGAACATAACACCGGTTTATACGGTTCCTAACGGCATGAGTGGAACAAATCACCAAGCAAAAGGCTTAGCCTTCCACCCTTGCCAATATATAGATGATTTCATTTAAGCATTCATATAGTGTGATATAACCAAACCAAACTTCAACATGAAGCAAGCATCTTCGATCTTCACCTGCAACTAACAATGCTATAAGAGGGGCTGAGCGAAGCGTACTTAGCCAAGCAACGGTTTGCATAGGAAGGGTGGTTAAACAGGTTCATGGTTACAATAGGAGGCTGACAGGAAAACATGGGCATCGAGGCAAAACTATAGATCGAGACTACTAGCAATAGGCAAAGATAGTAATGGTATCCGGGTTCGGTCATCTTGCCTGGGATTCCACAAGGGAGAAGAACGGATCCATGAAGAAGACGGAGCAACAGTCGAGAGAAACCTCACAACTCCGGAACGAAACCGAAGCTAACAAGAGAAACAACCGGAAAGAAAGAAACAACACGGTAAACACACAATCATAAACATGGCATACGATGCACATCCAAGTATGATGCATGTCCGTTTTAATTATGCATGGCATGGCAAAGTGCACAAACAAGTTCTACAAGTTAAGTGGAGCTCAACATGCAACGAGTTGCATATTGACGAAACACCACATTTTAATTATTTAGTTGACTCTCGTTTATTAACAAGACAAGATTAGATGTTTTTAACATGGCAAGAGGTGAAGCATAATAAAACTACACTATTAAGACATTTTAAATGAGGCCGGAAAAGAACAACAACATATCCGAAAAATCCTCATGAGCATGTTTAATAATTATAAGCAAACAACAATTCACACCTAATGTTGTTAACATGATGCGGATGACATGATCAAGTTTATGCAATTATTAAAAGGTTGACTTAAAAGAGATATGAAGTATTGTCACCGTGGTGGAAAGAAAAGGTGCCACGGCAACAATTCCGAAAATGATGCCACGGCAACATATCGGTTCCGGTAACCCGTTGGGAGACCGGGCAAAAGAAAGATGGTGAGTGAAACAAGATGAAGGTGGGGCGATCCCGTTACCGGGTTCCCACGAGTCGGTGACGAGGCAACCGAGGAACATGACAAAGGTGGAACGGGCACGAAGCACACACGGGAAACATTTCATACAACCACAACAAGCATTCACGGGTCATCGGCTCGGCGGTTATACCTTCGGAACAAACGTTCACGGGGCGGTTCGAGAGCGTAGAGGAAGGAGTCGTTCTCGCGAGTCGTAGAGGAAGTAGTGGTTCACGTTTCCGAAGAGGAAGTAGTTGTTCCGGCGACGGTAGTTGTTCACATCCCGTGTCGGTGGTACTTGCGACGTCGGGGTACACGTTATGTAGTGGTACTTGGTCTCGGCGACGGTAGTGGAAGTAGTGGTACTTGTCGAGTCGGTCGTCGTGTAGGCGTTCCCGTTCGTAGATGTACTTGTCAAAAGGTAGTGGTCTCGGCATCGTAGTTGTACACGTGGTCGTCGTGGGAAGTAGTGGAACTTGGTCGTTTTTCCGTAGATGTTCGGGTCGTTGCGGTCTTTGGCGTGTAGGCGCACACGGTTCTCTGTCAAGGTCAACAACACAAGCAACACAATACAAAACAAAACTACGGCAACAAAACTTCCAGCAAGGCAGCACGGGGCGACGTGTTCGTGGCAGCGGCAGCAGCAAAAGAGGCGCGGCACGGACACGTTCTTGGAGCAGCAGCAAGGAGACCACACGGCAGGGGCAGGGCCGCGGGATCCGGTGCTGGAGGTCCAGCGGGCGCGTCCTCGGCCGCGGGAGGAGGAGCAAGGCCGGCGCGATGCAGAACTAGAGGCCGGCGGAGCTCCTGGCGCGGACCCGACGCGGGCGAAGGAGGAGCTCCTGGCGCGCGGGACTGGCCGAGGCGCGGGCCTGCGGAAGGGAGGCGAGGCGCGTGACAAGGCGTTGGGGACGGAGGGGGGTCGACGGGGCGTGCGCGGGCGAGGCCCTGGCTGGCTTCTGGCCGCTGGGCGACGGGGAAAGAGCGGAGGAGGCCGGAGGGGACCACGGTCGAGGGGGTCGGACGAGGAGGGGTCGCGGGCGATGAGGTGAGTGTGGCGGCGGGGAACGAGAGCGAAGGAGCGATGGGACGTCGAGCGGGTTCGGGCGCTGGCGGCGCATCAAAGGGAAGAGAGGGAGTGATGCGTTAGCGCTAGGGTTCGGTGGTAGCCGGGCCTTGGGCCTTAGGAAGTTAGGCCGGCTTAGCGCTGGGAGGGAGTCGGCCCAAGAGGCTAGGAGCTGCTGGGCTCTCTCCTTCTTCTGCTGTTTTCTAAAAAAACAGAAAAACGGCAAGGAGAAAGAAAAGGAAGGAGGAGTTAGGGCAAAAGTTATCACAAGAGGTTATTTTTCTCGGCCATCATAAAATGAGCACGGTCCGAGAAAAATAGAAAAGGCGTGATCGGAAAATAATTCAGACATATTTGAATTTAATTCAAATAGGTTTGAACTAAGACGTGATTATTGAAGTGTCCAAAAATGTTCGAATTTTCGAAGGAACCTCGATAAATAGGAAAAGAATTATAGGGAGGGTTTTTGTAGGAGAACTCGAAGTGGAAAAGACATGGGGAAATATGCAAGTGTGTTACGGTGATCCCAACCAATTGGAATATTTAAATATAGCTCCCTAAATATTGAGAGGCTTTTATATGTTATAAAGAGAAGTCACCTTCCCTCGATTTAAATGGACCGAAGGTCCACACGATTTATTTAGGTTGAGATGCAAGATAAAATATGACATGATGGCATGATGCAATGCAAAAATAAATAACACAAGCACAAAAGAACACACGGGCAACCCGGAACATCTGGAATCTTCGGG
Source organism: Secale cereale (assembly GCA_902687465.1). NCBI lineage: Eukaryota > Viridiplantae > Streptophyta > Magnoliopsida > Poales > Poaceae > Secale > Secale cereale. The sequence goes on along the minus strand of LR738714.1, from coordinate 139,860,351 downwards.
CATCTTCTGGAATCTTCTGGGACGTCGGTCTCGGGCGTCACAACTCTCCCACACTAACAGAGGATCTCGACCCGAGATCCTAGAGATATCACCGGGTAAAACGGAAGAGGAGGAGGTAAAATAAAGTTGCTTCTTTGACAAACGAGTGAAAACCAAAGAACCTTGAGAGGTTGAACAAGTAGAAAGAAGAAAGCAATGGAGATGAAGGAAGTTAGGAGCACTCCGGTAAAATGAGGAACAAGGAGCATAATGAGAACCTTGAAGGTTGAAAGACATGAAACAAGAGCTTACGAACCAAAAGAATATGAAACCATAACGGTATAGCCAAGGAATAAGAATGACAGAATTTGGACAGCACTCCGTCTGAAAATGGAAGGAATTGGACAAGAACTTGGCAAGTTGGGAAGATACTTGATGAAATGAACAACATATAGCTTCCGAAACAATTGAAAGAATTGCACAAGGGGGTAAGAAGGATTCAGACAGCACTCCGGTTGAAAAGAGAGGCAAACTAGATAAGATGACGGAACTAGAATGAAGAATACAACACTCCGGTTAAAAGACATGCAAGGAAGACTATGATCTTGATATGCCAAGATGATGGTTAATGAGAGCAATATTACAGTGCCTCCGGAATGAAAGAATAGCACATAGATCGTTGGAAAGAAAAGATCGAAGAAGAAGATGACAACTTCTCCCACGAATGAATTAGAAAATCCTCCTTACGGAGAAGGGTTGAATGGGTTGTTGGAAAATGAATCAACAAAAGAATAAGCTTGATGTGGGCTTATGGAAAACATCTCAAAATTATGAGGTGACAACCAGCCACTAAAGGAAAACAATTGATTGGATTGAGATCAACAAGGAGATGAAAAACTTATTTCATCGGAAGGATAAATGAAGAACTTGGGTCATTTATGAGCACCATAAATAGCAAAAATCCTTAGGGAAAGCTTATAGGTGAAATACAACCCAAGATAACTCCAAGAGATAAAATGAGGGGTTGAAAGGGGTCTCCTAAAGAAAAAGAAATGATGGTTTTAACTATCTCATTCTTGATAACTCGTGAATCATGAAACATGAAGGAATTGACAAAATGACATAACACCATCTGAAATGATAAGGTAGAACGGATTGCAATCGGAAAGCATGATGAAGAATGCTTGAGCTCCAACAAGAATCTTGATGAAGACTTCAAGGATTAATTAAAACATGATGAACCATCATGAAAACTCCGGTAATGAAAGCATGAGAAGTGAAAGATGAAAAGAATAAGATTCAAGGCCTGTGATGAATTAGATGGAGGTTTTAAATGGTATAATTGAAATAACTTGGAGCTCCGGAAAACAAGATGAACAACTTAGAACCGAGGATAAGATATGATGAACAAGCTCTGAAGGAAGGGATTAATCACCTTGAAGGAAATAAGAATAAGAATTATGTCATGCGTCTCCTTCACCAATTTAAATTGATGACAAGCAACGGATTTGGCATACTACTTATTCTCGTTGCAAAGAATTAATAGAGAACTCGCACAAGCTTGAGAAAAGTCTTCAACGAACCACCGGTAGGATTGTGAAAAGAACAAATGAATTAAAACGATAACAAGGAAGAGAAATCTTGAACGAGCCACCGTAAGAATAGGGAGACGAACGAGAGGCATCAATGAAGAATAGTTGGAGGGCGAAGTTGAAAACTGAGAACGAAGAAATCTTCTGAAATGATGGCCTTCGGAGGATCACAAAGAAAAGAATTCATGAAAAGCTTCGGACGGTATGAAAAGAATTCCTCACAAACGAAACAATAATGAGGATGGCATGAAGCTAGAACCACGAATCTTGGAAGAACGGATAAGGATTTAAGAGAAACACTTCTCCGGTCTTCAATTGTTGAGAATGAAGACGAGAAATGCCATAAGAATTGTTGAGCACTCCGGAATGAAGAATTAAAAGGTTGAAACAACGATGAAAAAGAATTTGAAAGGAATTTGAGTATAACTCCAGAAAAATTAGAAGAGTTAGGTAAGATCCTGGAAAAAGACCTGTGGGTTAGGGCCCACTCAAAGAAATCACCGTTGGGAAAGATTGCTTAAGAGATATTGCACCGGTTGAATTAAAAGGCTTGAATAAGATGATAATCTCAAAATAGCTTGAACGGATTAAGAATGGAAACATGAATCTTCAGCACTCCGGATATGAATAGCAAGAGGAGAATGATCAATTGGTGCACCGGAATAAGAAAGCATTGTGAAATGAGGAAAAGGATAAGATCAACTCCGAAATCTTGAATTACATCCACCGGCAGAATTAGAGAACAAAAGAATGATGACTTGAAGCTCTTGAGCATCTTCACGATAAAGCACCGGATAAGAACATTGAAGGAAAAGAATGAAGAAATATCACATGAATAAAATGGATATTTCATCTGAGAATTTCTGGCTCCAAGAATAAGAAGGGTGGGAGGGTGGGGAAAACAAGGACAACTTGGGATGAAAGAACATACACCGTTGAGAAAAGACTGAGAGTTGATCTTGCAGATGATGAAAAGATCTGATTAACTCGAAGAAAAGGACGCCGGTTGAGAAGAATTTAACATGACCATCTCGATGTTCAAGAGGAATTAGCACTCCCATAGAAATATGAGAACACCGATTAGGAAAGGTATGGAATCAACATTTGACATCGAAGCAACTCGAATACAAGAATCAAAACAAGAACAAAGGATAGATGTGTTGCAGCATCATCTTCACAAAATCATTCGAACAGAGGATTGAACGAATGAATTCCACAGGTACATCAACTTGACGAGAAGCCACTAGGAGAAGAAAGGGTAAATAAAAAGGAACAAGGATCAGATAGAACAAATACAAGATAGAAGCTTCGTTCGACACCTTCGTGCTGAAAGCTCATGAAATGTGTTACAAAAGGGTTTTGCAATCCCTGGATCAGCATAGCCAAGGACCCTTTAAGATGCAACTCCCGATCAGAACAAGTCCATAAAACCACTTCACTCAATGTAGAACCCCAAACTTCATATCGAGCATCCGTTGGAAGAATGCCTAGAACTAATGGATGAACCCACCTATAGATTTCCGAAAGTTTCCAGTTATGCAATCAGGTGTTGGGGATACACGGGAAGCACCGCGCAATCAACTCTAAACCTACATCCAGGTGTATCCATCCTTCAACACATAACCAGTCTTTCTCGGAAACTGTGTACCTCGGACCTTCGAAAAGCATCCACTATAACAAGCTATGGCAATACTCTCGAGCTACCTCCCCAGTACTGGGTGATGTCGGGGTTATCTTGCCACTGGCCGTATAGGAGAGATTTTCGATGTCGGCCGTCTTAAGTATTTAGTACTGCCGCGATATGCTTGTGACAACAATACCCCGAAGCTCAACTCCCCGGGAACAGGAGGCATCGAGAACAATATCCTTGTCACAAGAACATCGAAACAATCCCAGAATACTCGCGGGATCCTAAAAAAATTTGTGCAATTTTTGAAGATAGGAGAGACAAGAGTAGTCGTCAGGAGTCCTCACCAGAATGAAAAGAGATGAGGAGCAAAGAAATCCTACTCTCCGATATATATATATATATATATATATATATATATATATATATATATATATATGACTCAAAACATTTTCAGTGTGTGCCTAGACTCAACCATCAACGATTCGATCAATCAGTGGGGCTTCTAGGTCGGAGAAGGCTCTGAATACCAACTTGTAATGCCCAGGATGGGACTATACCTCCTACGTGTCGAGGCACGACTTAAAGGTATAAGCCCATCCTAGAATGATCTCAAGTTTGGTATCTTTGCACGACTCATGTAAAAGAGGGATTAAATTGCAAAAGGAGATAGTTGGCTTACACTCGCCACTTTACACAATACATTACATGAGCAAAACATCGTTCAAAAACATCACAACCCGACTACGAGCGAAGATCCAAAGAAAGATACCAAAACAACATAAAGCCACAGGTCAGGATCGAATCCTAGTAGAAACCACTACTGAACATCGAAACGTCACAAGCAAACGGTCAAACTCTTCATCGAGCTCCTGGTGAAGTACTGATCCAACTCCTGCTTCAAACTCGGCTAAACCTGCATCTGGTGTGGTGAAGTAACTGTGAGCCACAGAGGACTCAGCAATCCCGTTCCCGGGTAACAAGACTATTTAAGCCTTGGGTGAGGACAAGGATGAAGAAAGAACGAGAGGTGAAGGAACAACAAGAGTCTGCAGCAGCAACTAGCACTAACTTACGTCAAAGAGAGCGAGAAGAGAAGTGCCTCGTCGAGAGATGATCACGAAGTGATCCTAACTAAAGCCGGTCAAACATAACCCCACCGTGTTCAACTCCCGAATCCCTATTCGGAAATTGACAGTCACGGTACACACGCTGGTAGTGTATTGAATCATTGTGTCAAGTTATCTACAACCGGATATTAACAAGCTCCCATCTGCCACATAACCGCAGGCACGGCTTTCGAAAGTTCAAACCCTGCAGGGGTGTTCCAACTTGACCCATTACAAGCCCACGATCCGCGGAGTCGCAACTCCATAGGTGGGAAGACCCGAGTATTCTCGGAATCCCGTGCTCAAGTTAAACCGAACTAAGGTAAGGCTAATCCAGCAAATCCTCCCGGCGTGTCGACACCCTGATAGTAGTCGTGCGTATCTAAGTCTCAGGACATGACCGGATGGGCGATCCCACAGGTTTTTACCAAACCTTGAGTTTCCTCGAGGTGGCCCCGCGTAACCCCCGTTTCGGACCAACACTCATGTGGAGCACTGGCCCGGGGTTGTAGAATTAAAATAAAAGGGATAGCTAGTCCACATGCAAGTTTTATTATTAGTTATTAGGCAAATAGTACCAAAGTTGGGACTTGTTGGAAAAGACTTAGCACTTAGCGGTTTATCAAGGGGGTCCCATACACCCCAACCGTGTTAGGAACGCATAATCAAGGAACATAACACCGGTTTATACAGTTCCTAACGGCATGAGTGGAACAAATCACCAAGCAAAAGGCTTAGCCTTCCACCCTTGCCAATATATAGATGATTTAATTTAAGCATTTATATAGTGTGATATAACCCAACAAAACTTCAACATGAAGCAAGCATCTTCGATCTTCACCTGCAACTAACAATGCTATAAGAGGGGCTGAGCGAAGCGTACTTAGCCAAGCAACGGTTTGCATAGGAAGGGTGGTTAAACAGGTTCATGGTTACAATAGGAGGCTGACAGGAAAACATGGGCATCGAGGCAAAACTATAGATCGAGACTACTAGCAATAGGCAAAGATAGTAATGGTATCCGGGTTCGGTCATCTTGCCTGGGATTCCACAAGGGAGAAGAACGGATCCATGAAGAAGACGGAGCAACAGTCGAGAGAAACCTCACAACTCCGGAACGAAACCGAAGCTAACAAGAGAAACAACCGGAAAGAAAGAAACAACACGGTAAACACACAATCATAAACATGGCATACGATGCACATCCAAGTATGATGCATGTCCGGTTTAATTATGCATGGCATGGCAAAGTGCACAAACAAGTTCTACAAGTTAAGTGGAGCTCAACATGCAACGAGTTGCATATTGACGAAACACCACATTTTAATTATTTAGTTGACTCTCGTTTATTAACAAGACAAGATTAGATGTTTTTAACATGGCAAGAGGTGAAGCATAATAAAACTAAACTATTAAGACATTTTAAATGAGGCCGGAAAAGAACAACAACATATCCGGAAAATCCTCATGAGCATGTTTAATAATTATAAGCAAACAACAATTCACACCTAATGTTGTTAACATGATGCGGATGACATGATCAAGTTTATGCAATTATTAAAAGGTTGACTTAAAAGAGATATGAAGTATTGTCACCGTGGTGGAAAGAAAAGGTGCCACGGCAACAATTCCGAAAATGATGCCACGGCAACATATCGGTTCCGGTAACCCGTTGGGAGACCGGGCAAAAGAAAGATGGTGAGTGAAACAAGATGAAGGTGGGGCGATCCCGTTACCGGGTTCCCACGAGTCGGTGACGAGGCAACCGAGGAACATGACAAAGGTGGAACGGGCACGAATCACACACGGGAAACATTTCATACAACCACAACAAGCATTCACGGGTCATCGGCTCGGCGGTTATACCTTCGGAACAAACGTTCACGGGGCGGTTCGAGAGCGTAGAGGAAGGAGTCGTTCTCGCGAGTCGTAGAGGAAGTAGTGGTTCACGTTTCCGAAGAGGAAGTAGTTGTTCCGGCGACGGTAGTTGTTCACATCCCGTGTCGGTGGTACTTGCGACGTCGGGGTACACGTTATGTAGTGGTACTTGGTCTCGGCGACGGTAGTGGAAGTAGTGGTACTTGTCGAGTCGGTCGTCGTGTAGGCGTTCCCGTTCGTAGATGTACTTGTCAAAAGGTAGTGGTCTCGGCATCGTAGTTGTACACGTGGTCGTCGTGGGAAGTAGTGGAACTTGGTCGTTTTTCCGTAGATGTTCGGGTCGTTGCGGTCTTTGGCGTGTAGGCGCACACGGTTCTCTGTCAAGGTCAACAACACAAGCAACACAATACAAAACAAAACTACAGCAACAAAACTTCCAGCAAGGCAGCACGGGGCGACGTGTTCGTGGCAGCGGCAGCAGCAAAAGAGGCGCGGCACGGACACGTTCTTGGAGCAGCAGCAAGGAGACCACACGGCAGGGGCAGGGCCGCGGGATCCGGTGCTGGAGGTCCAGCGGGCGCGTCCTCGGCCGCGGGAGGAGGAGCAAGGCCGGCGCGATGCAGAACTAGAGGCCGGCGGAGCTCCTGGCGCGGACCCGACGCGGGCGAAGGAGGAGCTCCTGGCGCGCGGGACTGGCCGGGGCGCGGGCCTGCGGAAGGGAGGCGAGGCGCGCGACAAGGCGCTGGGTACGGAGGGGGGTCGACGGGGCGTGCGCGGGCGAGGCCCTGGCTGGCTTCTGGCCGCTGGGCGACGGGGAAAGAGCGGAGGAGGCCGGAGGGGACCACGGTCGAGGGGGTCGGACGAGGAGGGGTCGCGGGCGATGAGGTGAGTGTGGCGGCGGGGAACGAGAGCGAAGGAGCGATGGGACGTCGAGCGGGTTCGGGCGCTGGCGGCGCATCAAAGGGAAGAGAGGGAGTGATGCGTTAGCGCTAGGGTTCGGTGGTAGCCGGGCCTTGGGCCTTAGGAAGTTAGGCCGGCTTAGCGCTGGGAGGGAGTCGGCCCAAGAGGCTAGGAGCTGCTGGGCTCTCTCCTTCTTCTGCTGTTTTCTAAAAAAACAGAAAAACGGCAAGGAGAAAGAAAAGGAAGGAGGAGTTAGGGCAAAAGTTATCACAAGAGGTTATTTTTCTCGGCCATCATAAAATGAGCACGGTCCGAGAAAAATAGAAAAGGCGTGATCGGAAAATAATTCAGACATATTTTAATTTAATTCAAATAGGTTTGAACTAAGACGTGATTATTGAAGTGTCCAAAAATGTTCGAATTTTCGAAGGAACCTCGATAAATAGGAAAAGAATTATAGGGAGGGTTTTTGTAGGAGAACTCGAAGTGGAAAAGACATGGGGAAATATGCAAGTGTGTTACGGTGATCCCAACCAATTGGAATATTTAAATATAGCTCCCTAAATATTGAGAGGCTTTTATATGTTATAAAGAGAAGTCACCTTCCCTCGATTTAAATGGACCGAAGGTCCACACGATTTATTTAGGTTGAGATGCAAGATAAAATATGACATGATGGCATGATGCAATGCAAAAATAAATAACACAAGCACAAAATAACACACGGGCAACCCGGAACATCTGGAATCTTCGGGCATCTTCTGGAATCTTCTGGGACGTCGGTCTCGGGCGTCACAAGTAATCTATTCGAATAGCCGTCTCCACGGTAACAGGACGACGCGGAGTTGTATTCCGGCCTCATGACAACTAGAACCGAATACTTAATAAAACACACTTTTTCAAGTGCCAGATATAACCCTGTGATTGCTTTCCCACAGGGCGACGAGGGGAGGATCACCGGGTAGGATTATGCTATACGAGGTTACTTGGTGATCTTACCAACTACTCTCTTCTATATGCTTCAAGATTGAGGCTTCTAGAAGCATAGTCTTCAATAGGACTAGTTATCCCCCTCTTATTCTAGTATTCTGCAATTCAGTCCACTGATATTACCCCTTTTGTACATATACCAATGCATATGTAGTGTAGATCCTTGCTTGTGAGTACTTTGGATGAGTACTCACGGTTGCTTTGCTTTCATTTTCCCCCCTTTTCTCTTCTTCTCGGATGATGCAACCAGATGGTGGAGCCCAGGAGCCAGATACCACTACCGACGACTACTACTACCCTGCTGGAGCCTACTACTATTTGGAGTCTGCCGACGACTAGGAGTAGTTTAGGAGGATCCCAGGCAGGAGTCCTGCGCCTCTTCGATCTGTATTCATGTTTGTGCTAGCCATCTTATGGCACCATGTTTAAATTATGTATGTACTTAGATATTGTTGCTTCTGCTGACTCGTTTATGATCGAGCTTATGGATTCGATCCCTCGAGGCCCCTGGCTTGTAATATGAAGCTTGTACGATCTTTAATTTTTGTCTAAAGTTGTGTTGTGATATCTACCCGTGAGTCCCTGGTCTTGGTCATACACATTTGCATGCATGATTAGTGTATGGTCAAATCGGGGGCGTCACAAGTTGGTATCAGAGCGGACTGCCTGTAGGAATCCCCTTTCCAACTCCGTGGCCAAAGTTGAGTCTAGTCATTGGAAAACTTTACTAACATGGTTGTGTGGCTTACATGCCCACGTCACCATTGGGTGGTATTAGCATCTTTTGTTCCTCATCTATACTCTGGGACTCTGATCCCTCTTCTATTTGTGTTAAATGATTTTGCTAACTTTAACTCTAGGTTCTCAGAATTACTTTCTCCCAGAGAGACCCTCACACCAGATGATTGCTAGGTGCACCGAAGGAATCCAAAGATACTCTCCGTATTCTCTCGGGACTTTGTGCCCGTTGCTTTTGCAATTCCCTACAACCGAAATATCCCTATGGCTAAATACATACACCCGTTGTTCTTACTTTTATTCCTAGTTGATCTTGTTATTACAAGATACCCCGAAATTCTCTATATTGTTCCGAGAATACTTTGTGCCTACTGCCTTGCAGTTCTTGCCACCTGAATACCCATACGGATAATTTCTCGCACTTATCGATTATCCGCTCATCCCCTGTTGATTCAAGTATTTCATAGAAGTCTTCGAAATACCATTCGATCTTCCGAAAACCCTCAACCGCCTATTACTCTAGGAATTCTTGCTTCCTTGCATTATGATTAATCCCATAAGTCTGGGAATCTTATTGGCATCCTTTGCCATTATCTTTTTGAGTTTTGTTGATTCGATATGTTGCGAATGCTCGCAATCCTCAATCAGATCCTAGAATTCATCCTTCCCGCTCAGACATCATTTAAACATGGGCTGGACCTCGAACGATCGAACTGCCATCGATTGTACCGCTAAGTCTACTCAACTTACACATCCTTAATCAGAGCATTTGCTCCTGATCCCTTGACTTGGAAATTATAATTCCTTTGCCTTTGAGCTTTGAATTAGTCAGTTGTTTCTATAATATGATCTCCTTGCGTTCTTTCTTCTTCTGATTGAGTAACGATGCTCACATAAGGTCTCTTAAGTACCACTAGGTCCCTAGTTGGATTTTATGTGGCAGCATCCATCATATTCAATAACCTTGTGATCCTTTCCTCGGATATGTAATGCCTTTGGTAAATTGTATCCTTTACTTTCTCAACCATGCTATGCTTTTGAGCTGGTATAATTTAATCATGTGGTTTGTGTTATATGTTCCTAAGATGCCCCGATGGGTTGAACCTATGCATTCCCTAATATGTGTGAACTCATAAGTTATGCGAGTTATACTCTACTGGCTTTTCATCAGATAAAATTTCAACACTACAGCTCCTTCGAAAGTGAGAAGTGAATGGAAAGTTGTGCATTAGAGAAGTGGGAGTCGACCTTGAACCATGTGTTCATGCCCATGGACACGCTGTAGATCTTATCGTGGAAGCTTCTCGTAAAAATAATTACCCCCTTGTTATAAATTTATCTTGTATCTGTGGTTTGATGCTCGCAAATGTGGTTCCGAACATATTCCTCTCCATCGATTCCATTTCCCGGACAAGTTAAAGAACTTGTCTTCTGCATATCATTTCACCGATCAAATCTCTATTACGCCCTACCTTTGGGTAATACCCACTGGTATGTCAATAATAGCACATAATCTTGTTGCTTAATTATGAGCCGTCATCAAGTATTACATTCTCACTGATTTCAATTTTCCCCGGGTTCTGATTTGTTTGTCACTCGAATCACCGATAACTGAATCGAGTCTGCAGTGCGATTGAACAACCCCGAGTAATCTTCATTAATTACGAGTTTGTACTCAACCATGTTGATACGTCTCCAATGTATTTATAATTTTTTATTGTTCCATGCTATTATATTATCTATTTTGGATGTTTAATGGGCTTTATTATACACTTTTATATTATTTTTTGGACTAACCTATTAACCCAAGGCCCAGTGCAAATTGTTTTTTTTTTGCCTATTTCAGTGTTTCGCAGAAAAGGAATATCAAATGGAGTCCAAACGGAATGAAACCTTCGAGAGGATAGTTTTTGGAACAAACGCAACACAGAAGACTTGGAGTACACACCAGGGAAGCCATGAGGTGGCCACGAGGCAGGGGGCGCGCCCAGGGGGTAGGCGCGCCCCCACCCTCGTGGTGGGCCCCTCGTAGCTCCACCGACATACTTCTTCGTTCTATATATACTCATATACCCTGAAAACATCTGAGAGCACCACGAAACCCTATTTCCACTGCCGCAACCTTCTGTACCCATGAGATCCCACCTCGGGGCCTGTTCCGGAGCTCCACCGGAGGGCGCATCGATCACGGAGGGCTTCTACATCAACACCATAGCCTCTCCGATGAGTTGTGAGTAGTTTACCATAGACCTTCGGGTCCATAGTTATTAGCTAGATGGCTTCTTCTCTCTCTATGGATCTCAATACAAAGTTATCCTCGATCTTCTTGGAGATCTATCGGTGTGTTTGTCGAGATCCGATGAATTGTGGGTTTATGATCAAGATTATCTATGAACAATATTTGGTTCTTCTCTGAATTCATATATGCATAATTACAATATCTTTGCAAGTCTCTTCGAATTATCGGTTTGGTTTTGCTTACTACATTGATATTTCTTGCAATGGGAGAAGTGCTTAGCTTTGGGTTCAATCTTGCGGTGTCCTTTCCCAGTGATAGCAGAGGCAGCAAGGCACGTATTTTATTGTTGCCATCGAGGATAAAAAGATGGGGTTTATATCATATTGCATGAGTTTATCCCTCTACATCATGTCATCTTGCTTAAGGCGTTACTCTGTTCTTATGAACTTAATACTCTAGATGCATGCTGGTTAGCGGTCGATGTGTGGAGTAATAGTAGTAGATGCAGAATTGTTTCAGTCTACTTGTCACGGACGTGATGCCTATATACATGATCATGCCTAGATATTCTCATAACTATGCGCTTTTCTATCAATTGCTCGACAGTAATTTGTTTTCCCACCGTAGAATCTGCTATCTTGAGAGAAGCCACTAGTGAAACCTATGGCCCCCGGGTCTATCTTCTATCATATTAATCTTCCATCAACTATTTATCTTTACTGCTCTTTTATTTTGCAATCTCTACTTTTCAATCTATACAACAAAAATACCAAAAATATTTATCATATTATCTCTATCAGATCTAACTTTTGCAAGAGGCCGAGATGGGATTGACAACCCCTTTATCGCGTTGGTTGAAAGGTTGTTATTTGTTTGTGCAGGTACGAGGAACTTGCGTGTATTCTCCTACTGGATTGATACCTTGATTCTCAAAAACTAAGGGAAATACTTATGCTACTTTGCTGCATCACCCTTTCATCTTCAAGGCAAAAACAACGAATGGTCGAGAGGTAGCAAGAAGAATTTATGGCACCGTTGCCGGGGAGATCTACGCACAAGTCACATACCAAGTACCCATCACAAACTCTTATCCCTCGCATTACATTATTTGCCATTTGCCTCTAGTTTTCCTCTCCCCCACCACCTTTGCCTTTCTTTCGTTCGCCTTTCTGTTTGCTTGCGTTGCCATGTGCCCTCTATTTTCTTGCATCTTTTCTTGCTAAAAATCTATTGATATGGATCCACTTAAAGTGTTCTACTTGGATCATCTTCGATCCTTATGCGCTCATGCTGAAACTCCAACTAGCCTAGTTGATGGGAAATCTTTAGATGAGCATGCTCGTTTTGTGTGTCACCGATTGTCAGGAAGAGGGAGACTCTTACGGGGTCAAATAAATAGATTGCTGTGTTATGCTTGAATCTTTGTGAAATTTAAGATTTTACTTGTTTCTCTAAGAACCCTAAAAAACACCTCCCCTACCTATGTGAGTTTAATGATAATGAAATCTTATGTTCTTATGCAAAGGGTGTTTATAGTTACTACGATATCGAACAAATTGAAGAGTTTGTTGCTTTTAAGGGTGTTATGAAGTTTCTTATTTGATTCAAAAGTATGATATTACTATCTACGAATCTGAAAATTTTGACATACTTAAATATTGCTATGAAAACTATGCTCATAATGTCTATGTCAAAGAATGTATTGAAAGAATGACCACTGCTTTGGAAGAAAATAATGATATGCATGAATCTAAAGATAATTATGATTCCAAATATTTGATTGAAATATCCCTTGATGAACATGACGCTTGCTATTCTTGTGGCCATGATGGCAATATTTATGAAGGTGAATTTGCTATAGTTCCTTATGTTAAACATTAGATCATTACTATTGCACCCATACTTGATATTTCCTTCGATGAAAAGCATGATTGCAATGATGTTATTATAAATTCTATTAATGTAAATTGTGTTAATGATATGCAAAACCCTAAGCTTGGAGATGCTAGTATTGCTATGACTACTATTTGTTGCAATGATCATGATTGGGGTGATTCTTCTTATGATCTTGAAAATTTATTTAAGCCCCAAGATGAATATGAGATTGATAATTATGTTTGCAATAATATTGAAAGTGGTTTTGGGAGAGTGTCAACTTTAGATCCCACATATTTGGAGAATGTACAATCTTATGATTTTTTTTATAAAAGTGGGTTTGGAGAGGTCATGACTTTAGTTAATCCCACTATTTTGGAAGAGTGTCAACTTTGCATGCATGTGGATCGTGTTGAGAATATGTTACGTGATAGCTATATTGTTGAATTTTCTTATGATCCTACATGCAATTATTATGAGAGAGGAAAATATGGTTGTAGAAATTTTCATGTTACTAAATTACCTCTCGTTATGTTGAGATTGCTATCGTTCCTTTCTGCTTCCTTGCATATGCTAGTTTTTGCTTGCCTTGCTAATTTGTTTGCTTATAAGATGCCTATGCATAGGAAGTATGTTAGACTTATATGTGTTTTTCACATGCTACGTGATGCTCTCTTTGTGTTCCAATTGATATCCTTCATGTGAGCATCATCGAAATTATCAATGCCTAGCTAGGGGCGTTAAACGATAGCGCTTGTTGGGAGGCAACCCAATTTTATTTTCTTTGCTTTTACTTCTGTTTAGTAATAAATAATTCATCGAGCTTCTGGTTAGATGTGGTTTTGTGTTTTAATTAGTGTTTGTGTGAAGTAGAACCTTCGAGAAGACTTGGGTGAAGTCTTTGCGATCATGCTGTAAAAAACAGAAACTTTTGCGCTCACGAAATTAGCTGCCATTTTTTACTGGAGAGTGATTTTAAGTTGATTCTTTTTTAAGATGATTAATACACGTCCACCAATTTATTTCAGAATTTTTAGATTTACAGAAGTATTCGAAAGTTACAGATTGCTATAGATTGTTCTGTTTTTGAAAGATTCTGGCTTTCGTGTGTTGTTTTTTTTTATTTTGATGAATCTATGGCTAGTATCGGGGGGTATGAACCATAGAGAAGTTAGAATACAGTAGGTTTAACACCAATATAAATAAGGAATGAGTTCAATAGAGTACCTTAAAGTGGTGGTTTGATTTCTTATACTAACGGAGCTCACGAGATTTTCTGTTAAGTTTTGTGTTGTGAAGTTTTCAAGTTTTTGGGTAAGGATTTGACGGACTGTGGAATAAAGAGTGGCAATAGCCTAAGATTGGGTATGCCCAAGGAACCCCAAGGTAAAATTCAAGGACAACCAAAAGCCTAAGCTTGGGGATGCCCCTGGAAGGCATCCCCTCTTTCGTCTTCGTCTATCGGTAACTTTACTTGAGACTATATTTTTATCCACCACATGATATGAGTTTTGCTTGGAGCATCTTTTATGATTTGAGTCTTTGCTTTTTAGTTTACCACAATCATCCTTGCTGTACACACCTTTTGGGAGAGACACACATGAATCATAATTTATTATAATACTGTATGTACTTCACTTATATCTTTTGAGCTAGATAGTTTTACTCTAGTACTTCACTTATATCTTTTTAGAGCACAATGGTGGTTTTATTTTATAGAAATTATTGATCTCTCATGCTTCACTTATATTATTTTGAGAGTCCTTTAGAACAGCATGGTAATTTGCTTTGGTTACAAAATTAGTCCTAATATGATAGGCATCCAATATGGGTATAATAAAAACTTTCATATAAAGTGCATTGAATACAATGAGAAGTTTGATACTTGATGATTGTTTTGAGATATGAGGATGGTGATATTAGAGCCATGCTAGTGGAGTAATTTTGAATTTGAGGAATACTTGTGTTAAATTTTGTGATTCCCGTAGAATGCACATATGGTGAACCGTTATGTGATGAAGTTGGAGCATGATTTATTTTTTGATTGTCTTCCTTTGTGTGGAGGTCGGGATCGCGCGATGGTTAAGTCCTACCAACCCTTCCCCTAGGAGCATGTGTTTAATGCTTTGTTTTGATAACTTGTAGATTTTTGCAATAAGTATATGAGTTCTTTATGACTAATGATGAGTCCATGGATTATACACACTCTCACCCTTCCACCATTGCTAGCCTCTCTAGTGCCGCACAACTTTCCTCGGTACCATACACCCACCATATACCTTCCTCAAAACAGCCACCATACATACCTATCATGGCATTTCCATAGCCATTCCGAGATATATTGCCATGCAACTTTCCATCGTTCTGTTTATTATGAAACGCTTCATCATCGTCATATTGCCATGCATGATCATGTAGTTGACATCGTATTTGTGGCAAGGCCACCATGCATAATTTTTCATACATGTTACTCTTGATTCATTGCACATCCCGGTACACCGCTGGAGGCTTTCACATATAGTCATGCTTTGTTCTAAGCATCGAGTTGTAAGTAGATAAAAGTTTGATGATCATCATTATTAGAACATTGTCCCATGTGAGGTTATAAAAAAACAGGCCAAAGAAGCCCGCAAAAAAAGGAGAGGCCAAAGATCCCCAAAAAGTAAAAAAATATAATAAAAAAATGAGAGAAAAAGAGAGAAGGGGCAATGTTACTATCCTTTTTCCACACTTGTGCTTTAAAAGTAGCACCATGATCTTCATGATAGAGAGTCTCTTGTTTTTTCATCTTCATATACTAGTGGGAATTTTCATTATAGAACTTGGCTTGTATACTCCAATGACGGGCTTCCTCAAAATGCCCTAGGTCTTCGTGAGCAAGCGAGTTGGATGCACACCCACTTAGTTTCCTTAGTTGAGCTTTCATACACTTATAGCTCTAGTGCATCCGTTGCATGGCAATCCCTACTCACTCACATTGATATCTATTGATGGGCATCTCCATAGCCCATTGATATGCCCAGTTGATGTGAGACCATCTTCCTCCTTTTTGTCTTCTCCACAACCACCACTCCATTCCACCTATAGTGCTATATCCATGGCTCACGCTCATGTATTGCGTGAAAGTTGAAAAGTTTGAAAAAATTTAAGTATGAAACAATTGCTTGGCTGAAACCGGGGTTGTGCATGATTTACATATTTTGTGTGATGAAGATAGAGCATAGCCAGACTATATGATTTTGTAGGGATAACTTTCTTTGGCCATGTTATTTTGAGAAAACATAATTGCTTTGTTAGTATGCTTGAAGTATTATTATTCTTATGTTAATAATAAATTTGTGTCTTGAATCTTTCGGATCTGAACATTCATACTACAATAAAGAAAATTACATTGAGAATTATGTTAGGTAGCATTCGACATAAAAAATTCTGTTTTTATCATTTAGCTACTCGAGGACGAGCAGGAATTAAGCTTGTGGATGCTTGATACGTCTCCAACGTATCTATAATTTTTGATTGTTCCATGCTATTATATTATCTGTATTGGATGTTTAATGGGCTTTATTATACACTTTTATATTATTTTTTGGAATAACCTATTAACCCAAGGCCCTGTGCAAATTGCTGTTTTTTTTTGCCTATTTCAGTGTTTCACAGAAAAGGAATATCAAACGGAGTCCAAATGGAATGAAACCTGCGGGAGGATCGTTTTTGGAACAAACGCAATCCAAAAGACTTGGAGTACACGCGAGGGAAACCACGAGGCGGCCACGAGGTAGGGGGGCCGCCCAGGGGGGTAGACGCGCCCCCCACCCTTGTGGGCCCCTCGTAGCTCCACCGACATACTTCTTCGTCCAATATATACTCATATACCCTAAAAACATCCGAGAGCACCACGAAACCCTCTTTCCACCGCCGCAACCTTCTGTACCCCCATCTTCAGGCCTGTTCCAAAGCTCCACAGGAGGGGGCATCGATCACGGAGGGCTTTTACATCAACACCGTAGCCTCTCCGATGATTTGTGAGTAGTTTACCACAGACCTTCGGGTCCATAGATATTAGCTAGATGGATTCTTATCTCTCTTTGGATCACAATACAAAGTTCTCCTCGATCTTCTTGGAGATCTATTCGATGTAATTCTTTTTGCAGTGTGTTTGTCAAGATCTGATGAATTGTGGGTTTATGATCAAGATTATCTATGAACAATATTTGGTTCTTCTCTGAATTCTTATATGCATGATTACAATATCTTTGCAAGTCTCTTCAAATTATCAGTTTGGTTTGGCCTACTAGATTGATCTTTCTTGCAATGGGAGAAGTGCTTAGCTTCGGATTCGTTCGTGCGGTGTCCTTTCCCAGTGACATCAGGGGCAGGAAGGCACGTATTGTATTGTTGCCATCGAGGATAAAAAGATGGGGTTTATATCATATTGCATGAGTTAATCCCTGTACATCATGTCATCTTGCTTAAGGCGTTACTCTGTTCTTATGAACTTAATACTCTAGATGCATGCTGGATAGTGATTGATGTGTGGAGTAATAGTAGTAGATGCAGAATCGTTTCGGTCTACTTGTCACGGACGTGATGCCTATATACATGATCATCCTAGATTTCTCATAACTATGCGCTTTTCTATCGATTGCTCGACGGTAATTTGTTCACCCACCATAGAATCTGCTATCTTGGGAGAACCCACTAGTGAGACCTATGGCCCTCGGGTCTATCGTCTATCATACTAGATGACCCGGTGCACCAAATGGCGCAAAGACCCATTTGAAACCATGTCCGCGTTGAAAATATTTGCCTTTTTAGTAACTTTATGTTTGATCAAGGATAGAGACTATGTCAAACCCGGAGTGTTTTGGACGTGTATTTGGACAATGGGCCATTTGGCTCTATGTTACCCAAGTAAGGTGCAAGGTCCAAATTCAAGCATCAAGGGTAATGATTCTAAACCTTGTATAACATGAATCTTTGCATTTGTTAGTAACTTCGAGTTTTAGCAACCACTGAGGGTAATCATTCTAAACCTTTAATATGGAAAATCAAGGAATACCTATGTTCAAACTATATACTTTAGCATGTGAAACTAATAAAAACCGAGAATCTACATGATATGGTATACAGGCATGGTTTAAAGGTCTTTTCAGCTTTTGCAATGTTGGATGCTCTATGATGAGTAAAAGAACCTAACTATTTATCTCGGATCAAATGCTACAGATTTCACACGGAGCTCATGCGGCCCACTGATGTTTGTTGGGCTAGGCCTAACCAGTGAAAAGGGGTTGTCAAGGAGAATATGATATATATCAAGTCGTTTTTGTGGATATTGGGGGTGAGTGTATCACCACATCATTTGCTGATTTGGGAGAGGCCACAACAGGGTGTCTGTCATCAACTGATACCAAGCCTAGTGAGCGACTATAAGTGAACTTCATGAAAGAAAGCTTAAGTTCAAAAAAATAGTAAAGAAAACTTTGCTTGGCTGAAAAGGAAATTTTACGCTAGAGAATGTACTGAAACAACATGTAACGAACACAACACATAAAGTTTGGCAAGGCTACTCGAGCAGATATTTGGCAAACGCTCTAGCAAGGTTGATTCTCTGTTCTATAAAATTATTATAATATTCTTCGTGGGTGTTACATACATAGAGTTTGCTTCATCCAACTTGAAGAGATTACACAAACGCTTTGGCAAGGCTACTTGACCAACCAAAGGCTCTTGCTTTTAAACAAAGCCTACATATTAGCACTTTGTCTTTGTCTGGTTAAGCTGTTCAGTGGTGTCTTCGGTAGCAGTCGGAGAAGCTCCATCGGCAGTGGCACTGTCAACCTAACACAACAAAAAGAAATTTAGGTACATCAAAGAAATATGAGTGTACAGGAAACAAAAGGCAGAAAAGGAGCAGCCCAAGGCTAAGCTGATCAGCGTCTTGATTTTGATTTCTCTTGACAGGATTGGTGAATAAAACACGTGTGGCACCATGGGTATTGCAAGATGATTTACTATTTAAGAGAGAAAAAGCATGAATCAAAGATTTAGTACAAAAAAGCAAGACAAATTGAAATCAAAAAGGCAATTCCAGACATAGGACCCTGCACCTGCAGCTGAAGGGGTAGCCTTGTTCATTTTTTAAGTCGGTGTCCATGACTACATACACAATGCAGATGGTCAAAAAAGAAATAAGTTGGAGATCAGCAAGTTGTGTGGATCAGCACAAATGTAGGAAACACATCTTATTTATATACCTCAATTGGTGGTGGATCATCACAGACGCAGAGCATCATAAGAGTATAATGAAACAAAGCTAATGCATCAACAGTGAGAAAGGAAGGAAGCAAACCTTGGTGAACATACCAAGGAAGAAGCATGCGTGGTCAGAACTAAAAAATCATATAGCCTAATCCAACATGGCTGAATAGATACATCCCAAGCAAAAAAATTACAAATCTACCACAACACAGCCGGATATCAAGATTCTTAGAACGAATGCGTAAACTAAAAACCCAAAAAGAATCATATCGCATTCCAAAAGTACTATATAAACATATCAAAACTGTCAGGACAAACGTCTAGACCATAAGACCAAACAAACAATCTGACCCATGAACAAATAAAGAACGCCACTAACATGACCCAACATACAAATAGCCATCAAGCATGCCCAAAATATAACCCATTTTAACCTTCTCAAAATATTGCCTAATTGAATGGGAAAATAAAATAGCTATATCTGTCAGATAGCAAAGTTAAGTAGACCCGACTCAGCTAGCCACGTACATAGAGAACTTTGAAACCAAGATTTCTTCCCTGTCAGCTCGTGCACTACTGTAACCTATGCATAGGAACAGGATGACACCGGGTTGCAATCAAGGACCACTGAATTATAAGAATAAAAAATAAATAAAAGAAACTACATATTGAGAAAACCCCAACATTTCGGCAATCCATTCCAAGACACGATAAATTCACAAGCCCAATTAGCATTATACCTCACAGCCAGAACAATAGTGGTCACAACACTTCCATATGCTCGCATAGAGCATCCAACTCTCCGCACCCTGCATCCACCCGAGCAGAACCAGGTCAAACAAATGGAGAAGGGGGAAAAGAGAAAACTTCAAACAGGATGCAATGGGCTCATACCGAGAGGAAGAGTTGAGTATGGACGGGTTGAGTGTGAGCGCGTACACCAGCTACGGTCGTTGTCGCCCACCCAAATGGGTCGGCATCTGCTAGACCACCGTATGAGCCGCCTATGACGCTAGGCTATCTACGAGTTGCGAAAGAGGGTGTCGTGCGCGGCCGTCGCTGAGTCGCCTCAGGATGCCGCTGAGGCCGGCATCGGGTTCAAATAAGTCATGCAAACATCAAATGAGCCTAGTAGCCTAAACCAACTTCTATGTGACAACTAAGTTAAGATAACCTTTCTAAAATTTGGAGAAGGGGCACATAGCTCAGCAGCACACAACGGATTCTTGTTCATTCAAATAAAAGGGCTTTTGTTGACTTACTATATTATAATGTGATAGATATATGAAGTACCGACTATTTCAAAAAGATAAGTTATTTTGCCATAAAAAAGATGAAGTACAAACCTTTCTCGTCGAGTCCGCGTCGTGAACTCCTTCCATAGATCCTACAAAGGAAGATGAACACAAAGTTCCGTCGGTAGATGAAATATGCAGAGATCAGATTAAACGCAAGTAATCCAAATCACACCAAGAGCTGAGGTGGCGGCGAGCACTCACCTTGACCTTGTCAAGCTTGCCCTGGTTCAGAACCTTGATAAGGGCAAGCCCAGCAGGCCTCTTGAACAACACCAACATCCCCATGCAAGCCGCAGCTCAACTTACCTGGATCGCAAGCACCACCACACAACAAAATCAAAACAATCCAATTTGTTTGGTGTAGCATATGGCTCTATTATAAAAAAATAGGAACATGATCTTGAAAAACAATTTTGCTCCTACCCAGTAATTTCTACTGGGAATAGCTCACCGGTGAGTATAAACCTTTCGGAACTGGGGTTCCCCTGGTTGGAAAATTAGTATAAACATGTGATACCAATATTCAGGAGAAATGTAGAATGGTAAGTACTAATTTATTTTATGCGATAAGTACTAATTGATATTTGATATTCGGTAGAAATGTAGAATGGTAAGCCATAACTGATATTTGATATTCAGTCGAAATGTTAAAGGAAAATGTTTTGTTTCGTCCGGATGATTTGTACCTTCGTTAAACCGTCTCCTCTGTGCGACACGTGTCCCAGACCACCCACCGCCCCATCCCAACCTTATCTCGTCGCAATCCGTCTTCTCCACTCGTTTTCTCTCTTTTCCCCTTTCTTCCTTTCCCATGGCGAGCACCACCAAGCACCAACCACCACAGCTGGCAACCGGGCCGCCACATCTGCCCCCGTGCAGTTGCAATCCCACCATGGTCGCAGCTGCCATTTGATGAAAGCCGCTATTGCTGTTGTTGTTCGCCGCCATGTCTGTCAATCCCATGATGCTAGCTACTTTACTGCAATCCCGCCATGGCCACAACTGCCATTGATGCAAGCCGTCGTTGTTGTCGCTGTTAGCCGCCATGGCCGTCAATCCCATGACGCTAGCTACTTCTCAGAAATCCTGCCACGGCTCTCAATCCCATGATGCTACTCCGTTGCAATTCCACCATGGCTATCATGGCCGTCAGTTCCATGATACTACTCTGCTAAAATCCCACCATGGCCGCGTGTTGTCGTTGTTGTGCATCGAAGCATCCGGCGGCACTGTCGTTTTTGCATCGCTTCATTTGCCGTCGCTGTCGTAGGCTGCGTCACGCCACCCGTCGTCGTCGCCGCGTGTTGTTGCTCTTGCATCGTGCCATCCGCCATCGCCGTCGCACACTGCGTCGCCGCATCCGCCGGCACCGGTGGAGCTCGCCAGGCCACATTGCTGTAGTGGAGCAGCGCCGGGGCTGCCGGAGCTACAATGAAGCGTCGCGGCATCGTCGAAAGCTCCGCCGGGTTGCAATGAAGCACCGCCGGAGCTGCAATGAATAGTCGTCGGAGCTCCATTGAAGCACCACGGGGGGCATTGAAGCTTTACCGTGCTCGGTGCTACGCTGTCGACGCTACAATGGAGCGCTGCTGGGCTTCGTCGGTGCTACACGGTCGACGCTATAATGGAGTGCCGCTCGGTTTCGTCGGTGCTGCACGATGCTGCTATGGGAGCTGCTGTGTGGTGCTGGCATGGGAACTGCTAGATCGCGCGGCTAGGAGAGTCAGAATCGACGGTGCTGGGGGCGGTTTAAGTCTTCCTAAAATCATTCGGCTTATTTGTAGCATCGCCCAATGTTAAAGGATAATCCTCTAACACTGGATAGCTAGAGTATTATAATTTCTAATTCATGGTAACAGAATTTAGCATTTGCAATTCATTAAAAGAAAAAATTCAACCTCTAGAAATGATAATCCTCCTTTATCCTGCAAAAATCATGTCACTACCAGGGTTCTGTGAACCAAATAAATTGTAATATAAACGAAAGCAGCACTATGTTGTTTTCACGCCAACCTACCCAATAAATAGTTGTACAATACCAATTATGTACATTATCTAAATACTATAAAATGAGACAAGTTTGGTTATGTTTGTTTGTTTGGTTAGATTTCCTTACAAATCATTCCATTGTTGCTTTTAGGATCTTCACTAAGTTTGTTATTCCGGGTCTGCTAGAAAAACACATAATGTTTCATTTATTTCATAGTGATTGATATTGCTCATAAGACGAATAAAATGGGTTAACCTGCTAGTCTCAGGTCGTAAATAAACAGTATTGCCTTTTTGTATCAACTAAATTGTAAATCTAGCATGAAGTGAATTGGCTGGCTGTGATATTGAGTCATTATTTTCCTTGATGAAATTTATCACACCTGGGCTGTGAGTATGACCAAGAAAAAAAAAGGTGAACCTGGCCTCCATGATGCTCCTGAGCTTTATGAGTTCCATTTAGTTTCCTGGTATTTTGCTGCAGAAGTTTTCTTCTTCTTAAAAGAAAAATTAAAGACACACCCCTTCGGTTGAAACATTCAGCTATCTTTTGATGGTGTTTCGTCAAACCCTGTAATTTGATAAAACAATCATATCAAAACAAGTAAACCGGGCTGGCTAAGATTGTTGGGAGAGATGGACCTTGCCTCTAGTGTGGAGCTTCTTATGTGAAGTTTGTACCACTATACATAATAACATAAAGCAAGTTATTTTTCACAATAATAATCTTAATCGTGAGTCATCACTATGTAAAATCTTTGAGCTGATAAAAGAATGAGTTCATAGTCTAGACATGTCAATGGTACATCAAGGAACCAGCTGTGACCATACTCCACTATGAGAAGGTCAAAAGCATGGGAAAAAGGAAAATAATGACTCAATATCACAGCCAGTAAATTCACTTCCCAGGCAGTCAATTCACAGCTCTGAGATATTGAGTAATTATTTGTTTTACAGGATTTGCTTCTTCACAGCACATGATATCTAATTACATACCCGTTCAATGAAAAAAGATATCTAGTTAACTGGATTTGTTTCCTCCCAGCTCATGATATCTAATTACAGACCCATTCAATGAGAAAAGATATCTAATTGCCTTTTCAATTTGTTTCCCATGTCCAATGTTTTCAAGGCAGTAAGGCGAGGCGAGGCGCTGGGGGGGGGGCTCACTGCCTAAGCATTAAGGCATAAGGCGAGGCGATGCCTTAGAGAGTTCTAAGCAATAGAATTAAGTAGTAGGCATTAGGCAACTAGGGTCTAGGCATACATGCAACACACCTTGCAATTGATGGTTGTAGAGCCCATATAGCATCGATTTCGATCCTCTTTGCACTTGCTTTTCTCCCCAACAGAATTCTGCATCAACATGAACAAATATGTTAGAATAATGTATCACTTATCAGTCCACATTCCACAAAAAATAGAAATAAAAGTGAGGCAGCGAGCAACTGGAAAGAAAGTCCACATTCCACAATGCATGACATATTACATAACCATGAACCACTTCAAATGACACAAGTTCACATAACGAAGGTCCACATAAGACATAACAGAATAATAGATAATTCCATCATAGCAAAAGGGATAATGGTGGCCAGCTCTCTCATGTCTCCCCACTCTTAAAGTCTCAATCAAAAGCCATCATCATCAAACTCATCCATGATGGCATTTGTGTTGTCTCCATCTTGGTCAACATTAGTTGGATCTTGATCGTCATTGCTCACATCATCATCATCAACAACATAATCTAAATCCTCCTCCGCATTGGGCATACTTGAGTGTTGCTCTTGCTCCAAGTCCTCTTCACCATCTTCACCAGGAATTGTTGGCCGTGTTATTGTAGGTCTCTTGCGTCCGTAGTGTTGCACATGGACACTTGGTTGCCCCTATGAAGTGCAGTAGCTGTCCTAGGCAGATTGCGGCCTCAAAGGTTTGAAGATGCATCAATTGCCACATCAACATCCTCCCATGTAATGTCATCAGGACAGCCTCGAGCTCCTTGAGGTACTGATAGTGATGGGTCAACCCACCCATTGCCCCAATCAAAATCTTCAAGGACCAAAGGGTCAAAGCTTTTGTCGCCCACCTTCTCACGCCTTTTTTGAAATCTTTGCATATTCTTTTGGTTGTATGAAACAAAGACTAGATCATTCAACCTTTTCCATTGAAATATGTTCCTTTTCTTTGTATGGATCTACAAAGTACAAACAACAAAACTAAGGATTAAATACTAAATATCTTGCTGAAATTACCATTGAACAAACACAAATAGTGCTTTACTAGTTGACTTACAAATTCAAATGTGCTCCAATTCCTCTCACAACCAGATGATGAAGCAGAAAGACTAACAATGCGCTTTGCAAACCTTTGTAGGTCAATGGACCGACCACCATAGGAACTCCACCAATCAACTAAAACGAAGAAAACAAGCATATATTAAGAGTTTGTACAGAAATCACATTGCTGAAATTAACATGATGCATTTAACATGACTTACGAGGGTTTTTTTTGTCCAAGTTTTCGAGTGCCAATGGATTAGAAAAGCCTTCTCGCAGGCCCTCATATAGCACAGTTTGATGATCAATCTTGTTTCGAGTAACGGGGTCTGGTACCATTTTTGCAAGCACATCATTAAAGCAACTCCTTAGCTCCCCGACTAAAGCATCATCATTTCTCCTTAGAATAGGGAAGAACTTTCCTGGGTTCAAAAACAGAGCAGCCCCATACAATGGATGGTCTATTTGACTCTCCCAATGCTTCTCAACAATGTCCAAGACCTTCTTGAGCAAAGCTTTCTTATTTTGTTGAGGGAAACCTTCATTGATCTTCTCCTTTGCATAGATCATAAGTGCTGTAATCTCTGGCATGGCGGGCTGCTCATCACCATATGCTACTCTAAGCACTCTAAGAAGTGGAGTTGAAGCTCTAAGTCAGTCCTCAATTGAATTCCACCACTCAGCTGAAAGCACAATCCCTTGCACATTCAAGCCAGCTTGTGTCTTTGCTAAGTTGTTTCCAACCAATGCTTGACATGTAAATAGACTCCTCGAAGCGGCCTTATGCTTGACCAAACTCCGAAGTGTGAGGAAGGCTGTGGCAAAACGAGTGGCTGCAGGTCTCACAAGATCTAGCCCACCCGTGGCCTTCCTCATTAGACTAAGAATTCTTCCATGCCTATAAATGAATGTTGTGACTCGTTTGGCCTGTGCAATACGTTTCTTAAATGCCTTTAACTTGCCTATATCTTCCAACATTAGGTCCAAGCAATGGCATGCACATGGACTCCAATATAGTGTGGGTATCCTCTCCATTAGAAGCTGGCCAGCTTTCTTGTAGTTAGCACCATTGTCGGTGACAACTTGGACAACATTCTCTTTTCCAACATCTTCAATTCTATTCTCTAGAAAATCAGCTATCATGTGAGCATCAAGTGATTCACTTGAAGCATCAACCGACTCCAAGAAGAAAGTGCCCTCCGGACTGTTAACAATGAAGTTAATCAAATGGCGTCCTCTTTTATCCGACCAGCCGTCCGACGTGAGCGTGCATCCATATTTTTCCATGCTGCCTCGTGTTGCTTCCTCAAAATACTTGTTTCTCTGACACAATCATTAAGCAATGGCTCTCTCAGCTCATGGGAAGTAGGAGGCTTGTAACCTGAACCATATTGACAAGAGGCTTCAATTGCAACCTCAAACTGTCTACTGCTTGCAGCATTGAAAGAAATGACACACTCATAGAAGAACAATGCCCATTGCATATTCACATAATGCCTTTCTTCCTTAGTATTTGTGCAGGACTCCATGGTGCTTTGAGAACACCCAGAGCGTCTTTCATCCACAAGATCCTCTGGTGTTCTTCGTAGCCTAGCAACAATTGGCTTGGAACTGTTGGTGGATACAGCAGCAGCAGACTTGCCTCTTGCTTGCATGTTCGCGACAAAAGCTCTCTTATTCCTTTTGGCTGCTGTCCCTGAGCTTGGCCTGGTACATGGGGCGTTTGTTCCATCTGCATTCACCTCCATAACTTCCTAAGAATTGTCATCTACATCTACTCCCTTAATCCTCCTGTTTTTCTCCAAATATGCTGCCATATCTCTCCTCAGCTGTCCGTGTCGGTGTACTAAGATAGGGGTACCTTAGTACCCCAACTTGTGCACGGGCAGTAGCAGCTTCCCACGGCAGGGTCTACCACGAGCTTGCCGGAAACCTCTCTGGTCCTTATTAAGACATTCAAAAACAAAGTATACAAGACAGAAGATCAAGGCCCCGGCAAGTGGAGCTTGCCGAGAAGGCCGTCCCAGGCTAAAGACTATGTCATTGACGCAAGGCCCTGGCAAGAGGAGCTTGCCAGGAAGACCAGAAGACTGTATCCAGAAGACGAGCCTCGGCGCACTCTGCGCCCCGGCAAGACCCGGGGAGCGACAAGCTTCCCGGCCCGACAAGATCAAGCCCCCTGCAAGCTGCTTGCCGGGGGGAAGTTTGCACTGTGTGCCCGCGCTCCAGCTCATCGGCCCACGTGTCGCCCTGGGGCCCTTCCAGGGACGCGTGGCGGATGGCTGTGCAGCCTGGGGGACACGGTGGCACTCCACGATGACGAGGCTACCACCGTGGCGAACGGAGACGCAAGGGCGGGCGCTTTTGAGGTCGACGGCGACGGGCATTTAATGCTCTTGTCCCCCACTGTCAAAGTAGGTGATGACCACTGTTCATCCACTGTTCGTCCACTGTTCCCGCACTGTTACAACTACCACCAAAGTTACTTTTTTACCCCTTTCTCCTACGTTGACACCTGTCGGTGACCCCTTGAGCTATAAAAGGAGGCCCATGCACAACGTAGAAGGGGTTCGGAACCTAGATCGCTCATTCGCTCGGTGTAGCTAGTTCTTCAAGCTCCCGAGCTCCAACCTTCAATACAATCTAAGCAGGAGTAGGGTTTTACGCGTCCATCGCGGCCCGAACCTGGGTAAACTGCCCTCGTGTGCTCTACGATCTGCTCTTTGTGCTCGCTCCGCTCCCTCACCGCAACGACAAGGGGCTCCGGTCCCATAGGTGCTCGTGGTGGACAGTTTCCCCCGACATCTTTGGCGCGCCAGGTAGGGGGTGCGTCGAGGTTGTGCGAACCTGATCCGGCGTTCACGCGGGCGCATTCTTCATCAACCTCTCCAACTTCGTCAGCTTCATCAGCAACAGTAGCATGGCCCCGAAGAAGAAGGCTTCGGAGGTCGCAGGCCCGTCCGCGTCTGTTCCGCCGCCACCGGAACCAACGGTGGGCGGAGGAGACGCCGGCGGAAGGGTGGTCGCCGGTGAGGAAACTCGCGGCACCGCCAAGTCCAAGGACAAGACGGACGACCGAGCCTCGGTCTCTGTAGATGCGCCACGTCCATCTCAGCAGACGACGACCCAGCAGCGCCGTGGTACAGGAGGTACCATCCGCTTGCTGGGGCAAGGGCAAACCGGAGGTTCGCGGGACGCTCCGGGCCACCGTCCTGGCACGAGCAAGGCACGGTCGCCGGGGCGGGAAGCTGCTCCTTCTAACCCCGTTAGGAGTCCGAGCATATCCCGCTCCTCGCACCGCTCGCCCCCGCTTCCCTCCTCTCCAGCAGAAGCGCTCGCAAGAGCGCAACTGCTCCTCGATTTCCCTCCAGCGGCAGACAAAGCCGAAGACTGGAGGGCAACAATCCAGAGCCTGATCGCCTTCGCCAATAACGACGCGCCGCAGCAGCCGGCGACATCACGGCCGCGGCAAGTTGAGAAGACGAAGGCCGACGGCGACAAGACCGCCGGGGGTGCAACTACGGTGCACTCCCCGCCGCGGAAGCAGAAGACGCCGCCCCGCCGGATTAATGTCGACGACGACTCCACGGCGTCGTCGGATCCGCGGGCTCGTCGGGACCAGCGCCAGGTCCTTGACGATCGGCGACAAGAAGACGCTCGGACGACGATCGAGCGTCACCGAGAAGCCCGGCGACAATCAGATCAGCGAGCTGGGACCGCTGTCGATACGCACGCGCCCGGTGAACCAGGCGACTTGCCGTACGCGGCAGGTTGCCCAGCGTTTACCCGTGAGCTGCGGCGCGTCCAGTGGCCCAGCATGAAGAACTTTAAGCCCGACGTACCGGAGAAGTACGACGGCAAGACGCACCCCTCGGAATTCCTCAGCATTTACACCATCGCGGTGCAGGCCGCCGGGGGGCGCGACGAGAAGATACTGGCGAACTACTTCCCGCTGGTGCTTAAGCCGAACGTTCGTTCTTGGCTTATGCACTTGCCGGAAGGCTCCATTTCTTCTTGGGCAGATCTTTGCCACCTGTTTGTTGGCGCCTTCACTGGCGGCCACAAATCCCACGGCCAGGAGAGCGATCTCCACATCTTGGCCCAGAAGGAAGGAGAACCTCTGCGCAAGTACATCCAGCGCTTCAGCCGCGTGCAGCACAATATCCCTGACGTCCACCCTGCCGCGGTTATCAGCGCGTTCCACCAGAACATGCGTAACCGCCGCATGCGTGAGGAGATGGCCATGACCAAGATACGGGATGTCAGCGAGCTCTATGCTCTGGCTGACAAGTGCGCGCGCGCCGAAGAGGGGAGGAGACTCCCCGGAGAGGATGCTGGCGCAGGAGGAAGCGACAGCGAGGATGCCGCCCCGGCAAAGAAGAGCCGGCGGTGGAACAATAGGAAGAAGAAGAGCAAGGAAGTGTTTGCCGTCGAGAAGTCCGGCAAGGAGGCTCCCGCCAAGCAAACACAGGCCGGCGGCTCCGGCAAGGAGCCTGCCCCTGTAGCAGCAGCCGACAAGCAGGACGGCTCCGACAAGCAATAATGCAAGATCCACCGCACCAAGGGCCACGACCTCTCCAACAGCAAACGCGTCGAGTACCTCGTCGAGCAGCAGAAAGCTGAGTACGAGCGGCGCGACAAGGAGAAGGCCCAAGGTGGCGGAGGAGAGCCAAGTAAGAAGCAACCATTCAATGGCCGGGGAGGACGCCGCGGCAAGGCCAAGCAGCGGCAAGGTGACCGACCTCCCCGGGGCCGCGACAAGGATGAAGAAGACGACGATGACATGGAGGAAGAAGATAACAGCGAGCAGGAGTTCCAGAAGGCCACGGAAGTCCTGTGCGTCGACGGCGGCGCCTCTCTGCATACTTCCCACCGCCAACTCAAACAGTGGGTGCGGGAAGTAAATGCAGCAGACCCGCCCGTGGAGTCGCGCAGGCTCCTCAAATGGTCCAGCACGCCCATCATTTTTGATCTTGAGGATCACCCTGACCGCACCACTGCGGTCGGGTGCTTGCCGATGCTGGTCTCATCAACCATCCGCAACCTCAAGGTCACCAAAATGTTGGTTGACGGCGGGGCCGGCCTAAACTTGATCTCCTCTGCTGTGATCAAGAAACTCCAAATCCCAGACGGCGAGCTCGAAGAGACCGGTTCTTTCCAAGGAATAAACCCGGGGAGGAGCAAGCCCAAGGGGAAGATAACTCTGCAAGTGACCTTTGGCGGGGAGCTGAACTTCAGGACGGAGAGGATAACCTTCGATGTTGCCGATATCCCATTACCATACAATGGGATACTTGGACGTCCTGCCCTCGCCAAGTTCATGGCAGCTTCCCACTACGCCTACAATGTACTCAAGATGCCGGGGCCGATAAGCGTCATCTCTGTCCATGGCGACAAGAAGGACGCGCTTATCTGCGCCGACAAGATCTACCGGGATGCAGCAGCCGCAGCGGAGAGCAACACACTTGCCGCTGAAGCTCCCGGGGGGAAGAAGACCAAGACCAAGTCCGGCAAGTGCTCTGGGGCCCACTCCGGCAAACGCACCTCTTCGGAGTGCTGCGCTGCCGTCGAGGACGTTCCATCGAGCTCCACCGGCAAGTGTAAGAAAGGGATGGCCGCTCCACCGGCAACCAAGAAGGTGTCCGCCAAGGAGGACGGCACTGGTGGTACCTTCACCATCAGTGCTACACTTGATAGCAAATAGGAAAGCGCGCTCGTTGCCTTCCTGCGGGCGAATGTCGATGTGTTTTCCTGGCAACCATCTGACATCCCCGGTGTTCCGAGGAAGGTAATTGAGCACAAGCTTGCTGTTTGCCCTCATGCGCGGCCCGTCAAGCAGAAGGTCAGGAAGCAAGCCGTGGAGCGCCAAGAATTCATTG
Source organism: Secale cereale (assembly GCA_902687465.1). NCBI lineage: Eukaryota > Viridiplantae > Streptophyta > Magnoliopsida > Poales > Poaceae > Secale > Secale cereale. Next base: position 139,829,724 of record LR738714.1, on the reverse strand, counting down.
CCGAAGAAATCAAGAAGCTAGAAGCAGCGGACCTAGTTAGAGGCATGATCCATCCGACATGGTTAGCAAACCCAGTTGTCGTGCGTAAGGCCAACGAGAAGTGGAGACTGTGTATAGACTTCACCAATGTGAATAAAGCATGTCCCAAGGATCCATTTCCCTTGCCGCGCATTGACCAGATTGTTGAATCCACTGCTGGATGTGAGCTGCTCTCTTTTCTTGATGCATATTCAGGCTACCACCAGATTTTTATGGCCAAGGAAGATGAAGAGAAGACTGCATTCATTACTCCATGTGGCACATATTGCTTCATTCGCATGCCTTTCGGATTGAAGAATGCAGGCTCAACATTTGCAAGGGTGGTACACACTGCTTTTGAGCCACAGATCCATAGAAATGTAGAAGCTTACATGGATGACATAGTGGTGAAGAGCAAGAGCAAGGATGGGGAAACTGTCCACCATGAGCACCTATGGGACCGGAGCCCCTTGTCGTTGCGGTGAGGGAGCGGAGGGAGCACAAAGAGCAGATCGTAGAGCACACGCGGGCAGTTTACCTAGGTTCGGGCCGCGATGGACGCGTAAAACACTACTCCTGCTTAGATTGTATTGAAGGTTGGACCTCGGGAGCTTGAAGAACTAGCTACACCGAGCGAATGAGCGATCTGGGTTCCGAACCCCTTCTACGTTGTGCATGGGCCTCCTTTTATAGCTCAAGGGGTCACCGACAGGTGTCAACGTAGGAGAAAGGGGTAAAAACGTAACTTTGGTGGTAGTTGTAACAGTGCGGGAACAATGGACGAACAGTGGATGAACAGTGGTCATCACCTACTTTGACAGTGGGGGACAAGAGCATTAAATGCCCGTCGCCGTCGACCTCAAAAGCGCCCGCCCTTGCGTCTCCGTTCGCCACGGCGGTAGCCTCGTCATCGTGGAGTGCCACCGTGTCCCCCAGGCTGCACAACCATCCGCCACGCGTCCCTGGAAGGGCCCCAGGGCGACGCGTGGGCCGATGAGCTGGAGCGCGGGCACACAGTGCAAACTTCCCCCCGGCAAGCAGCTTGCCGGGGGCTTGATCTTGTCGGGCCGGGAAGCTTGTCGCTCCCCGGGTCTTGCCGGGGCGCAGAGTGCGCCGAGGCTCGTCTTCTGGATACAGTCTTCTGGTCTTCCTGGCAAGCTCCTCTTGCCAGGGCCTTGCGTCAATGACATAGTCTTTAGCCTGGGACGGCCTTCCCGGCAAGCTCCACTTGCCGGGGCCTTGATCTTCTGTCTTGTATACTTTGTTTTTGAATGGCTTAATAAGGACCAGAGAGGTTTCCGGCAAGCTCGTGGTAGACCCTGCCGCGGGAAGCTGCTACTGCCCGTGCACAAGTTGGGGTACTAAGGTACCCCTATCTTAGTACACCGACAGGAGCCCCCGGTCCTGGGCCACACACGGTGCCGAGCGCTGTTGGGCCAGGCCCAAAACAGTGCACGGGCACGCGCGGCCCACGGCGAGCCGTAATTCTCCTTCCGCATCCGCCGCGTCCCTCCCTAACGGCACGCGTCGATTGCGGCGTCGTGGGAGGGAACGTGGCCACGTTCTTTAATGGGAAATGCGGAGCGTCCCCCACTTCCCCCTTAAAAGCAGAGGAAGCAGGGGCCGTTACCTTACTTCGTCTTCATTGCTTCTTCCACCTCCAGAAATCCCCCTCTGCGCCCCGCCTCTACACCTCCTCCGTCGTCTCTCGCATCTGCGGCGCCGCCGGACTCCTCGTCCCCTTCCCTCGCCACCTCCGCCATGGCCCCGAAGACCGAGAAGGCGAAGGCGGAGAAGGCCAAGAAAGAGAAATCCGAGCAGGCGGCGAAGCTTGCTCTCCTGCGGAAGAGGAATGTCGTCTTCGCGCCAAGGCTCAGCGCGCGGGAGCTCTGGAACAAGTACTATCTGTTTTGGGCCAAGAAGACTAAGGCGCATCCCCGCACCCGAGTCTACCCGGCCGCCGCTAGAGATCTGTACCCCAGCGGGTATTTCTTCTTCGCTGCCTTCTTCCACTGCGGCCTTTGTCCTCCATTCTCTGAATTTTTCTGCGACATTATGAACACCTACAACCTCCATCTTTTAGACTTCACCCCCAACGCCATCCTCACGATGGCGGTTTTCGCACATCTATGCGAAAACTACATAGGGATCTATCCAAACGTAGCACTCTTTAGGCACTTCTTTATGCCTAGAGTAGAGGCCGGCGCTCCCCTCTCCGGGGGGATCTCTTGGATCTTCCGCTTGAACAAGAAAGAATCTTATCTGAAAGGGGAGCTCCGCGGCAAGTGGGAGGAGTGGCGCGCGGATTGGTGCTGGATAGTGGAGGACGAGCCGCAGCCTTTCACTGCGCCGCGCACAACTGCTATAGTGCGCGGCAGGGACTGGAGTGATTTGGCCGCCGATGATATCAAGCTCAACGTTGCCCTTGTCAGGATTCTTCGTCTCCGGGTAGCCAAGTTGACTATCGGATAGGTAGGAGCAGACTTTCTCCGCCGCCACATTGCCCCTTTACAGGAAAGGAAAAGGCCAGCATGGGAGTTTGGCAATGCGGCGGACGTAATGAGGTTGCGCTCGGGGCTGAATTACAACTTCACGGCGCTGGAGCTGAAGGGAATGCTTCGGGAGCTTTTCAAGCACGACCTAGCTCACCCAGAGTGGTTTAGATCTCCCCGGGGAGTAGTACCTTTATGCAACAGCACCGCCCGGGACGCCTTGCGGGCGATGATGCCCGCATGTGACTCACATGGCGTTGACCCAACATGGATAGTACCCACGCCGGACGCCATTATGAGCTTCTTCGATAACTTGGTTGAGGTGCCGAAGAACACCGATGAGATCAAGGGTCTTACCCGGGCCACCACGGATCGGGAGATAGCTTATATCGCTACCCGGGTAGAAGAGGCCGCCGCAGCCCAGCAGCGAAGAAGAAATACCCGCCCTCCAGAAATCCCCCTCTACGCCCCGCCTCTACACCTCCTCCGCCGTCTCTCGCATCTGCGGCGCCGCTGGACTCCTCGTCCCCTTCCCTCGCCGCCTCCGCCATGGCCCCGAAGACCGAGAAGGCGAAGGCGGAGAAGGCCAAGAAAGAGAAATCCGAGCAGGCGGCGAAGCTTGCTCTCCCGCGGAAGAGGAATGTCGTCTTCGTGCCAAGGCTCAGCGCGCGGGAGCTCTGGAACAAGTACTATCTGTTCTGGGCCAAGAAGACCAAGGCGCATCCCCGCACCCGAGTCTACCCGGCCGCCGCCAGAGATCTGTACCCCAGCGGGTATTTCTTCTTCGCTGCCTTCTTCCACTGCGGCCTTTGTCCTCCATTCTTTGAATTTTTCTGCGACATTATGAACACCTACAACCTCCATCTTTTAGACTTCACCCCCAACGCCATCCTCACGATGGCGGTTTTCGCACATCTGTGCGAAAACTACATAGGGATCTATCCAAACGTAGCACTCTTTAGGCACTTCTTTATGCCTAGAGTAGAGGCCGGAGCTCCCCTCTCCGGGGGGATCTCTTGGATCTTCCGCTTGAACAAGAAAGAGTCTTATCTGAAAGGGGAGCTCCGCGGCAAGTGGGAGGAGTGGCGCGCGGATTGGTGCTGGATAGTGGAGGACGAGCTGCAGCCTTTCACTGCGCCGCGCACAACTGCTATAGTGCGCGGCAGGGACTGGAGTGATTTGTCCGCCGATGACATCAAGCTGAACGTTGCCCTTGTCAGGATTCTTCGTCTCCGGGTAGCCAAGTTGACTATCGGAGAGGTAGGAGCAGACTTTCTCCGCCGCCGCATTGCCCCTTTACAGGAAAGGAAAATGCCAACATGGGAGTTTGGCAATGCGGTGGACGTAATGAGGTTGCGCCCGGGGCTGAATTACAACTTCACGGCGCTGGAGCTGAAGGGAATGCCTCGGGAGCTTTTCAAGCACGACCCAGCTCACCCAGAGTGGTTTAGATCTCCCCGGGGAGTAGTACCTTTATGCAACAGCACCGCCCGGGACGCCTTGTGGGCGATGATGCCCGTATGTGACTCACATGGCGTTGACCCAACATGGATAGTACCCACGCCGGACGCCATTATGAGCTTCTTCGATAACTTGGTTGAGGTGCCGAAGAACACCGATGAGATCAAGGGTCTTACCCGGGCCACCACGGATCGGGAGATAGCTTATATCGCTACCCGGGTAGAAGAGGCCGCCGCAGCCGCAGCGGTAGGAGAATTTGGGTTTACCGTCGACGAGGCAGAGGCCGAGGACGCGTCGTGCCAGGCCGAGGAGGCAGAGATCCGGAAACTTCTCAATCTTCCGCCCGACGAGCTCGCCGGGGTCCCTTCTCTGAGGCATGCCGGGATCCCCGGAGTGGTGAGCGAGGCCGCGGCAAGAGGCGAGGTTGCCGGAGGGAGCAGAGGTGCCGGAGGGGGCGGAGCTGCCGGAAGGAGCAAGGCCGTGGGGCAGGGTGCTGGGTCCAGCGAGCCCACCGAGGAGGAGGAGGAGGAGGACGCCGGAGCCGACGAGGATACCGGCGGGTCTCTGGGGCTCGACGATGACATCTCCTCGTCCTCGGAGAGCTCCCCGCCCCGGGCAAGTCCCAAGCGAACACCGCCGAAGCGCCTCCGCAAGGCGGCTACGGCGACGAGGACGCAGGCGCCCCGACAGCAGCCCGCTCGCCAGGCGACGCGCGCCACTAGAGCGAGCCAGACCGCGACGGAGGCGCCCCGCACACCAGCGCCAAGCGGAGGAGGAGCCTCCCAAAGCGGAGCGGCTGCTCCGCCTGCTCCCCGGGCCTCGGCGCCAACAGAGGCTGGGGCTTCGCAGCCCCCAGCCCCGGGGACCGCCAAGCGCCCGAGGGAGCCTTCTCCTCCCGCTCCTCGCGCGGAAGCGCCTCAGGTGGAGTTCGACTTCTCCGCCCTGAGCGACAACAACGACGAGGAACAGGAGTAAGGACTTGTATTATGTAGCTTCTTCAATTCTGTCTTGATTCTTTCGTTGACGATTCTGATCTTGCTTCTTGCTTTGATTTCAGGACCCTGGCCCAGCGAGCGGCGAAGAAGGCCAAGGTTCCCGTAGTCGAGGTCGAGGACGACTCGCCCCTCGCGGCGACAGGGGACGCGCAGGCGACGAGCTTGCCGGACCCAAGCGCTGCTCCGAGGAGCAGCCCCCAGCGTAAGTCTGGTTTTGAACTTTCCGCTCGTCGGGCGCGCCTGAAGTTTTTGCCTTGTACTAACATCTTGTTGTTCTGTTCGTCTTGCTTGTTTTGTGCAGAAACGGAGCCGCAGCCGCAGGAGCGCTGGAGACCACTCCCGAGGAGCCGCAGGCCCCGCCGTCCCCGCCAAGGACGAACTCTCCGGCGAGGGAGAGCGCTCCGCCAAGGGCGAGTACCCCGCCAAGGGCGAGCAGCCCGGCGAGGGCGGCCACCCCGCCAAGGGAGAGTTCCCCGGCGAGGGAGCCTGTCGTCGACGAAGCCCGCGAAGGTAAGTCTTGCAACCTCGTCTTCTTGGACTCGTCTTTTTTGGATATTTGCTTGAACTTTTTCTTTTCTTCTTTTCTTCTTCTTCTAGACCCTCCCGCGCCGGACCGGATGGAGACCGAGGTCGTCGGCGAGGAAGGCGCGCAGGGCGACGGCGGCAATGCCCCTGTCGTCGAAGACATGGCAGGAGCCGACGAGCCTGCGGCTGAGGAGACTGCCCCGGCTGCGGACGCAGCGGCCGGGGAGGGGGACGGCGGCCACACTGCCGGCCCGGAGGCGGCAGGAGCGTCCAGCGCTGCACCGGCCGCCGATCCCTCCACCGAGAAGGAGCAGTCCGCCTTCTACCTTGAGGCTCCCAACGGCGTCTTCATACAAGTGCCGTGGGGATCCTCGTCGCGAGCCCCCGAGGAGGGAGAGACCTTCGATGGGGAGGTCGTCGCCTCCGCGGGGCTGAAGATCGTCGAGGCGCCTGGCGGGAACGACGAGCCCGAGGAGGAGAAACTGCTTCACCGGCTCCTGGCCCTTTATCGGGCCAGGCAGGCGAAACTTGAGTCTCGGGTAGCCCTCACCGCCAAGGCCGCAGCAGATATGGAGAAACGCGCCGCGGAGCTCCGCGCCGCCAACCAGGAGGCCCTCCGCGACTTGGCGGAGGAACACGAGAGGCTTGCTGGAGAGTACCAAGAGTGGCTCCTGGAGAAGGCTGAGGCCGAGGAGCAGCAGCGACTCGCCGGAGAAGCGCTGTCCCAGCGAGAAGGAGCGCTCAACCAGCGGAAGGTCGACCTCGACTCTCACGAGGACGACCTTGCCGCCCGGGAGCAGGCCCTTGGCGGAGAGCTGAAGGAAGCGAAGGCCGCAGTGGAAGAAGGCAGCGAAGAAGAAATACCCGCTGGGGTACAGATCTCTGGCGGCGGCCGGGTAGACTCGGGTGCGGGGATGCGCCTTGGTCTTCTTGGCCCAGAACAGATAGTACTTGTTCCAGAGCTCCCGCGCGCTGAGCCTTGGCGCGAAGACGACATTCCTCTTCCGCAGGAGAGCAAGCTTCGCCGCCTGCTCGGATTTCTCTTTCTTGGCCTTCTCCGCCTTCGCCTTCTCGGTCTTCGGGGCCATGGCGGAGGCGGCGAGGGAAGGGGACGAGGAGTCCGGCGGCGCCGCAGATGCGAGAGACGGCGGAGGAGGTGTAGAGGCGGGGCGCAGAGGGGGATTTCTGGAGGTGGAAGAAGCAATGAAGACGAAGTAAGGTAACGGCCCCTGCTTCCTCTGCTTTTAAGGGGGAAGTGGGGGACGCTTCGCATTTCCCATTAAAGAACGTGGCCACGTTCCCTCCCACGACACCGCAATCGACGCGTGCCGTTAGGGAGGGACGCGGCGGATGCGGAAGGGGAATTACGGCTCGCCGTGGGCCGCGCGTGCCCGTGCACTGTTTTGGGCCTGGCCCAACAGCGCTCGGCACCGTGTGTGGCCCAGGCCCGGGGGCTCCTGTCGGTGTACTAAGATAGGGGTACCTTAGTACCCCAACTTGTGCACGGGCAGTAGCAGCTTCCCGCGGCAGGGTCTACCACGAGCTTGCCGGAAACCTCTCTGGTCCTTATTAAGCCATTCAAAAACAAAGTATATAAGACAGAAGATCAAGGCCCCGGCAAGTGGAGCTTGCCGGGAAGGCCATCCCAGGCTAAAGACTATGTCATTGACGCAAGGCCCTGGCAAGAGGAGCTTGCCAGGAAGACCAGAAGACTGTATCCAGAAGACGAGCCTCGGCGCACTCTGCGCCCCGGCAAGACCCGGGGAGCGACAAGCTTCCCGGCCCGACAAGATCAAGCCCTCGGCAAGCTGCTTGCCGGGGGGAAGTTTGCACTGTGTGCCCGCGCTCCAGCTCATCGGCCCACGCGTCGCCCTGGGGCCCTTCCAGGGACGCGTGGCGGATGGCTGTGCAGCCTGGGGGAGACTGTGGCACTCCACGATGACGAGGCTACCACCGTGGCGAACGGAGACGCAAGGGCAGGCGCTTTTGAGGTCGACGGCGACGGGCATTTAATGCTCTTGTCCCCCACTGTCAAAGTAGGTGATGACCACTGTTCATCCACTGTTCATCCACTGTTCGTCCACTGTTCCCGCACTGTTACAACTACCACCAAAGTTACTTTTTTACCCCTTTCTCCTACGTTGACACCTGTCGGTGACCCCTTGAGCTATAAAAGGAGGCCCATGCACAACGTAGAAGGGGTTGGGAACCTAGATCGCTCATTCTCTTGGTGTAGCTAGTTCTTCAAGCTCCCGAGCTCCAACCTTCAATACAATCTAAGCAGGAGTAGGGTTTTACGCGTCCATCGCGGCCCGAACCTAGGTAAACTGCCCGCGTGTGCTCTACGATCTGCTCTTTGTGCTCCCTCCGCTCCCTCACCGCAACGACAAGGGGCTCCGGTCCCATAGGTGCTCGTGGTGGACATGCCCGTCGTCGTCGACCTCAAAAGCGCCCGCCCTTGCGTCTCCGTTCGCCACGGTGGTAGCCTCGTCATCGTGGAGTAACACCGTGTCCCCCAGGCTGCACAGCCATCCGCCACGCGTCCCTGGAAGGGCCCCAGGGCGACGTGTGGGCCGATGAGCTGGAGCGCGGGCACACAGTGCAAACTTCGCCCCGGCAAGCAGCTTGCCGGGGGCTTGATCTTGTCGGGCCGGGAAGCTTGTCGCTCCCCGGGTCTTGCCGGGGCGCAGAGTGCGCCGAGGCTCGTCTTCTGGATACAGTCTTCTGGTCTTCCTGGCAAGCTCCTCTTGCCAGGGCCTTGCGTCAATGACATAGTCTTTAGCCTGGGACGGCCTTCCCGGCAAGCTCCACTTGCCGGGGCCTTGATCTTCTGTCTTGTATACTTTGTTTTTGAATGGCTTAATAAGGACCAGAGAGGTTTCCGGCAAGCTCGTGGTAGACCCTGCCGTGGGAAGCTGCTACTGCCCGTGCACAAGTTGGGGTACTAAGGTACCCCTATCTTAGTACACCGACAGGAGCCCCCGGGCCAGGGCCACACACGGTGCCGAGCGCTGTTGGGCCAGGCCCAAAACAGTGCACGGGCACGCGCGGCCCATGGCGAGCCGTAATTCCCCTTCCGCATCCGCCGCGTCCCTCCCTAACGGCACGCGTCGATTGCGGCATCGTGGGAGGGAACGTGGCCACGTTCTTTAATGGGAAATGCGGAGTGTCCCCCACTTCCCCCTTAAAAGCAGAGGAAGCAGGGGCCGTTACCTTACTTCGTCTTCATTGCTTCTTCCACCTCCAGAAATCCCCCTCTGCGCCCCGCCTCAACACGTCCTCCGCCGTCTCTCGCATCTGCGGCGCCGCCGGACTCCTCGTCCCCTTCCCTCGCCGCCTCCGCCATGGCCCCGAAGACCGAGAAGGCGAAGGCGGAGAAGGCCAAGAAAGAGAAATCCGAGCAGGCGGCGAAGCTTGCTCTCCTGCGGAAGAGGAATGTCGTCTTCGCGCCAAGGCTCAGCGCACGGGAGCTCTGGAACAAGTACTATCTGTTCTGGGCCAAGAAGACCAAGGCGCATCCCCGCACCCGAGTCTACCCGGCTGCCGCCAGAGATCTGTACCCCAGCGGGTATTTCTTCTTCGCTGCCTTCTTCCACTACGGCCTTTGTCCTCCATCTTTTAGACTTCACCCCCAACGCCATCCTCACGATGGCGGTTTTCGCACATCTCTGCGAAAACTACATAGGGATCTATCCAAACGTAGCACTCTTTAGGCACTTCTTTATGCCTAGAGTAGAGGCCGGCGCTCCCCTCTCCGGGGGGATCTCTTGGATCTTCCGCTTGAACAAGAAAGAATCTTATCTGAAAGGGGAGCTCCGCGGCAAGTGGGAGGAGTGGCGCGCGGATTGGTGCTGGATAGTGGAGGACGAGCCGCAGCCTTTCACTGCGCCGCGCACAACTGCTATAGTGCGCGGCAGGGACTGGAGTGATTTGGCCGCCGATGACATCAAGCTCAACGTTGCCCTTGTCAGGATTCTTCGTCTCCGGGTAGCCAAGTTGACTATCGGAGAGGTAGGAGCAGACTTTCTCCACCGCCGCATTGCCCCTTTACAGGAAAGGAAAAGGCCAGCATGGGAGTTTGGCAATGCGGCGGACGTAATGAGGTTGCGCCCGGGGCTGAATTACAACTTCACGGCGCTGGAGCTGAAGGGAATGCTTCGGGAGCTTTTCAAGCACGACCCAGCTGACCCAGAGTGGTTTAGATCTCCCCGGGGAGTAGTACCTTTATGCAACAGCACCGCCCGGGACGCCTTGCGGGAGATGATGCCCGCATGTGACTCACATGGCGTTGACCCAACATGGATAGTACCCACGCCGGACGCCATTATGAGCTTCTTCGATAACTTGGTTGAGGTGCCGAAGAACACCGATGAGATCAAGGGTCTTACCCGGGCCACCACGGATCGGGAGATAGCTTATATCGCTACCCGGGTAGAAGTGGCCGCCGCAGCCGCAGCGGTAGGAGAATTTGGGTTTATCGTCGACGAGGCAGAGGCCGAGGACGCGTCTTTGGAGTCCCCTCCGGCAAGCTTCTCGGGTTCTTCGTGTCTCAGAGGGGGATTGAAGCTAATCCCGACAAGATCAAAGCCATCGAGCAGATCGAAGCCCTGAAGCGCGTCAAGGACGTAAGGAGACTTGCAGGTTGTGTGGCTGCCCTCAGTAGGTTCATTTCAAAGTCTGCAGAACGCGCCCTTCCTTTCTTCAAAATCTTGAAGAATGTAGGTCCTATGAAATGGACTCCGGAAGCGGAGGCAGCGCTGCAAGACTTGAAAGGATACCTATCCTCCACTCCAATACTTGTCGCACCTAGGCCACAAGAGAAGTTGCTGCTGTACCTAGCGGCAACCAATCAAGTGGTTAGTGCTGCGTTAGTAGCGGAGAGGGAGGCTGATGAGGAGTCTACACCACCGGCAAGCGAATCCAGCGACAAGCAGGGGGCTGCTCCGACAAGCTCTGGCCCCGATAAGGACAACTCTGCGCAGGAGCAAGGAGAGGTGCGGAAGAAGATGGTGCAGCGCCCGGTGTATTTTGTGAGTTCCCTCTTACAGGGGGCTAGATTAAGATACTCCGGGGTGCAAAAGTTGCTTTTCGGTCTCCTCATGGCCTCGAGAAAGCTGCGCCATTACTTCCAAGCCCACGAGATAACAGTGGTCACTCGCTTTCCGTTGAAGAGGATATTGCAGAATCCAGAAGCAACAGGCAGGACTGTCGAGTGGGCACTAGAGCTGTCAAGCTTTGGTCTCAAGTTTGAGAGTACTTCAACTATACAGAGCAGAGCTTTGGCAGAATTTATAGCTGAGTGGACCCCAACGCCCGATGAAGAAGTTCCAGAGACAAGCGTACCCGTACAAGAAGCGACAAGCGAATGGGTGATGTACTTTGATGGTGCCTTCTCGCTGCAAGGCGCTGGAGCCGGTGTGGTACTTATAGCACCTACCGGAGAACACCTCAAGTATGTTATCCAGATGCACTTTCCCAGGGAACAAGCGACAAACAACACTGCAGAGTATGAGGGCCTGCTTGACGGCCTCAGAATTGCAGCTGAACTTGGGATTAAGAAGCTGATTGTACGGGGAGATTCTCAGTTGGTGGTCCGACAAGTCAACAAGAGTTATCAGAGCCCTTTGATGGAAGCTTATGTAGATGAAGTGAGAAAGCTTGAACAGCACTTTGAAGGTCTGCAAATGGAGCACGTCCCAAGAGCTCAAAATGATATAGCAGATGGCCTTTCAAAGTGTGCTGCGATGAAGTTACCTGTGGAACCAGGGACCTTCCTGCTCAAGCTGACTCAGCCATCCGTTACACCATCAATTGGGCAGCCCAAGAAGAGAAAGTTCATCTCCGGCGACTACTTGCCGGCGGATCTCCCCGAGGCCGCCGCCAAGGTCCCCAATATCAACAACCAGAACGCTGAGGAACAGTTTGCTCCTGCGGACCCAAGGGTCTGTACAGTTGAAGCAATCGTTCCCGACAAGCCTCGCCCCGGCGAGCTTGCCGGGGGACCATCAGCTCCGGCAGAACCAGAGGTTCTTGCCGTAGAAGCTGGGGTTCCCGCAGCGGCCCTCATGCCTTTAGTCCTTGCCATTGAGCCTCGGGCTCCGGCATGGGCGCAGCAGATCGTCCATTTTCTGCAAACTGGAGAGCTTCTCGACGACCCAGCAGAGATAGAGAAAATAACCAGGCAGTCAAGTATGTACCAGTTCGTGGACAATGAACTGTACAGAAGAAGGCTAAATGGTGTAAGGTTGAAGTGCATTTCCAGAGAAGATGGACAGAAGCTGTTGGCAGAAATACATGGAGGCATATGTGGCCACCACATTGGCGCAAGGGCACTTGCCGGAAAGGCATTCCGGCAAGGGTTCTTTTGGCAAGAAGCCCTCCAAGATGCAACTGCACAAGTAACCAAGTGTGAAGCGTGCCAGTTCCATGCAAAACAAATTCATCAGCCAGCTCAAGCTCTCCAGACGATCCCTTTGTCCTGGCCCTTCTCGGTCTAGGGGCTCGACATCCTCGGCCCTTTCCCCCGTGCTGTCGGGGGCTTTGAGTACTTGTACGTTGCAATCGACAAGTTCACAAAGTGGCCGGAAGTGGAACCGGTGAGAAAGGTGACAGCACAGTCAGCGGTCAGGTTCGTCAGGTCAATTGTTTGCCGTTTCGGAATCCCTAACAGGATCATCACCGACAACGGTACACAATTTACTAGTCGCACCTTCATGCAATACGTCCAAGACCTTGGCGCCAAGGTCTGCTTCGCTTCTGTTGCTCACCCGAGGAGCAACGGTCAAGCGGAGAGGGCAAATGCTGAAGTGCTGCGCGGACTCAAGACAAGGACATTTGACAGGCTGCGCAAGTGCGGAAGAAACTGGATAGAGGAGTTGCCGGCGGCTCTTTGGTCAATCAGAACGACACCAAGTCGAGCCACCGGACAGACACCCTTTGCTCTTGTCTATGGAGCAGAGGCAGTTCTCCCCACGGAACTCGTATACGGATCTCCTCGGGTGCTCGCTTATGATGAGCTTGAGCAAGAGCTACTGCGACAAGATGACGCGTTGCTCCTCGAGGAGGACCGTCTCCAGGCTGTTGTACGAGCTGCTCGATACCAGCAAGCCTTGCGTCGCTATCATAGCCGCAAGGTTAAGGCCAGGAGTCTCGAGGAAGGCAACCTTGTTCTTCGGCGCGTTCAGTCCGCCAAGAATTCCAACAAGTTGACGCCGAAGTGGGAAGGCCCTTATCGGGTGAGACAAGTAACAAGGCCCGGCGCTGTCCGCCTTGAGACCGAAGAAGGCTTACCGGTGAGCAACTCCTGGAACATAGAGCATCTTCGAAAGTTTCACACATAAGGCGCGGTTGCCGTGATCCGTTCCGGCAACCACCTTTTTGTACAAGTCTTGCCGCTGTCGCATGTAATCCTTTGTACAAAGCCGGGCGCAGATCCCGTGCATCAGTAAAACTTTTGCGTTTCGCACTATTTGCCTTTTCCATGCTTTTCTTTGTTATTCGCATGCACTATTTGGCATTTTTGTGTAACACACGTATCCGATAAGCATTAGCACGCCGAAAGGCCCTATACTTGTTTTCCCTCCTCTTTTTCTTTCCTCTTAAGCAGAAGGAATGTTCCTCGCGCACAAGTTTGCCGGGGGGGAAGGAGATGGAGGATGAACCAAGTGCTGTTCAAGAAAGAGAAGCCTTGTCGGGGAAGCAAGCAATATACGAAAGCTAAGTTACCAGAGTTTGAGCAGTTCAAATTTTTAAATTTCAGTTATCTTCCTTGAACAACCACACTTTGTATGGAAAACCTGTGCGCGGAGGAACCTACCCACGGCTAGCCGCACCCTTATCTTGTTTTCGAGTACACTCAACGACTTAAGTGTGCTGCGACAAGTGTCGCGCCCTTGCTTCGTTTTCGAGTTCGCTCAGCAAGCTAAGTGCGTTGCGACTAGCTGCGGCAAGGTTACTTGCCGGTGAGACCTTGGCCAGCAGGCTGCTCAGAGTCCAGTACTCAGCGCTCGCGGCAAAGGCCCCTTGCCGGCGAGTCCCTTAGAAGCGTAGGGCTAAAAGCATACAAAGTAAAGGACCAAAGCAAGGGAGATAACACTGCATCGATTGCTCAAATTAAGATAATATGTTACAAAGGATAACTTGTCGCAATCACTAATTAATCCATGTTCATGACACACTTTGCAGCAGCAAAAGAAATAAAAGGGGAAGAGGCCTAATCCACGCGGTCGCCCTCGCGCCTGGAGATCTTGTTCACCTTGGCGATGATGTGGGCGACCAGCGCCTTCAGTGCCTCCTGATCCGCGTCGGCCGGCAAGCTGCGGAGGACGTTGACGAGATTAATACCAGGATTGCGGTAAACAATCTTGGTCAAAACGTGCTCCAGGGTTCCCGCGCAGAGTTGGCGCGACTCCTCGGCCAGCTGCGCGGGGAGCTTCTTCTGTAGACTTGCGAGTGCCGGCGCGACCCCTCTGAAGAAGAGACTGAGCTTGGCGCTGTGGGGGAGATTTGGATCCGGAGAGTATATGAGATGCTCAACCCTCAGCGCCATCAGCTCCTTGTCGATGCTAGCTGCAGAAGCCACCAGATCTTCGGTCCATACTTCGACGGTCCGGCGGAAGTTCTCAGCTGAAGTGGCGGCGCTCTCGACCAGGCCTCGCTCCTTGCGGAGCTCGTCCTTCAGCTTGGTTTCACGGTCCCGGACGGCGTCGAGCGAATCCTTCAGCGTAGAGACTTTCAGCTCCAGATCTGCAATCGAGTCCTTGGTGGCCTTCAGCTCGTCGCCTTGCTTGGAGAGGCGTACCTGGAGTTCGGAATTGGTATGGGCATCCTTCTCGTGCTCTATGTTGAGCGCGGTGACCCTCTCCGAGATCGCCTTCAGGTACTCCTCCAGCTGCACCACCTTAGCCTCGAGGTCCTTTTTGGCGGTCTCCGCGGTGGCTGCAGCGGCCTTCGCTTCCTTCAGCTCTCCACCAAGGGCCTGCTCCCGGGCGGAAAGGTCGTCCTCGTGAGAGTCAAGGTCGACCTTCCGCTGGTTGAGCGCTCCTTCTCGCTGGGACAGCGCTTCTCCGGCGAGTCGCTGCTGCTCCTCGGCCTCAGCCTTCTCCAGGAGCCACTCTTGGTACTCTCCAGCAAGCCTCTCGCGCTCCTCCGCCAAGTCGCGGAGGGCCTCCTGGTTGGCGGCGCGGAGCTCCGCGGCGCGTTTCTCCATATCTGCTGCGGCCTTGGCGGTGAGGGCTTCCCGGGATTCAAGTTTCGTCTGCCTGGCCCGGTAAAGGGCCAGGAGCCGGTGAAGCAGTTTCTCCTCCTCGGGCTCGTCGTTCCTGCCAGGCGCCTCGACGATCTTCAGCCCCGCGGAGGCGAGGACCTCCCCATCGAAGGTCTCTCCCTCCTCGGGGGCTCGCGACGAGGATCCCCACGGCACCTGTATGAAGACGCCGTTGGGAGCCTCAAGGTAGAAGGCGGACTGCTCCTTCTCGGTGGAGGGATCGGTGGCCGGTGCAGCGCTGGACGCTCCTGCCGCCTCCGGGCCGGCAGTGTGGCCGCCGTCCCCCTCCCCGGCCGCTGCGTCCGCAGCCGGGGCAGTCTCCTCAGCCGCAGGCTCGTCAGCTCCTGCCATATCTTCGACGACAGGGGCGTTGCCGCCGTCGCCCTGCGCGCCTTCCTCGCCGACGACCTCGGTCTCCATCCGGTCCGGCGCGGGAGGGTCTAGAAGAAGAAGAAAAGAAGAAAAGAAAAAGTTCAAGCAAATATCCAACAAAGACGAGTCCAAGAAGACGAGGTTGCAAGACTTACCTTCGCGGGCTTCGTCGACGACAGGCTCCCTCGCCGGGGAACTCTCCCTTGGAGGGGTGGCCGCCCTCGCCGGGCTGCTCGCCCTTGGCGGGGTACTCGCCCTTGGCGGAGTACCCGCCCTTGGCGGAGCGCTCTCCCTCGCCGGAGAGTTCGTCCTTGGCGGGGACGGCGGGGCCTGCGGCTCCTCGGGAGTGGTCTCCGGCGCTCCTGCGGCTGCGGCTCCGTTTCTGCACAAAACAAGGAAGACGAACAGAACAACAAGATGTTAGTACAAGGCAAAAACTTCAGGCGCGCCCGACGAGCGGAAAGTTCAAGACTAGACTTACGCTGGGGGCTGCGCTGGGGGCTGCTCCTCGGAGCAGCGCTTGGGTCCGGCAAGCTCGTCGCCGGCGCGTCCCCTGTCGCCGCGACGGGCGAGTCGTCCTCGACCTCGACTACGGGAACCTTGGCCTTCTTCGCCGCTCGCTGGGCCAGGGTCCTGAAATCAAAGCAAGAAGCAAGATCAGAATCGTCAACGAAAGAATCAAGACAGAATTGAAGAAGCTACAGAATACAAGTCCTTGCTCCTGTTCCTCGTCGTCGTTGTCGCTCAGGGCGGAGAAGTCGAACTCCACCTGAGGTGCTTCCGCGCGAGGAGCGGGAGGAGAAGGCTCCCTCGGGCGCTTGGCGGTCCCCGGGGCTGGGGGCTGCGAAGCCCCAGCCTCTGTTGGCGCCGAGGCCCGGGGAGCAGGCGGAGCAGCCGCTCCGCTTTGGGAGGCTCCTCCTCCGCTTGGCGCTGGTGCGCGGGGCGCCTCTGTCGCGGTCTGGCTCGCTCTAGTGGCGCGCGTCGCCTGGCGAGCGGGCTGCTGTCGGGGCGCCTGCGTCCTCGTCGCCGTAGCCGCCTCGCGGAGGCGCTTCGGCGGTGTTCGCTTGGGACTTGCCCGGGACGGGGAGCTCTCCGAGGACGAGGAGATGTCATCGTCGAGCCCCAGAGACCCGCCGGTATCCTCGTCGGCTCCGGCGTCCTCCTCCTCCTCCTCCTCGATGGGCTCGCTGGACCCAGCACCCTGCCCCGCGGCCTCGCTCCTTCCGGCAGCTCCGCCCCCTCCGGCACCTCTGCTCCCTCCGGCAACCTCGCCTCTTGCCGCGGCCTCGCTCACCACTCCGGGGATCCCGGCATGCCTCAGAGAAGGGACCCCGGCGAGCTCGTCGGGCGGAAGATTGAGAAGTTTCCGGATCTCTGCCTCCTCGGCCTGGCACGACGCGTCCTCGGTCTCTGCCTCGTCGACGGTAAACCCAAATTCTCCTACCGCTGCGGCTGCGGCGGCCTCTTCTACCCGGGTAGCGATATAAGCTATCTCTCGATCCGTGGTGGCCCGGGTAAGACCCTTGATCTCATCGGTGTTCTTCGGCACCTCAACCAAGTTATCGAAGAAGCTCATAATGGCGTCCGGCATGGGTACTATCCATGTTTGGTCAACGCCATGTGAGTCACATGCGGGCATCATCGCCCGCAAGACGTCCCGGGCGGTGCTGTTGCATAAAGGTACTACTCCCCGGGGAGATCTAAACCACTCTAGGTGAGCTGGGTCGTGCTTGAAAAGCTCCCGAAGCATTCCCTTCAGCTCCAGCGCCGTGAAGTTGTAATTCAGCCCCGGGCGCAACCTCATTACGTCCGCCGCATTGCCAAACTCCCATGCTGGCCTTTTCCTTTCCTGTAAAGGGGCAATGCGGCGGCGGAGAAAGTCTGCTCCTACCTCTCCGATAGTCAACTTGGCTACCCGGAGACGAAGAATCCTGACAAGGGCAACGTTGAGCTTGATGTCATCGGCGGCCAAATCACTCCAGTCCCTGCCGCGCACTATAGCAGTTGTGCGCGGCGCAGTGAAAGGCTACGGCTCATCCTCCACTATCCAGCACCAATCCGCGCGCCACTCCTCCCACTTGCCGCAGAGCTCCCCTTTCAGATAAGATTCTTTCTTGTTCAAGCGGAAGATCCAAGAGATCCCCCCGGAGAGGGGAGCGCCGGCCTCTACTCTAGGCATAAAGAAGTGCCTAAAGAGTGCTACGTTTGGATAGATCCCTATGTAGTTTTCGCACAGATGTGCGAAAACCGCCATCGTGAGGATGGCGTTGGGGGTGAAGTCTAAAAGATGGAGGTTGTAGGTGTTCATAATGTCGCAGAAAAATTCAGAGAATGGAGGACAAAGGCCGCAGTGGAAGAAGGCAGCGAAGAAGAAATACCCGCTGGGGTACAGATCTCTGGCGGCGGCCGGGTAGACTCGGGTGCGGGGATGCGCCTTGGTCTTCTTGGCCCAGAACAGATAGTACTTGTTCCAGAGCTCCCGCGCGCTGAGCCTTGGCGCGAAGATGACATTCCTCTTCCGCAGGAGAGCAAGCTTCGCCGCCTGCTCGGATTTCTCTTTCTTGGCCTTCTCCGCCTTCGCCTTCTCGGTCTTCGGGGCCATGGCGGAGGCGGCGAGGGAAGGGGACGAGGAGTCCGGCGGCGTCGCAGATGCGAGAGACGGCGGAAGAGGTGTAGAGGCGGGGCGCAGAGGGGGATTTCTGGAGGTGTAAGAAGCAATGAAGACGAAGTAAGGTAACGGCCCCTGCTTCCTCTGCTTTTAAGGGGGAAGTGGGGGATGCTCCGCATTTCCCATTAAAGAACGTGGCCACGTTCCCTCCCACGACGCCGCAATCGACGCGTGCCGTTAGGGAGGGACGCGGCGGATGCGGAAGGGGAATTACGGCTCGCCGTGGGCCGCGCGTGCCCGTGCACTGTTTTGGGCCTGGCCCAACAGCGCTCGGCACCGTGTGTGGCCCAGGCCCAGGGGCTCCTGTCGGTGTACTAAGATAGGGGTACCTTAGTACCCCAACTTGTGCACGGGCAGTAGCAGCTTCCCGCGGCAGGGTCTACCACGAGCTTGCCGGAAACCTCTCTGGTCCTTATTAAGCCATTCAAAAACAAAGTATACAAGACAGAAGATCAAGGCCCCGGCAAGTGGAGCTTGCCGGGAAGGCCGTCCCAGGCTAAAGACTATGTCATTGATGCAAGGCCCTGGCAAGAGGAGCTTGCCAGGAAGACCAGAAGACTGTATCCAGAAGACGAGCCTCGGCGCACTCTGCGCCCCGGCAAGACCCGGGGAGCGACAAGCTTCCCGGCCCGACAAGATCAAGCCCCCGGCAAGCTGCTTGCCGGGGGGAAGTTTGCACTGTGTGCCCGCGCTCCAGCTCATCGGCCCACGCGTCGCCCTGGGGCCCTTCCAGGGACGCGTGGCGGATGGCTGTGCAGCCTGGGGGACACGGTGGCACTCCACGATGACGAGGCTACCACCGTGGCGAACGGAGACGCAAGGGCGGGCGCTTTTGAGGTCGACGGCGACGGGCATTTAATGCTCTTGTCCCCCACTGTCAAAGTAGGTGATGACCACTGTTCATCCATTGTTCCCGCACTGTTACAACTACCACCAAAGTTACTTTTTTACCCCTTTCTCCTACGTTGACACCTGTCGGTGACCCCTTGAGCTATAAAAGGAGGCCCATGCACAACGTAGAAGGGGTTCGGAACCTAGATCGCTCATTCGCTCGGTGTAGCTAGTTCTTCAAGCTCCCGAGCTCCAACCTTCAATACAATCTAAGCATGTGTAGGGTTTTACGCGTCCATCGCGGCCCGAACCTGGGTAAACTGCCCGCGTGTGCTCTACGATCTGCTCTTTGTGCTCCCTCCGCTCCCTCACCGCAACGACAAGGGGCTCCGGTCCCATAGGTGCTCGTGGTGGACAGTTTCCCCCGACAGTCCGGTAGCCTTAAGACAATCGGTAGCATCTCCACCAGTCCCAGGAAGATGGTCCTTGTGCCTCTTGATCCCTCCAGAAGTGATCTTGCCACAAAGACTGCACACAACATTATCCCGCTTTGGAGGATCGTGCCAGTAACCATAGTTCCATCCCGGGTCATTTGACTGTAGTGGCCTCCTTGTTGGGTCTTTCATTGGATCGTAGGTGGCCTCACCATCAGCTGCTGCATTTGCATCCCCTGTAGCAAACAGACAAACAAGACATTTATTAGTTTATTAGTAATAGTCTAACACTAATACTCAACAGTAGTAACTAGAAAGTGGAACCTAGAACCCTTAAAATAATCCACTAATCATGCATTGTAATAAAATAAGCACTAAGCACTAGGCAGAGAACAACTAGCATAACAAAGTAGCACAAGTTACTAGCTTACTTCATTAAACTAATCACTAAGATAGGCAGCCCATCATGCATTATTTTACAATCAATAGGAGTACATGTCACTAACAACAGCAGACAGCCATACACTATTATAATCAACCAAGGAGCCCATCATGCATTATTTTAACCATCCACTAACCAGGAACCACTATAAGAAAGAGAGCAGTGGAGGGTGGGGGATAAGAGTGAGGAGAGGAGTAGAGGATGGGGAGGCATACCTTGCATCCTTGCTGCTTGAGGAGGGGGAGGAGCCACTGGAGAGGAGGGAGAGGATCCGCTGGAGAGGAGCTGCTGGATAAGAGGGCCAGATATGCTGGAGAGGAGGTCCAGAGAAGAGAGAGGGCTCACGTGTGGATCTGAACCTGATATGCTCTATTTCTCTCTCCCCCCCTTGCCTGTTGGTTTTGGCGCCAAAACCATCCCTGTTTCCCGCCCAGACAGTTTTTCCCGCCTAGAAAGTCTGCTCCCCTGCCTGGCACTCACAAGGCGTCCTATATGCAGTAAGGCGCCACCCTGGACACCTAGGCGAGCGCTTCAGACGCTTTACTACTTAAGGTGGACGCCTTACTCACCTACCTAAGGCAACCTCGACGCCTTGAGCCTGGAGGGCG
The DNA here is from genome assembly GCA_902687465.1 of Secale cereale. Taxonomy (NCBI): domain Eukaryota; kingdom Viridiplantae; phylum Streptophyta; class Magnoliopsida; order Poales; family Poaceae; genus Secale; species Secale cereale. The sequence continues at coordinate 139,809,613 of LR738714.1, read as the reverse complement.
CCCTAACGCCTTAGGCGACGCCTTATGGACGCCTTAAAAACAATGCCCATGTCAACGCAATTGAATGTGATATCCACATACTTAGGTTTTCCTTGTAAAGAAACAAACGCGGTGAGTAAACGCACAACAGAAGATGAAGCAACAAATTAGCATCATCAATCCTACAAACCAAAACAAAACAAGAAGAGGAAGAATACGAAATCGTTCCAATGGAAGAGCACGCAAATCCTTAATGCATGCAGAAACCGATCTTGACAGGATGGATCACAGTCCTCTAGTTCGATCCTGTGCAGCGCCATCGTTCTTGCGCCGCCAATCCTGGCAAGGTCACGAGGGTGTGAGGGGTGAGAAGGACCTAGGGGATTAATTTCATGCGGGGCGAGGCGCATGAGCAAGATGGGATCTTGAGGTAGGAGGAGAAACACCACAGGGCTCCTTACCTTGACTTTGGTGCCGAGATCGCCGAGGGCACGTCCTGGCCGCTGCCACTACCATACGCGACATCGCCGTCACCACTACCATAGGCACAGCGAGTAAATGCTCCTGCTCCGGGCTACCACACATGCGCACACGATGACAAAGTTATATCACCAGCAAAAGCGCCAAATCGAAATGAAATTCAAAAACATCAAGACAAGATCAAATCTAAGAAGGGGTCACAAAGTTGAAGAAAAATAAAAAACCTGCCGTCATCCTCCAAAGCATCAGCAGTCTCACAATAAATTGCAATATTTCTCCCCTATGTATTTAACAAGAGATTGATGTAGTCAGTCAGGTATAAGGTTGGTTGTCCAGACTGTCAACAGAGTGAAATCCCAATGTTTCTCTAGTGTTCGTCAGCATCAGCTATGAGAAACAATTCAAGTTTCAGAGAAATGTGTCAATCAGGGTGACAATAGTACCACGGGTAGAGGTAGACTCAACAGCCATTGACGTTTGTTTGAACCTACACAACTACAGATAGCATCGATCAATAGAAGGAATTTTCATTGCCCATCTACAGATATTACAACGACTCATGTAACTGCAAAGCCCAGCGAGTAAACGAAGCACAAACAGAGGATGGGTCCTAAATCGTTGCCTTCAAAGCGAAAGTGGAAAAACAAATGCTTGCAAAACACAACAAGCACCCATGGCCGGCCAAGTATATGTGTATGTACGTACTTGGAAACCAAACCATGAGGTGAGCGGCATGGTCGTCAAGTTCCAATCTTGAAGAATATATGACAACAAAGGGGAGGATGGAGAGGAGGGCATACCTTGGTGGCCATCCTCTGCTGCGGCTGCGGCTGTGGGAGCCCGAGGCAACGCGTCACCGACCGACAAAATCTACCTCGCCGGCTCGGGCTCGCCACCGTTAATGGGCACTTGAACAGCCAGCTCCTGCCAGCGCCGCGCCGAGAGACGGGGATGGGTCGAGAAGCGGGAGGCGGGTGGTAAGAGGAAAGTGGCCGACATGGAACGGGGACACCGGATCCGGCACGCCGTTCCCTCGACGAAGCGACGGCCACGGTTTCTCGGACGCGAAGGATGGGATAGGAGGTGGATATTCGTGTGGGGGAGAGGAGGGGAGGGGTGAAGCTCGCCGGACAGTGGAGAGCGGCGACGGTGGCGGAGGAAACCGAGGGACAACAAGGGGAGAGGAGGCAGCCGCTCCCAGCGGCGACTGCAATGGCCCATCGGCTCTGTCGTGGATGCGGCCTTGCCACCCATCGCCGTGAGTGGCGGCGACCGCTCGCGGGGGGAGCGAGCAGGAGAGGAGGGAGGCGGGCGGGGACAAAGCTTCAGTGACTTCGTTGAGCTAAGTCTCACCGCAACTTAGCCCCCTCTATCAGCCATTCATTGATGACCCGACGTACCAGATTGACCCAATTTCCGAACGAATTTTTCAAAACTGTACAGAAAAATTTGAAAATATTCCAATAAATCAGAAATGTTTCGTTTTGTATTCTGGGAAAGTTTAAATCCATTTGGATGTATCGTTTGTGAATAAACATTCTTTATTTATTTGAGCTCAAAAGGCTATTTAACCACAAATCATACATTTGAATGGGTTGAAACTTTCCCAGAATACGAAACGAAACATTTATGATTTATTGGAATTTTTTCTATTTTTTCTGAACAGTTTTGAAAAATTCGTTTGAAAATTGGGTCAATCTGGTACGTCGGATCATCAATGGACGGCTGATAGAGGGGGCTAAGTTGCGATGAGACTTCGCTTCACGAAGTCACTGAAGCTGCCAATCCCACCACACGATAAAAAACGCCCTGACAACCCACGATCGATTGGCCACAGCCCAGGAACGACCCGCCCCTGCTTTTCATCGACAGAAGCACGCACCGACCGTGTCGCTATGAGGCTGGCCCACGCGCAAGCGTGGCCCACACGTCAGCTGCTCCTGGGCCGAACACACGGAATACAGAATAACGAGCGGCGGGATGTTTACCAGGTCGACGAAAACCATTGTTACCGCAGCCAGCAAGGCCAATCGTGCGCACAAGATGATTTTGAAACTGTGAGGGCGCTGGATGGGCGGGTACCATAGGAGGGTTTATATGTTCAATTAATCTTCCATCAACTATTTATCTTTACTGTTCTTTTATTTTGCAATCTTTACTTTTCAATCTATACAACAAAAATACCAAAAATATTTATCCTATTATCTCTATCAGATCTCACTTTTGCAGTGGCCGAGAAGGGATTGACAACTCCTTTATCGCGTTGGTTGCAAGGTTCTTATTTCTTTGTGCAGGTATGAGGAACTTGCGTATAGTCTCCTTCTGGATTGATACCTTGGTTCTCGAAAACTGAGGGAAATACTTACCCTACTTTGCTGCATCACCCTTTGCTCTTCAAGGGAAAAACAACGCATGCTCGAGAGGTAGCACATGTCGACATGCTAAAGCTTTGAACATTAAACATCTTATTATTTGTCTTGAAAGGCAACTCTAACTCTAAGTTGCAGTGTGATCTATGGTTTCGATAACCTTTCACTTCATCATTCCTTTTGCTTGATGTCGTCGATGATCGATTACATCTTCAAGAAGCCTCTCGACAAATGTGTCGTGATCATCATCAACATTTTAACTCCTTCTGAGTATCAATTAAATTCATGATGAGAACTTACATGCTTGCCCTCGATGATCTGTGTTATCATCGACCACATCCATGCCTTCCTTCCAAAACACAGTCTTGTTTTGAATGAACTTTAAGTTCCTTGTTATCCTACTTATGTTATGATTCTGTCTTGGAGTATTACCATCTTTTATGTCAAGGATGTCGCGAGGATTGATCCACCTCTTAATGTACTCTTCGTATTGTGATGCTTCTCGCCATCATCCTCCTTTTTGGTCCCCGTGTTGCTTCTAACCGGAATACCAATAAATGAACTCTGGTGTGAGACTTCAATATTTCTAGCAACCCTATTGCTTCAGAGTTAATGGACAATAATTTCAAATTAGTGTGTTGGTTGCTGAATCGCCATTCTGACATTGGCCGTGCAACCTAGCCCATATTTCGAGTGCACCTTTCAACCAATGTTTAACTGTGGATGTTTTCCTCGAACATACATCATTATATTATACCATGTGATCTAGCAAATGTTATCTCCTTGTTCACATAATTATGGAAATCCATCTTGTTGGAATTCTCGATAAATTGTCGCTGAGCCCATCAGCCTCATCCCCGTCTTCTCCTTGGCTAATGATGAACTCTTATTTCGGAACTTGCTTCCATAGTTCATTTCCCACGAATCTTGTAATGCCATCTCGTCAATTTGTGTGAACCTTTTCTTCTCAGGCATCCTGAGTTTGAGGTATCCTGACACCAATTAGATCTGAATCTCGGTCAGATATGATGGTTGGAACATATTTCCAAGAATTATAACATTGGTCTTTATATGACCCGCTAAGGTGATGTCATGCCTAGCACACCTGGCCGAAGGACCTATTGTTATAGTTTCCTTTTTTGGCAAGGTTAGCCATTCTTCCATGAGGAAATTGTAAGATTTATTCTGTAAGTTGTTCCTGATGAATCCTTTGTGTATCAGAAGTCCGACCCATACTTGAATACCATTTCAATGCTATCTCGAAGCATGTCTGTGGTACTCCGATTTTCAATAAAAACATTTGAAGCAAAATGCTAAATTTTCCTTATCAATTATCCAAACACCGTTGTATGGGTAATGTCATGAAATTTCTCTCCCCTTACCACAAGGGTTTTCTACTTTATATTCTGTCTTGGATATCATGCTCTGCTTGTCCTTGGGAAGGATAACCCTTGAAATATGTGTTTAAACACATTTTCATTTCCATTTTTCTATTTAATCTGATAATCGCATCTTTCTTTCCATTGATTTGTTTAACCTTTCTTGTAATCTACTTAACTAAGAAGTGATAATTCCCTGCTTAGGTAAGCTCTTCATTGTACCATTCTGTCAGTAAGACCATGTTACTATTGTTGATCACATTCCGGTAAGCACCGATGGATGAGAACTTTTCCTATTGGCCCGACTTGTTCAACAAGCAGGAAAATGGTTCTCTTTGTCCCTCGCCATTGGTACCGACGTTGTTGCTGATAGGCTACCCTCTGACATGCCTTGCTATCATGACCATGCAAGATGTCATCGCTCCCTCTACTTTTAACCCACATGATGGGCCCATAACCCATAGTTCCACAAGATCAAAACCCGACTCTTCTACACACCCCGTGTTCCCAAAGTTATTCCTCGCGCATGGCCTCCTATGTAATTCACGAGCCACCTACCGAGAGATCCTCAATTCTGGTATCAAACACAGTACTTATTCCCATTGCCCTGAACCTCATTCACACTCTGTTTCAGGCAACGAACGATTGCCTATTCGCTTGAAATTTCTTATTGCAACGTCTTACCTTGCTCTCAATGACTTTCTAGAATTTCAACTCGAGAGATGCATCTATGCCTCGTTCACTTATATAGGCCCCAGGTCCTAACATGTGATGAGATCCGTCCTTCCAAAATCTTCCCCCTTATCCCTTTCATAAGTACGATGTAATTCCGGAAGAAAGGATGAAGACTTCATCATGATGCCCTGAAGCAGAGAAATGAAGACATCAACGTAGTGGATCAACCTCTTCGGGAAGAGCCACTAAGACTGAGAAGAATAATTAGAATTTCGCAACCAAATCCCTTCCCCCTTACTTCCCCACTTAAATCTTGGGACGAGATTTATTGTAGTGGAGGAGATTTGTAACACCCCATGTGTCATGCTACAGTAATCCTAACCTAATGATGCAATGTTACCATGTTTGATAAGCATAATTGCTCCTGGATAAAAAGAAAACTCAAATTCAAATGCAAATTTTAAGTGAAATAAAGAAATTCACAAACATGAAAATAAAAGTGTTCAAAGTGTTGCAAATAATCCATAACTAATATTGGTGGTGAACCAGCATTTTTATAACATGTTTTAATGCCCTAAAATAATTAAAGCAGTGACCAAAACAGCCCCATTAATCCATTTTCATTTCTGTAAAATTCAAATGAGTTCAAATATCTTTCAAACTTTTTGTGGCAGCGCCAATTATTGTAATGTAAATTGTGGACAATTTCCATATTATACAAAAGTCATTTGGTTTCCTAACTAAATGCAAAAACAACAACATAAAAAAGGCAGAAATTAATGAAAAAGGATAAGAAAAGGAAAAGGGGACACTGTTCAATGGGCCTAGTGCATAGTGCCGGCCCAGCTGGCCCAGCTATCCCCCAGGCCGGCCCACTTACCTCCCTCGCCCCTTCCTCTATTCACCGCAGCGTGGTGGATGCCCATGCGCCGTCCACGGCACGGATGGACCACCGGGCGGCCATCCGGCGACTCCCCATCGACCTCAAGTCGCCTGCGATGCCCTCGACTGAACCCTAACCCTAGGCGCCCCTCAGGTATCCCCCCTCGCATTCCCCTCGCTCTCTCCCACCTCTCCCGAGAACCGCCCTGGCCTCTACCCCGTGAGCCTCGCATCCACCAAGCCCTTCTCGCCATCTCTCCGAGTCAGGCGAGGTCGCCATCGTCCGCTACGCCGTCCACAACCTCGATCTGGCCCGGGGACGCCTCAACGCTGCCCCACCCTGTCTTCCTCCTCGGATCCACGCTGCTGTCCTCCGTTGAATCGGCCGCCATCTACTGCTCCCGAACCTCGTCGGGCCTTCTTGCGCCCCCATAGTGAGCCACTACCCCTCCTTCTCCTCCCGTTTAGCTCGCCGACACCCTGTAGCTTGCACTTCCGTCGTTGCGGTCGACCTCGCCGTCGCGGCCACCGCACGCACGGCTCGCGTCCACCCGCGTCGCCGTGCTCAGCGCGCTCCTAGGAGACCGGCAAGCTCACCCCACGTCCTCCCGGACCACCCTAGCCACCTGCTCGACCTCACCCGAGCCCCACCGCCGCCTGCATCATAGCTCTGGCACGCACGGCTGGCACCAGGCGACGCGCGACGTCGCCCCGGTGTCGTAGGTGCTCTCTGTCCCTCAATTGGTCATCGGAGGGCAGATTCCGACGAGGACTGAGGCGCGCCGCCGCTGTTTTGGCTCACCGGAGCAACTCCGGCGTGGCCCGCTGTCATGGCCAGGGCGGGGCCACCCTGGGTCATTAGCTAGTGGTCCTAGGGGCCCGGGCTGGCCCTGTTGATCGAAGTCAACGCTGACTGGGCAACCCCCAGTGGCTGACAAATGGGGCCCACCCCTATTTACGAATTATATTAACTAAAGTTCATTAGCTAAACTAAGTAGGCACTAACATGTGGGCCCCAATCCCTAGTCCCACTATCAATGACAGGTGGGTCCCAGGTGTCAGTTTGACCACGTAACTGGCTGGTTGACTGGTGAAATCATGATGAGATCAGGATGATGCAGTAAACCTATTTCGAATTAAATTAAATCTATTAATTCCAGAAAATGAATAAAACTTTGAAAATTAATAGAAAATAATCCATAACTCGGATGAAAATACTTTGTACATGAAAGTTCCTCAGAACGACGAGACGAATCCGAATACGTAGTCCATTCGTCCGCCAGACGTCCCTAGCATAGCAAACATGCAACCGCCCCCTCTGTTTCATCTGCCCGAAATTGCCTAACATCAGGAATACTTTCCCGGATGTTTCCCCCCTTCGCCAATATTGCCTAGTACCGTGTTAGGGCACACCTAGCACTGCTTATTGCCATGTCATGCATCTGTTTGCATTGTATTTAATGTTTCTCCCCCCTCTTCTCTCTGGTAGATTTCGAGACTGACGCCACTGTTGCTGCCCCGATCTCCTACGGTGTTGATGACCCACCCTTCTCTACCGAGCTTGCAGGCAAGCCAACCCCCTTTGATCAACTAGATATCGCCCACTCTCATCTCTCTTATTCTTGCATTAGGTTGGCTACTATTGTTGGTTCGATAGCTCCTATTCTGTTGCATAGCATGTCATTGTTGCTACAATTGTTGATACCTTTACCTGCTATCCTAAATGCTTAGTATAGGATGATAGTATTCCATCAGTGGCCCTACATTCTTGTCCGTCTGCTATGCTATACTATCGGGTCGTGATCACTTTGGGAGGTGATCACGTGTATATACTATATACATACTTTACATGATACATGATGTGACTAAAGTTGGGTCGGCTAGTAGAGTAATCGCGAGTGATTCACGGATTAGGGGCTGAAAGGACATTTTTCCCGATGGCCCTCTGTGTGGATCTTTGTGGCGGAGCGACAGGGCAGGTCGTGACCACCTAGGAGACTGGTGGGCCTAGTCCTTGGTCATTGTCCGCGGTTATTTCATAATAACATGCTTAACGAGTTTGGATATTTGATCTGAGTTGGGACGTTGGCCTTATACGCACTAACTACCACACAGGACAAGATATGGGCAACCGACATCGTAGTATCAGCCGAATCCTTCCGGACGTCACCGACTGAGCGGCGCGCGCCGGGTTAGACAACGTAACGTAACTTCCGTTGAAATGGAGGTTGCTAGGTCTGCTCGCCGGCCGCGTTCGCAACGTGCAGCAGTGCAAAGGGCGATGGACCAAAACCCCTTCACGCTTAGGATTTAGACCGACATGCTGACCTCTCTGTCGGGCCTCGGTAGAGCTGCGACGTGTTGATCTTCCGAGGTCGGTCATGACCCAGGAAAGTGTGTCTGGCCAGAGGGATCGAGCGTGTCGGGTTATGTGGTGCACCCCTGCAGGGAAGTAATCTGAATAGCCGCGTCCATGGTAATAGGTAGACCCAGAGTTGTATTTCGACCTCATGACAACTAGAACAGGATACTTAATAAAACACACCTTTTCAAGTGCTAGAAATAACCCAGTGATCGCTTTCCCATAGGGCGACGAGGGGAGGATTGCTGGGTAGGATTATGTTATACGAGGTTACTTGGTGAACTTACCAACTACTCTCTTCTATATGCTTCAAGATGGAGGTTTCCAGAAGCGTAGTCTTTGATAGGACTAGCTATCACCCCTCTTATTCTAGCATTCTGCAGTCCAGTCCACTGATATTACCCCTTTTATACAGATACCAATGCATATGTGGTGTAGATCCTTGCTTGCAAGTACTTTGGATGAGTAATCACGGTAGCTTTGCTTCCCCATTTTCACCATTTTTTCTTCTTCTCGGATGATGCAACTAGATGGCGGAGAACAGGAGCCAGATGCCACTACCGACGACTACTACTACCCCACCGGAGCCTACTACTATGTGGAGTCTAACGACGACCAGGAGTAGTTTAGGAGGATCCCAGACAGGAGGCCTGCGTCTCTTCGATCTGTATCCATGTTTGCGCTAGCCATCTTATGGCACCTTGTTTAACTTATGTCTATACTCAGATATTATTGCTTCCGCTAACTCATTCATGATCGAGCTTATGTATTCAAGCCCTCGAGGCCCCTGTCTTGTAATATGAAGCTTGTATGATCTTTAATTTGTGTCTAGAGTTGTGTTGTGATATCTACCCGTGAGTCCATGTTCTTGGTCGTGCACATTTGCGTGCATGATTAGTGTACGGTCAAATCGGGGGCATCAAAGTGCCACATCAAAGTTGTGCATTGGGTATTTGAACATCAAACCACCCTTTTCATACATATATTTGGTCCACATGAAAGTGTGTTTGTGTTCTGACCCTTTCCCACGTTTATTCGCCAAATTTATAAACAACAGACGAGTTAGACGCAGCAACCGTCTGCGATCGGGTACGAAATAGACATGGTTCCCTAGGACTACTCGTGTTCCGCGCCCCTTCCCCTATCACCCACATGATAATAGTAGATTGGGCTCCATGAGGCATCACTCCCCCTCTCGAAAATATCTACTCCCTCACAATCTAGAAAATATCTGCTCGACTAGATGGTTTTTCTATTTGATAGCACATGATTAGTATATGTGGACCGTGTGCGATGTCTGTTACTCCCGCTCTGCTTCAGTCAGTAGATCTAAATTTTTAGTAGCCCCAACATTTTACTCTCGCCTGCATCCATCGCAATCTCAAAAATATCTGCTCGGCTAGAGTGTTTTTTTGTTTGATAGCACACGATTGTTATGTTTTAACCGTGTGTGAGGTTCGTTACTCCGGCCCCACTCTTCTTCAATCCCTTGATCCAAATTTTCATTAGCCCCGCCATTTTACTCCCGCCTAGTAAAATTTTCAGTACCCGTGGCATTTCCTCAAACTCCACCTTGGACCCCCTCCACACACACCCCAAATCTTTCGCTCACCCCAAATCCCCCGCTCACACACATACACACCACCCCTCCCTCGCTCAGAAACTAGCTAGGTCGCCGCCGCGGGCAAGCCGCCTTCATCGTCAACCTCTGCCGGTCTGCCCGTGCAGTTTACCCAACAATATATATACCATCGCTACCCTGAGTTTCTTAGTTGACGCCTGCGAAACGCCTCATTTCCCATATATCCCCATCCCCACCCCTCCCCCACTCCAGAGCGTCGCAGCCTAATCCCGTCTACGCTTCCCGGGGAGCTCGAGGAGTGAATGGCCCAAAAGAGCTTTACCGCAGCCTCTTCGCCCGACGTCGGCGAGTTGGTCCCCGAGGAAGCTGATGACAATGACTAGACCTGGATTGAGCCTTTCAATCAACGGGCTAGAGTATTCTGGCATGTCCCAGACACCGACTATGACATCAAGGTCACCGACAACGATGGCTTGACGCGGGCTATGTCACAGGTTAAGTTGCCCACCCCCTACCCTTCGGGTTCGACAGCCGTCGATCTCATCGATGACCCTGCCGCTGATCTCCTACGGCTCGTTGTGAACAATTTGCCATCCTTCATCACCATGGATCCCCTTTTGTCATTTCTTAAGGAGACGTTCCGCGACGCTGGCTTGGGATCCCCAGCTGGAAAGTCAGACCTAATCGACGGTGACGACGACGAGGAGCCAATGTGTGACAAGTGAGGAAACCCATGATTTGTTTACTCAACCCCTTTTGTAGTGAGAACCTATCCAGTATTTATTGCTATATTTGGTTGTTTGCATTACACCTTGTTTATTTCTACGGCTTATTGTTGTTCGATTGTTTGTAGTTAGCATAAGTCTGGTTTCAATTGCCATCTTTGGTTGTTCATGGTATGCCTTGTTTACTTTAGCTATTCACATTGTGATGTTCTATATGTGCTAGTATGAACTGTGCAGTTCAATTTCATAAGTACCAATTTTAACAATAGCTCTATGAGTGACTATATTTGGTTGCTATTAAGCATATAAGATTTGTCTAAAGTCAAGCCTCGTAAAGTTTGACCAACTTTATAGAAAAAATACGAACATTTGCAATATGAAATCAATATCAGTAGATCTGTCATGACTTAAATTTTCATATAGTATAAATTTAGCATGGTATATGTTGATATTTTTTCATATAAATAAGGTCAAACTTTATGAAGTTTGACTTCCGAAAATTCTTATATGCAGAGTAAAAGGACCAGAGGAAGTATTTAACACGCCTTTCCATTTGAAATAACAATGCCACTATTTGGATACTCTAACTTAGCTAGAGGTTAGAGTTAGTTTCTAGCTCATGACAGTTTAAAAGGAGGGAGAGAGATTGGTGGAATAGTTAATTGTATTGCTTAAGACTCGTGGGCATATATATAGGAGTACATGGTCATCTTGGAGTATAAGTCAAGGTATAATAAATCCTACGCTATCTCATGTTTCCTAAATAAAAATGATACTCAACGGCGACTAACATTGAACTAACTCTAGCCAAAGAAGGGTTTGGATAACAATGTTAGATTGACAATAAATGCACTAGGAGAACTAGCCCCAATCAGCACCTCTTGGGTGGGATAGTTGTTTTCGATGGTTTAGATGCAACTAGCTCAATCTAGCCCTATTGTTTGGATACTTTAGGGCTATTTGAGCCCACACTAGCTCAAACTAACTCTAACACATGGATCCAAACAAGGCCAAAAACTAGTGTACTTAGACATGCACAATACAAGTTTGAATGACTATGTTTGCTTGTTTTTAAATATTAGGCCTATTGCAGTTAATAACACACCTTTGCACTTCTTGTTTTTAAATATTAGGTTTTTAACAATTTGTTCTTGCACATGTAGGTCCTGCTGCCAGAGGTTTTGACCCACTATTCGACCCTTTTTGCATAAGGAGAAATGAGTTGTCCGTGAATTTAGTCAACTCAAGAAACTTAGAAAGATTGTTAGGATAAGAAAATTAGCGACAAAAAATAACAAGATCTTTGTCTGCACAATGAATAAGACATCAGTTCACTACAGCATGCTACTAATTGTTATACCTTGTCTTTTTAATTCCTTTGCGCTATTTCAAATCTAGAGAAGATATTTATGCATATCCTTGTTTTCAGGCCTTTCCAAAGCAGTTCACTGATGATTATCTCTCAACCCACCTGTATGGTCAGGAGGCGAGGAAGGTATTCATACAACACCCACCATTCCATATTGAAGTCTTCCTGAAGAGGACAAAGGATGGACGGTCAATCATCCACATGCACTGGCCTAAAGTTGCAAATACGTTCAACATCAATGAATGCTCAATATTCGCCTTCCACTTCGATAGTTTTCCAGATGAGATTCATCTATCTATGTACTGTCTATGTTGCTAATTTCCAAAGGTTATAGATGTTGCATGTGAAACTTGGTGCTGGTGCAGTTGTGTAATGGGGTAGCTGAGTGCTGAAGCTATATGATGTTGTACTCTGATGTATTTCAATTATGAAATCATGCTTCCTTAATACAAAAATGAAATATATTGTGGGCTTAATATGAAATGTCAATTAGATTAATAAATGTATTATTCATAATAGGCCAATTAGCCTTCTAATTACCAAATTCTCTTGCAAACGGTTATGGAGAAAACACCATGGGTGATGACCTCAGACAACGCACACAGTTTCTAGGAATAAAACGTGTTGGATCAATGAATAATCGCACACGACTTCCTCTTGAAAATTGTTTGCATTAGGCCACCCTGCGCAAACGTTTACCACATAAAAAGTGTTTGTGATTGACAACCTTTGCCACACAGTTTTTTGTACGCACCGTGTGAGCTGCATTCAGTAACGCAAACGATAACATTGTTAATATCGTTTGCAATGGCAATGCTATCACAAATGATTTAATGGGGAAAATTGTGTGTGATGTACCTGTGAACGGAAACGTTTTCCTTGGACTGACTGTATGGGATGTATAGACGAATGAAAACATACTTCTCGGATTAACTGTGTGGGATGTATGTACTAACGGAAACGTATTCCTTGGATTGACTGTGTGGAATGTACATACGAACGTAAACGTTTAGCCAGGACTGACTCTGAGGGATGTATTTACGACCAGAAGTGATTTAGCCTGTATAATTGTATTTTTTTAGCACAACTATACGTATAACCATATTTGATCGCTCGCCCGTCGTACACGACCTCATTTTGCCGAGCGTGTGTGCCAGGAGGGCTTATCCCGGATGATTTCTGGGTCATGTGGGAAGGACCCCCCTGTCGCACACACTCACTCGGTGACAGTTCAGAATGCCGTAGCGGAAAGGGGTTAAAAACCGTTTGTATAGCACCTCGTGAAGGAAATATGCCCTAGAGACAATAATAAAGTTGTTATTACTATTCCCTTATATCATGATAAATGTCTTTTATTCATGCTAGAATTGTATTAACCAGAAACTTGATACACGTGTGGATACATAGACAAAACATAGTGTCCCTAGTAAGCCTCTACTAGACTAGCTCGTTAATCAAAGATGGTTGAGTTTCCTAACCATAGACATGTGTTGTCATTTGGTTAATGGGATCACATCATTAGGAGAATGATGTGATGGACATGACCCATCCGTTAACTTAGCATAATGATCCTTCAGTTTTACTGCTATTGCTTTCTTCATGTCAAATACATATTCCACCGACTATGAGATAATGCAACTCCCGGATACCAGACAAATGACTTTTGTGCTATCAAATGTTACAACGTAACTGTGTGATTATAAAGATGCTCTACAGGTATCTCCGAAGGTGTTTTTTGGGTTGGCATAGATCAAGATTAGGATTTGTCACTCCAAGTATCGGAGAGGTATCTCTAGGCCCTTTCGGTAATGCACATCATAAGAAGCCTTGCAAGCAATGTGACTAATGAGTTACTTGTGGGATGATGCATTATGGAACGAGTAAAGAGACTTGCCGGTAACGAGATTGAACTAGGTATGAAGATACCGACAATCGAATCTCCGGCAAGTAACATACCGATGACAAAGGGAATAACATATGTTTCATTACGGTTTGACCGATAAATATCTACGTAGAATATGTGGGAGCCAATATGAGCATCCAGGTTCCGCTATTGGTTATTGACCGGAGAAGTGTCTTGGTCATATCTACATAGTTCTCGAACCCGTAGGGTCCGCAGTCCGCACGCTTAACCTTCGATGACGATTTGTATTATGAGTTATGTGTTTTTGGTGACCGAAGATTGTGCGGAGTCTCAGATGAGATCAAGGACATGACGAGGAGTCTCGAAATGGTCGAGAGATAAAAATTGATATATTATATGATGGTATTCGAACACCGGAAGGGTTCCGAAGGGCATCGGGTACATATCGGAATTCCGGGGGGTTACCGGAACCCCCCAGGGAAAGTTATGGGCACTATGGGCCATAAGAGGGAGGCACACCAGCCCATATAGGGGTGCCCCCCCCCACACATGGTAGGAGACCGAATTAGAGTAGGGGAGAGGGCGGCGCCCCCCTTTCCTTCTCCTCCTCCCACTCCTTCCTCCTTTCCCCCTCCATGAGAAGGAATAGAGGGGGGGGCGAATCCTACTAGGACTAGGAGTCCTGGTAGGACTCCCGTCTCCTTGGCATGCCGTAGGTCTGCATCCCTCCCTCTCCCTCCTTTATATACATGGGGAGGGAACCCCTAGAAGACACATCAATTGTTCCTAGCCGTGTGTGATGCACCCCTCCATAGTTTTCTCCTCAGGTCATATTCTCATAGTGCTTAGGCAAAGCCCTGCACGGATCACTTCAGCATCACCGTCACCATGCCGTGGTGCTGAAGAAACTCTCCCTCGACACTTTGCTGGATCAAGAGTTCGAGGGACGTCATCGAGCTGAACGTGTGCTGATTTTGGAGGTACCGTACTTTCGGTACTTGATCGGTTGAATCGCGAAGACGTTCGACTACATCAACCACGTTAAACTAATGCTTCCGCTTTCGGTCTCCGAGGGTACGTGGACACACGCTCCCCCTCTCGTTGCTATGCATCTCCTAGATAGATTTTGCGTGAGCGTAGGAATTTTTTTGAAATTGCATGCTATGTTTCCCAACACCTTGTTGTACCAGTGATTCATGATAAAAGTGGTGCCATGCCGCAGATACGGAGCGTGCGCCAACATCATCCTACACCAGCATCCGCCCAAGACGCACTGCCCGACAGGCAGGGGCACATGCCGCCATACCGTGGTTTGGTGTCTGACTGCAAGCATTACCCGATGAATAGATGTGTGGAAGCCACCACCCCTGCGGCCTGGTCTACATCGGCTCACCAGGACCGCGCCTGTTCGCTACTCAATGGATGTGCACAAGTTGCCGCCCCTGCGGCTCAGTCTACATCAGCTCGTTGGGACCATGCCTGCGGTTGAGTTGCCTCTCCGCGCCGACCTACAACGCCGTGACCGACTCATCTGTCCGCTCCCGCGGCCGACTCGCCTGTGTCTGCACCGCCTCCAACGCCGCGGTGGTCTCCACCGTCCGCCTCCGCGGTCTGGTCTACATCAACACACCAGAGCCGCACCCGTCTGCCCGAGCTGCTTAGTGAGCGCAAGCAAGTCGCCGCTCCTGTGGCCCGGTCTATTCCAACAACTCTAGAGCAAATCATAATATATTATCAGCCTATGCCTGCACCGGATGGCTGAATGGATAAGTGCATATAAGTCGCCGCCAGTGTGGTTTGGTTAACTTCAACAACCAGCCGAGATGAACCATCAGCCGGGTTACTGACATAGCTCATATGGGACCATTTACAACTCACCATAGTTGACCTTAGCCTTCCGTGGTTTCACGTCGCGTTATCAAACGCTAAGGATATACAATGAGTGTTGCACAGATCATCAACTCGCCACCTCGCCTCTAGCTTCAACCCATTCCAGCATTCCGCTGCCAACTATTTGCCGGCTTAGGCCATGGCCAATAATGAAGAATCTCAAGCCAACTCCTCTAGTTGTCTTAAGACTCGGGGGCTACACAGACATGGCTCGGCAGAATTGGCCGTTGTCACTAATTCAAGAACTAAAGGGAAGATAACCCGGTCCCGGAGACTGTTGCCACATTGGTGAAAATTTAAAGGTCGCCAGAAAATTGCCGGCCCAAAAAAGTGTCAGGCAATCAGAAAGTTCCGACTCAAAAGAAAGATTCCGGATTATAAGAAAATGTTCCAGTTCAAAATTTGGGTCAAGTGAAATCTGTCTCTCACAAGTTTTGAGCTCTCAATATTCGGCTCAACATCCAGTTCAAGAGGAATCCATATCTCGCAAGTCCGAGTTCTCAGAAAAAATTAAAAGTTGCCAAAGAGAACTTGCTGCCATGATGTGTGATTCAAACATGGGTATCCTTCCTTATTGGCTTATCATATTATGATCAACATAATAGAGCCAACATCCCTAAAACTCGGGGCCTATGTTGTTTCATCTCATATTTACTAGGCTTGAATATTTATTAATTGATCATAAGGTCACTTGGGGCTTCCAACTCATCGAGTTTAGCTTTAATACCCTCTTGACCAGCAAATAAACGCCATATTACGGGTCAAACCTACCTGTATGCAAGATGCTACTCCAACAGGCGACCCGCCATACTCTTGACAGTCAATCTTTTATGACCCTGAACTAGTCAAGGTTAAAACGGTGGTTTTTGTCACGTGAGAGACGGCTTATAGAAAACAAGAATAAACTCACATGTCTTCTTGTCGCTACACCAATATGTGACTCGCCGTACTCTTCACAGCCAATCTCTATGACCCTGAACTAGTCAAGGTTAAAATGACGAATTATGTCACGTGAGAGCCGTCTTACGGGAGGAACGACTATCATGCCAGCTTCACTAAAGCAAGACTCGAGCCTCGAAAGCCGATATTTTTGTCGTGCCTTGAAAGTCAGCATTTTTATACTATATTATCATACACATACATCATCATACATTGCATCATCATACCATGCATCATATATGCATGGATATAGTCATTATATTACAAGAGCCGGTTTTCAAACTGGGTTATATTATTCAATTCTTAAATAGCCAGCATGGCTGGATTTTCATTATGGTTATCATAACCAATATTGGATGATTGAGGTTTTCAAAGCCGCTTCAGAGAAATGGCTATTGCTCTCTCATCCAAAAATACCACCTTACAGCAAGGAGCATGGTTCAATATTAATATGCAAGGTATTCAGCAGCATCATCCCAATGGTGGATACGATTTTATTCTACAATGGAGGGAATAGTCCAAAGTCGCTCTAGGCATATGACCCGACACTTGGGGGCTACATTATTCAGATCAAGATTACATCGAATATGCAAGTCCCATGTCACTGCAAGCATGCACCATAGTACTTATGGGATAATGCAAGTTGCTTTTCAAATCATCACATTGTCAACAGACCCGGTTATCTCAAGGATATGAGCCAAAATTTCATCATTTTCTAAGTCCCAGCCCAATCTGATCTTATTGAGCCGGCACTTGAGGGCTACAACATTCAGTTCTTTACCAAAGTCATAAGGTCCCAATTGGAAGACATGGCCCATACATACTGATGACCCGACCCTTGGGGGTACACGTTGCTCCTCAAAAGTCTATATAATCAAATCTACAAAACTTCCTGCTCATTATTGCATAATGACTCGGCCCTTGGGGGCTACACTGGTTGAAATTTTATGAGCAGAAGAAAATTACAAGTTCCAGGTTGCTCCAGGAAAGACAACCCCGCACTTGTGGGCTACACATCTGAAAGAAAAAACATTCAGTTTATGACTGGTGACTCAGATGAACAAACCCGAATTTCTCCCAAGTTGCAACATTCATATTGAAGCAAGTCTTAAAACCTTCACTATGTTCCCCTCTTAAGACTTGGGGATACATGTGATATGCATATAAGGGAGGTACACCTTCAAGTTCTCAGTTTTGAGCAAACCAGGTACCATATACTTAGTGGAGAAATTGACAAACTTTATCTCCTCTAAGCTATTCGTAGAAAGGCTCAGTAGCAGACTCAACGCTTGGAAGCTATATTTACCGAAGCAAACACCAAGTCATCATAAGGTATAAGGAATCGACGTGAATAACTCAGGAAGACCAATTATGTCACCTGGCGTCTGTAGCAATCATGAACCGGTATGATCAATTTCTATAACCCGACAATTTTGACGATCACAACTCGACAAAACTCTACATCGTCAAGCCGACTGAACATCAGATGAATATCTTAAGTCAAATATTTTTGTCAAGCTAGGGCATTGGAAGCCGACTCAAATGGATTATTTTTCCCAATATTTTTCTACAAGAAACAAGTGACAACAAATTGATTTTGAAGTTGGCCTACTGATATTATGAAGAGACCCAGACTTTACAAGAGGGATTCTATTGTCAAGAAGGAAATGACAAGAATTTAAGGATGAACAGATGCCGGCTCTGAAGAACCTTTGACCCAGCGCACAATCTATCAAATTTGTTCTTGTTAATATTTTTCAGGATAAGTTTAACATGGATAAATCCAAATTAAACTCGGGGCTAATGTCGGGGATATACCCCATGGTATAACCTAGTCGAAAGTATGACCCGGCCGGGACTTGGAGTCTCATCAATAACCTGCCCGGACATGGTGGCTCATGACAGGGACGGCTCAAAGAGAGGCCTGGACATGCGGCTCACAGAGAAGGTCCAAGAAGAGCAAGACCTGGCAAGGGAAGCAAGACCCGGACTTATATCTGGCTTGTAATGGAAGATAGACTAGTCCTAATCCTACTAATACTCTACATGTAAGCCATCCCCTTCAACTTATATAAGGAGGGGCAGGGCACCCCAAGAGGGACAAGTTTAGACAGACAGACAGACAAATCTTAGACAAGATCAAAGTAGATGCTCTCGAGATAGAGGTAGCGAAACACATCCCTTGTAACTAAGATCATCATCATCATCAATATCAATGAAGTAGGATGCAGGCATTTACATCCACAGCGAGCGCCCGAACCTGGGCAAAATCTCGCGTCTGTCGATTCCGACCAACCCCAACAAGATACTACCTAGTTGCGATGGCCTCAGGACTGAGTCCTCACACTAGGACATCCGCCGTGACAAAACCATGAGACCTTGTGAGTGTTTCGCTAGGTTTGTCAACAACCCCCAATACATGTTTGCTATGATGGACATTACCAACGATGTAAAGGTGCTCAAGAATTCAGGCATCACCTGCTGTAATCTTGTCGACATCCAGGGCCAATACAAGATCTGGGGCAGCAAGAAGCATGAGAAGGACTCACTGGTTCACCTCGCCGAGGCCATCATCAACCCCTACTACAGAGACATGAAGAATTCCTGCCATAAGGACAAGCGTGATTGGCACTCAGCCTGGATGGAGAAACTCGACAAAGCTCACGTCGTGTACGCGGCCAAGGAGGCGTACATGACCTACGAGATGTACATGCAGATCGTTGACATGGGTAAGTGCCTCCTTCCCCAAAATGTCCAGGGATCCAGCCAGAAGCACAACAATGGAAAGTTTCATTACAATAATAAGTTGATGATTAGATGCTCGTTTCTCCTAGTTTATTATGCATGTAATTGCTTACTTTGGTGTGTGGAAACTTTATGTGTGCAGTCACTTAAGTAATTGTATGCTAAATTTGGTTGTGCAATGCTGTTCTTATAAGTACATATGTTGATGTTCTGTAGACAGAGCATAGATGTTGTGCGGACAAAGCAAATCACATCACTAACGGACTAAACAATGGAACCCGTCAGTGATGATTTCATCAATCGCTCACAATTGTATACCAGTAAGTGTTTGCTCACAACACACACGGCATGTTAGTAGGAATCGTCTATGTTGTTATCGGTCTTCCCACACATTTCTGATTACTGACCTGTTTGCCACGTATCAGACACGTCTTGTTAACTTGAACCTTTTCTGTTCTCTTCGCTCAATGCAAATAGTTCATTCGAGTGAACTGTATGTCGTATATCGCACACCTTTAATCTGGCTGACCATTTCTATTGTGTTGCTAATCACGAGCAGTTCATCCGAGTGGACTGTATGCCGTATATAGCACACACCTTCATCTGTCTGACCGTTTTTGCTGTTATGCTCATCGCAAACAGTTCGTTCAAGTGAACTGCATGCCACTAATCGCACACACAACTATAATCTGAATTGGGTTTGATGTCTCCGCCATCACAAATGTTTTGTATCTTTTTGATAATTTTATGACATCACTGTTTGCGATTAATGCATCACTCATAGTTTCGTCGAAGGGTCTTCGATTGGACTGTCGTGTTTGGGCCATCCTGCAGTAGTGTTAAGACATCCATGAGATCTCTCATGTCCTTAACTTTCCTTTCGAGATGCCCAAGTTTTCGAACTAAAGGCTGAAAATGTCAGTTTTGTTCCAGCACGAGAACATCTGTCTGGGTTGTGATGCTATTAGAAGAATGGATAATCTCCACAACCCAGCGTTCCCAATAATGAGTTGACTCATCATCCCTCTAGACACAATGCTCCAAATCAACAATCATGGTTGGACGCTTGCAAGTTCCCTCAAAGTTTTTGATGAAGCAATCCTTCAACTCGTGCCAGGTGTTGATTGAGTTTGCTGGCAAGTTCTTCATCTATGGACGTGCTGGTACTTCTAGCATCATGGTAAAATACCGAGAACATACAACATCTCTAACTTCCAGCATATCCATGGTCAACTCATAAATTTCAATCCATTCCGCAGGCTCCAAGTCTTTTGTATAGTTAGAGACCTTGTTCGGGCCCTTGAAGTCCAGAGGCATGCGCTCGTTCCATAGAGCCGACCCTAAACATGGAGTTCCAATTGTCCGTCCTGGAACACTAGTGCTTCCTAACATAGGCTGGGTTGTGGCGGGTCAGATGTATGTTGCCGGCTGAACATATGTAGTACATGTGTTACCTGCGCCAACCCTGTGTGCGACACACATGTAATTAACAATGACCTAGGCATCAGAGACTCTTCGCTGAGATTGTTGAGGATGTTGTGCCCTCTAGCATAGTGCATTGTTGGACATTGTAGGAGACTCCCTATGCAGACTTCTACTGTGATTCCGGTGAGGTGTAGAGTGGAGATGGTTTGGGCTATGGGAGTAATTTGCCTCCTGTGTGACTGTTGTTTTCAACATCTCGATCGCATTTCTGGCTTTTCGTTCCATCAGGTTGTTTCCATCAATCGGGATTTCCGGGAGGTTATGTTTCACCATGAGTACATTGTCAACTGGGTTTGAGTAGTGAACAACCGGCGTCTGGAAATGTTTGGGGTGATATTGGGCCGGTGATTGCTGACGAACCACTGATTATGACTGGTTTGCGCCTGGGAAAGCTTGAGTCAATTGGGGTCCGAGAGGCCCTACACCTGGTGTGTCTGTGCGGACTCCTTGCATTACCGGGGGTGGTGTTTCAAACAACCTTGTTGGTTCCATGGCTATGGGAAGCCAACTCTCAAAACTCCTCCAGTGTACCGATGATACCTTGTTATGACGAAAATCGAGGTAAATTTCTCGCCTCCAGATGCTTAACCTCATTGAGGACATTGGCGCATTATTCTGCTAAGCATGTGTTCTCTGCATTGATATCCTCCTGAATCTTGGCTCACTATTCGTGACACTTCATGATCTCTGCGTTGCGTGCTTCTACATTTTCTGGAGTTACTAGATCTACAAGGAGCATGCCAAGTGTACTCATCATCTCACTCAGCACTCAAGTCCCTGATTTTCCTTGGCCAGTGTCAACAAGTGAAGTCACAGTGGTTCCTACAACATTGGACTGCTAGCTCATCGTGGTCTCAGCCGGGTTTTGACTAGTTGATATATCAGTGATCAACTGCCTTTTCGCATCGTATAGAGGCTAACTTTGATTCCCAACCATGTAAACCGCTGCGTGATGAGGCGGCTCGTAAGACTCTACGTTGGTTTCATCATCTGAATACCCTCCTAACCTTTTTTTCAAAAATTGGGAGGATAGAATCGGTTTCCCCAACTGATGACTCGCCATCGGAGTTGACAAGCGTCTCGGCTCCGGACACCGAACATGAGTCCGAATCTGACTCTTGAGTGACTCTGCCGATGAAGCAGATGAAAGCATTAGTTCGACCAGCTCTGGCCCGGCTAGGTTTGGTCCAGCAAGCAGAGTTGACAAAGTCAACGGTGGTGTCTAGCTCTGGGCTAGACCCGCCGATCATGCCGATGAAGATGTGGATCTTGCCGAAGTGAACCCTGTATCCTAACTCAATGGAGTCGGCCTCAAGAATGTAGGTGACATTGTCGAGGTAGAGCTTCCCATGCCTACTCTTCATCATCCAGCCGATCGTGTACCTCTCGATCCCTGGAAGTGCTCCCTCCAAAAACTCAAAACCACGGTGCAGTGGCCCCACATATGGTGGGCACCAACTATCGTGGTTTTTTTCATGGTAGATGTCCTCGTGAATGGACTAAGTTGTGAGGCCATCACAACTAGTTTGTGGCTTGAACGGGGTTGATCGGAAACGAAGGACGCAAGTTTACCTAGGTTTGGACCCCTCAAGGTGAAGATAAAATCATAGTCCTGCTTGATTGGTATTGATGATGATCTTGATTACAAGGTTGATATTGTGCTACCTAGCTCTTTAGGATTGTAACATGACCTTTAACGTCCTAGGAAACTCAATTCATATAATAGGTTGGTCCCCTGAGTTACTGATGATTCCGGGTTGTGCTCATACTAGTGCCTTACTCTAACTCTCATTAACTTTCTTGCCTTCCATGTCATCCTTGGGCCTTCATGTGAGTTGGCCCTGAACGCTTGTTTGTAAGCCAACATCCGTGGGCCGGGTTGTCGGTGCAATAAACCCTTGTGCATGTTGCCTAGATTGTAAACATGCATGGCGATGAGGAAGCAAGCTTCATCAAGCATCCAAGACTAGGACAAAGCCAGTGAGAGAGATAGAGAGCTCTTTGGGAGTCCAAGGGCGGATCAAGAAGACCAAGACAAGCCGAAGGAACAAGATTCCATTAAGGCAAAGCTTTCTTTGCCGGGCAGGCAAGCCCAGTCGGTTCGAGTCCTCCCCAAGAACAAGGCCAAGATTTCCCCGACAGGCTTGCCGGGGCCCCCAGGGGTAAATCTCCCCGCCAAGACTCCACCGCTCCACCACACATCGACGCAAGTCACTTATCAGTGTGGTGTCGAGCCCTCAAGTGATTAAGTGGCTGACACTCGGCACGTGACCGCCATGTGGAAGGGATTTTCCACCCATACGACACCCGTCCAGCAGCATGACATGTAGATAGACAAGAAGGTGGTTACGTAGTGCGGCAGGCTTGCCGAGCTGCCTCCTCGGAGTGACACCTAGCAGTGCATTTAATGCACTTTGGCCCAACTGCCAGAGTTAGGTATGATAGCACTGTTAGCTATCTAATCGACCAACAGTGACTGCGCTGCCACCATGGATGCCCCTTGAACTATTAATGGAGGACTGAGGCGAGCAAGAAAAGGATTTGGACCCTTGTATACTCATACGAATGTAGCTGCTCTCCCCGAAGCAACCTTGCCGGGCTCGGTCGCTAGCTCTTCACGGTCCCTCATCTAATCCACCAAAGCAGGAGTAGGGTTTTATGCTTTGCAGCGGTCTAAACCTGGGTAAACGACCAGAGTCACCCCCTGTCGTGCTGCTCGATGATCTCCGCTCTTTGTGCAATGCACCCTTCCCCCTTGATGAACCACAAGGGGCCAATGGCCCCATAGGTGATCACGTTTTCCCACGACACGGGTCTTCTATCCAGGCTCCCTGGCCCTTCTTCTTCTGGTAAACTTCTTTGTGCCCTGACATTGTGTGACCCCTAGTGCCGGTTTAGGATAACCAGGTTCAAAACCGGGTCATACCATGCCGGGTCTCACACATGGGGAATGTCCCCAACAATTTCTCTTGTGATTCCGCTGGTGTTCTTCATTGAATCCACCTACAATTCATGAACATCGGGACAAATTACACTGATTATGGTTTTTCCCTACATAAGTCCCCTTCCTGATCGAGCTCACTATGGGAGCAACCAGTTGAGAGGCTGGAGGTAGAACCACCATGATGGACACCACGACGACCTCCTCTAGAGCCATCATGAACAACGCGTCGATCTTCATCATCGTCTTCTTCATCGCCGACTTCATCACCCATGGCGCCCAAGAAGAAGTCCGGCGCAACAGTGCAACACTCTACCTTGAAGCCCCCCTCGCCTGCAGCCACTGATGCCACGGGAGCTGCAACGGTGCTAGGGAACACTGGTGCCATGGGGGGCGTGACCGACGTAGGCGGTGATAACCCACAAGTGTAGGGGATCGCAACAGTTTTCGAGGGTAAAGTATTTAACCCAAATTTGTTGAATAGACACAAGGGAGCCAAAGAATACTCTTAAGTATTAGCAGCTGAGTTGTCAATTCAACCACACCTGGAAACTTAGTATCTGCAGCAAGATAGTTTGGTAGCAAAGTAATATGGAGATAGCGGTAGTGGCAATAAAAGTAACGGCAGTGTTTTTGTAGTTTTTGTAATGGTAGCAGCGGAAAAGTAAATAAGATACAAGCAATATGTGAAAAGCTCGTAGGCATTGGATCGGTGATGGGAAATTATTTCGGATGCAATTCATCATGTAGAAGTTGTAACCTAGGGTGACATAGAACTAGCTCCAGTTCATCAATGCAATGTAGGCATGTATTCAGAATATAGTCATACGTGCTTATGGAAATGAACCTGCATGGCATCTTTTGTCCTACCTCCCGTGGCAGCGGGGTCCTATTGGAAACTAAGGGATATTAAGGCCTCCTTTTAATAGAGCACCGGACCAAAGCATTAACACATAGTGAATACATGAACTCGTCAAACTAAGGTCATCACAGGGAGTGGTCCCGATTATTGTCACTTCGGGGTTGCCGGATCATAACACATAGTAGGTGACTATAGACTTGCAAGATAGGATCAAGAACACACATATATTCATGAAAACATAATAGGTTCAGATCTGAAATCATGGCACCCGGGCCCTAGTGACAAGCATTAAGCATAGCAAAGTCATCGCAACATCAATCTCAGAACATAGTGGATACTAGGGACCAAACCCTAACAAAACTAACTTGATTACATGATAGATCCCATCGAACCCATCACCGTCCAGCAAGCCTACGATGGAATTACTCACGCATGGCGGTGAGCATCATGGAATTGGTGATGGAGGAAGGTTGTTGATGATGATGGCGACGATCTCCACTCTCCGGAGCCCCGAACGGACTGCAGATCAGCCCTCCCGAGAGAGATTAGGGCTTTGTGGCGGCTCCATATCGTAAATGCGATAATTCTTACTCTCCGATTTTTTCTCCCCGAAAGTGAATATATAGGATCTGGGGATACGTCGGTGGAGCACCAGGGGGCCCACGAGGTAGGGGGCGCGCCCTAGAGGAGGGGGCGCACCCCCCACCCTCATGGACAGGGTGTGGGCCCCCTGGTCTGGATCTTCTTGCAGGTATTTTTTATATTTTCCAAAATAATTCTCCGTAAGTTATCAGGTCATTCTCAGAACTTTTATTTATGCACAAAAACAACACCATGGCAATTCTGCTGAAAACATCGTCAGTCCGGGTTAGTTCCATGCAAATCATGCAAGTTAGATTCCAAACCAAGGGCAAAAGTGTTTGGAAAAGTAGATACGTTGGAGACGTATCAACTCCCCGAAGCTTAAACCTTTGCTTGTCCTCAAGCAATTCAGTTGATAAACTGAAAGTAATAAAGAAAAACTCTGACAAACTCTGTTTGCTCTTGTTGTTGTAAATATGTAAGTTAGCATTCAGGGTTTCAGCAATGATCATGAACTAACCACATTCACAATAACTTTCAGGTCTCATGTCTACTCACATTAATGGCATAATCAACTAGCGAGCAATAATAATAAACCTTGGATGGCAACACTTTCTCAAAACAGTCATGATATGATATAACAAGATGGTATCTTGCTAACCCTTTCTAAGACCGCAAAACATTAATGCAGAGCACCTTTAAGGATCAAGGACTGACTAGACATTGTAATTCATGGTAAAAGAGATCCAGTCATGATCATACTCAATGCAAATTAATGGTAATACATGCAAATGACAGAGGTGCTCTCCTAATGGTGCTCTTTTATAAGAGGATGATGACTCAGCATAAAAGTAAATAGATAGGCCCTTCGCAGAGGGAAGCAGGGATTTGTAGAGGTATGAGAGCTCAATTTTTAAATAGAGATGAATAACGTTTTGAGCGGTATACTTTCATTGTCAACATGACAACCAAGAATCTCGATATCTCTCATGCTACGCACATTATAGGCGGTTCCCAAACAGAATGGTAAAGTTTAAACTCCCCCAACCACCAACAAGTACACTCCACGGCTAGCCCGAAACAACGGGTACCGTCCAAACCAGCAACAGCCCTCGGGGTGTTTTGTTTAATTATTATGATTTTGAGCATGGGACTGGGCATCCTGGTTACCAGCCGTTTTCTCGTGAATGATGAGCGGAGTCCACTCATCGTGAGAATAACCCACCTAGCATGGAAGATATAGATAGCCCTAGTTGATACATGAGCTATTCGAGCATACAAAACAAAATTTCATTTGAATGTTTAGAGTTTGGCACATACAAATTTACTTGGAACGACGGGTAAATACCGCATATAGGAAGTTATGGTGGACTCATATGGAACAACTTTGGGGTTTATGGAAGTGGATGCACAAGCAGTATTCCCGCTTAGTACAGGTGAAGCCTAGAAAGAGACTGGGAAGCGACCAGCTAGAGAGCAACAACGGTCATGAACATGCATTAGAATTAATCAACAATGAATGCAAGCATGAGTAGGATATAAATCACCATGAACATAAATATCGTGGAGGCTATGTTGATTTTGTTTCAACTACATGCGTGAACATGTGCCAAGACAGACCACTTGAATCGTTCAAAGGAGGAAACCACCCCATCATACCACATCACAACCATTTTAATATCATGTTGGCACGCAAGATAGACCATTATAAACTCTCAGCTAATTAAGCATGGCATAAGCAGCTATGCTATCTAATTGTCATTGCAAGCATGTTTCATTCATAACAAGCTGAATCAGGAACGATGAACCATCATATTTACAAAAACAAAAGCAGTCAAGTTCATACCAGCTTTTGTCATCTCAATTAGTTCATCATATATCATCCTTATTGCCTTTCACTTGCATGACCGAACGGTGTGGATAATAATAATAATGCACGTGCATTGGACTAAGCTGGAATCTGCGAGCATTTAATACAAGAGAGAAGACAAGGTAATATGGATCAATGTTAAATCAACAATAAAGCATATGAGAGCCATTAAGAATTTTCAATCATGGTCTTCTACTCTTAACCCCCCAAAGGAAAGAAAAGAAACTATTTACACGGGAAAGCTCCCAACAAGCAAAAGAAGAACGGGAAATCTTTTTGGGTTTTCTTTTTATTACTACTACAGGCAAGGAAAGTAAACTAGCTAGAAGCTACAACTAATATTTTATTGTTTTTCTTAAGGTTTTTCTAACACACAAGAAAAAGACTAAGAAAAACAAATGAAACTAAACATGGATGGTACAGTGAAAGAGTGTGAGCACCGACATCTAGAATAAGTGTGTGAACATGAATGTAAAGTCGTTGAGAAACACGTACTCCCCCAAGCTTAGGCTTTTGGCCTAAGTTGGTCTATGGCCACGGATCGAAGCTACTCCCTCTAGTGTACTGAGATGTGTCCTCTGGGTGCCACTGGTTGGCAAGCTCATCCAGGTCCCACCCATAAACAGACTGGCGGTAAGGATCGAGTGGTGGCTCCAGCTCAGGCTCTGAAGCTTGTGCCTAGCCCTGGTACTTGTAGAAGGCATCTGATGTAACGAGATATATGCCTTTAGATAGATCAAACAGAGATGGTGCAGGCAAGGTAACAATCTCACAATATTTTTCGTCAAACCTTAATTTATAATTAAGCAACATATCCTTGTCTTTAACAATAAAATCATGTGCTACCATGCTCTTGTACAAGGTCACCACAGCAGCAAAAATTTGCAATAAATAAAGCACTAGAACAAAAACTAATTGGACCAATGGAGGAGTCACATACCAAGGAACAATCTCCCCAAACAGTTTCGTGAATGGTGCTTTGAGCAAGGAGATCGAAAATGGCAGCAAGATGAGCTAAAACTCGGGTTTGAGCTGGTTGGTGATTTTTCTCTACTCCTATAAAAATCTGAGTTGGTGATGATGGTGTGCCTGCCATCAGTCGTTTACAACCGTCGGATCTGCATCTAACGTACACAAAGCAATCTGTGCAATTTTGCAAAAAGACGCATGCTGCACATTTGCAGATAACCCCCTCAATCCCATTGTTCCCTTTCAGCCCTTTCTCTCCCAACTCCTGGAACCATCTCGAAACAAATCAAAACCACCGATCAATAAATGATGTATAAATCGATCTGCGGAGTGGCCGCTACCGGCGTTGTCCTTCCCAGCGCCTCTTAGATCCACCGCACACCACCATGACTCCTCTCCACCTCTACGTCCTCTCTGCCCCCTTGCGCGTCTCCTTCAACATCGATCTCGGCAAGGACGCCGCCGACGTTGCCCTGCCTCCTCCCGTGGCACATCAGTCCCGCCGACCACCGTCACCATCCCCCTCCTCCCTCGCTCCTCCGTCTCCTCCAACGCCGATGACTGAAGTGCGTCGATGCCTCGGTGACTAGGCACTGCTCAAGTGCTCATCCTTAACAGTTGTGGCGTCACATATTGTTCTGATCTATTTTGCCTATCCAAGATGAGGAGTACATGGGACAAGAGGGGTCAGGTGTACCTACAAATAAAATGGATAGATCATGTGGAAGAACAGAGAACAAATGGAAGAGACTCTGTTTCTGCTTAATAAATCTTGTCGCTCCATTGCTGTAAGTTTAGTTCTGAATCTTGCTGAAAGGATGACGTCTACCTTTCAATTTTGTATTTAACATTTGTCATGTCCTTGTGACCTGCTTCAACAGAAGTCCACACGAGAAGACGTTGAGATAGTTTCCACATTTGATGATGTTGAAACTGAATTGAAGGAAATGCTGAAGAAGTTGGAACAATTTTAGTCTTGAAAGCTGATAATGTTTTCAGTACAGGTTGACATTTCCTTCTGTTTACTTTTACTGTTAACCATTCCCTAAATATATGTAAATGATACAATTCCCTTTTAAAACATGTGTACTACGCACCTAATAGTTTTCTACTGGTTGATTTCTAGGATGTCCTGGACATAGATGGTTGAATCTGCTTCCCATATAATTTTCCTGGAGCCCTCCTTTCCCTTCTTCACCAAAGTTCTCGAGGTTGTTCCCTTCAAGGGCATTACTCCTGGAAGACTTCTAGGTTGCGTACAACTGAAGCGGCACCCATGTCCTCTTCCAGCCGGTGTCCATTGGAGATGCTCTGTCCTGATGTGACGGTTCACGTTGAGGTGATATGCTTTAGTGTGGTGTATCTCCACTGCTTGTTGTTTCTCACAAGATGTTAGTGTGATGTCTCTTTGATGTTTGTTATCTATTTGTTTAACTATAATTTCTCATATATTTACGCTCAATAGTTCCTTTCACATTTTTTGTGAAAATTAATCTACTAATGATGTACCTTACGAAATAAGAAATTGTAAATCCATGTGTATTTATTTTTACCTGGTTAATTTTCTTTCTGTCAAGGTAGTTCTCTTGATGATAAAATTCACCTTTTATGTTTGTTCAAGCTGTTCTAGACACTATACCTGTTATAACGCATGGCAGGAGAAATAAGTAGCAGCATGCGAAGTATGGCTATAATATGAACACCTTCAGATGTTGGAACTGTAAATCTGTAGATTCTATGATTATGATTTCTAACTTAAACAATGGTTCTTGTGTGGTTCCTCAAGACCTTTCCAAATAGGTTAAATGTTTGGGGTTCAGAACAGAAATACAAATGACATAACTACTAATATTTTTTAATTACATAACTGATGGTATCTTCCTCTTTTTTTGAGAGAAAACAGATGGTATCTTATGCATTCAGTATAGCAAATTATCTATCTGCATATGGTTGTCGCACAAAGTAGCGAGCACCGTGACATATTGACAAATCTTATGAACGTACTGTGAGTTTTAAACCTTATAGATAGTTACAAGTAAATAATTAACTAGGTAATAAATGCATAGCTTATACTCACACATTCGCCTTGCTTGATTTGTGTAGACTAACATGGCACGCAGTTGTTCCAGATAATTCAAACTCTGCTCTATCAGTCAGTATATCGTGTCTGCACTAGTTAAGTGGACAGTATGCTTATCAATTAGTAGTATTTTACCGCTAAATTGACATTTGTCGATATCCATCTTACTGAGGGCTTAGTTTTTTGATATCCCTCACAAAAAAAATTGTCCAATTAGAACTATAGTCTACTATTCTTACACTACAATCATCTTAGTAGTAGTAAATGCCTCATTGTATTAGAAAGTTTTCAAGCCCCTCAGCGTTATCATCGGCAGAAAGTACTGGACGGACAGGGCCAACGATCGTGTTTACTTCCAACAGCGCCCTCCTGGCTGCCAAACATGCTGCTCCAAGCCATTGCGAGCCTCTGCACTACAGGGCCAGCATGAGCCGCCGCAACATGAGCTCCATGCAAAGCGGTAGCCGCATATCGTTCCCGTCGCCGACTCGCCGCAGCTGCCCTCGTTATTGCCCGGATTATTGAAGTCATGGGCAGAGGATCCCAGGACCCCGGCATGCCGTTGCAACCCAAGCTGCTATCGAACAAGCCACTGCACACTGCAAGCTTGCTCTCACTCACTACACAGTGCACACATAGGCCTGAACTTGGGCTAGATGGCCGGTTGAAGGCATGAACTTGGGCCAGATGGCTGGTTCATATAACATGAGGCGTAAAAGTGTATTTTTATGTGCAATTTAACAATATTAGAATGTTCGCTAGCAATAGAAGAGTTCCCATGTCAAAATAAATAAACAACAACATTAGAATGGAAAATGGACGCAAGTGTCATAAAGGACACAAAATTTAGATTCGATGTTAGATAGGGAAGGCAAAAAAATTCAGTGTCAATAGGGAAAGAAATTTAATACAATGTTAAGTAAGGAATTCTTTCTAGAAATAAGGTGGCCCTGCCATGGGGTTATGGAAAGAAGGAATGGATGAGAAAGGTCAATGCGGTGACTGTAGCATCAACAGGAGGAAACGAGTGCAAGGGCTCTGTTGGCACGGTATTGAACGGGCTAAGAGCATCTCCAGCCACGCCCACAAGAGCCCCCCAGGGCTACTTTTTGTGTGCCGACAGTCTAAAAATGGCAAAAAACGGCCCAGTCATGCCCCCAAGCGCCCCAAGACTTCAAAATAGCGCCGGCAAACCCAGGCGAAACCCGGCGCGCTGGGGGGTTGTTGGGGATGCCGGCGAAAGCAACAACCAATCATATTCCCGCACGCGTGCTTTTTCTTGGCCCACCCAATCACTTTATGCCAGATAATTGTGTGGGGGGGGGGCACCAACGGCTGGGAAAACGTACTTGGGTTTCATCCGGCGAGAACGTTTTGCCCCCCATGACGTGCTATTTTTGGCCTGGCGATTGTCCGGGGGCCTCCAACGGCTGGAGATGCTCTAAGTCTCTATATGTACTGTAGTATGTGTTTGATGAGTGAGTGCAGCTTGTGTTGGCAATATGTTTTTTAGCTTTAACCATCTTCTTTCAAGGCTATATTTTGTAAACCAGTGCCAACTTTGTCCGGTGAAAATATTGTTTAATTTGCTAAAATGGTGAAACATATTAGACGATCCCCATGAATAATCATTATTGTTAAATGTAAATCTCATTTGTTGTATTTCCACTTCATTATAGTTAATCAGTAGAGTAATGTTTGAGTAATGCACGCAAGTTATGTATCAAGTTTTTTTGTGTGTGTTCTGTTTTTTCATGTGAGTTCTCTTGGCATTGCGTTATGTTTTTGAGATCATAATACACTTAGCAAAATATTTTGGCAAAATTTAGTATCGACTGATAACGCTTGTAGTATTGTAGATTGCTACCTCCCACATACTAATATGTGATATGACTCTTTTTATCTTTAAATCTTGCAAGGTGGTTTGGAATGTTACAACGTCATTTTATTTGAGATGTCATTTATCATTATCTTTTACCCATGGGTGGCATGTTGCATAAAATAATGCTCACATACATGGTGAGAAAACATATGCGCGACATGATTGGTCCACGTGCTAACCGGTTAAATATAAGTTTAATTGTGCTTGATGTGTACTCCCTCCGTTCTGATTCACTTGTCATGGTTTTAGTTCAAATTTGAACCACGACGAGTAAATCGGAACGGAGGGAGTACCTGTCAATAACATATCTTTGCTCCCGTTTATGTCAATGCATTTCGTACGAGCTCCTGGCTAATCAATTTTTACCCCGTAGCGTTGATGTCAATGCATTTCGTACGAGCTCATGGCTAATCATTTTTTACCCCGTAGCGTTGATGCCAATGCATTTCGTACGAGCTCCTGGCTAATCATTTTTTACCCCGTAGCATAGCACAGGCAACTTACTAGTTTGGGAGGAAGAAGAAGAGTATGGGTAGAGGAATAAGTGGAGGGGGGCACGTGGGGCCCACGAGGCAGGGGGGCGCGCCCTGTGAGGGTGGGCGCGCCCTGGACCCTCGTGGCCAGGTGCTGGCTCCCCCCGCTATGTGTTCTTTGCCATATATTTTCAAATATTCTAAAAAAATCATGTTAAATTTTCAGGGAATTTGGAGAACTTTTATTTTCGGGGTATTTTTTATTGCACGGATAAGTCTGGAAACAGACAGAAAATACTATTTTTCCTTTATTTATCCTAATTAACGGAAAGTAAAATGGGGATACAGAAGGTTGTGCTATCTAGATTCACCTATCTCGTGCTCATCAAAAGGAATCCATTAACAAGGTTGATCAGGTCTTGTTAATAAACTCTTTCCGAATAACATGAGACCGAAGAATTTTTGAATAACACTAGGTTACCTCAATGGGGATATGTATATCCCCAACAATAAGAATGTCATATGTCTTCTTGATAGTAGGAAGAGGAAATTCAAAACCTCAAATAGTAATAGTCGAATTTTTTCCAATATAATTGATACTGTGGACCTGAGGTTGTTTCCTCGGAAAGTGAACCGTATGCTCATTACCATTAACATGAAAAGTGACATTGCCTTTGTTGCAATCAATAACAGGCCCTGCAGTATTCAAAAAGGGTCTACCAAGGATAATAGACATACTATCATCCTCGGGAATATCAAGTATAACAAAGTCTGTTAGAATAGTAACATTTGCAACCACAACAGGCACATCCTCACAAATATCGACATGTATAGCAGTTGATTTATCGGCCATTTGCAAAGATATTTCAGTAGGTGTCTACTTACTCAAGTCAAGTCTACGATATAAAGAGAGAGGCATAACACTAACACCGGCTCCAAGATCACATAAGGCAGTTTTAACATAGTTTCTTTTAATGGAGCAAGATATTGTGGGTACTCCTGGATCTCCTAGTTTCTTAGGTATTCCACCTTTAAAAGTGTAATTGACAAGCATGGTGGAAATTTCTACTTAAGGTATCTTTCTTTTGTTGGTAATAATATCCTTCATATATTTAGTATAAGGATTTGTTTTGAGCACATCAGTCAAACGCATACGCAAAAAGATAGGTCTAATCATTTCAGGAAAGTGCTCAAAATCCTCATCATCCTTTTTCTTGGATGGTTTAGGAGGAAAAGGCACGGGTTTCTGAACCCATGGTTCTCTTTCCCTACCGTGCTTCCTAGCAACAAAGTATCTCTTATCATAACGTTGATTCTTTGATTGTGGGTTATCAAGATCAACAGCAGGTCCAATCTCTACATCATTATCGTTGCTAGGATGAGCTTCATCATGTACATCATCATTAATATTATCACTAGGTTCATGTTCATTACCAGATTGTGTCTCAGCATCAGAAACAGATATATCATTGGGATTCTCAGGTGTGTCAGCTACAGGTTCACTAGAAGCATGCAAGGTTCTATCATTTTTTTCTTTTTCTTCTTCTTAGAAGAACTAGGTGCATCTAAATTAGCTCTCTGAGAATCTTGATCAATTCTTTTAGGTTGGCCCTCAGGATACAAAGGTTCCTGAGTCACCTTACCACCTCTAGTAGCAACTCTAACAGCATAGTCATTATTCTTACCATTTAATTCATTGAGCAAATCATTCCGAGCCTTAAGTACTTGTTCTACTTGAGTGGTAACCATAGAAGCATGTTTACTAATGAGTTTCAGTTCACCTTTAACTCTAGAAAGATAATCACTCAAGCGTTCAATCATATACGCACTGTGTTGTAAATGTCTACCAACATAAGCATTGAAGTTTTCTTGTTTCATAATAAAATTGTCAAACTCATCTAAGCATTGGCTAGCAGACTTATAACGAGGAATATCACCTTCATCAAATCTATAAAGAGAATTTACCTTTACTACCTGTGTCGGGTTATCAAGACCATGTATTTCTTCAATAGGTGGTAAATTCTTAACATCTTCAGCTTTAGTACCTTTTTCTTTCATAGATTTCTTTGCCTCTTGCATATCTTCAGGAATGAGAAATAGAACACATCTTTTCTTCGGAGTTGGCTTAGGGGCTGGTTCAGGAAGTGTCCAACTATTTTCATTGGCCAGCATATTATTCAATAGTAATTCAGCTTGATCAACTATTCTTTCCCTGAAAACACAACCAGCACAACTATCCAGGTGGTATCTGGAAGCATCTGTTAGTCCGTTATAAAAGACATCAAGTATATCATTCCTCTTAAGAGGATGATCAGGCAAAACATTAAGTAACTGAAGAAGCCTCCCCCAAGCTTGTGGGAGACTGTCTTCTTCAATTTGCACAAAGTTATATATTTCTCGTAAGGCAGCTTGTTTCTTATGAGCGGGAAAATATTTAGCAGAGAAGTAATACATCATATCCTGGGGACTACGCACACAACTAGGATCAAGAGAATTAAACCAAGTCTTAGCATCACCCTTTAACGAGAACGGAAACAACTTAAGGATATAGTAGTAACAAATCTTTTCATCGTTGGTAAACAGGGTGGCTATATCATTCAACTTAGTAAGATGTGCCACAACAGTTTCAGACTCATAGCCATGGAAAGGATTATATTCAACCAATTTAATTAAGTCAGGATCAACAGATAAATCATAATCCTTATCAGTAACACAGATAGGTGAAGTAGCAAAAGTAGGGTCATGTTTCATTCTAGCATTCAAGGACTTTTCTTTCAGCTTAGCTAATAATTTCTTAAGATCATATCTATTGTTGCAAGCAAGAAAATCTCTAGCAGTTTATCCATCCATAACATAACCTTCAAGAACAACAGGCAATTCATATCTATTGGGAGAAGCTTCATCATCACTTTCATCAATATTATCAGTTTCAATATTTGCATTCTCCCTAACCTTAGAAATTTGTTCATCTAGAAATTCACCTAGTGGCACAGTATTATCAAGCATAGAAGTAGTTTCATCATACATAGCAGAAGTGGCATCATCAAGAACATACGACATATCAGATTCAATAGCAGGAGTAGGTATCGCAAATTTACTCATAACAGAGGGTCAATCAAGTGCACAGCTAGATGGCAGTTCCTTACCTACCCTCATAGTTGAGGGTAAGATCTTGGTTTTTGAGTCCTTCAAATTCTTCATAGTGATCAATAGATATAAATCCCAAGTGACTTAAAGAATAGAGCTATGCTCCCCGGCAATGGTGCCAGAAAATAGTCTTGATAACCCACAAGTGTAGGGGATCGCAACAGTTTTCGAGGGTAAAGTATTCAACCCAAATTTGTTGATTCGACACAAGGGGAGCCAAAGAATACTCTTAAGTATTAGCAGCTGAGTTGTCAATTCAACCACACCTGGAAACTTAGTATCTGCAGTAAGATAGTTTAGTAGCAAAGTAATATGGAGATAGCGGTAGCGGCAATGAAAGTAACGGTAGTGTTTTTGTAGTTTTTGTAATGGTAGCAGCGGAAAAGTAAATAAGCAACAAGCAATATGTGAAACACTCGTAGGCATTGGATTGGTGATGGGAAATTATGTCGGATGCAATTCATCATGTATAAGTTATAACCTAGGGTGACACAGAACTACCTCCAGTTCATCAATGCAATGTAGGCATGTATTCCGAATATAGTCATACGTGCTTATGGAAAAGAATTTGCATGACATCTTTTGTCCCACCCTCCCGTGGCAACGGGGTCCTATTGGAAACTAAGGGATATTAAGGCCTCCTTTTAATAGAGTATCGGACCAAAGCATTAACAGATAGTGAATACATGAACTGCTCAAACTAAGGTCATCACCGGGAGTGGTCTCGATTATGGTCACTTCGGGGTTGCCGGATCATAACACATAGTAGGTGACTATAGACTTGCAAGATAGGATCAAGAACACACATATATTCATGAAAACATAATAGGTTCAGATCTAAAATCATGGCACTCGGGCCCTTGTGACAAGCATTAAGCATAGCAAAGTCATAGCAACATCAATCTCATAACATAGTGGATACTAGGGATCAAACCCTAACAAAACTAACTCGATTACATGATAGATCCCATCCAACCGATCACTGTCCAGCAAGCCTACGATGGAATTACTCACGCACGGCAGTGAGCATCATGGAATTGGTGATGGAGGAAGGTTGATGATGACGATGGCGACAATCTCCACTCTCCGGAGCCCCGAACGGACTCCAGATCAGCCCTCCCGAGAGAGATTAGGGCTTGGCGGCGGCTCTGTATCGTAAAACGCGATAATTCTTCCTCTCTGATTTTTTCTCCCCGAAAGTGAATATATAGGATCTGGGGATACGTCGGTGGAGCACCAGGGGTCCACGAGGCACGGGGCGCGCCCTAGAGGAGGGGGCGCGCCCCCACCTTCGTGGTCAGGGTGTGGGCCCCCTGGTCTGGATCTTCTTGCAGGTATTTTTTATATTTTCCTGAATAATTCTCCGTAAATTTTTAGGTCATTCTGAGAACTTTTATTTCTGCACAATAACAACACCATGGCAATTCTGCTGAAAACAGCGTCAGTCCGAGTTAGTTCCATGCAAATCATGCAAGTTAGAGTCCAAAACGAGGGCAAAAGTGTTTGGAAAAGTACATACATTGGAGACGTATCAGGCGGCGCTGTTATCGTCTCCCCCCCGGCCGAAGTGGGAGCGAAGGACGCCGGAGGAGGGCGGCACCAACAACATTCCGATGGTCGTGTTCCACAAGGCGTGGGCGGGAAAGGGATTCAGCCTCCGCATCCTCACCGCACCGGGGGACGCAGTCGCAGCGACAACGCCCACTCTGGTACGAGCTGCGACCCCCCGCTGCCCCTGTCACGGTTGCAGCAGCGGGTACGTGCCTCCCCCGAAGCAGGGTGATCATGACGCGCCACCAAACGGGGCCGTCAACCCCCCGGCGCATCCTCCTCATCGTCACGCCACCACGGCGACTGGCTTGCGGCGACGGGACCACGGTGACGCTGCCACCACCGGAGCTGCCAGAAGTCGGACGATGTTACGATCAGCGTCGTCGTTCATGCCAAGCACTACTTGAAGCCATGGCGCGAGCCCGGCTCCTGCTGAGATTCCCGCCAGCGGCCACTCAAATGGACGAATGGAGAGCCACCATTCAAAGCTTGATTGGTTTTGCTGAGGCGGGAGGATCACAGCGGGCGCGGCCATCGCGGCACCCCACAAGCAGCGGCAATGGTCCAAGTTGTTGTCCCTGCTGCGAGATCCGCCCCGACGATGCAGTCCCCTCGACGACAACCAGTGATACGTCTTCGTCGTATCTACTTTTCCTAAAGCTTTTCCTCTTGTTTTGGACTGTAATTTGCATGATTTGAATGAAACTAACCAGGCCTGATGCTATTTTCAGCAGAACTACCATGGTGCTGTTTTTGTGCAGAAATAAAAGTTATCGGATTGGAACAAAACTTTGCGAAGATTTTTTATATGAATAAATAAAAATACTAGAGCCAAGAACCACCGGAGGGGGGCACCTGGGTGGGCACAACCCACTAGGACGCCCCCCTCTTGGCGCGCCCAGGTGGGTTGTCCCCACCTGGTGGCCCCGCAGACCCTAACTCCGACTCGATAAATACCTATTTTCGGAAAAACAATTCTGGGAGGAAGAATTATCTCGTTTCGCGATATGGAGCCGCCTTCAACTCTTGTTCTTTGTCGGGAGGCTAGATCTGGAGCCCATTTGGGGCTTCGGAGAGGGGAATCTTCGGTCTTCATCATCACCAACCCTCCTCCATCGCCAATTCCATGATGCTCTCCATCGGGATTGAGTAATTCCTTCGTAGGCTCGTTGGTCGTGAGGAGTTGGATGAGATTCGTCAAGTAATCGAGTTAGTTTTGGTAGGGTATCCACTATGTTCTGAGATTGATGTTGTTATGACTTTGCTATGCTTTACACTTTGGGCCCGGGTGCCATGATTTCATATCTGAACCGTTTATGTTATCACCATTATATCTATGTTCTAGATCCGATCTTGCAAATCATAGTCACCTATTACCTGTTATGATCTGTAAACCCCGTAGTGACAATATACGGGATACTTTCCAGTGATGGCAGTAATTTGAGGAGTTCATGTGTTCATTATGTGCTAATGCTTTGTTCAGGTATAGTTTCCATATGGACCTCGCTTCCATGGGAGGGTAGAATAAAAGATGTCATACAAGTTCTTTTCCTAAGCACGTATGACTATTTACGGAATGCATGCCTACGTTATAGTTATGAACTAGAGCTAGTGCCGTATCGCCCTAGGTTGTAATTGTCACATGATGAATATCATCCAACAAATTGCCGATCCAATGCCTACGATTTTCCTACATATTGATCTTGCTAAGTTACTACTACTGATGTTACTATTGCTACTGCCACAGAACTATTACTACCGCTGTTACCGTTACTGTTGCTGCTACCACTACTATCAAAGCTATCATATTACTGTGCTACTGATCACTTTGCCACATATAATTAATCTCCAGGTGTGATTGAATTGACAACTCAGTTGCTAATACCTGCAAATATTGTTTGGCTCCCCTTGTGTCGAAGCTATAAATTTGGGTTGAATACTCTACCCTCGAAAACTGTTGTGATCCCCTATACTCGTGGGTTATCAGCCGGCATAGGGATTGCGGCTAGAGGCACACGGTCAAGAGCCCGATGAGGTGTCGATGGCCTCGTCTGACCCTTGGGCTCGTCAAGATTAGTGGCCGGTCCTGGAAGACATTTGGAGGGAGGAAGCGCGCACTACCATAGAACGACGCTGTGAAACCTGCCACCAATCTGGCTGGCGCAATGGCCCCGATGTCGATGAACCAGCGCCCAGTGGGGGTGGATACCTACCTTTCGAGGTCGGGTGCCCTGCCTTCACTCGCGAGCTGCGGCAAGTCCGTTGGCCATCTGCCCGTGTGTTCAAGCCCGAGATACCAGAAAAAAATGATGGAAGGTTGAATCCGGCAGAGTTCTTGAGCATTTACACCATTGCCGTTCAAGCCACCGAAGGAAGATATGAAAAGGTGTTTGCCAACTACTTCCCTTTGGCACTCAAGACGAGTGTGAGATCATGGCTGATGCACCTGCCAAAGAACTCCATCTTGACCTGGGCTGACCTGTGCAATGAATTTGTTGGCGCCTTCACAGGCGGCAATCAAGAGCCAGGGCGGCCCAGCGACTTGCAGCTCCTCCCACAGAAGGAAGGAGAGAGCTTGCGAAAGTACATGCAGAGGTTTAGCCGAGTGCGCCGGAACATTCCAGATATCCACCCGGCAGCCGTGATTGCCGCATTCCAGTCCAACGTGCGCAATCGCAGGATACATTCTAAGATGAACGTGCAGTTGCCCAAGACTATGAACGAGCTTTACACCTTAGCGGATAAGTGTGTCCATACAAAGGAGGGGAGGAAACTCCCCGGAGAGGAAGACGGCGTCGAAGTTGACAAAGATGTTGTCGACCATAAAAACACAACAAGAAGCTTAAAGAGAAGACAGTGCTGGTTATCGAAGGTTCTGGCACCCCTAGTACCGGCAAGAAGGCCAAGACCGAAGCTCCCGGCAAGGAGGTTGCCCCATGCACTAATTTTCGGGAAGCCGCAGCGGCCGAGAAGGCTAGGAAGGTTGATGGACTGTACTGCAAGATCCACCGAACCAAGGGCCATGATCTCCAAGAGTGTCATCAAGTCGAGCAACTCGTTAGGAAGCAGAAGGCTGAGTATGAGAAGGGTGACAAGGAAAGAGACCAAGAAGGCGTTGGCGGGAAAGGCCGGGTAGCAAAGGGAACTGCCACGACAAATTCCCTCAACATCAAGGGAAACCTGCCAAGGGCCATTAGAAGAAGGGAGATGATGACAAAAGTGAAGAAAGAGACGAAGAGGAAACCCGTGAACAAGAGTTCTAGAAAGCCACTGAAGCCCTATGCGTTGATGGAGGTGCATCCTTGAATTCCTCTCACCGCCAACTTAAACAGTGGGCGCGTGGGGTCAATGCCGTGGAGCTAGCAACGGATTCTCGGAAACCACTCAAGTGGTCCTGCATGCCCATCATCTTCAATGAAGAGGATCACCCTAACCGCATCACTGCGCTAGGGTGTTTGCCATTATTGGTCTTTCCAATAATTTGCAACCTCAGAGTCACAAAGATGTTGATTGATGGCGGGGCATGCTTGAATCAGATTTCCCCCAAGGTAATCAGCAAATTGCAAATATCAGATGAAGAGCTCAGGATTACTGGCACATTTCAAGGAATCAGCCCTGGCAGGAGTCGTCCTAAGCGGAAAGTTGTGCTGCTCGTGACATTTTCAGGAGAGCTGAACTACATGACAAAGAAGGTTGTGTTTGATGTGGTCGACCTGCCTTTGCCGTACAATGGGATCTTTGGTCGTCCAGCCCTGGCGAAATTCGTGGCAGCATCTCACTATGCCTACAACATCCTGAAAATGCGAGGGCCAATGGGCGTCATTTCCATCCCATCAGACAAGAAGGACGCAGTCATCTGCATAGACAAGATGTACGAAAAGCAGTCACTGCCGAAGCCGCTGAAGCTGTAATTCTCGTTGAGAAGAAAGGAAAAAAGGCTAGCAGAGACGACGACAAGAAATCCGAGAAGCGCGCCACCCTGGGCCAGTCGATTACTTGCCGGAGTGCTCCAATAGCAAGAGGTCCAAGGTTGTTGTACCTACTATGAAGAGGGTCCCGGCAGGACTAGTTGGCGCTGATGGTATGTTCACTATCAGCTCCACCCAGGACGACAAATAGGAAAGCGCGCTGGTTGCCTTCCTGCAAGTAAATGTCGATGTGTTTGCTTTGCAACCATTTGACATCCCTAGTGTTCCCAGGGAGGTAATCGAGCACCACCTTGCTATCTACCCTCATGGCCGACCCATCAAGCTGAAGGCCAGGAAACAAGCCTTGGAGCGGCAGCAGTTCATTGTCGAGGAGATCAATAAACTTGAATCAGCTAATTTGGTTAGAGGAGTATTGCACTAAACATGGTTGGTGAACCCGGTAGTAGTGCGCAAGGCAAATGGGAAGTGGAGGCTTTGCATAGATTTCACGAGTCTGAATAGAGGATGCCCGAAGGACCCGTTCCCCTTGCGCGCATCGACCAAATATTGGATTCCACTGGCGGGTGTGATCTGCTTTCTTTTCTGGATGCCTACTCCGGATACCACCACATATTCATTTCCAAGGAGGATGAGGAGAAGACCATGTTCATAACCCCGTGTGGCATGTATTGCTTTGTACGGATGCCCATCGGGCTGAAGAGCGCTAGATCCACCTTTGCGAGAGCAGTACAAATCGGTCATGAGCCTAAGCTGCACAGGAATATTGAAGCTTACATGGATTATATTGTGGTCAAGAACAAGGAAAAATCAACACTTATTCAAGACTTGGAAGAAGCCTTCGCAAACTTGCGCAAGATCAACTTGAAGTTGAATCCAGAGAAGTGTGTGTTTGGCGTTCCCTTCGGCTAGCTACTTGGATTCTTTGTATCTCACCGGGGGATAGAGGCCAACCCTAACAAGATCAGCGTGATAGAGTAGATTCAAGCACCCCAAGACGATCAAAGACGTGAGGCGCTTGACTAGATGCATTGTCGCGCTGAGCAGGTTCACTTCAAGTCTGCCGAGCGTGCCTTGTCGTTCTTCAAAGTTTTGAAGAAGGCAGGGCCCATGAAGTGGACCCCAGAGGCAGAAGCAGCGCTGCGAGACCTAAAAGCCTATCTTTCCTCTGTCCCCACCTTGGTTGCTCCTAAACCACAAGAATTGTTGCAGCTTTACTTAGCAGCAACCAATCAAGTGGTATAGTGAGAGATAGAAGAAGAAGCAGCTGCAGCTACTGTACTCCCCGCGAACGAAAGTGAACCAACCGCTGCAAGAAAGGGTGTAGATCATGAGAAGGGAGAGTCGAGCAGTGAAGGCGATCCCAAGACCATGACAAGGAGGAAAGTGGTGTAGCGGACGGTCAACTTTGTCAGCTTCCTATTGCAGGGGCTAGATCAAGGTATTATGGGGTGCTAAAATTGATCTTTGGCCTCATCATGGCCTCGAGGAAGCTGCGCCGCTACTTCCAAGCCAACAAGATCACAATTGTCACCTGTTTTCCTCTACAACGCATACTGAAAAGTCTTGAGGCCACCGACAGGATAGTTGAATGGGCATTGGAGCTATCGAGCTTTGGGTTGAAGTACGAAAGCACCTTGACCATTCAAAGCGGAGCACTGGCGGAATTCATTGCAGAATGGACACCCACTCCAGATGAAGAAACGCTAGAAACAACTATCCCCTATAAGGAAGCACCCCAAGAATGGATTATGTACTTTGATTGTGCCTTCTCATTGGAGGGTGCAGGAGTCGGTGTGCTCTTCGTCGCACACACTGGAGAGCACCTCAAGTACGTAGTTCAGATGCACTTTCCCCGGGAAGAAGCTACCAACAACACTGCTGAATACAAAGGGTTCTTTGCGGAGCTCAAGATCGCAGTAGAGTTGGGAATCAAGAAGTTGATCATCCATGGAGATTCACAGCTCATTGTGAGGCAAGTCAACAAGGATTATCAGAGTCCGTTGATGGAAGCATATGTTGAAGAAGTGAGAAGATTGGGGGAACACTTTGACGGATTACAAACAAAGCACGTGCCACGTGCGGAAAATAGCGCTACTAATTATTTGTCAAAGTGTGCCGCCCAGAAGCTCCCTGTGGAACGAGGGACCTTTGTCCTTCACGTGACTCAACCATCAGTGTCTCCATCGATGATGGCTAAGAAGAGGAGGAAGCTGGAGTCCGACAAGCCATTACCTGGAAAACCTATACACGTCCCCAGTAAGGAGGCTACCGGGAACAACTCCACCTCGCGTGGTGAGCTGCGCCCTGCTATGGGACCATGGGTCCCTGTGATCGAGGCAAACACTCCTGCGAGTCAGGAGGTGCCGCTAGTCCTGGTTGTTGAGCCACATGCTCCAACTTGGGTGCATCACATCGTCCGCTACCTCCCGACTGGAGAACTTCCCAAAGAACAAGAAGAAGCTGAAAGAGTAGCCCGGAGGGCCAATATGTATCAGTTTGTCGATGACACACTATACAGAAGAAGGCCAAATGGTGTGAAATTGAAGTGCATTTGTCGAGAAGAAGGAAAGGAACTGTTCGTAGAGGTACATCAAGGCGTGTGTGGCTCTCATATTGGTTCGAGCGCCTTGGTTGGAAAAGCTTTCCAACAAGGTTTCTACTGGCCCACGGCCCTCCAAGATGCAGTCGAGCTAGTCACCAAATGTGAAGCCTGCCAGTTCCAGTCCAAGAATATTCATCAACTTGCTCAAGCTCTCCAGACGATCCCTTTGTCATGGCCATTTTTGGTCTGGGGCTCAACATTTTGGTCCCTTTCCCCCGTGTTTTGTCGGTGTACTAGAGTAGGGGTACCCTAGTATCCCGAACT
Organism: Secale cereale; assembly: GCA_902687465.1. Taxonomy (NCBI): domain Eukaryota; kingdom Viridiplantae; phylum Streptophyta; class Magnoliopsida; order Poales; family Poaceae; genus Secale; species Secale cereale. Next base: position 139,765,736 of record LR738714.1, on the reverse strand, counting down.
TGTGCACGGGCAGTCGCAGCATCCCGCGGCAAGGCTTGCCGGGTGACCGCCAAAGTCCTCCGTGGTTCCTTTGGATCCATTCAAGAACAAAGTATTCAAGCCAAGGAGACAAGACCCCGGCAAGAGGAGCTTGCCTGGAAGGTCAACCAAGGCACCTCAAGGAACTTGCCGCGACGCGCCACGCGTCCCGGCAAGGCCCGGTGAGCGACAAGCTCCCGGACGCGACAAGACAACACCCGCGGCAAGCTACCACTCTGTACCCACGCTCTAGCACATCCACCAACGTGTCGCTCTAGGACCCTTCCAGGCGTACGTGGCGGGAGGCTGTGCAGCCAGCGGTGCGCTGTGGCAAGCGGCGCTGACAAGATTGCCATCGTGACGAGCGGTGGCGTCCCTAACGGTCCCTTTTGCACTATTTGGGCGACGCAGACGGGCATTTAATGCCCTTGTCCCTTGCCGTCAGGGTTAGGTATGATACACTGTACAGGTAGTTGTACCAACCGCAACACCTTTCCATTTTTTACCCCTGCCTACGTTGCCACCTGTCGGTGACCCCTTGAGCATATAAAAGGAGGCCCATGCGCAACGTAGAGGGGAACGGGAAAAAGAGAACACTCACGCTCGGTCTCGCTAGCGGCTGGGGTGTACTGTAGCACTCAGCGCTCCCGAGCAAGAACTCAATACAAACCGCAACACCTTTCCATTTTTTACGCATCTGTGCGGCCCGAACCTGGGTAAACTGCTCGTGTGCTTCGCCTCGATCTGCTCTTCGTGCGATCTTCGCCCCCGCCGAACCGAAAGGGGCTCGGTTCGCCAGTCCCATAGGTGCTTGTGGATCAGTTTCCCCGACATCTTTGGCGCGCCAGGTAGGGGCATCGAGGTTGTGTGAACCTGATCCGGCGTTCACACGAGCTAGATCTTCATCGTCTTCATCGACATGCCGTCGAGGAAGAAGGCTTCGGAGGCGGCTGCTCCGTCTGCGCCGAACCCACCACCGCCGGAGCAAACGGCTGGTGGGGTAGACGCCGGCGGAAGAACGGGCGTCGACGAGGGAGCTCACAGTGCTGCCAGGTCAAAGGACAAGGCTGCACTGCCCATCGGCGGCGTAGCCGGCTCCCACAACGACCGAGCGCACTCCAAGACATCGGCATCCGTACATGCACTGCGCCCATCTCAGGAGGCGCGGGACCGGCAGCGTTATGGTACTCACGGTACCATACGTTTGCTGGACCAAGATCGAGCTGGTGGATCTTGGAGTGCTCCGGACCAGCAGGCACGCCAACATGCTGGCACAAGCGAGGCACGGTCGCCTGGACGGGATACTGCTCCTTCTAACATAGTTAGAAGTCCGAGCATATCCCGCTCCTCGCACCGTTCGCCACCGCCACCCGCCACTTCAGCAGAAGCCTTGGCGCGAGCTCAACTGCTCCTGGACTACCCTCCAACGGCGGACAAGATCGACGACTGGAGGGCCACCATTCAAAGTCTCATCGGCTTCGCCAACGGCGACACTCCACGGCAGCCGAGTACATCGCAGCCGCGACAAGTCAGCCAGGCACGAGTCGATGACGACAAGACCGGTGGGGGTGCAACCACCGTGCACTCTCCGCCCCGAAGGCCAAGATCGCCGACTCACCGGATCCACCTCGACAGCGACTCCACCGCGTCATCAGATCCGCGAGCTCGTCGCGATCAGCGCCAAGTTCATCACGAACGACAGCAAGAAGACGCTCGTACACGCATCGAGCGCAGAACAGAAGCGCGGAGTCAATCAGACCAGTGCGCTGGGCCCTCTGTCGACATGCATGCGCCAGGGGAACCAAGCGACTTGCCGTACACGGTAGGTTGCCCTGCGTTTACTCGTGAGCTGCGGCAAGTCCAGTGGCCTAGCACGAAGAATTTCAAGCCAGACGTACCCGAGAAGTACGACGACAAGTCGCACCCGTCGGAGTTCCTCAGCATGTACACCATCGCGGTGCAGGCAGTCGGGGGGCAGGACGACAAGATCCTTGCCAACTACTTCCCGCTGGCGCTCAAGCCCAATGTCAGGTCCTGGCTCATGCACTTGCCGGACAACTCCATATCCTCCTGGGCAGACCTATGCCATCAGTTTGTCGGCGCCTTTACAGGCGGCCACAAACCTCATGGCCAAGAGAGTGACCTTCATCTGCTCGCCCAGAAGGAAGGAGAGCCCCTGCGCAAGTACATTCAGAGATTCAGCCGTGTACAACACAACATCCCAGATGTCCACCCTGGCGCGGTCATCAGCGTGTTCCATCAGAACGTGCGTAACCACATGATGCGGGAGGAGATGGCGATGTGCAAGATCAGAGACGTCAGTGAGCTGTATGCCCTGGCCGAGAAGTGTGCACGTGCTGAGGAAGGGAGGAAACTCCCCGGAGAGAATACAGGAGCAGGAGGATCTGACAGTGAGGATGCTGCCCCGGCAAAGAAAAACCGGCGGCGGAACAACAGGAAGAAGAAAGGCAAAGATGTACTAGTCATTGAGCAGTCCGGCAACGAAGGTGGCTCCAAGAAAGCCAAAGCTGGTTGCTCCGGCAAGGAGATTGCCGCATGCACCAACTACCAGGCTGTGGCGTCTGTCGACAAGCAGGACGGCACCGACAAGCAGTACTGCCAGATCCACCGCACCAAGGGCCATGACCTCCAGAGCTGCAAGAAGGTCGAGCAGCTTGTCGAGCAGCAAAAGGCTGAATACGAGCGACACGACAAGGAGAAGGCCCAAGGAGGTGCTGGAGGATCCGGCAAGAAGCGCCCGGGCCGGGGAGGACGCCGCGGCAAGGCCAAGCAGCGGCAAGGAGATAGACCTCCCCACGGCCGCGACAAGGATGAAGATGACGACGACGATGAAGACATGGATAATGTCGAGACCAGTGAGCAGGAGTTCCAAAAAGCCACAGAGGTCTTGTGCGTTGACGGCGATGCTTCTCTGCATACTTCACACCGCCAACTCAAGCAGTGGGTGCGGGAAGTCAATGCGGCAGAACCACCTGTCGAGTCATGCAAGCTTCTGAAATGGTCCAGCACGCCTATCATCTTTGATATTGAGGACCACCCTGATCGCACGACTGCGGTCGGGTGCTTGCCGATGTTGGTTTCACCAACTATCCGCAACCTCAAGGTCACTAAGATGCTAGTTGACGGCGGGGCCGACTTGAACCTGATCTCCTCCGCTGTACTCCAGAAACTCTAGGTCCCTGACAGCGAGCTCGAAGAGACCGGCATATTCCAAGGAATCAACCCAGGAAGGAGCAAGCCGAAGTGGAAGATCACGTTGCCGGTGACATTTGGCAGCGAGTTGAACTTCAGGACTGAGAGGGTCACTTTTGACGTTGCCGATTTTCCATTGCCTTACAATGGGATACTCGGCTGTCCAGCACTCGCCAAGTTCATGGCAGCCTCTCACTACGCATACAACATGCTGAAGATGCCAGGCCCGATAAGTGTCATCTCTGTCCCTGGCGACAAGAAGGATGCTCTTATCTGCGTCGACAAGATCTACCGGGAAGCGGCAGCCGCAACAGATCGCAAGTCACCTGCCGTTGAAGCTCCCAGGGGGAAGAAGAAGACCAAGTCCGGCAAGAGTTCTGATGCCCACTCCGGCAAGCGTACCTCTTCGGAGTGCTGCGCTACCGTCGAGGACGCACCATCGAGCTCCACCGCCAAGTGTAAGAAGACAAAGGCAGCTCCGCCAGAGACCAAGAAGGTGTCCGCCAAGGAGGATGGCACTGGTGGTACCTTCACCATCAGTGCCACCCTTGACCCTAAATAGGAAAGCGCGCTCATTGCTTTCCTGTGGGCGAACGTTGACGTGTTTGCGTGTCAACCGTCTGACATCCCCGGTGTTCCCAGGAAAGTAATTGAGCACCATCTTGCCATCTGTCCTCATGCGCGGCCCGTCAAGCAGAAGGTCAGGAAACAAGCAGTGGAGCACCAAGAATTCATCGCAGAAGAGATCAAGAAGTTGGAAGCAGCAGGCCTTGTCAGAGGAGTGCTCCATCCTACGTGGTTGGCCAATCCTGTAGTCGTGCGCAAGGCAAACGGGAAATGGAGGCTTTGTATCGACTTTACCGATGTTAACAAAGCTTGTCCCAAAGACCCATTTCCTTTGCCGCGCATTGACCAGATTGTTGACTCCACGGCCGGATGTGACTTGCTTTCATTTCTTGACGCATACTCAGGATACCATCAGATCTTCATGGCAGAACAGGATGAGGAGAAGACCGCATTCATCACTCCATGTGGCACGTACTGTTTCATACGGATGCCTTTCGGTTTAAAGAATGCTGGTTCAACATTTGCAAGGGTAGTCCATGTCGCTTTTGAGCCACAAATACACAGAAATGTGGAAGCCTACATGGATGACATAGTGGTCAAGAGCAAGGACAAGGCAACTCTGATTCAAGATTTAGACGAGACCTTTGCAAATCTGCGCAAGATCAGCCTCAAGCTCAACCCCGAGAAGTGTGTGTTTGGAGTCCCTTCCGGCAAGCTCCTTGGGTTCTTCGTGTCTCAGCGGGGAATTGAAGCCAATCCCGACAAGATCAAGGCCATTGAGCAGATTGAAGCACCAAAGCGCGTCAAGGATGTACGAAGACTTGCCGGTTGCGTGGCTGCTCTCAGCAGGTTTATCTCTAGGTCTGCTGAGCGCGCCCTGCCGTTTTTCAAAATATTGAAGAAGGCAGGTCCAATGAAATGGACTCCGGAAGCGGAGGTTGCGCTGCAAGACTTGAAGAGATACCTGTCCTCCACTCCAACACTTGTCGCACCTAAGCCACAAGAGAAGTTGCTGCTGTATATAGCGTCAACCAATCAAGTGGTTAGTGCTGCGTTAGTAGCGGAGAGGGAGGCAGATGATGAGCCAGCAACCACGGCAGGTGCATCCAGCGACAAGCAGGGGGCTTCCCCGACAAGCTCTGGTCCCAACAAAGATGGATCTGCGCAGGCATGCGAGGAGATGCAGAAGAGAATGGTGCAGCGCCCAGTTTACTTGGTCAGTTCCCTTCTGCAGGGGGCTAGGGCAAGGTACTCTGGTGTGCAGAAATTGCTTTTCGGCCTTCTCATGGCCTCGAGAAAGCTGCGCCATTACTTCCAAGCACATGAGATCATAGTTGTCACTCGCTTTCCACTGAAGAGGATACTGCAAAATCCAGAAGCAACATGCAGGATTGTTGAGTGGGCACTGGAATTGTCAAGCTTTGGCCTCAAGTTTGAGAGCACTTCAACTATCCAAAGCAGAGCATTGAAAGAATTCATAGCAGAGTGGACGCCAACACCAGATGAAGAAATTCCAGAAACGAGCATCCCCGTCAAGGAAGCAAGCAAAGAGTGGCTGATGTACTTTGATGGTGCCTTCTCGCTGCAAGGCGCCGGTGCTGGTGTGCTGCTTGTTGCACCCACCGGAGAGCACCTCAAGTACGTAGTCCAGATGCACTTTCCCAAGGAGCAAGCAACAAACAATACCGCAGAGTATGAAGGTTTGCTTGCCGGTCTCAGGATCGCGGCAGACCTTGGGATCAAGAAACTCATTGTCAGGGGTGACTCGCAGCTTGTCGTCCGCCAAGTGAACAAGAGTTATCAGAGTCCGTTGATGGAAGCCTACGTTGATGAAGTGAGAAAGCTAGAAGAGCACTTTGACGGCCTACAGATGGAGCATGTTCCAAGAGCTCAGAACAACATTGCCAATGGCCTGTCGAAGTGCGCCGCACTTAAGTTACCTGTGGAACCAGGGATCTTTGTGCTTAAGCTGACTCAACCGTCTGTAACACCATCAACTGGACAGGGCAAGAAGAGGAAGTTGATTTCTGGTGACTATTTTCCGGCAGAGCTTCCCGAAGCCGCCGCCAAGAAGGTCCGCAAGATCAACACCAAGAGTGACGAGGAGCAGTCTGCTCCGGCAAGCCCTAGGGTTTGTTCCGTCGAAGCAGAGGCTCCCGACAAGTTTTGCTCCGGCAAGCTTGCCGGGGAACGTCAAGCTCCGGCTGAGCCGCAGGTTCTCGCCGTAGAAGCGGATGTTCCCGCAGCAGCAGATGTGCCTTTAATCCTTGTTGTCGAGCCACAAGCTCCAGCATGGGCACAGCAGATTGTCCGTTTCCTTCAGACAGGAGAACTTCCCGAAGAGAAAGAAGAAGCGGAAAGAGTAGCCCGGCAGTCAAGTATGTACCAGTTTGTCGACAACACGCTGTACAGAAGAAGACTCAACGGTGTGAAATTGAAGTGTATTCACCGGGAAGGCGGACAAAAGCTGTTGGCAGAGATACATGGAGGCATATGTGGTCACCACATTGGCGCAAGAGCACTTGCCGGCAAAGCGTTCAGGCAAGGTTTCTTTTGGCCGACAGCCCTCTAGGATGCAACTGCACAAGTAACTAAGTGTGAAGCGTGCCAGTTCCATTCCAAGCAGATACACCAGCCAGCTCAAGCTCTCCAGACGATCCCTTTATCCTGGCCATTTTCGGTCTGGGGGCTCGACATCCTCGGCCCCTTTCCCCGAGCAGTCGGGGGCTTTGAGTACTTGTACGTTGCAATCGACAAGTTCACAAAGTGGCCGGAAGAGGAAGCAGTGAGGAAGGTGACAGCACAGTCAGCAGTCAAGTTCTTTAGGTCGATTGTTTGCCGCTTCGGGATCCCTAACAGGATCATCACCGACAACGGTACGCAATTCACGAGCCGCACCTTCATGCAGTACGTCCAAGATCTTGCTGCCAAGGTCTGCTTCGCTTCTGTTGCTCACCCAAGAAGCAACGGTCAAGCGGAGAGGGCAAATGCTGAAGTGCTGCGTGGGCTCAAGACCAGAACTTTCGACAGGCTGCGCAAGTGCAGAAGAAACTGGATTGAAGAGCTGCCGGTGGTTCTTTGGTCGATCAGGACGATGCCAAATCGAGCCACTAGCCAGACACCTGTCACTCTAGTCTATGGAGCAGAGGCAGTTCTCCCCACGGAACTTGTATACGGGTCACCTCGAGTGCTCGCTTATGATGAGCTTGAGCAAGAGCAGCTGCGACAAGATGACGCGCTGCTCCTTGAGGAAGACCGTCTTCAGGCTGCTGTACGAGCTGCTCGCTACCAGCAAGCTTTGCGCCTCTACCATAGCCGCAAAGTTAACGCCAGAAGTCTCGAGGAAGGCGACCTTGTTCTTCGGCGCGTTCAGTCCGCCAAGAATTCCAACAAGTTGACGCCGAAGTGGGAAGGCCCTTACCGGGTGAAACGAGTCACTAGGCCTGGCGCTGTCCGCCTTGAGACCGAAGATGGCATTTCGGTGAGCAACTCCTGGAATATTAAGCATCTTCGTAAGTTTTACCCGTAAGCCGCGGTTGCCGAAACCTGTTCCGACAACCACCTTTTGTACAAGTCTTGCCGTTGTTGCATGTAATCCCTTGTACAAAGCTGGGCGCAGACCCCGTGCGTAGATAAAGCTCATGTGCTCCGCACATCTTGTCGATTTCATGCTTTCTATTTTTTGCATGTGTTATCTGACACTTTGTGCAGCACCTACCCCCGGTAAGCAATAACGAGCCGTAAGGCTCCATATCTTTATTTTCTCTTCTTTCTTTTTCTTTTTCTCAAGGAAAGGAAGGTTCCCTCGCCCACAAGTTTGCCGGGGGGGGGAGGAGAAGATAATGGTATGGCCCAGGCGTCGTTCCAGAAAGTTTCGCCTTACCGGGAAGAAAACAACAGAAAAGCTAGGTTGCCAAAGTTTGAGCAATCAGATTTTTAAAAAAATTAAGTTATCTTCCTTGAACGACCGTGCTTTGTATGGAAAACCTGTGCGCGGAGGAACCAACTCGTAGCTAGTTGCGCCCTTACTTTGTTTCGAGTCCGCTCAACAACTTAAGTGAGCTCCGACTAGTTGCGACAAGGTTTCTTGTCGGTAACGGCACCGCCAGCAGGGTGCTGACGTCCCGCACTCAGCGCTCGCGGCTAGGGTGCCTGCGCCGGCAAGTTCCCTAAAAGCGTAGGGCAAAAACATACAAAGGAAGGAATCAAGTAAAGGAAATAACATTGCAATCATCACCCAAAATAGATTTATATTACAAGATAGCTTGTCGCAGCTCTAACAGATTGTTCTCATAACATGACCAGCAGCGACAAGAAAAGAAGAAAACGGGCGGCCTAGTCTACGCGATCGCCCTCAATCCTCTTGATCCGGCTCACCTTCTCCACAATGGGTGTGACAAGGGCCTTGAGCGCTTCCAGATCGGCATCCGGCGGCGGGGTCTTGAGGACATTGGTGAGATTGAGGCCCGGGTTGCGGAAGGCCACCTTCACCAACACCTTTTGAAGAGCTCCCGCACAGATCTTGCGCGACTTGTCGGCCAGCTGCTTTGGGATCTTCTCCCGGAGTCGCTGGAGCATCGTCGCCACGCCTTTGAAGAACAAAGTGAGCTTGGCGCTGGGTTGGAGGTTCTCATCGGAGGGATACCCGAGATCCTCCATCCCTAGCTGTGCCAGCTCCCTATCAATGTCTGCGGCAACATTCACGAGACCCTCCATCCAGTGATCCACATTCTCCCTAAAGGTGTTCTGGGCAGCAGCAGCGCTCGCCAGCAGCGCCTTGTCGGCCTTGATCTCCTCCTTCAAGGCCACCTCCTGCTCCCTGGCGCCGTCCAGCGTCTTGGTCAAAGTGGTCAGCTTCAACTCAAGATCTTCGTTGGAGTCCTTGGCGGCGACAAGTTCCTTGCCCTTCTCGGTGAGACGAACCTGCAGCTCTGAGTTGCTATAGGCGTCCTTCTCCCGCTCACGCTTGAGCTCGGCAAGCTCTTCGCCGCTCGCCTTGAGATCGGCCTCCAGCCGCGCCACCTTCGTCTCCAGCTCCTTCTTGGCGGCCTGGGCAGCTGCGGCAGCATCCTCTGCTTGCTTGAGGGCTCCGCCGAATGTTTGCTCGCGCACGGCGAGCTCCTCCTCGTGGCAGTCAAGGTTGACTTTCCGCTACGCCAGCTCGCCCTCCTGCGCAGACAGCTTCTCAGCGGCAAGCCGCTGTTGCTCCTCGACTTCAGCCTTCTCAAGGAAGAAGGCCTTCTGCTCCTCGGCGAGTTGCTCCCACTCCTCTGCCAAGGACCGGAGAGCTTCCTGGTTGAGACCCCGGAGCTTCTCCGCGCGCTTCTCGATGTCCGCTCCCGCCTTTGTGACAAGCGCCTCTCGGGACTCCAGCTTGGCTTGCCGGGCGCGGTAGAGCGACACCAGCTTCCGCAGCAGCCGCTCCTCCTCAGGCTTGCCGCTGCTGCTGCTCGACGCATCAACCAGCGTCAGCCCAGCGGAGGCGAGCACCTCTCCATCAAAGCTCTCTCCTTCGACCGGCGCCCTGGAGCTTGACGCCCAGGGGAGGTTGATGAAGACGTTTTCGCCGGCCTTCAAGTAGACGCCTGGCTGGGGCTCTTCGGAGCCTGGCGCTGCGGAAGCGGCGGAGGGATTGGCGGTCGGCGTAGCGCCTGGCGCTCCTGCGGCCTCAGGGTCGTTAGTGCGATCGCCAGACCCCTCGCCAGCTTTTGCGGCGACAGCTTTGGCGGCCTCTTCGCCGGCGGGATCATTAGTGCCAGCTGCTTCTTCAGTGGCAGCGGCGTCGTCGGGATTGCCGCGCGTGTTCTCCTCGCCAGCAACCTCGGTCTCCATCGGCTCCACAGCAGATGGATCTGACGGCCGGAAAAGGGAGAAAAGTCAAGCAAATATCCAAAAAGAAGATCAAAAGATGAAGAACCCAAGGGAAGTTTTGAAGCGAGAAGATTACCTGCACCGGGTTCTGCAGTCGTCGTCTCCGCCGCCGGGGGGCCGCTGGTGCTGTCCCTTGCCTGAGAACTCTCCCTTGGCGGAGAACTCTCCCTTGCCGGAGAGTCCCTTGCCGGAGAACTCTCCCTTGGCGGCCTAGTCGAAGCAGATGGCATGTCGGGGGCAGCCTCCGGGCGCTCCTGGTGGGGCTGCTCTGCTCCTACACAAACCAACAATCCAGATACCAGCAAAGAAAGACTATCCATGCACGCCTAACAGCGGAAAGCGAACCATATACTTATGCTGGGGCTGCTCTGGAGAATGGTTGCCGGGTCCGGCAAGGTGGTCTCCGGCAAGGTGGTCTCGGACGCATCCTCTGCTGCTGCTGTGGGTTCGTGCTCGACGATAATCACCTCTGGACGCGCCGGGACCTTGGCTCTCTTCGCCGCTCTCTAGGCCTGAGTCCTAAAAAGGAATGAGTTCGGAGTAAAGCAAATGAGATACAAGACAAAACAGCGAGAATTGAAGAACTATAAGTACAGCAAGGAATCTTACTCTTCTTCTTCCTCATCGGAGCTGAGCGCGGAGAAGTCGAAGTCCGGCTCACCTCCGGCGCGAGGAGGCGGAGGGGTAGTTTCCCTTGGCGGCTTGGCGGGAGCAGTGGCAGTGGTCCGAGACAACCCCGCTCCGGCTGCCGCCGCGGCGTGAGAAGCGGCAGGAGCAGAAGTGGTGGTCCGGGAGGACCCCGCTCCAGTTGCCGCAGCAGCGTGAGGTGCTCCCGCGGCAACAGTACTTGCTGCGGTGGAGCATGTCGCACGGCGCAGCGACTATCGACTCGTCTGCCGCTCCGCTACCTCCTCGGCCTTGCAGAGACGCCTTCTTGGTGGAGCTGGGGGCTCTGCTTACGGCGAGCTGTCTAAAGATGAGGAGGAAGAGGAGTCGATCTCCAACGAGCCGCTCGTATCCTCGGCGGGCTCGCTCGACTCAACGTCATGCCCGGCAAGCTCTTCTTCACCGGCAAGCTCCTCTCGCTCGGCACGGCTCGCCGCCTCTGCTGCCTCTGCCTCCTCCACGGTGAATTCAAACTCGCCGGCGGCTGCGGCTGCCGCCGCCTCTTCCAGCCTAGTGGCGATGCGTTTCATCTCTGCATCGGTGGTGGTGCGAGTGAGGCTCTTCTTTTCGTCGGAGCGGACCGGCACTTCTACCAAGCCGTCAAAGAACTCCTGCACAATGACGTCTTCAGGCTCTTGCCAAGTTGGGACAATTCCATGCGAATCGCACAGCGGCATCATTGCACGGATGCAGTCGAGCGCAGAGTTGTTGCACAGCGGAACGACACCCTTCGGCAACCTGAACACTTCGGGATGTTGAGGGTCGTACTTGAACAGCTCCTGGAGCATCGCGTTAAGTTCCAGGACAGTGAAGTTGAAGTTGAGGCCCGAGCGCAGCCTCATGATGTCCGCCGCGTTCTTGAATTCCCAGGCGGGTCTCCTCCGCTCCTGCAGGGGGCGATGCGGCCGCGAAGAAAATCTGCGCCAACCGCAACTACAGTGAGCCCGGCAAGCCTGAGGCGTTGGATCCGGGCGACGGCAATCTTCAGCCTATCGTCTTCCGGGGCCACGTTGCTCCAGTCGTTGCCGCGCGCTACTGGGGTTTGGCGCCGGGCGGTAAACGGCTGTGGGTTCTCCTCGACGATCCAGCACCAGTCTGCTCTCCATTCCTCCCACTTGCCGCAGAACTCCCCCTCCAAATAAGCGTCCTTCTTGCCGGCCCTCGAGATCCAGGCGACTCCGCCGGATAAAGGCTCTCCTCTCTCAACTCGGGGCATAAAGAAGTGGCGAAAAAGGGCTACATTTGGATAGACTCCGACAAAGTTTTCGCAGAGATGTGCGAAAACTGCCATGGTCAAAACAGCATTGGGGGTGAAGTCAAGGAGGCGGAACCCGTAGGTGTTCATAATATCACCGAAAAACTTAGAGAAAGGCGGGCAGAGCCCGCAGTAGAAGAACAAGGCGAAGAAGGGATATCCATTTGGAGCCATTTTCCAAGCGACGACTGGAAGTACCTTCGTGCGCGGATGCGCTTGCATCTCCGTCGACCAGAAGAGGTAGTAATACTCCCTCAGCTCCCTCACGGCAAGCTTGGGGGGGGGAGATTGCCCGCTCCTTTCGCAGCGCCACGAGCCGCTGCGCCTTGGCCGACTTCACGACTTTCCCCTGGTCGGCTTTCGGAGCCATGGCGGAAGTGGTGGGGGAGATCGACGGCGTTGGTGATGCTGGTGGCCATGGGGGGCAGAGCGCTGCTCTCTTTCAGCTTTGGGAAGAAGGGGGGGGCAGTGGAGGAATAGCACCGGCGAATGGGCGAACTGCCCCTGTTTCCCCTGCTTATAAAGAGGGAGGGGGTGGACGTTCCGCCTTTCCGAATAAAGAAAGCACCCACGATCTCTCCCACGATGCCGCATTCAACGCGTGCCGTTCGGGGAGGGCGCGGTGGATACGGAGAGAGATACGGCGTAACCCAGGCCGCGTGTTCCCGTGCCCTGTTTTGGGCCTGGCTCAACAGCGCTCGGCACCGTGTATGGCCCAGGCCCGGGGGCTCCTGTCGATGTACTAGAGTAGGGGTACCCTAGTATCCCGAACTTGTGCACGCATCCCGCGGCAAGGCTTGCCGGTGACCGCCAAAGTCCTCCGTGGTTCCTTTGGAGCCATTCAAGAACAAAGTATTCAAGCCAAGGAGACAAGACCCCGGCAAGAGGAGTTTGCCGGGAAGGCCAACCAAGGCACCTCAAGGAACTTGCCGCGATGCGCCACGCGTCCCGGAAAGGCCCGGTGAGCGACAAGCTCCTGGACGCGACAAGACAACGCCCGTGGCAAGGTACTTGCCGCGGCAAACTACCACTCTGTACCCACGCTCCAGCACATCCACCAACATGTCGCTCTAGGACCTTTCCAGGCATACGTGGCGGGAGGCTGTGCCGCCAGCGGTGCAAGGTGGCAAGCGGCGCTGACAAGATTGCCATCGTGGCGAGCGGTGGCGTCCCTGACGGTCCCTTTTGCATTGTTTGGGCGACGCAACCGGGCATTTAATGCCCTTGTCCCTTGCCGTCAGGGTTAGGTATGATACACTGTACAGGTAGTTGTACCAACCACAACACCTTTCCATTTTTTACCCCTGCCTACGTTGCCACCTGTCTGTGACCCCTTGAGCATATAAAAGGAGGCCCATGCGCAACGTAGAGGGGGACGGGAAAAAGATAACACTCACGCTCGGTCTCGCTAGCGGCTGGGGTGTACTGTAGCATTAAGCGCTCCCGAGCAAGAACTCAATACTAACCACAAAGCAGGAGTAGGGTTGTACGCATCCGTGCGGCCCGAACCTGGGTAAACTGCTCGTGTGCTTTGCCTCGATCTGCTCTTCGTGCGATCTTCGCCCCCGCCGAACCGAAAGGGGCTCGGTCCGCCGGTCCCATAGGTGCTCGTGGATCAGTTTCCCCGACAGTTGTACATGCCTTTTAATACTTGTACATTGCCATCGACAAGTTTTCAAAGTGGCCGGATGTGGAGCCCATGAGGAAGGTGACTGCACAACCAGCTATCATGTTCTTGAAAGGATTGGTGTGCCGCTTGAGAGTACCCACCAGGGTCATCACTGACAAGGGCACCCAATTCACAAGCCACGCCTTCAAGCAATATGTTCAAGCCCTCAGAAGCAAGGTTTCATTCGCTTTTGTTGCCCATCCCATAAGCAATAGACAAGCTGAGAGGATGAATGTTGAAGTGCTACGCGGGCTCAAGACAAGGACTTTCGATAAGCTGCAAAAGTGCGTAAGGCGCTGAATCGATGAGCTGACAGTGGTTTTTTGGTCCCTCTGTATGACACCAAATTGAGCTACTGGCCAGACTCCCTTCTCCCTAGTGTATGGGACAGAAGCAGTTATCCCCATGGAACTCATTTATGGGTCACCTCGGGTATTTTCCTATGACGAAGTAGAGCAAGAGCAACACCAGCATGACAATGTCGTGCTCCTCAAGGAGAACCGTCTTCGGGCTGCTACACATGCTGCACGCTATCAGCAGGCCTTGCGTCGCTATCACAGCCGCATGGTTCATGCCCGGAGCTTTGATGATGGCAACCTTGTCCTTAGGCGTGTTCAATCTGCCAAGGGTGCAAACAAGTTGATGCTGAAGTGGGAAGGCCCTTATCGGGTAGTATGAATCATCAGACCTGGCGCATCCCATCTGGAGACCGGAGATGGAATTCAATTGCAAAACTCATGGAACATTGAGCATCTCCATAAGTTCTAGCCGTAAGGCGCGACTATCGGGCCCTGCCCGGCAGCCACCCTTTTATACAAGCCTTGCCGATGTTGCATGTAACCCTTTGTATAAAGCCAAGTGCAGACCCTGAGCAAGAGATAAATAAACGAAGTGCTGGGGGGCCCCATAATCTGCATGCATGCATCGCTTTGCATAAGCATCTCATGAGCATATAGACAAGGGCATATGTTGCTATGTTTCCTTCTGCACTAACTGCGGGTTTCTTGCCGCGGACTCGGTCCCGAAAATAAGAGACGGAAACAAGTTAACATATCGATCCCCGACAAGCAAAACAGATAAGTCCCTTTTCTTCTTATCCATTGTGTTTCTATAAGAAGAGCTTGCGCATTTGAAAGACCTCATCACCTCCAAACCATTTGTGCTCCCGTTCTTTGGTTCGAATAATGCTTCATCCAAGACGGTCGAAGTGGCATTTCCTAGAAAAGGTTCGATAAAGGGCTGGTTCCCTTCCGCAGCATTGTGCCCGATAGGCCAAGCCCTGTGGCAACAACGGAAGGCACCGGCAAGACAACTTGCCAGAAAAAAGCTTGTTTACATGATAGTAAAGAGGCATTTTTCCTCTGCATGGATAAAGTACATGCACAAGCGCTCGGCAAGACTGTTTTTCTTTTCATTAATATAGGGATAAGCAAGTACAAATCATACAGAAAAAAACATGGATAGAAGAAATTACATATTTAAGACTAAAATTTGGCGAATGCCTACATATTTTAGACTAAAAAAATATAAGTGCCCCGTAATCCCTTTTCTTGTCCCTCTCCTCCTAGGAGCTACAGTGGGAAGTGAAGGAGGCAAAAGGAGCACCCCGACAAAAGCCTAGCCTGACCCCGTCAGGGCCTGTTGGGAGCAGCCTAAGAAGATCAGGAGTGGCGGGGCTGCGAAGGGAGGGGCGGAAAGATCAGCTGGACGGCGCCCTGGTCACGACCACAAAGACGAGCAGGACGCGCCAGCATGGACGTCGGTGGGGGAAGCTTGTCGGGGCCCAGCTGGGAGACTACTGGAGGAGGAGAAGGCGCCAAGAGAACATCCCTCCCCGGCAACAGCTCGGAAGAGGCTGGTGATGATTGTGCCTGGGAGGGGTGGCGAAGAACCGGAAGACGGGGCAACCGGCAGGCAATACAAGACGAACGTGTTGGTGTCATCGTACTCCGACCTGACAGACTGCCCCCCGCCTTCGTCATCTCCGATGTTTTCTTCCTCATCACCGTTGCTCTAGGAGGAGCGCGGGCCGTGGGTCCACCACCCCCCGAAAAAGCGACCAGCGATGGAGATGATGCTAGGGGCGGGTGGAGAGCGCTGTTACCCACCTCGATGAGCAGGATGGCACCCCCTTCTTCAATGTTGTCCCCGGCCTCACCATAGGAGGCAGTGTAGGGATTACCAAAGATCCTTAGCACGATCCTATGGATGGACACCAGAAGCCACGAAGACTCCACTGGTGGATTGGTGAGCTCCAGCAGCTTGTGGCAGAGACGACGACTCCTCTCCAAGCGACAAACTCGCGAGGAAGGGACGTGTGATCCGCCATTGCGCAAGAGCACAACGCCCTCCACGCCAGGGTCGATACGACATTTGCAGAAACGTCGCCACGAACTACGATCGCCCTTACTACGGTCACCGCGTCTCCTGCGGCCCCGGACCAGACTCACTCCCCAAGAGGCTGCACCAACTTTTAGAGTCACCGCCCTCGAGCTAAGGCATGGGGCCTTCCCCCGGCCTCCTCCCCTCAACACGGCGAGAAGGGAGCGAGGGAGAGATGCACGGGTGGATGCCTCCATTCCCCATGGTGCTCCCCTTTTATAGGCGAGCCCGGACCGGGGGCTAATGTCTACTACGCAACTTTATTCTTGTAGACTCGTGTTGGGCCTCCAAGCGCAGAGTTTTGTAGGACATTATTAATTTTCCCTCAAGTGGATGACCTAGGGTTTATCAATTCGTGGGAGGCATAGGATGAAGATGGTCTCTCTCAAACAACCCTGCAATCAAATACAAGAAATCTCTTGTGTCGCCAACACACTAAATACAATTATTAATTGTATAGGTGCACTAGTTTGGCGAAGAGATGGTGATACAAGTGTAATATGGATGATAGATATTGCTTATTCACTACAAAAAATACACTTCCGTGATGATACATGTTTGTCACAATACGTCACGTTTTCTGTCATGCATGTACATCCATGACTATTTTATGACCGAATCAAGATAGTCATACCTGTGCTGTCGTAGAAGTGTTCCATGACATTGCCAAAATTATCATCACCGAAGTGTCCACTTCCATGACGAAAAAATTGCGCGTCACAGAAGTGCTTTTGTCAAGGGTGACCGACACGTGGCATCCACCGTAATGGAACGCGGTTAAGCTATCAGGTCCGGTTTTGGATCAGATAACTCGTTAACAGCCCCGACCAATGGGGAATTTCCACACGTAAAATTCTGATTGGCTGACGGAAACAGGTGTCAACTCCGCGTTGGCACAGGTGTCGCTCATCTAATGGGCGAGATGCGCCTATGATATGTTGACACGTGGACTGGCCCAAAAGTGGCCCATAAAGTTTAAATGTGCCGGCCCAACTAAAGGCCCTCTAGATTTTGCAGACCATAATGGGCCGACCCGACTAAAGGCCCACAAGATTTTTGCGAACCATAATGGGTCGGCCCAGCTAAAGGCCCACAAGATTTTGCGGGTCATAATGGGTCGGCCCAGGTAAAGGCCCACAAGATTTTTGTGGGCCATAATGGGCCGGCATAGGTGAAGGCCCACAAAATTTTTGTGTACCTTAATGGGACGTCCCTGCTAAAGGCCCACCAGATTTCACCGACATTAATGGGTTGGCCCAGCTGTAGGCCCACAAGATTTTGAGGACCCTAGTAGGCCGGCCCATTAACTGGCTGCCATATTTTGGGCCAAATGCCGGCCCATATTTGATCCGGTCCATTAATGGCCTGCCACGTTCCGGGCTTAATAATGGCCCATATGAGATCCGACCCGTTATAAGCCTACCATGTTTTTGGCCAAATTACGGCCCAAATTAGGTCCGGCCCTTCTAGAGGCTTTGGGCTAAATTATGGCCCATATCAGATTCGCCCCGTCAACTGGACGCTATGCTTTTGGGCCCACTTGCTAAAGGCCCATTTAGTAATTCGGCCTGATATTAGTTTTGTCCTATTAAGGGCCCGTTTAACATTTCGTCCCTATATTAATATCGGCCTGTTAAAAGCCCGTCATATAGTTGGGCCTAACTACGGCCCAGTTTGCATCCGGCCTGCTCGCAGCCGATAATCTGATTGGGCCAAACAAGGACCGAGACAATTTTGTCCTCTTATAAGCCCGTGATTTGATTGGCACATTCATGGGCCGGGGTCTATTTCAGCCTGCTGCCAGCCCGTGAGCTGTTCGGCACGATTCAGGCCCAACCTACTTTTCAGCCTCCTAAAGGCCCATTGAGTTTTCTTGGGAAAATAGTGCCGGTGGTTTACTCGGCCTATTAAAGGCCCAAATCTAGTAGTGGGCCAGTTTACATTTAGGCATGTTAACGGACCAAGATGACGGGGCCCATGATGCGGATCATACATGGTGATTTGCATGACGGCCTGATTATGTACCGTAATTTTACGGTTTGGCCAGTTTACTGCGAAGACATGATATATATACAGTAAAATAACTACATCATCATGAATAAGAAAAAAACCTAGACTATACAATAAAGAAATTACGGCATATTACATCCACTGGGCATCAAAGTTCGCCACTATGATAATAAAGCACAAGCAGACAACAGATTACATACACTGGGCATCAAAGATCGCCACCAGTGCAACTAAACATACCAAAAAATAATATACAAAACCGACAACACTTCAATAGAGTTCAGGAAAGGTTAGCCCTGCTCGGGAGCTGCAGCGCAAGCAGTTGAGCAAGCTGGTGAGACTGCACTTGTTTGACACTTATATCATCCTCACTCTGAAAGATAAACAGGCGGACAGATGACAGGTTTTTCACATATAAGTATTAGTGCTGACAATTCATCACATTTCTTACTAACGAATAAAGTGACACAGTTTAAAATAGCATTAACACAATATGGTATTGTTCAGGTCAAGACATGGTAGGAAATGACATTGTGAAGGAGTTGGCAGCTTCACGACACCACTGGATTACAGATCAAGAACTCATAAGTATGAATGGTTAGTGTGCTGTCAATTTATCCCATTTCAGATTGGCAAAATAAGATCACTTGCTCTCTATAGTTTAATTTACATTGTATGAAGAAGGAACTTGGTTGTACAACTGAAAACTTAAATTGAGAAGGACAAACTTTTGTTTATGAACTGGAGTGCATAATAAACTTTAAACATGCAATTTGATGCAAACACCAAAAATAAACATCTGTTGCAGTCATGCCTAACCAAATATACACAACAAAGTTTGAAGGCTTGAGAAGGACAAACTTACATTATTGGTGAAGGCAGGCTCTATAAAGCCCTTGTCCATTCTGATGGGGGGGTGGCAATTCAAGAAGTTTACCACATAATCTTCTTCATAAGCATTGCCTTTATTCTACATTTTGTTAAGAGTAAATATAGATGTGACAATATAAGAAAAAATGGAGAATATTTAAGATAAGATGAAGAGCGATGCTACATAACCAAGTAGCTATAAATGTAAGTATAGCGATACAGGCAAAAGGTATAGCCAAGAGCAATGCAGAGCTAAACTTCTTCAGTACCATCGGTGTTATCCAACCTTATGGTAAGAGTAAATATAGATCTTATGTGTAGAAAATGGAGGGCAAAGGAAAATAAGCTGCAGAGTGATGGTACATGAACAACTACGTGTCAATATAAGTACGCTGATAAAGGACAGCAGGTACTTACAAGAACAATGGAGAGCTAAAGAAATTAATTGGCATTGGATATATTCTACACTAATGTAACCATTCATACAGATCAGATATTTTGAAGCGAACAATTGATAAGCAAGCTATCATGCATACTGCCGTCACATAATGAACCATGTATGTATGCAAGTACAATGATACAAGACAACATGTACTAACAAGAGCAAAGCAGCGGGCATCATATTTGCGATATAATGTCGTTCTTTCCAAACCGGAATTCTTTTTCGAGCAGATTTCCTGCAAAAAAGATCCATAAGGCACATGCGAAAAAGTAGAAGTTCAAATTGTCATGCGATATCATAGACAGTACCTCATCCTCGGAACGAGACCAGTGCATAACAAGGTTTTTCCATTGAATGTCTTCTAAATTTAGCACAAGAGGCTTCACTAGAAATTCGTTTATAGACTTGCCATCAAAGTGTGATTTCCTCAGGTAACACCAATACTGCTGCAATGCTTCCTTGCAAAGCGCAAGCAAGCTTTTCTCGTCATGACTATCCAGATTGACCCTCTCCTACTTACAACAATGTAATGTGAATCATTGATGTGTTCAATCAGTAGAAAACAGGAAAATAATCACCATGAATAATAGCACTTCCACGTAAATGGGACAGGAAGATGTGAAAATGGTGTTTGTCTCCACTATAATCTTCCAATGATGGGAATATATGCACGTAGTCCCCAACAACGTTAAAAGCATTGTCTTTTAAACTAGGAATAACTGGAATGGGGTTCCAATCTGCAGGAATGGCCGTCTCTGCTGTTGGGATAGGTCTTCGGCTGGTGGACTTGCTGTAATTTTTGTTGGAGTGGGATTTTTCTGTGGTACGGCTGGTGCTATGGTAACTGAAATCGGCATACCTTTTTGTGGAGTGCAGGTCCTGTGTGGTGGGGCTAGTGGTGTGGCTAGTTAAGTATGGGTACAGTCTACTGGAGTCGGTCCTACGTTTTGTGTCACTGGTTGTACAACCAATATAAGTGGGGTGCTGTCTGATTTCTCCGGCACAACCACGTTTTTCAAGGACTTTGCTGGTGCTCCTTCAGGTTCGGCAATCACCCTCTTCCTTTTTGATGTCTGATGCATAAGAACAACATTTGAGTGGAAAAACATGGTATGATGACAGATGGAATATGTATTGATAATGGATGGGCATGGCATCTCGACATATATGATTCACATTACATTGTTGTACTGTTAATATCAGTGTAACTCTCAATGGCGACACAGCTCCCTTGTCACGACCCCGATCGTAAGTCACATAGGTCTAGCATGTAACACATCATATCACTTTGCGGCCTCACGCACGGTATCCCCACGGGTTCCACCTTACCCGGCCCGGGACCGTTTGCGCATTTTGGCACACATATATGATAGTGTCGCTAGCATCCATATGACAGAGAACCTGGGCCGACATGACTAGTTATAAACCAAAAGTGGCACTAAATTACAGAGACAGGCATACATGACCCAGCAATGAACGTGTCGGTCATCAACGTATGAACCCAAGTCGTAGCAAGCTACAAGGACTTAAAGGAACAACGCGTGGCATTTCCCCTAAGGGACAGACACAGGAACGAAGAAGGACACATGCCGGCCAGTCTAAGTGTTCCGGAGCAGTAGCAAGCTACCAAGTCTTAGTGGAAGCACTAGGAGGCATTTCCCTGTAAGATAGGCTACCAAAGGTAAACAACTAGGTGTCGGATCCCACACATAGCAATACACATTACACGTACGCATAACATGCAAGTATGTGTTGTACAACATGGCATCACAACATAACTCAACAACTCATATACATAAGGCCCAGAAGAGCCATCATAACATTTATTACAAACAGAGGTCACATGACCCAACATACAGAGCATACAAGCAACGGAAGCATAACATGTCTGAGTACAGACAACTACAAATGAAAAAGGCTGAGAAGCCTGACTATCTACAAGACCCTCCCAAGGGTACAAGACTGTAGCTGAGGTAACAAGCTAAACGTCGAAGTCCACGTGGAACCACTAGTGAGACTGAAGTCTCTCTACAAAACATAAATTAAGCAAACGTGAGTACAAAGGTACTCAGCAAGACCTACTTCAGAACTAGCTACATATGCATCAGTATCAACAAATGGAGTGGTGGAGTTTGACTGCAGCAAGCCAGCTTTGACTCGATGGCTATCCTGAACTACGACTGCAAGTAACTCTTTGAGGTGGCGCACACGAGTCCACATATTCACCAATTAACAGACCACTATGGATCCGCTCCCGTCTCCCTACGAGGAGGCCATCCATAGCACTCACGCTTATCTTGCGCATTTTAGAGTATCCACTTTCACTTGTCTATGAATTGTACAGGTAACCCAGAAGTCCATTATCACGGTCACGGCTATTCGAATAGATCATATATAACCCTGCAGGGGTGTACTTCTTCACACACGCTCTCACCACTTACCGCCGTTTACACGACATGTACTCGGCAACCTTCAAGCAAAAGCCCAGCGAGGGTGTCGGCCACGACCTGACTAACCACACATGTCCCTAGTCCAGGTTTATCGCCTATTTGGGTTCCATCCGTGGGGAGATCCGGCCGGGGTGTCGCTCACGGCCCCAAACGATGTGTACAGGGTTCCCGAGCCACCAAACGGGCGACCGGTTCACCGTGCCACGTACCTGCTGCGTCACAGCCCACCTCGAGGGTCAGCGCTCCGCACGACCTCCAGTAAACTACAAACTCCAGAAACTAGTTGCAACTCCTGGACAGAGATCAGGTTGATTAATAAGTCAAGTGAGCTTGGAGTGCCCGGAGCCCAATGTGTGGTAGTAGCTGTTCATGGATCAACCAGCACATGACTCAGTTCCTGAGGACGGTTTCAATGGGACAACCCACCATGTACTCCTACATGGCCTCTCATCGCTACCTTTACCAAATCGTGTTCACACACTTAGCTCACACACAGTAGGACATGTACATCACCATTCCAATTCATCCCCGATGAATCAGAACCGGCACAACTCTAAGCATAGCAGGCATAACCAAAAAGCATGAATGAGTAGGCACAACATGGCTCAAACAACTCCTACTCATGCTAGTGGGTTTCAACTATTTACTATGGCAATGACAGGTCATGCAGAGGAAAAGGGGTTCAGCTACCGCAGCAAATAGCAGTTGAAACATTGTTGTCCTAATGCAGTAAAAGAGAGCAAGGGGCGAGAGAGTGGGATTGCATCGGAATGCTTAATGGGGTTTTGCTTGCCTGGCACTTCTGAATATATCACTATGTCTTCATCAGTGTCATCGATCACATCATCGGAACAGCATCTACTGAGAGGGGACAAACACTGGCAAACACGGAAGAACACAATCAATGCAATGCGACAATATGATGCATGATCATGACATGGCAATATGCTATTGATTGAGCTAATGCAATTAGCAATATTAAATGAAGTTGGTTTGAAACAAAGGTTCAAATTCAAACTCCATATGTGATTATTTAAATGTCATTTAATTGATTTGACCTGATCAGCTGGCATAAGTTGCTCAAACATGCATAATAATGCAGTAAACAGATTCTTCATATTTTTCTGATCATTTTTCATATATAAAACTTGTTCATCTGAGCTACGGTTGATTTTATATGATTTTTAGAAGTTTGTGGTATTTTCTGGAATTTCCTGAAAAGAATAAATCCAGAAAATACTTATTGCGTCAGCATGATGTCACTGTGATGTCAGCGGTCAACAGGGCCGGTCCAAGTCAAATCTGACCAGTGGGCCCCACTGGTCACACTCTGAGTACTAACTAATTAAGTTTAACACTAAACTAAAAGTTAACAGGGTCTGGGCCCCACGTGTCAGTGACTAACTAGCTAACCAGTTAATTAGTACTAACCTAGGTTAAATAACAGGGAGGGACCCACTTGTCATTGACCGAGGGGAGGTCAAACCCCTGGTCAAAGGAGTCAAACTCACCGGCGTTTTGCCGCCGGCGAGGCCCGAAACGGCGGCGAGCTGCGGAAACGCTGCTCAGGGCACCATTTGCCGCGCGGTTTGCTCCTACGCGCTCCTGGGAGTGAGCCGCATCGGCTGGTGGTGGTGGCCGAGCTCAAGATGGCCGAGAACGGCACAGGCGAGGAGCACAGCGGCGGCCGGAGTTCGGGCATCGACGGAATCGATGCTGTGGTGCACGAGGGGAGAAGAAGATGATTGCTACGGGCTCCTGGAGGTGCGCTGGACGCGAAGGAGTGCTTGGACGCGTGCTTCGGCAACTGCGGCCACGATGGCGACATGGCCGACAACGAGGAGCGCTCGGTTTGGGCAATGGAGCTAGCTACAGGACGCGGCAGAAGACAGGGCAAGGGGGTTTCGAACGGGGGCTCACAGCGGTTTGGAAGAGACAGAAGGGGAGCTCGGGGAGGCACCGGAGGCGGCAAATCGACGATGACGATCACCGGCACCCGAGGTTGAAAACGGCGGCGTTGGCGAGGCTTCAGGGCGTCCGGCGGGGCGTGGCTCGGTGAGGGGGGTCGAGGACGACGTCGCGGAGCTCGTGGGCACAAGGGAGTGACGAGGGGGTAGCTGTCGCCGTGGTGGTGCTCGCCGGCGCGGCCGTGGTGGCTTCAGCCATGGCGAGGAGGAGCAGGGGAGCGAGGGGGATATTGAGTGAGGGGGAGAGAGCGGTCGAGGATGGTGCGTGGCGTCTCCAAGGAGCTGGGGAAGGGCCTCGAGGGTGAGGCAGGCAGGGAGGAGGTGGCGGCCTCACCGCGCACCGTACCCGCCTTCGCCTCTGCCTACTGGCATAGGTTCAGGACGACTGGCACTGTGGGCCAGTGGGCCGCACAGTGCTGGGCCGGCTGGGGCGCCAGGTAAGCCCAGGTAAGTGCTCTCTCTCTCTTTTTATTTCTGTTTTCTATTTTCTGTTTTTGTTTTGCTTTAATAAAAAAGCTAGAGCATTTTCATAAATCATGAAAATATTTGTGGGCACTGTCTGGATTAATTCCGACAACCCTCATTTACTTCCAAGATTATTTGGACATTTAAAATCATTTATAGGATTTAAATGTCCAAATGCAAATAGTTATGACTTAATTCAAAGATCCAAAATGGCTCCCAAAATTATGAAACCATTTTTGGCAGAGGTTTTAGCCAAGACCAAAAATGATGAACATTTTGTGGAGGGCACTTTGGGTACATTGAATAGTATTTATTAAACCCTAGTTGATTTGATCTGGTGCTAGGGTTTGAACAATCCCCATTTCAAGTTTCTGAGAAAATTAAACATGATGCAACAGACAAGTGCTAGCCTAGTGCAAGGTGAAGCTAGGGATGTGACATCCCTGCATTTCCTTGCTATTCTTATAGGATTCAAGTGGGTAGGCCACTAAAAATCCTATTCCCATGTTTACAAAATCCTAAGAATCAAAGAGGCCCGAAGAGTTCAAAGTGTCCATACCAACTGACCGTATAGACCTCTACACTGCAAATGTCCCTGCTCATCTTCACTACAAGGAACATACTGTACTACTATCATACTCCCTCCGTTCCAAAATATATGTCTTGGTAGAGATTTCCACTATGGATCACATACAGATGTATCCAGATACATTTTAGAGTGTAGATTCACTCATTTTGCTCCATATGTAGTCCATGGTGGAATATATACAAAGACTTGTATTTAGAAACAAAGATAATACTTATTAAAGAAGAACGGAAGAGGAACATGGTAAAGAAGAGCAAGCATATTTTGGATAATAAAATGTTCGTTGCCCAGTGCCCACACATGATGAACCAGAGCGCATTAAGAAAGCAACTCCCTGTTGTCTCTCTATATGTGGTGCACGTGCTTTTTCGAAAGTAAAGTAGGAACATTAGCTGACCAATTAAATGTTATCTGTTTTAGTAATATCAGCATCATATGAGATTCGTACTTGAGCAACAAGTTTGGAATTATGAGTGGCACGTTGTTTAGCTTGATGGATTCAGGAGCAGTGCTAAGCAGGTACGATGATGGTACTGAATATAAAGGCATGTCCGCATGCAAGTCACGTAACTTTTGTCATTTGGGTCAGTCGACCATTTCAGGAGGTTGGATGAAGATCCTACGTCTCCTAACCCTTCTTCTTCCTTGTCTCTGATTCTTCCCATACAGAACACCGCACGGGCCGCCTGCCGGACCACCGGCCCCCACCGCCTGTGTTCCTCCGCCACCCCCACCCCCACCCCCGCCCCTACCCGTGTCGAGTTTTCTTCGTTCGGCGAGGCCCCACCAACGCCCCCCACAACCAAAGTCCCCACCTGAGCACCTTCGTTCGCACCGGCAAGCTCCGACGAGCTCTGAAAAATCGACTGACCCTATTTTCAAATTTAGTCTACTATGATTTAGCTAGTGTGGAATATAAAAGGGGAAAACCATAAGCATTGGGAGTATAGTGTTGAGCGTGCCATGGCGGATCTGAAGGTGCAAACCGGACAAAGGCAACTTTGCAACCAATGTTTGCTCTCAACTAGCAAGTAAGTGATGGACAAGAAATCAGAGTAAAGCAGTTGCGATCTATTTTCTTGTTGTGATAAATAAGTTGAGCAGATACGAAAGAGTACTACCTCTGGTGCGGCGCCCTGTATGCATCTGCTGAGAATTTGACGGTGCTGCGGTAGCGAAGGCTGTTGGCGGCGTGGAAGCAGATCTAGGAGGGTAGACGGTGGCGGCAGGGCACGGTGGACGAGATGGTCATAGGAGCGGCGCCGGCAAGGTGGACGCTGGCGGGGATGATGCGAGAGGACGGGATGCCAGGATCCCGGTCCATAGCCGTGGATGAGAGAGGTCGATCTCTTGTAATGGATGGTGATACGTCTCCAACGTATCTATAATTTTTTATTGTTCCATGCTATTATTTATGAAGTCTTGGATGTTTAATGAGCTTTATCATTCACTTTTATATCATTTTTGGGACTAACCTACTAACCCAAAGGCCCAGTCCAGATTGCTGTTTTTTGCCTGTTTCAGGGTTTTGCAGAAAAAGAATATCAAACGGAGTCCAAACGGAATGAAACCTTCGCGAGAGATATTTTTGGAGAAAATCACGCACGCGGAGCTTGAGAACCATGTCAGGGGATCAAGAGGTGTCCCACGAGGGTGGGGGCGCGCCCCCTGCCTCGTGGCCCCCTCGAGCGTCCCCCGGTGCCCTCCTTCTTCCTAAGTCTACGTACCCCAGAAACTCCTGAACAGAGAGAAAACCCTAATTCCACGGCCGTACCTTCTGTTCCCGTGAAGATCCCATCTTGGAGCCTGTTCTGGAGCTCCACCGGAGGGGGATCCATCACGGAGTTCTTCATCATCATCATCATCGCCCTCACCATGAGTTGTGAGTAGTTTACCACAGACCTTCGGGTCCATAGCTAGTATCTAGATGGCTTCTTCTCTCTCTCTCGATCTCAATACCAAGTTCTCCTCAGTGTTCGAGGAGATCTATTTGATGTAATCTCTTTTTGCGGTGTCTTTGTCGAGATCCGATGAATTGTGAGTTTATGATCAAGGTTACCAATGTAAGATATTTGGTTCTTCTCTGAACTTTTTATGTGTGCTCATAATATCCTTGCAAGTCTCTTCGAATTATTGGCTTGGTTTGGCCAACTAGATCTATAGTTCTTGCAATGGGAGAAGTGCTTGGCTTTGGGTTCAATCTTGCGGTGTCCTTTCCCAGTGATAGTCGGGGCAGCAAGGCACGTATTGTATTGTTGCCATCGAGGATAAAAAGATGGGGTTTATATCATATTGCTTGAGTTTATCCCTCTACATCATGTCATCGTGCTTAAGGCGTTACTCTGTTCTTATGAACTCAATACACTAGATGCATGCTGGATAACGGTCGATGTGTGGAGTAATAGTAGTAGATGCAGAATCGTTTCGGCCTACTTGTCTCGGACGTGATGCCTATATACAATGATCATGCCAAGATAGTCTCATAAGTATTCGCTTTTTTATCAATTGCTCGACGGTAATTTGTTTACCCGCCATAGAATATCGCTATCATGAGAGAAGCCACTAGAGAACACTATGGCCCTCGGGTCTATTCTCAACATATCAATCTACATCTACTTTACTTTTATTGTTTTTATTTGCTGTTCTTATAAACTAAAAATACCAAAAATATAAACTATCATCTCTATCAGATCTCACTTTCGTAAGTGACCGTAAAGGGATTGACAACCCCTTATCGCGTTGGCTGCAAAGTTCTTTTTTGTTTGTGCAGGTGCGAGGGACTCGCGCGTGATCTCCTACTGGATTGATACCTTGGTTCTCAAAAACTGAGGGAAATACTTATGCTAATGTGTTGCATCTCCCTTTCCTCTTCGAGGGTATACAACACAAGCTCAAGAAGTAGCAGACGACAGCGTCGGGGTATCAGCTCCAGCATGGTGGAGGAGGACGGTGGTGGATGGGGTGGCGGACGGAGGTGGCTGTGGTGGAGAGGAAGGGGGGAACCATGTCTGCAGGGCGCGCTTGTCTAAAATGCGAGGAAATTTACAAACTTAGCCCCCGTTTCAAATTTCCTACATCACAGCAATATTAGTCAGTTGGGGATAGGACGGTAATCTCGCATAAACCGAATATTTGCCGACGAGAGTTTGTTTTTGGCGCCCACCGTGTATGAATCGGGGAGGGAGTCGATTTCGGCCGAGGACACACTGTGTTTTGGCGCCCACCATGTATGCATCCGGGTGAGAGGCGGTTATGTCACGTTTGAGTGCTATTACAAACCTACCCCTATCGAAACCTATAGAAATCGAGCAAATAGGCTTTGCGTGGCAGGGATAGGCACTAGTAATTTCCATCTCGCAAATTTTGGTTTCGGGCGCACTTCGTTCAAATTTTGGAGAGTGCACGTTTACCATGCCAACTCAATTCGAATCCCGATTGTATTCTATTTTTTTCGGGCGGGATCCATTTTCGATTGGAATAAAGTTCTATATGCATCATTTTTTTATATATAACTTCAAAAGCACAACACCCTTTATACATAAATATGGTTTACAAATGGCATGATCTCAGATTCATAAGGTTGTATCCATCAACTTGGATTTTGAAATATTTGAAACCACTTTATGCTGAAATCCAATGTATGCATTCCTCGCTAACTGTCTCCAATTAATGTGTGTTTCATGCGGTTTTTTTTACTTCTCAAACATGTATAATGTGTTTCACACACGCAACATATAGTGTAATCCTGTTTAGACATTAATTGCATACAAACCATGCATCGTTTCTAATTAAAGAATCTATGGATCACCAATATTGATAAACTATATAACATTACACGTGTCCTCAAATTCAAATGAATATGCATGTTTGATACACCAATTTGCATTATGATCTTATCGATGTCGTGATCTCAAGTTTAAATATTTGAATCCCATTAAATCAAATATTCGTCTCATATAACTATCACTCATGCTTATATAGGACTATCTCTCTAACCTATAGGCGTTCATCGTCTCTCGGGTATCTCTCATGCTACCTGTATGTCGACAATGATCTTTTATCTTTATAACACACTGATGGTACTCTCTCCCTCGACCTTCATCACTCTATCTCTCTCTAAGTATATCTCGCTCCCTGCTATGTGTCTCTAACTATGATTCTCCATGTGGAATCTCTTTCTCTCACACAAACACAAAACTTTGTCTTCTGGGGTCTCATTTCTCTCTACTATTCCCCTGTGTGCCACTCGCACACCCCTCATACAGGGATGTCTTTGTCTCCTTAGGTAAGAGAACCTACGACTCTTCCTCTTAAATATCTCTTTCTCACACACAAACACAAACTCTGTCTCCTAGGGTCTCATATTTCTCCACTGTTCTCTTGTATGTCGCTCACACACACTCTCTCTCTCCCTAGAGATATCTTGCGTTCCCTCATATGTTTCTCTAGCTATCACTCTAGTTTTGAAATATCTTTATCTCTGATAGACACAAAACTCCATCTCTCGGGATCTCATTTCTCTCCGATATTTGTTTGTATGTGAGTCAGACACACCCTTTCTTCATCTCTCTCACACCCACACCCATAACTCAGCCTTCTGATCCACTCGACTCCTATCTCTAATGCACACTAGCTAGCATCTTTATCTTTCTATTTATCTGTTTCTCCATCAACCTTCTTTCATTTATAGGTTGATCTCTTTTGCACAATCATTGTGCCTCACTCCCTTTGCTCGCCATAGATGCATGCTCCAGCCCACGCCACTATCTCTTAAATACAAAACCACATGCTCAATTGTCGGGCCTTCTTCCCTGCATTCTCGCATGCATGCATATTGTCATACCGATCCGTCTCTCCCATGTCGTTGATCTTAGCTTATGACTTATGTCTTCTTTCTTTTATCTTGATCATGCGCGCGGGCACACACACACACACACACACACACACACACACATCCCACGTATACATGTATACCTCTCACACATGCACGTTGAAGGTCTCTATGTCTCCATACGTAGTTAATTACCCTCAATCCTAACGCCACATCGAATTGTTCTCTTCTTGTGTGCACATAACTTCTGCCTGGATGGGTAAAACACACACTCACACTTAATAATCTCCTTGTAGCTACCCCCTCTCACTCTTCCCCTATATCCCCGAAACCAATAAGACCATCCCTTCATTTAATTCTCGCCTACATGCACCATCGATATATATTAGTCTTCCTCGGTGTCTCTCGAACAAACACGTTCTCTCGATGTCGACTACTCTCACGCGCACACACCTTCTCTTCCCTCTCTACGAGCATTTTCTCTCTCGCACCCCATTGTTGGTGGCCTCTGCCATACACATCACCTCTCTATGATGAAGCCATGCACACTTAAATTACATCCGC